>CM034129.1:9253724-10453724 GCA_019914995.1 Acanthochlamys bracteata | reverse complement strand
TATTTATTATATCTAATATTCTTTTATTTGATTATTTTTGTAAAAATTTTAAATTTTACGTTAATGAAAATGGATGAAATTTGTTACTATTTTTTGTTGTAAGATTTAAAAAATTTTTAAAGTTGTGAGAAATTAAAGAGTTCCATCATATCTGCACACAACCACAATAAAGATATCACGTAATAGATGAAAAAATATTATAATACAGTTATTGAATCTCAAGCAATACACAGATGAAAAAAAGAAATAGAATAAACAATAGAAACCAATTACAGAATAATTATCAACTCATCTCAATGTTACCACAACATCCATCAAAATCAATGAGCTGAACAACTATTGTTAAATCATTCAATCATCGAAATCAATAGATCCAAAAATTAGATCAAACAACACATATCAATCTAACCCCGAAAATCAAATAAAAAAATTCAGAAGATCACAATTTTCTCATACCTATTCGCGATCGAATTCCTCTATCTCCCAGTTGATCTTTCTGCTCTCCGAATCACTGACAAGTCTAGACTATAGAGAAGAAAAAAAAAATAAAAAAAATAGTTTAACGAATAGAATTATAAACGAATATGTTGTGTATATAACCCGCAACTTTTTTGCATGTAATCACACCTAAGTCACGTGACTTAAAATATTTACCGTAAGAATGCTTAGAATAAAAAAAAAGTTTAGAATAAAATTTGTTTAAAATTTTTAAAATAAATTTAATAAAGTTAAAATAATATTTAAATCTTTATGATATATAATGTAATTATATTTTTGAAATTTTTTTAAAAAGTTAGAAAAAACTATAAAATTTTTTTAGCATGAAAAATAATTACTGTTGTCGAACACTCCCTAGTTATTGAAGTTGTTTAGGCTCAATTTTACAAATACTTTGTGAGTTCGCAGAAATAGAACCATATCTTGAAACATTCCGTTGGCTGAATTATATTTGGACAGTATTGCATGTAAAGTGTGTTTATTTTAGAGATAAATTTATTTTTCAAAAGTAAATTTAAAAAATAAAATTTTAAAATTTAATAAAAAAATAAATTTTTATATTTATTTTATATTAAAAATAAGTTTTAAAAAATAAATTTGGAGGGATTAGTAAGCGAGCCCTTAATCGGCTGAATTTGTGGACTCAGAATAATAGTTCGCCAGAAAATCGAAAATTTTGACGTTGCGTTTGTCGGTATTTTAAATGCTCTATTTTATTTTATATTTTAAATAAATTATAATATTTTATAAAATTATTTATACTTTAAAAATATAAATAATTTATATTATAAAATATATTATTATTTATTTTATTTATAAAAATCAATAAATAAAATTTGTTTAGAATAAAATATTTTTTATTTTAAAAAGAATTTTATTTTATAAACACTTCCAAGCATCCTACCTAAATAGAGTTGTTTTTCCCTTTCCGAATTTTAATTTTGCATTACGGGGCCACTGATAATAGCGTTGACTTATATTATGCCTCGCAGTAGCAGTCTAGCAGATGAAGGTGGTTAATGAAAATAGAAACAAAAAATTTAATTCAAAGGGGAAGTATTGGATACACAAGTTTACATGCTTGTCCACTTGAATGGTTAGATTTCACCCTCAAATTGAATAATTAATTGGAAATTGTTAGAGAATTCAATTAACGAAATTCATATTTATAAATTGAATTATTTCAAATCTTCTGTTTTCTATTTACTAATTACAATTCCATTCATCTATGAAATTTATAATTATTAGCACTCTAATATAAGTCTACTTTATCAATTATTAATTATTTATTCATATTATCAGTAAGAAGAAATATGACGTAAAATATGTTAAGAGTAAAACCTCAATGCACCATGTTTCTTTCTCATAGCGGTTTTCATTGTCCAATCTTGAAGGAAAAAGAAACTGAAAATTTGAACAAAATCTACAGTAGACAAACTTACAAAGAGAAATTAAACTAGATTTCCTATAATAATAATAATATTGGTTTCTATATATGAGGTATAGTAGTTATGATCTATATTACTAGTTGTAATACATGGTATTATAGTTCCTGAATCATAATATATAAGTTATAGTTCATAAACCATAGTATTCTTGAGTTATTATAATGTCTGTGTTTTAGTACACGAGTTATGTCCACCGGGTATCCATCACAGGTTAAGGCGCATTAGTTAATACTCGCGGGTTATTGTTGTTGCCCATAGTTCATGATTTGTAGGTTCCAGGTGCATCAGTGCATGTTCTATTATATTGTCAGCTATATAGTACATGAATACGGTCAGCCTATGATAAACCTGTATCCTGTGGCCCATGGGCTCAAGCTAAAATGGGTCTTCACTCTGGGCTTACAGTTATGGGCTATAAGTGCAATGCTATTTGGTATTAAGGCTGGGCTATGATTACCGGATCGAACTACGAATTGCAGATTTTGTACGCCGATACAAATTCAAGCTTATAGCGAGCCAATTTATTGTCAATCACTGAATGCTAAAACACATACTAGGTCGTGTCTTTCAAAACGAAGAACAGGACATACCTTCCATCACCGATACCAAAATCAATTACTCTGATAGATAATGTCAAGTATCAAATAGTTCGCCAGCAAGCACATCCGACAAGATCGAGACCCAACAAGCAGCAAGCTCAAAATTCCTTTTGGGCGGGGGCTGTAGGCAAGAAATAGAAAAACGTCCTTCTAGATAATAATCTGCTGTGAGAGGTGAAGCAAAGGGAGACCAAAAAAAAAGTCACAAGGACATGCTTACAAGATAGCTGGACAAAAAAAAGTAAGAACAGTACAGGAGCATACAACCATATATGAGACCAATTTTCACTCAAAATTCACAGAGAACATGGTCTACTGATTTCACTGGGTTCAGCAGGCAGGTCTTCAAATCATACCGATTTTACAGAGAAGGATCTCTTCGATTTTCACAGGCGTGCAACATAGGAATTTGCTTGGGTGACGTACCTCACCCATCTGTAGGGGTTATGTGTCTTGGATTTCTTTGCTATTTGCAAATACCTCACCTGCAAACAAAAGAAGTTAGGTGTTCCCTCACAGTACTTTGGATAGTCAGAGGCCACCTGCACAAATGCCTCACCTGGAGTCTAGATGCATTGTACATGGGTATAGTGAAACTCATGCTCACAGGACCAGCTTCTTTTGTTAGATTTCCTGAAAATGGGAAAAGGTAATAAAATAGTGCAACCAAAAATCAAGTAAAGTTAATATAAAAGCTGACAAGTCCTAAACTCATGTAACATGCAATACCATGTGATTCCTGCGAAAAGGTGAGCTTTGCTCGCAAAGTATGATCAGATCCACCAACAATCTGAAATAGTTGTAATTAAATTAGGCACAGAAAAAATGTCAGAACTAGGCCAAATACAAAATTTTTTATTTTTTTTGGATTTTGCACCTGCAAATTACGTGGATACACATACACCACATAAATACCTGAAGGATGAAGAAACACAGTTAAAAACCTTACCTTTTTAAGAGACCACTCGAGCTTTTTACTTGCTTCCTTGAAGTCAGTTGTTTGTCCAATTGCTCCAGCTTCTTGCTCAAAACTTACCCTGTCCAAATTTCATGGGTAGTTTAAATCAAGAACATAAAAGCAGTAAAGACATGCTGTCATGTTCTAAAGGGGCTGCAAGCCTTTTTGATTGGATTGCTAACTTCAGAGAATAATAGCAAAATATTGTAAAATCATGATAGGATTGTCCCTGCTTGAGTGAAACAAGAAGTAGGAAGGTAAACCTTGTCGTATAGGGTGGCAATGGCATTTGTACCGTAATAGTGTTTGCAGTAACATTGGCGGAAAAATCAGCGCGTATCTTCAGAATCACCTCGGCCTAAATTCAAAGGATCAGCAACAGTCTTATGTATATATATGTGCCAAATGGTCAAAAGTGAAGTCCCTGACACACCTTGGACTGTCCTGCTTCTTCAATAAAAGCAGTGATACGAAAAGGAGGTTTAAATTCTTGAGTCATACGATAATTCATTACAGAAAATTCTCCATCTGGTGGGACCTATACAAATTAAAATTTCTAGGTAAGTATCATTTTTTGAGCATAATTCTCTTACCAAAAAAATTGAATGAGAAACACCAAGATAAATCAAAGGTCTACGACACACCGAAGAATTATTTACCCACCAGTGTCAGAGTTCTGTCTACATCAAAGCTATCCAGACGCACAGATTCATGAAAGTTGCAATCATCAAGAATCACAACTCCTCCAGCAGAACTACTGTAGCCTGTCACATACTGAGCTTAAATATGTACTCTACAGCTACTGAATAAGTGCCCAACAAAGCAGAGCATTGCATGTGACAATACCAAAACAAGCTTTTAAACAAGGAGACGAACAGATACTTATGTATTCCCTCAATACGCATATGCAAGAGATTATCTTTTTCAAGATGCATGTGCAATGAGATGGCTGGCCTTTCTATAAAACAGATTCAGAATCACTGAATTTGAGGCCCATTTAATCTTGAATACCCCAAGATGGCTGGTAGGGAATAACATAAAGAACATGGAAGACGTGCCACTGACCAAGTAAAACAAACAGCTAGTTGCAACAGTCTCAACAATCAATGGCCAAATATGAAGTACAGAGATGCGAAAATACCATAAGCAGAAGCCCCATTTCTACCAATGCTCAGGTCCTCATTAAGAGCTAACCGTATTTCTGGATTTCCAGTAAGATAACTTTTCATCTGAATTGTACCATCAATCTCAGAAGTGAGTATGTATCCCTGTTATATGAAACCGAATTCTTAAGTCAAAGTAAAAAATTGTGTACTAAAAAAAGGCACATCCATAAAAAAAGAAGTGCAGCCTATCAAAGTATCATATGTCAGCATACACCAGCAGTACTTATAGGACTGGGAAGGTTAGAAGAAACATTCTGTGCACAAGTACTTACACTAGAGCTGAATGTCATACTTATTTTTTCAATTATATCTACAAATATCTCCTCTCTCTTCTTCACACCTGGCTCATTGGCAATAACAGATTTTGTTACTGCCGTTCCAGGCATCTTTTTTGTGCCTTGCTGCAAAATATGGATATAAGAAGTTACCAACAACTCAATGGACATCCAGTTGGAAAACCTAAGATGTCTACATCAAACACAAATTTACCATGAACATAGCTGCAGGCCCTAAAGTTGGCACACGTGCAGCATCAATGACAATTGGTTCATTAAAAACGTAAGACTTCAAAACCTCTGTAGATGTTGTTTGTGGATAGCCAAAGTCCTGACAACAAGAAAGAAATTCTATTAGATCACCTGGAAAAAGTTGCACCTTTCAAGAGAAATGCATCAAAATATAAGAAATACGACTTAGATGCACATCAAGCAATTTGCATCTATAGATCTATGACAACAGAATGACAATCATCAAAGTCGAAAGGAATAAATCAAAAGCCGCAGATCTTTGCAAAAGTAAGATAAATTCAAAGACATCAATTTTTACTATCCAATCAGTAAAACAAGCATTGACCCAAAGGCGAAAAAGTAAACATCCCTTCTTTACCTGCACAGAATTTTAGCTTACCATCATCACGTGTTAATTCTCTGCAGGCCAACAATCTAACTCAAACCAATCACCAATGTGAAGCTAACAAAATTTACAATTTGATGCATCTTAAAACAGCTCAGATGAGTAAAATAGCCTTATGTAAAAAAGTATAAGGCAGCATCAATCATCTCACATAACATATCATGGATTTTGGTGATTACTAACAAATCAGGCATTTAAATTTTCAAACATATGAATGAAAGAATAGAAAGCATCAACCAGCTCACATAACAAAGTGGTGAAATGGAAAAGAGTACTTACAATGACTTCATCAAGCAATTCATACACAAGCACGAAATTTTTTCTTAGCGAATCTTCATTAAGAACGCCAAGATAATCTTTAATGACCCGTGAAATCCTTTGCAAAAGCTCCAAAAGCAGTGAGGGGGAGACATTGACTCTTGTGGTAGCAACAAATAATAATCCAGCAACTTTCACATGAATGTAATTTACCCCATCCACATTCTTTTGCAAAGAAGACGAAATACAGGAAGTCAAAACCTCGTTACAAGTTCAAACATAAGTGACCTATAGCAACTTCTATAGCTAAATAAGAAAGTTCAAACATAAGAGACGCATAGCAACTTGCATACCTTCATAGCTAAATAAGAAAGTTGAAACACTTAAAACATAAAATTAACAGGTGACTGCAATGGAACAAACATTTCACGAGATGAGCAAGTTAAAAGTACAACTTGGGGATCCTTGCATTAATTGGGGAATATGTACAGGGGTGACAGCTACATGACTCTGTATGTTAAACTGTAATATCTGGCGGATTAATGGATGTAGGTTAGACAAAAAAAAAGGCTACAGTGTCTAACAACTGCAAAACTCCTATATCACCTCAGACATAAGAAACCTAGGAGATCCATATTTAATTCTAAGGATTTTATAATTCTGAAATAATCTTAAATACTCAACTACTCAAATCACCAGTAAAAATTTCTCAAGACATAGAAACTCAACTGAATCTAGGTCAAGAAATTTGAAGGTGATAAATGCAAACCCTTCCTAATCAAATTCATCTACAAAATTAATAGCATCAAAGGAATAAGGTACAGGCAAACCATAAATAATTTACAGCACTAACACCTTTTAGAAGTTTTGGCATTTCTCAAAAGGCTTTCATCATGTTATCTTTTCTCAAAATTTTCTCCTTCAGTTTCTAAAGTTACCATGTGCCTGTGGCAGCAGAATCACAAAAAGCTATGTCTAAAAGTACATTCGTACATGTTCAACTAAACTTGCTTTACAAAATAAGGTCATGATGGTTCTTGGTTTTGTTTAGGCATAAAAAATGTATCCTGCATACCTTAGCACTAGAAGTCCTACATACAATATCTTGCACATGATACAATTGTGAAATTTCTCCAAATTGGTATGAATGTAGGTAATACCAAAACAAAAAGTAAAGGTCTCATGTGGGGACTAGCTTCACAAAGATGAAGCAAACATTTTGGCATGCCAAATACTATGACAAATACAAATGGGTGTCAGTATCATATACTAAGAAGAGCATTCCAAGAGCAAAGTACCTACAAAGATAGGCGGTGCCTCCTCTGCTTCATCCTCTTTCCAGAACTTAGCCTTACGGAAAAATATCTCTGCACTCCCTTTTGGCACATCGCCACGATCTAAGGAAAAACACAGAGGAATCAAACTTTAGGCTACTAGGAAAAAATCAAAAAGCAAACTTATTGACCATGCTACATCCAATTTTAGTCACTCAATTAACTTCAGTATCCCGTTTAATGATCTGCTCTTTGCAAATATGCTACCACCACAAAACACAATATTCTAACAAAAATAACTATAATCAAATTATCATTGAGGAACTAATGATCATCACACACTTACATAAAATTGCAGCAGCATGATAGTTAATTCCCACTACAATAAATCCTAAGAATGACAAAATTGTTAGTCGATCTAAATACCCAATCATTTGAAATCAGCTGAAATTAAAAAAAAAAGACCCTCGCGACAGCAAACCAAATCCTATCAACTGAACTTACACAATGCTCAATTCGAAGACATTCTAACACAAAGAATCAATGTAAGTTGAAAAGTTAAACACGAAAAAGAAACCCTAGAGACTTCGAGATCAATCGAATACCACAAAACCCTCAAGAGATCAACCGAATCCTATCAAATAAACTTCAAGATACTTAGCTCCAACAAATTCAAGCGTATCAATGAAATCGAATCAACGACGCAAGTGTGTAAATCGAAAGAAACATCTAAGACTGAATTGAATTGAAAATGAAGATTGATGATTTACAATCGCGGAAAACAATGTTGTCGCCGCGCTGAGAGAGAACGAAGAATTGAGAAATCATTCTTCTTCTTCACCGATTAATGAGATCTCTCTGCTGTTGTTGTTAGCTCAAGACAGAGATGAGAAAAGTCAGTGCATAAACTTATTTGCAATAGTGGCTTCTAAGATTTTAAATTGTCATACTAAGTCCTGATAGTTATTTAGCGGTCCGTACTAGAATTTGAAAGGATGGGCCAAAATGGGCTGAGCTACGTTGGGCCAATTTGGATGACATTTCATTCAAACAGACTCTTTCTGTCTTGCATCCAAATTCTAAAAGTTTCAATTTCTTCATGATAAAGAAAAAAAGGAATCTACAAATTTAAGGTGTTTTTCATAGTATTATTTTTTATAAATGATAGATAGATGTGGATAAAACTTTGCCTGATCTTTTGAATACCTTTTCTTTTTTTTTTCCAAATTTATCATTTATCTTGAATGAATATAAGATTATATTCCTAATGCTAGTTAACATACAGTTGTATATACCAAAACAATAAAACTATGGCAATCTCTTAGGGTACGTTCTTTTGCGCACTGAAGTTATTTTTAATTTATTTTTTATTACAAAAAAATATAAAAAATTACTTCAATTTATTTTTTAATTAAAAAAATACATCACTTTCAACAAGATTATTTTTAACAATTCATTTCTAAGAACTCATTTTTAAAAAACTCGCTTTCAAAACTAAAAAAACGGACGCTTAGATACCATCTATGTACAACTTCTAAATGCAATTTGCTCGTCTTTAACCATAGTTTTAAAACTCGGTCCGGACTGGCCGGGTCGGATCGGAAACCGGCTATCCGGTACCGATTTCAAGCCGAGTTAATATAAAATCGGGTAGCGTAAGCGACCCGGTAAAACCCGGATCAACTCGGTGACCCGGTTAGACGGATTGACTCGGTTTTAATATTTAAAAAAAAGAAACAAATATATATTTGTTTATTTAAAATAGAAAAATATTTTTATTAGCATTCTAAAATGTGCACTTTATCGGATACTCTTTCGTTACTAATTTATTTTCTTATTTTTTATATTTTATTAGAAAGTAATAAATAAATAAAATATGTAATGTAGATAATTTGTTCTTTGTAATGCATAAAGTATAAAGATTTTACTATATATTAGGATTTTTTACTATTATCTTAAGTACTATAGTAATTTTAAAAATATATTCAATATTTCTCGTATATAATTTATTTTTTTATTTTTTTAATAGTTGCTATAGAAGATACTAGATAATACATATAATTGTATTTCCGATGATCCGTTCGGTTACCCGATGATTCGGTAACTTTTTCGGATCATACACCGATTTGGGTTTTAAAGCTATGCTTTAAACATGCATTCCGAGAAGGTATTCTCGCCATGCGAAGAAACAAAAAAAAAAAAAGCACGTAAATAAGAAGGCCTTAAAAGAGAATCTCCATATATTTTTGCAAAATTCCTTATTCTGAGATAAGAAAGAACAAGAAACCATTTGGAATTGTTTAAAATAAAATAATTTTGGTGCAAAAAAGAAATTTGGTAAATTTTTTTGTAAAAGAACTTGCACTTTCTGTTTGTTTAAAAAATAATTATATATATAATAATTCTATGCGTATAATTTATACATTCCTTGCAGTCCAGGGTCATATAAGCCTGCTTGAATTACAGAAAATAATCTGTCTTGTGTTAGTGATATAAGCGTAACTTCTAAGACAGTTTAGAACTTTAAGGTTAGATCAATGAATTAAAACCGGGGAATTGCATTCAGCTTTTGCAAGCATTTACAAACTCCTCTTTGTCAACTTGAGACCACTATGTTTCTTCATGTTCTTCGCATGTCCCCCCTTTGCCGACTTGATCCTTATGTTGCTTCACGTTTTTATCTCTGACGAGTCCATGAGAAACAGACCAGAATGTTTGCCCAATTTTAGCATTGTAGGACATTTTAGAAGATTGTATGGTCCTGCCCTTTCCTCCAAAAAAATACTCCCCAGAGGCTTCCTATAACAGAAAGTCCACACCTTCACGAATTATAAGAATGCTACAGAGAGTAAAGAATACAATAAAAGGAATAAAAAGAAAAAGTTGTCTTACAGGTGGCGCCAAAGCTGCATCAATTATAGATGCAGCTCCATCTGTAGGAGAGTTCAATAGGTTTGTGGCTTCCAAAAGCATAAAAGCCAATTTTGGAAACCACAAAGGAAGCTCGCGCATAATGTTAGTCCTTACAGCTCCAGGATCAGCAGCGCTATCAGATTTCAAAACTATAATATCAACGATAGTACTTGCTAAACTTTTCTACAGCTGATACCATTTGGTACCACAAATGTGATGACTACGACAAGCAGTAAAAACTAGACTGATTGAATTAGCATGTATAGGATCTACTACTTGCAACTCCAAACGTTATAAGCACTAACATCAAAAGGCCAGCAATATGATAATTAAGAAAACATACTTGACAGATACATTAGAAGACGGATCCCCTTCAGATATTTTTCGATGAAGCTCATATGTCAGCAATAGCAGCAGGACTGCCAAAAACATACTTCTAAGTTACAAAACAACCATGCAAAGGCGATGTAAACTTTCACCTTTACCTAACTAAAACTTCTGGCTAGGAAATAAAATTGTAGACTATTTCAAGAAGTTAAACGAGAGATAAAAACTTACATTTCGAGTACTCATACACAGAGGCAAAAGGATACTTAGCAGATCCAGAAAAGCTTTTCAGAGTTTGTGCTTCTAGTGACTCTTTGCTCACCCATATATTGCATGAAACTGACATTAAGATTAAAAATAAGAGTCTTAAGTGTAGATTTTTATAAAATAAGAGGGCATAATATCGCAAGCCAAAAAAACTCATAACATGAAGGTTGATAGAAAAATTGTCTAAAAAACCAACCAGAAGACAAAGATATAAATAGACAACTTTATACTGAGCTAACAATAGAAACTTCATATATCAAGCCATCCTTACCACATCTGTGGGTAAAGGATGTTACGTTAACTATTCTAGAAGGTACAGGACTGCTTCTGAGCAGTGGCAGAAGAATGTCAATAAGAACAAAGGCACCAATGAAGTTTGTCTGCATCATCCTAAAAATAATAAAAAAAATCAGTATTGTAGGCCATTTATTAACAGATGTCAAGAATTAACAGATATCGCAACTAAGATATATTTTTCAGCATATCTTGCTACGTAAGCTGTCGCAAAGCTGTATTTTACATTCATTCTATCGTTTGATCAATATCAATATTTCATTTAGTTTTCATATCTTTGCTTTCAAGTTCATTATGAAGGAAAACACAGAGTTCTCATTACCTATAGTTTAAATATACAATTGAACAGAATTAAGAATACATACTAATACTAAAAGAAATTCCTTTTTAAATAAGTTCGTAAAAATATAAAAACTTACTCATCATATCCATCAGCAGTAAGTCTGGATGACATTGCTAAAATTCCAGCATTATTTATGAGTAACTGTAAGGAAGGATGTCGATTGGAATTTGCAAGACATTGGCGAAGGGATCTTTCAAACTTCTTAATTGAATAAAAGGATGATATGTCAACTCTTATATAACTTAGGCAAGCGTCTTGTTTCTGCTGCTTGATTTCATAAACAACCTGTTGAAATACAAAGTAAAAGAAAATGAATATATGAGATTAATATGAAAAAAGGTCCAATAAGACATGAAACATTTTCATTGTGGTTTCGAGTTTTACCTTCATTAGGGTCTTCATGCAGCGCCCAGCTGGTAGCATGATATATATTAAACCAACCCAATAAGCATGAAACAGTATAATGGTTAGTTTCTAAAGAAGGTAAAAGAGAAGCAGCATAACTATAAATTCAAAGTAACTACTTTATAAGACAAACACTATATCCACAGTGGAAAGCATTGTCACATTGGAGTAACTACAGCAAAATGCCTTGTAAAATGTTTTATTATCTAAGAACCTGACAAGCAAAGCTACTACACTTGATATTTTGGTAGCATACACTAATTCTAAATGGTCAGTATAGTTTCAGCAATTAGTTAAAAAATCTACAAAAAAGAAGGCAATCTCCTACATCATAGTGAGTTCAATCGCCTCAAAATTTCAACATTAAATTGTGTTCTCAATAACTTACCTATCATGATTCAATTTCTAACGAAAATGAAATTTAAAAGGGATCACAGCAGTAATATTCATATTGTTGAACCAGACGACAGCTACATTAACATGCTCGGCAACGAGAACATCATTCAAGTACCAAAACCCACTCACTACCAAAGGATTTCGATGAAATGCCAAGGTCAAGCAAATTTTAGAGGCAAACTAACCAAGTACAACATGAAATCCCTCAGCAGCTAATTGAAGCGCTGCGGCTGCACCGATTCCAGAAGACGCCTACACCCAAAAACCACAAAAGCAAAAAACATCAACAAAACTAATAACAAATCAAAAATCAAGCTAACCAGCGTCAAACTAAAATAAACAACGCCTTACGCCGGTGATAACACAGACGGGACGTTTAATCACACAATCAGAAGTGAACCGCTGGCGTGGGTACACACGGAAACGGCCTAGGAAGAGTTGAAGGTATTCGTAAACGAGCGCGAGGGTCCACAGCAGTGCCATACGCCAAGCACCTGCTGTGAAAAAAATTCCTAACACGGCCCAGTTCACCATTCTTTCCCTTCCACCAAACACTTGCAGAAAAACTGATGAAGAAATTCAGGAGTGCGGGTGGAGCCTTCGACCTTCGATTCAATTGATTGACTACTGCTGATGTTTACAGTGTTAAAATCGTTATAGAAAGCACAAGATAATGGCTATCATACAAAACATAAAGGCTGCAGAACTCTTGCCCGTACTTAGTGGACCTTCTAATAGGATCAGAAAAGTAATACAAAGATTTTTTTCAGTTAAAGAGATCTTTCATTCCCGTCTGTACTAAAACTCATTGTATCTTAATCAGATTGGATAACCATGTGATGTAGTAACTAACAATAGCAAGAATTTTTTTTTATAAAATACAAAGATTGTTCATGTTTTGTTACTTCAGATTGAATTATGAAATAAAAATTCATGCCTATTTACAAATAAAAGAGCTAATAATTTAATAAATTTATTTGAATTTTAAAAAATTATTTTTAATAAGCTGAGAATAATTATGGCTTTGAAACAAAATATCTAGTCTTTCATTTTCACTACCAATCTTGCCGCTTGTGCGAGTAAAATGTTACAATCATTTGATAATTCTAATTACGATTTTATCTGGTAAAATTTTATTTTCTATCAGATAATAACAACTGATCTGTGATTCACTTGCTAAAACTTTGATTCCTTCAGCAATAAAATTTGGCTTAATTTCTTGAACAACTAATTAAATAATTTTAAGGATGAGCCATCCACTTATAATCTCCTCGATTCCTATTCCAATAACTACGAACTATACCTTAAGACATATTTGGAGAACTTTTTGTTCTCCAATTTGTTATTTTATATTTTTTCATAAAATTTTAAAAATATTTTATATAATTTTTAATAAAATTTTTAGAATATTTTATAAAATTTTTTTAGAATTTTAAAAATATAAAAGAAATATACATTGTAAAATTTTTATTATTTTTTTAAGATAAAAAAATAAAACTTATTTTAAAAAAATTTTAAACTATTTCTTATAAATTTCTTTTTTTAATATATACTCTTAAATATCTCCCTGGTCTACAAGAAGACCCTTAAAATAATGCTTGCGGCGGCAGAGTACCAATTCCTATTTAATGTGAGCCGGACAACGACAATAATATATGTATTTATCACCTACCTATAAAATGAACTGATCAAACCAAATACTAAGATTTATATAAAAGGAAAAAGCATACCTATATCATATAGAGAGACTTACAAACTGTAGAATTTACATGGGATTTGACAGCATAAACATGATGTGCTTAACCTTATTGTAAAATGTCATTACCCAATACACCGACGCACTATCAAGCTCCGTTGCCATTGCATTCCGAATAAATAATTTTTTAATTTTTTAATTTTATATATTTTAATATATATTTTATAAATATATACAAAATTTATTTAAAATTTTTTTACATAATATAATTATTTTTTATATATTTTTATTATTTTTTAAAAATAAAAAAATAAAACTTATTTTTAAAAAAATAAAAATATTTTTTATTTTAAAAAAATTCTATTTTATAAATACTCCTAAATATTCCAAAAACATTGACTGTCTAACAGGGTACAACTCGTACATATACATCTAACTTGGATGGCCATAATACTGTATTAAAGATACACTAAATTAAGACAAATTAATTGACATATATTCTGTACCAATGAAAGTGATCACGACTACACCAAATCAAAACTACTGAACTTCCACCGTATCAATAAAGCTAATATAATACCAAGATGATAGATTAAATCCGGAGAACTTGTGAAATACAGATATTTCGAGTTATAAAACTACAGAACAGCACCAAGGAGATCAGCGTAACAGATGCATAGCAGATACAAAGCAAATTAAAACGATTTAGTATTAGATTCAGTTAGATCTGCACGAAGGAACTCATCAGAAAACATTAGTAGATGCTTCAAGAGATTAAAATAAAAACAAATTGATTGCAAATCACATAGATAAAATTTAATTGAAACCTCCATGAAGCGACAGATTTCTCAAACGAAAAATCGATTGAACAAGGTTTGAGTGTATGAAGGAAAGAGGAATTAGATTGCTGCGGGTAGAGCTTTACCTCTGCAAGAAGACAAAAACACTGCGGCTTGGGTGCTCCCTGTAAATCCTAGCTTTGTTGCTTTCTCATTCTCACACTCATTTCACAGAGTTGTTATGGACCCACATGTCGGCCTACTTAGCAAAGGAGCTGAAGTTGTTCACCAACCAGAGTCAAGCAGCATGGATGAAAAGAACAAAGGCGGAGCAAAAAAGCTGCAAGCCTGGAGGGGTCGCTGTGGCCACTAAGAGGTTAACTAACTGAATTTCTTTTGTAAAGATGTTTCTGAACTTCTGATGATGCCATTTCAGCGTGAGACAACTGAGGAAACAAGAGATGATTAGCAAATCGGTACTCGATGGTGTTATTACTGTCACTGGAAGTGTTGGTGAGCCATTATTTTGAAGGGACTCAAAAGTTGTTGCCGTCATTTTCATGCTTCACCACTGGCACAACCATGAGTTATATCAACTCTTTGGTTTTCTATGCGTTTTGTAGCACATCTTTTGGAGAGCAACAATTTATTCTCCTCGTAATAACACCATCCTACTCTCCTTTCAACTTTTAGCCTTTGGCTTTTCCTCTCAAGCTACACTTCAAAACATAGTAGATTTCCTTCATTGCATCTCTTCAGTTCAATGTCTAATAACGAAAATGTATCATAGAAAACATCCTCTATGTTTGCACTGCAACCCACATAGCTACACTCGGATTGTAAGCAATAAAATATACCAGCAGCATCCTTCTTATTTAGGAATTCGACCGAAAGTTGAGAAAACGTCAAAGAATAACATGTGCAATGTGCGTGGAATGCAGGTTCAAATTTGGTAGAGAGATGATTACTCTGCCGTATGAACAGAGATGACTGTGCTCAAGCCCTTGCTGTGCATGCCAGAATCTTACCTCCTGTAACTCTTGCATGTGAATCTCTCCTTTTTCTTCTTCTTTACTGAGAATTTGCATGCAACATTGTTGCTCAGCTATGAATACCTAGTGTGTTTGGTACCTTGCAGTCTGGAAAGAATTACTAAAGGAGAATTGAAACTTCTCCGAAGATTACTCCCAAGAAATTCCTCTTCAAGGCAACATGCCTGTAAGCTCATTCTGCAAGACCTCATTTATAATATTTAGTTAGTAGTCAGGAGGAACTAAATTCAAAATGATTTCTTTGCAGATTATCTGAACAGGAAAATGTTAGATTCACAAGAAGCAAGCCATGGGTGTAACCCGGAGCAGTGGAACTCATATAGCTTTGCAACTAGGCAAAGATTCACATGCAGAAACTGGATATCTTAATCTCATGGGAAATTCCTGGCCTGAGAGTGAGACAGACAGTGATGCTCGCAGCTCCTCATTAAAGCTACACAGCTATATGCTCGCAACTCGTTAGAGCACTAAGAAAGTAGGTTTCTCAAATAAGCATCTTTGTTGTATTAGTAATTTTGCACCATACTGGTAGAGTGGGACATGAGAATTCCAGCGTATGTGAAAAAATGTATGGAAGAAATCAGTCTAGATGTAACATGTCAAAGAGCATCAGAGTACCTTCAAAATATTGGTACTGACTTAAGGTTCTCTTCAGCATCCTTCCCTCCATAAAGTTGATGAAACTTAAAAGAAAAATTACTGGAAACCACGAAGGTATGTAAGAATGACCATTATGGACCTCACTTAGGTTGAGGATTCATCATGCAAGAAATTCGTCTCTAGTTCCTAAGTAATCCTGATACACCTGCACGAAAGTTGATATCTGCAGTTACATATATTTATAGTCCTAAGTTATAATCTAAAGAAGGGCATGCGTTTAGACAAGGACAGAATTTGAATACCTTCTGAGTGCCAACAGACGCAAAACGGAAATAAGTAGCATTCCCATAGTTGTCATTCAAGTGCACATGCAAATTACCGAGAAAAGAACAGCATGCAAATGTACAAAAACATGCTATTGGAGACTTTTACCCGTTCCAAAAAAATTCCGCTCAAGTGCAGGGGATTGCACTCCCTAAGCACATACCAATTATGCAAAGAAAGCACAAAAAATTACTTATGTGGTATATAATAATCCATCCTTAGAGCACAATTCAAACTTTACTGTGTCTCCATGCTTTCCAGTTTGTCTTGCTTGTAACACATTTCACTCCAGTATAGCAAAAACATTAAGAAGATTTTGCACAAACAACTCCGAATGCATACTCAGACTTTCCCCTAGCTGAGAACAGATATGTATGATAAGATTAAACTACTTTCTGCACCCTGTAATTTAATCTGGAGCAGAATAATGCATACCTTATGAAAAATTGTGCGTCAGATTCAATAGAGATTATGCTCAACATATGAGATAACATTGCCAACCACCAAATAATACCAAAGATGCCAAAAACTATATTTCAGACATAACGTCTGAGCTGACAAACTCATCCAAGTCTCAAAGGAGAAAATTCAAATTCTCGTCATGCATAGCATACCGACAGAACTCAAGACTGAAAAGAAGAGCTCAGTAAACTGCAATCTGACAAACTGTAAATCTTCCAGCTATTTGCAGTTGCTAATTATCTAGGTAATGATTGCAGAAAATACAAAACACAGTTAAGTTGTTTTATTAGCTAGCTAGGGGTTCCACTAAAGCATCATACCTTCAACTTAAACTGAAGCGAATAATAACACTTGAAGATCAAATAATTCAGGTTAGCAAAGGAGCTGAAATTGTTCACCAACCAGAGTCAGGCAGTATGGATGAAAGGAACAAAGGCAGAGCAAATAAGTAGCAGCCTGGAGGGGTCGCTGTGGCCACTAAGAGGTTAACTAATTGAATTTCTTTTGGAAAGATGTTTCTGAACTTCTGACTTTGCTGATGGTGCCATTTCCGCGTGAGACAACTATCTGAGGAAACAGGGATGATTAGCAAATTGGTACTTGATGGTGCTATTACTGTCACTGGAAGTGTTGGTGAAGCACTATTTTGAAGGGACTCAAAAGTTGTTGCCTTCACTTTCATGCTTTACCACTACAACTCGCTAAGCTGAAATAACTACCTATGATAATAATATAATTTGATTTCAACTTTTAGCTTGATGAAAATAACAAGGAAACTACTGAGACAATGGTACCAAGGTTAGATTGCCAAACTATGTCAAGGCAAACTTTTCTGGACCACAAAAAGTATCCAGCTAGACCTCAGCATTAGCGCTAACAGTGGCATTAGAAACCAGCTATAAAAGGAATATAATTTTAACAACCAAACTCATATTCCTGCAGCTACTTCATTGATTATCATTTCGTAATGGCTCTAATAAAGCATGCATTAGCAGAAGCTTTATTGTGGGAAATCTATCATATCCTTGCCTAAAACGAACTTTTAGAGGAATACGGCTTCCTTGCAGTCCAGAGTCTATAAAGCGGGCTAGAATTACAGAAAATCTGTCTTGTGGAAGTGACGTAAGGATAACATCTAACAGAGCTGCATTGTACACACTGCTAGCTTAGACCAATGCACGCTAATAGAGGGCACTGAATCCCTAACCAAATTGGGAACAAGGGGGGAACAGTTGATACAGTTATTGGGTACTCGTAACCAAGAATCCTCTAGCTCTAAGTTCATTCAAACTACCATACAAATTCAGGTCAACTAAATTCGATTTTTATTGCTGTCTCCATCCTCAATAACCAAAACTTACCAACAGCATAGCAACAACAATCCAATTAGCGCTTAGTTGTTAAAGCTTCAGATTCTTCTAAACTTGAAAGATTTCACAAAAAAAAATGTAAGGAAATTTTATTTAAGAAAAAAGGTGTTCAAGGAGGCAAAACAAGCCTACATCCAATAGATTAAAAGCATCCTGTTTGTCATAGAGCTCTGACAAAAATATCCAACGCTAAAGAAATGCAAATAGAAGATACATAGCGTGAGATAAACAGGAAATAAAACGACATGGAAACCCCAATGCAAACTTTTGAGGAGAGGATGTAAATGATTTACAAAGGACATGCACAGTATACATAAACCTAGGGCATAACACAAGAAACTCGTTACGTGAAAGCAACTTTAAGAGTTCCATGCATAGTTAGTGGAGTCTACGTACAAATAAATGAAGCGAATTCATGAAATTGAAGGTAAGACTTGATGCACTACATTCTACGTTAAGGTGTTGGTATCTATAGCAAGATTATAAGCAAAGAACTTACTATATGAAGAAGCATATATCACTTCATTGCTGATCCACTAGCGCAATCCACCTTTCCTGCATGCAGTTAATTCATATCCAATGTCCAAGAAAAGTGCCCTAAACATCCATATCTAGATTGCAACAAAACTTAGAAAGATCATAGCACTCATTCTTAGCAAAATAAACTAAAGTGCTTTTAAAATAGCATATACTATAAAAACAATACACCATTAAAACGCTAGTCATTATCATACATGATAAGAACCCTATAAGTTCATACTTATACAAAGCCCTAATCCACCCTGAATTAGACAGCTGTTAATAAAGCAACAACATAATGAAAACAGTAACAACAACAGCGCAATCTAGACCAACAACAATGACTAATACCACAAGAACACTTCTTTTATGAGTAAACTACGAGGACACCAAATAGCTATCCATTAAAAGCAGTTCGCTGCATATGCATGTGAAGGATGTCATCCTTCAGAAACGGTAGGTTTTGCAGATTACTAAGAATGTCATCGGCATTACCATCCTGCCCAAGATTAAGGTTCGTGGCACCACTGCCACCACCACTTACCCTGCCTCCTCTTGAGCTCTCAGCATTAGCCTCACCTGTAGCACTCTGCATTCCATTCAACATATGTGTCCCTCCTGTGGCAGGAGATGACATCCCCAGATTACCACGACCAACTACCTTCCTTTTCACATCAGTCCCAACTCTCTTGCGAGCCATCTTCTTCCTTCCCCTCGTCGACTGTGAGGCCTGCCTCTGCTGCTGCAGTTTTTGCTGGGCGTTCACATTAACATTCGAATTGCTTGCAGGGGCAACAGCAGGTGCTGCAGTAGGTGGCGGGGGCCTGTTCCCTAACCAAGGGTACATTGGGTAAAATGGCTGCCACTTATTGTCCTTCATTTCACCAGCAGCAGGATACCCTATCGGGAAAAAACCCCAGGAGCAGTAATACAAATCCGCCCCAGGCACGATCGGTGGCAGATTTGGCAGCTCCACTGCACGGAACTCCGACTTACAAGCCGGGCACCGAAGATTCTTACCCACGTACTTCCGCGCATACTCATGCACGCAGCAGCAGCCAGGGCACGCCGTCCAGAACGAGGCCCTGATTGACGAAGCAACAGCACCACCAGCATTAGCAGCCGCAGACGAGTTATTACCACTCATATTCTTAAGTTGGTCGAAAGCTTGAGAGATGACATTGAAAGCAGCATCGATTGCGGCAGCGGTAGCGGCAGAGTGGGGCCCACCTGTAACACTGCGGAGGAGAAGGGCGAGGTGGCGGAAGTTTCTAGAACCAGTTTTGGGATCAGCGTTGGTGGGGTCCACACGGAGAATAGCATAAGGGGAAGGGTTTGGTGATTGCTGCTGAGCGACGAGAAGGATCTCGGCGGTGGCGGAGAGGCATTCGGCGGTAGAAGAAGCAGGATCAAGTTCGAGAGCGCGATCTGAGAAACGCTTGCTGCCTGCGAAATCATGGGCAGCAAGGAGACGGTCCGCGGCGGTGATGCAGCGATCGTATTCTGATCCACCGGCGCCGCCGCCGCTGATCGAGAATTCCATTGGAGAGAGTACGCGTCTGCGTGGAATCTGTCGAGACGTTAGTCTCACTACCTGGCTGCGCAGACGTTAGTATCTGTTGCTGGACCCTCACCGTTCGTTGCCTGGAATAAACAAACCCAATTTCATCCCTCTTTCTATATATATACACCCAAATAGAAATGCTTCGTGTAATTTTTACGCAGAAAAATAATTTCGAAAAGATATTAAAACTAAAGTTTTTATATTAAATTATAAAAAAATAAACGATTACTAGAAAGTAATTCAAAAATAAAAACTTCTTTTTAAAAATAGTACACTCATAAATCTTAACGAAAGATTTATCCGTCCGAATTTAGAATGAGTTTGACAAAATTTTTCAAAAAAATAATTTTTAAAAGATTAGTGATGTAGCTATCATGCAACCGAAAAATAATTTTACAGTTTAGACGTACAATAATTTATTTATTTTAATTTTAACTATTTTTAAAAAATTGTTGAAATAAAATCGAAATTTTTTTGATAAATAATGTCTAATATTTAAAGCTAAAAGTTAAGTTAGATACAAATTTCATAAGATAAATACTTGACATCATATAAGGATATAAACTACACAAATTTATCAAGTAAAAAATATTTTAAAATAGTTTAAACTAAATTTTAATTTTGTATTTAAAATATAATAAATAATAATAATAAAGTCTTATAATATATAATTTCTGTATTTTTAAAATTTAAAATAATTTATAAAATATTATAAAACTTATTAAAATAAAAAATAAAAATAAATTAAGACGTACTTTTAAATACCACCTCACTCATCTTATGAACTATTTACATACATGTTGTTTGGGCTATCATAAAATCCGTCAATACTTTATTTCTTGCACAGAGAAGAAAAAGCATGGCGAATTATCTTAGAAAAATTTATAATATATATTAGAAGGTGCTTGGTTTTTTAACCATACAGCCACTATTAGGGACGGTTTGCAATGTTTAGGAAGATTTTCTCCGTCAATTTTTTATTTTATATTTTTAATAAAGTTTTTAAAATATTTTATTAGTACAAACAAATTTTATATCGTAAAATTTTTATTAATTATTATTATTATTTAAGTAAAAAAGTAGAATTTATTATTTAAAAATTTCTAAATATTTTTTGAAAATTTTGTTTCAATAAACATTTTCAAATATTCTCTTAACACGCTTACAAAATTAATTTTGAATAAAAATATTTTATTTTAATTTGATAAATATGTTTTTTTATTAAAAAAATAAATGATAAAAAATTTTATTATGTATAATTTTTTATTTAAAATGTTTAAATAAATTATGTACTATTATTAAAAATTATCAAAACTACAAAATAAAATATTGATAAAAAATTTAGTAGAATGGAAATCAAATAGCTCTTTAGTTGTGACCAAAAATCTTTTATGTCACGCAATGTTTATTTTAACATTTCTCCTCGCCTTTTATATTGATAATGTGTTATATGTAATTTTATAAAATTTTAAAAAGTTAAAAGAATTTATATACACAAATATTTATAGAAAATACTAATAAAAGTAAATATTTTTATAAAATATATTCAAATAAAGCTTCTATAGAAAGTTTTTTTTTGTCCGATCAAACAAATTTTCAACATCTAATCCTAGTTGGCAGATCCGGACCGACCCGTCCGGGTCGACCCGGAAATCGTCGATCCGGACGGTAAACCGGTCCGGGTTTGCAAAAAACTATTTTTTTAAATTAATTAAAAAAAATTTTAAAAATTAATTAAAAATTTTAAATTGATGACATATTTAATTATTAATAATCCTATCTTGAAAAATAATATGTAGTTTAAATTTTATATTTGAATATGATAATGCAAAATTATAATTGCTTATGTCTTATTTGTAAATATCAATTATTAGTTATTTTTAAAATTTTATATTGTAAAATATTTAGAATCAAATATGTATACCTAAAAAAATTTGTTATATCTCTTTTATGATTTCTCTATTTTATGATTTTATTTTTTTCTAATTTCCTAATTTATTTAAATATTTATTATTATAAATTTTAGTTGTTATTATTGTTATTGGTGGTGGCAATACTTCAATTTTCGCTGTGATTATTATTGCTGTTGTTGTTGATAGTAATGCTATAATAAAAATATTTTAATTTTTTGCTATGATTACTACTGCTATTATTATTAGTAGTATCATTGGCAATAAATTTTTTACTGTAATTATTGTTATTATTAATTAAAAATACTTTAATATTATTGACCCGACGATTCGACCGGTTGATCCGACGGTTTGATCCAAGAACCTGATCCGGACAATTTTTCGGTTCGATGTCCGGTCCGATTCTTACAACTATGCATCTAATGGAGAAGTAAAATATTATAAATAAAAAATAGTATCGTATTTAAAATTATCAAACGATTTATAATTAATTCAATTTTTTTTAAGAATCTTAAAAAATGTAAGAGTTTTTTAAGTTTAAGTTTCGAAATGTTCGTTCTCAATTTTTTAAAATTTCTAAATGATCGGTAATGCACCTATGATGTAGGGACTTATAACAGTAGTCTCATTTCTGCTTTTTCGCTCTTGTGGCGGTTCATGATGTGCGAAAATATGCATATATAATTTAATATTGTCTACGAATGAAATTCTTTTACACAGTTTTTTCTTAATGGAATCCTCTACTAATTTTTTTTTTGGGCATCTGCAGTCTTCATGTACGCCCTATGCCATATTTGGAGAATTTTTTTTTTCTAATTTTTTTAAATATATTTTAATAAAATTTTAAAAATATTTTATAAAATTATTTAAATATTTTAATAGTACAAAAAAATTTTACATCATAAATCTTTTTATTATTTATTTTTATTATTTATATAAAATAAAAAAATAAACATATTTTAAAAAATTTCTAAAATATTTTTTTCTTTTAAAAACTTTTTTTCAATAAGCATTTTCAAACATTCATAATACATATTGTTTGGCCTTTAGATCTAAATTAGTAGTAAGAGAGCTTATAAATGATGTCAAATAAAACTCAAGCTAGTTATTTTAAAAAGGTAAACCAATAACTCATCTTGAGCTATAGCAAGGGGTTCTACTTTAGTTGGCTTAATAATTCAGACTTTTAAATAATTTTATATTAACTGAAAATTGACATAGATATATGTTTAATATAAAATGTTAATTTTAAGTGGGTAGTCAATTATTTTAATTTATAAATTCAATTATCAGAGTTTAGTAGGTAGAGCTATCTTGCGTGTTATTAGAAGAGCTTATTGAGCTTTTACATTATGCTAAATCTAACTAAATAACGGAGGGACGAAAAAGTAGTGTCTAAATAAAATAAACTAATCAACTTAAAAATAGATCTGCAATTCGCATAGGTGCTAAGATAAGTACGTACTATACGTAGAAAATACTAATTTTTAACTGATTGGCTAATTATTAAATATTAGACTATATTTTGTTGTAAGATTAATACACTAGATTTCGGTTACTAGCCTGCAATAATAACACTTATCGACTATAAAAAGATGTTTGTGATTTTCAAAACTTTGTTTCTAGACGCCTGGTTAATTCATCAACTGTTTCTTTGTTGAGATTAATCGATATTGCCGGAATTTTGAATCATCCATCTCTGTTTTGGAAAAGAGAGATGAATACCCTCCACAATCTGTTCTTGGTTGCTTGCAGGAAACAAAATTTTAAACAAGTTATTTTTTCTATGATTTTTTGTTATTAATGAAAGCTTCATGGGCCAATAATTTACATAAAGTCTAAAAAGCTTGCTAGAAAAACATAATGGGCATTGCCTACTTGTACTTTAAATTGAATTTTTTTCAATATTTTTTTTTCTTTCAAGTTTCAACCTATGTTTGATAGAAAGTAAATATAAAAGTTTAATTACTTTTAAATGCCACTTCCAGCAACCATTTTTTAAATAAACTTAAACTACTTTTTACCAATCATTTCTGAAAATTTATTTTTCCGAACTCCGCTTTCAAACATAATAAACATGTCTGAATTGATTTAATAATCTTAAAAAACAATTAATTAAATAAACTGCTAAAAAGATAAAGTCACTCTAAAATATAATTAAAATATTCAGGTGTAAAAAAAAACACCCTTAATGGCATTATCAGGGCACGGCAACAATTCAAAAACAGCTCCTTTGCAAAATAACTCCACCCCTTTGGATAATTTTATAAAGTCAATCCCAAGTCTAGTTTTAAATAGAATAAGGTTGGGATTTAATAAGTTAAAGATTAAAATTTCCATATTCTTAGCAAAACAAAACTCGATTAATAAAGAAGTCTTCTATTGCAGTTTTCTCGTTAGAACATACCGAATGGTATTTTAAAGTACTTTTTAAAACATTTGATCAAATTTTTAAAATAAGTTTTATTTTAATAATAATAAAAATAAATAAATAAATTTTAGAAAATTATTTTAATATTATTTTAATTTTATAAAAAATTTATTTAAAAATATGCCGAACAGCTCTCGTAACATTTTCTAAGTCAAACTGACGGTGTTTCAATTCGTAGAGATTGTAGACGAAAAGTTTTCGTCACGGCACCGAAATTAGAAAGTCGTTCATCCTTTCATCTTGCTCGGTCCGGTAAATTCGTACTCAGCTAAATTAAACATGACTGTGGTTGTTTGTGTTTGGGTCCACAGTCGAGGGGTTATCTTGAAAGAAATTTAGTGAGATTTTTTTATGAATAAAATAAATACTTATGTAAGAAAATTTTAGTGAGACCTTTTAAAATAATTTATTTTTTTTATTTTAAAAGTAATAAAAATTATATTTTAAATTAAAATTTTTAGAATTTTATAAAATAGTTTTAAATAATAAAAATTAAATGTAGATAAAAGATAGAGTTGAAATGGAGCGCCAAATCATTCCCACGTGTCATTTTCACTCGTCAATTTCTACTTTTGAGTACAAGTCAATATTTTGATGAATACATTATAGTCTTTATTACCTTTTTTTTATTTCAATTTTATTTTATACTTTTAATACAATTTTAAAATATTTTATAAAGATTTTTAAATTTTAAATATAGAACTTTATCATGGGAGATATTATTATTTATTTATTATTTTTTAAATAATAAAAATTTAGTTTTAAATATTTTTATTTTAAAATGTTTTTTTCGTTAAATATTCCTAAACATTCTTAAATTTGAATTCGTAGCTGATAAATTAATTACTAGTAATCACTTTGGAAATGTTTAAAAATATTTATCAAATAAAGTTATTCAAAATAAAAATATTTTAAATATTTTTTAAAATAGGTTTATTCTTTGATTAAATAATAATAATAGTAATAATAATAAAATTTTATAAAATAGAACTTTTTTATATTTATTAAATTAAAAAAATTTATTAACTATTTATAATAAATTATAAATAAAAAATTAAAATAAATAAATTTCTGCATCATGTCTTTATCATTTTTATTATTAGACTGCTAGCTCCTTAGACACCATACAAAATACATGCAGAATACAAATTTGTTTTCTCTTTTGAAAATTTCTGTTTTGCGTCGTAACATTAATGCATAATGTTATGATATATATCTGACCGTTGAATGGGGAGGCTGCTTTAAAATTTAAAGCATGCATCGCAGATAATCCTATATAAACTTGTATTAAACGGACGCAAATTAATTAGTCAACGGTCTGTACACTGCTTTGAAATGTAAACCAAAATGTTTATAACGTTTTCTTTTTTGCCCCTCTTTCCAGGTTAGCGGAGTTTCTAATATTAATAATATTTTTATATATATGCTAAGATGGCGTGTTTTAAATGCATTTGAATTTTATGAAACTAAATTTTATAAAATTAAATATTATAAAAGTAAAGTTCAATAAATAATAAAATAAATAAAATTAAAATTTGTAGTAATATTTGAAATAAATAAAATTTGAAATTAAATTTTACTACAAATATAATTTTGTGTGAAATCAAAAACAGAGTTTAGAGTGACGATTAAAATATATGAATTGGTTTAAATCAAAATTTGAAGAAAAAATAAAATTTTGGTGTATTTGAAATAAAACCACGGTGAAGATAATGTTAATTTCTTAATACTTCAGAAGTTTTTATTTGTAAGCTAGCTAGCGCTGAAAAGTTTTTCTGGTTTAGTTCGTTAGATGCATTCAAAATTAAAAGCTTGACTTGGTAAATTAATTAATAATAGGGTTTGATTATAATCCTAGTCTACAAGAAAGCTACTGTTACTAATTCTTGGAATCTTCGTGTAGATTGAACTTATCTTAAACATAATTACCTATATATACATCAACAAACAACAACAAAAACATTCTCAGAAAAAAACATCATCACCAAATAAAGCAACGCATTCTTTCTTTGCTAGCTATACCAAAATAAACTCGCAACACAAACCCTTTCAGAAACCATTAATTATCGTTTTCCTTCGATCTTCATCTCCTTTAAGTTGATCCTATTGATCGTTTGTCGAATTTTGTCATGGCTGTTAGTAACAACAACCCTCCGTCGATGAACGGAAAATTGGTTACAGTACTGAGCATCGACGGTGGCGGTATCAGAGGTCTCATCCCAGGAATCATGCTTGCTTTCCTCGAACAAAAACTCCAAGTATATTTATTTGCTTGAGCTCTATATATGTGACGTGCCTATATATATCGAGTGACATATAATTTAATGTCGTATGTTTTTTTTTTTTTTGGTTTCAGGAGCTTGATGGTGAGGATGTTAGAATTGCTGACTACTTTGACGTGATTGCCGGAACTAGCACCGGCGGTTTGGTAACGGCTATGCTAACTGCTCCTGGCAAAAACAACCGTCCTCTCTACGCCGCGAAAGATATCAAAGACTTCTACCTAGAACAATGCCCTAAAATCTTCCCTCAAAGCAAGTGAGTATATAACTATCTTTCTCTGGGTGATTTTTATCTGAATTATAAAACAACGATCCCTTATTTTGTCTAATATACGTAGGCTTGGAATATTTGCACAAGTGAAAGGGTTGTTCAAGGCAACAACAGGACCAAAGTATAATGGGAAATATTTGCATTCATTAGTACAAGGAATACTTGGGGACACGAAGCTGACACAAACCTTAACCAGCGTCGTTATCCCCGCTTTCGATATTCGGAACATTCAACCTGTTATCTTTAACAGCTTCGAGGTAAATATATAAAATGTCTTAGATCGAGTTTGATGATTTCGTCTTCGAGGTGATTAAATGTCTCCGGTAAGGAAGGCGATCGACGATTTTTATCAAATGAATGATTGAATGAATGTGTGCAGGCGAAGACTGTGCCTTTAAAGAACCCTCTTCTATCGGATATATGTATCAGCACGTCGGCAGCGCCTACGTACCTTCCGGCGCATTACTTTGAGACACAAGATGGGCAAGGAGGTACTCGAAGCTTCAACTTAGTTGATGGAGGCGTCGCAGCTAACAATCCTGTAAGTGCACTCCATCGATCTGGCAGTCCTACGTTAATTTATAGCTTGCACGTACAACCTTGGGTGGATCGCTCACTCTGTAGTTGCATGCATGTTGACTAATTGCAGACGTTGGCGGCAATAAGTCAGGTATCGAAAGAGATAACGAGATCAAATTCTGACTTTTTTCCGATCAAGCCAGTGGATTACGGGAAGTTTCTGGTAATTTCGCTCGGAACAGGGACGGCGAAAGAGGGAGAGATGTTCACAGCAAAAGAGGCTTCAGAATGGGGTGTTCTCGGATGGCTATACAATAAAGGAAGGACACCAATTGTTGAGATCTTCACA
Organism: Acanthochlamys bracteata; assembly: GCA_019914995.1. Classification (NCBI taxonomy): domain Eukaryota; kingdom Viridiplantae; phylum Streptophyta; class Magnoliopsida; order Pandanales; family Velloziaceae; genus Acanthochlamys; species Acanthochlamys bracteata. The sequence goes on along the minus strand of CM034129.1, from coordinate 10,425,538 downwards.
CAAGGCAGTGGTGATATGGTTGATGTTCATCTTTCTGTTTTTTTCCAAGCACTTCATTGTGAAAAGAACTATCTAAGGATTCAGGTACATATACTTCTTCTTTCAATATATATTAATATCTCCCAAAGACTAAAAATTTTTTATTTAAAAACCTTTATGACAACTTTTTGACGGTCATTATATTAATTTGTAGGATGACTCGCTTGCCGGAGACGTGGCGTCGGTAGACGTATCAACTCCGAAGAACCTACAAAAACTAGTCAAGACCGGCGAAGACCTTCTGGAGAAGCCAGTGTCTAGAGTAAACATTGAGACAGGAACTTATGAGCCTGTTGAAAACGAAGGCACGAACGCGGAAGCGCTTACTCGTCTCGCAAAGGTTTTGTCGGAGGAACGAAAACGCCGGCAACAGCAGCAGCAGGCAAATTAATTCGTCTGCTATTAGCTAAATATAATCAAATTATTTGATTTCATTCAATTGATTGGTTTATGTATTTGATTTATTATTAATTTGTTTCCTCTATATATATATATACTTGTTTGTATAATTGAATATATGTATGTATATGAGATCTATATATTAATAAGGAGTTTTGAAATGCTCCAATTAATAAAATTGATTCCTTTGTTACTAACTATTAGCTGTTTAATTAAATATATAATATTATGCGTCTACCATTTCAATTCAAAAAAACTATAAATTAAAAAGAATTTTGTTAGTCAACGAAGGAATAACAATCAATCTCAAAAACAAAAAAATGAGATAAAACAAATTTTAGAAAAAACAAAGAAACATCTGTTTCCTTTGTATTGCTTGAAAACATGTGTTCTTGATTCCAATGATAAAATAGAGAGATAAGTGATAGATTTTATATATAGCTAATTAGGTAGTTAATTAAAAATGTGCAGGTTAACTAATTACTCTCTCAATTTTGTATCTTTCCTAAATGATAATATTTTTTACAGGAGTTAAAAATATTAACTGTAAAATGTTAATATCTAATACTGCAAGCAAATATGTAATCGAACTAGTTTTATTTTCATTGCAAGAAAAAGTATAGAAACAGTTTGTTAAGGAATGGTATAGCTGTACAGAAGCTTTACTTGGTGTTCAGAAGGTTTTTCAAATTTTTTTATTCTAAAATTTAGTAATTTATTAATAATTTTTAATAAATTTATAATTTTTAAAAAATTTTAATAAATTTATAATTTTTAAAAATTTAAAAAAATTTAAAAACATTTATGACATCTTTGAGATTGTCTTCATTGAAAATTGTTAAATTATTTGTTTTAATCTTCATTGAATATTATCGATGTGTATAAAAGATAACCCAAGTAATTGTTAATTATGCATTTGATTACCCACTTGATTTTAAACAAATCATATTTTTAACTGTATATGATTATTTTTAGCCAACTGGGGATTTTAGCTCGTGATTGATCAGCGTTGAAATTTAGGTGTGAAATTTTATGTTTTTCCTACTGGGGTTTTTTCACTAATTTATTTGTAGCAGCAACGCGAGTTACAAGGCAAAACAAAAAAAGAAATTACATGTTTACCTTAAACGTTACTTTTTTTTTAGCATGATTTATAAAACTAAGGTTGTTAATATGTTTTTTCTATCCCAAAAATTAACAATTATGGCAAACGACTGATGGAGATTAATTGAGATGTTTTGAAGTATTTTTTTTAAAGAATATTTTAGAGAAAGAATATTTTTATAATTTATAAAATTTAAATTTATTCTTTATTTTAAAAAATCATAATAAGATTTTATGATTTAATTTTTTTATATTTTTAATTTTTTTCAAAATAATGTAAAAAATATTAAAATTATTAAAAAGCAAAATAAAAAGTTAGATAAAAAATTTAAAAATCAGTCTCAAACATATCACCTAAAGCTTCTGTACAGCTATACCAGTCCTTAAGTAACAGTTTCTATACTTTCTTTTGCAATGAAAATATAACTAGTTCGATATATATTTGCTTGCATTATTAGATTGGATTAACTTTTTACGGTTAATATTTTAACTCTATTAACAGGCTGGTAAATATATTATCATAAGATAATATATAAATTGAGAGAGTAATTAATTAACCTACACATCAATTAACTAACTAAACTAATTGTCAATGCATGTCTTAGCTATATAAATTCTATCACTTATCATTGAAATCAAGAACACATGTTTTCAAGTAACACAAATTCAACTGCTTGTACAAATAAATAAAAATAAAAAGTGCTTCAACTTGTAGATAAGATAACGAAGAACACACGAGCAACTGATGTTTTTTGTTTTTTTCTAAAATTTGTTTTATCACATATTTTTTCTTGAGAGTTTGTTATTCTAAAACAAGAATTAATAATGAAGTTTTTCTTTCATTGAGTAACAAAATTCTTTTTAATTTATAGTTTTGTCGAATTATGGTTCATGGCCAACACGAACTTCAAACTTTTGTCAAAAGAATGCTAAATTCAAAACCATGTTGAATGAGGTATGTAGGTCCAATTTTATGTGCAATAGTGTTGAAGTAACTTTGTCAGGAGCCATAACGATTTGTTTCTTTTAAGTGGAGTGATTGTTAAGCTTTTGGATGTTGCTGTTTGATAAAATGGTTCAAAATCTTTGGAAAGAGTTGGCTTGTTCGAGGGTAGTAACATAAATCACTCCTAGCTGATTCAAATATTTAGTCAGCTGATTATCAAAAACCTAGCTGAACTAGATAACAGGCCAAGATGCGGTTAAATTGGAGGACCCATAGTATCACTTAGAATAGTGGTATGAAAGCTAACCAGGTCATTCGCAGCAAAGAAAGTAACGCTTCTTCCCCTCACCGTAGAAGTTCTCAAAATAATTTGGAGGCAAATAAGGGGAAGCTTGGGAGTAGAAGCTTTATTAAAAACTTTTACAATATATAACTTTTTGTATTTAAAAATTTTTTAAAACAAATTATTAAATAATATAGAAGATTTATTAAAAAAGGTAAAGTATTTTTTATAAAAATGTATTGAAAAATATGATATATTTTTTTTAAATGAAAATATTTGATAAGTTAAACTAAACCTCTCTGAGTAGGTGCAGACGTACAAATGCAGATGTCCGACATCAAGGAGCTCTTCAATGGTTCTGCTTTGGGCACGCATGTATAACAAAGATATATAACATTCCAAAATAATTGAAATAAGCTATTCAAACAATAAGTATAATTTAGTAAAACATTAAAATTTCTTACAATAGCAAACCTTCGTAGACAGTAATAAACCTTATTCCAAGCGAACATTAAAAGTTCTCACTCTCAAGCAGTAGTAGCACTCTTATTCTTAGCAGCATTGGCAAGCCTGAGCTTCCTTTCATCGGAAAGAATTACCGCGAACCGGGTGAGAGCGTCTTCATTTGTTCCTTCTCCGGCGACCGGTTCGACGGTACCTGTCTTTAGGTCGAATCTTGCCACTTTATCCTTCAGCAGCTTATTGCCAATTTCGATTAGAGCATTCATGTTCTCCGGCGTCGAAATGTCGACCGACGACGCTTTTCCTACCAAGTCGTCTGTCTGAATGCGGAGGTAGTTGGTGCGTGTGGCGAAGGTCTGGAAGAGGAGCGAGGCATGAATGTCAACTAGATCAGCACTTGACTGGATGTAACTCTCGAACAAAGGGCTGGTACCTTGAGAGTACAACCAACCCACGAGTCCCCATTTCGCCGCTTTCTGAGCGTTGAACTTCTGGTCATTCTTCGCAGAGCCTGTCCCGATGGATATTGCCAAGACCTTGTGCTGGTCTGATGCCCTCAATTGTTGGTAGTCGTCGTTGCCTCGTAGTATTTCTCTTATGACATGGTTCCATGCCAGCATCAACTGCAACAATATCAGACTCGTTGGTTTTAAGACACAGCTTCGGACAAGTGTTCGTTTTAATACACTTACCGGATTGTTTGCCGCGACACCTCCATCGATAAGATTGAAGGAATGTTTTTTCCCCTTATCGTCCGTCGTCTCAAAATAATATGCCGGTAAGAACGTAGGGGCTGCCGAAGTACTTATACAAACGTCTGCTAGCAAAGGGTTCTTCGATGGTTCTTCTAATGCCTGCGATCATACCGAACACTCACATATATGTATATATAAGAGTTTATGATATACGCAATTTTTCTAGTGTATACACTCTCGCGCATTCTCTCAATCTAGCCTTTCGATTAAGCAATCAGATAGCTGTGGTTCAATCAAACGATCGTTTTGATCGGACAGACTTGTCACTTTTCTAACAGCAGTGATCGGACAGATATATTAAAGAAATGTTTCTAAAAATAGACGGAGTACATAAATAAACTAACTTGAGCAATTTTTACGAACCTCATAAGTGGTAAAAATTGTTGGCTGAAGGGTTTTGATGTCGAAAGTTGGAACTACTACAGCGGTTAAAGTCTCGTTTAACTTCGTCTTGCCAAGTAGCCTATTGACGATGTCGTGCAAGTATTTGCCGTCGTATTTCGGACCTTCGAATTTACGGAAAAAATCTTTTGCCCAGTTTATCCTACACCAAGTAACAAACAAAATCGTTTACGTGTACGTATTTGGGTTTATAATGTTCAGATTTGATTTTCTGGTGTATTTACTTACCTGTCCTGAGGGAATATTTTGGGGCTGTGGTCGATGTAAAATTTGTTGATTTCACTGGCGGCGAACAACGGCCGGTTGTTCTTGTTCTTGTCAGGAGCTGTCAGCATAGTCGTGACTAAGCCGCCGGTACTAGTTCCGGCGATCACATCAAAATAGTCCGCTATTCTTGCATCAGATCCATCAATTTCCTACGCATCATGCATACACGAAACATAAATTTTATTTTCTACTTCTCAGCATGTCGAACTTCCAAGTACTTCCGGTCAATGTAAATTTATGTACCTGCAGTTTTGATTCAAGGAAGGCAAGAACAGTGCCCGGAATGAGACCACGGACGCCACCGCCGTCAATGCTTAAAACAGTAATCCAGTTGCCGTACATCGGCGGAGGGAGTGATCCGGCAGTGAGACCGGTATCGGTATTAGCCATTGAAGAAGCTGGAGAAGATCTCTGAATGCTGAAGTTTGGAGGAACTTAGCTAGGAAGAAAGTTTGCAATGTGTGTGATAAATTTTCATGAACTCCTTCATGAGTATTTATAAAGCAAAATACTCATTAACTAGGGTTAATTTATGCTAGTTATTAGATAGATAAATGAAAGTTTACTCTTCAAAATAAATAAAAAGATAAATATTAGCTATATTTTAACTAATGTGTTGTTACAATATTTTGTTTCAATAAAAGAGCCCTGCGTAATGTGAAACGCAAGAAAGTTATTATATTTTGTTAATCAACTGGGTTGGTGCTAAATTAGTTCATTGCATGCTAAAAACATGTGTCCCTTGAATTTTTCTTCATTGAAATTGTTAAATTATCATTATTATTATCTTCATTGATTGGATATTATTGACGTGTATAAAAAATCACCCAAGTATTTGTTAATTATCCGTTTTATTACCCACTTGATTATAAACAAATCATAATTTTAACTGTATATGATTATTTTTAATCAACTAACACGTTGCTCGAGATTGATCAGCGTTGATATTTAGGTGTGGAAATTTATTTTTCTCCTACTGGGGTTTTTTTACTATATTACTTTTTCACTATATTACTCTTCAAAATAATAAAAAAATAAATATTAGCTATACTAACTAATGTGTTTTTACAATATTTTGTTCTCAAGGTATTATGGTTTGTTAATCAAGTGGGTTGGTGTTAAATTAGTTCATTGCACGTTAAAACATGTGTTCTTTGAGATTGTCTTCATTGAAATTGTTAAATTATTTGTTTTAATCTTCATTGAATATTATTGATGTGTATAAGAAATCACCCCAAGTATTTGTTAATTATGCATTTGATTACCCACTTGATTTTAATCAAATCATAATTTTTAACTGTATATGATTATTTTTAGCCAACTGGGGATTTTAGCTCGTGATTGATCAGCGTTGATATTTAGGTGTGAAATTTTATTTTTCTCCTACTGGGGTGTTTTGCACTATATTATTTGTAGCAGCAACGCGAGTTACAAGGCAAAACAAAAAAAAATTTCCATATTTACGTTACTTTATTTTTTAAAAAATATAATTTATAAAAGTAAGGTTGTTAACATGTTATCTATCCAGAAAATTAATAATTATGGCAAACGCTAGCTGGAGATTAACAGGGATGTTTTCGAGTGTTTTTAAAAATAAAAATTTTTAAAATAAATATACTTTAATTTTTTTTAAAATAATAATCAAAATTTTAACACATGTTTTAACATGCAATGAACTAATCTAACACCAACCTACTTGATTAACAAAATATAATACCTTGAGAACAAAATATTGTAACAACACATTAGTTAAAATATAGCTAATATTTATCTTTTTATTTATTTTGAAGAGTAAACTTTCATTTATCTATCTAATAACTAGCATAAATTAACCCTAGTTAATGAGTATTTTGCTTTATAAATACTCATGAAGGAGTTCATGAAAATTTATCACACACATTGCAAACTTTCTTCCTAGCTAAGTTCCTCCAAACTTCAGCATTTAGAGATCTTCTCCAGCTTCTTCAATGGCTAATACCGATACCGGTCTCACTGCCGGATCACTCCCTCCGCCGATGTACGGCAACTGGATTACTGTTTTAAGCATTGACGGCGGTGGCGTCCGTGGTCTCATTCCGGGCACTGTTCTTGCCTTCCTTGAATCAAAACTGCAGGTACATAAATTTACATTGACCGGAAGTACTTGGAAGTTCGACATGCTGAGAAGTAGAAAATAAAATTTATGTTTCGTGTATGCATGATGCGTAGGAAATTGATGGATCTGATGCAAGAATAGCGGACTATTTTGATGTGATCGCCGGAACTAGTACCGGCGGCTTAGTCACGACTATGCTGACAGCTCCTGACAAGAACAAGAACAACCGGCCGTTGTTCGCCGCCAGTGAAATCAACAAATTTTACATCGACCACAGCCCCAAAATATTCCCTCAGGACAGGTAAGTAAATACACCAGAAAATCAAATCTGAACACAAATCTGAAAAAGATATTGAATTATCTCACATTATTTTTCCCAAACTATATGGCTATATATATACGTTTAGACATTTTCAATTTTTGAACTAACTGTTAAGGTTAACTTTTACCGGAGTACCACTTTGTTTGTTACATGATGGTGTAGGGGAATTTTAGCGCCGGTAATAGATTTTTTCCGTAAATTCGAAGGTCCGAAATACGACGGCAAATACCTGCACGACCTCGTCAATAGGTTACTTGGCAAGACGAAGTTAAACGAGACTTTAACCGGTGTAGTAGTTCCAACTTTCGACATCAAAACCCTTCAGCCAACAATTTTTTCAACTTATGAGGTTCGTAAAATTTGCTCGAGTTAATTTATTTGTGTATTTTATATATAGAAGAAGATATAGACACCGCTTCTCTTTAATTTGTCCCTCCAACAATTACCGTTAGAAAAACGATAACATGTCAAATCAACGATCGCTTGATTGAATTACAACTATCCGATTAAACAATCGGACGGCTAGATTAATAGAATGTGCAGAATTGTACACCACTATATGGAAAAATTTTATATGTGAGTGCTTGGTATGATTGCAGGCTTTAGAAGAACCGTTGAAGAACCCTTTGCTAGCAGACGTTTGTATAAGTACCTCGGCAGCTCCTACGTACTTACCGGCACATTATTTTGAGACGGCGGACGATAAGGGGAACAAACTCCCCTTCAATCTTATCGACGGAGGTGTTGCGGCAAACAATCCGGTAAGCTTTCATATTGCTGTTTTTTAAACGAACACTCACCTGAAGAGGTGTATTAAAATGAACGAGTCTGATTGTTGCAGTTGATGCTGGCATGGAACCATGTCACTAGAGAAATACTGCGAGGCAACGACGACTACCAACACATGAGGGCATCAGACCAGCGCAAGTTCTTGGCAATCTCCGTCGGGACAGGCTCTGCGAAGAATGACCAAAAGTTCAACGCTCAGATGGCGGCAAAATGGGGACTCGTGGGTTGGTTGTACTCTCAAGGTACCAGCCCTTTGTTCGAGAGTTACATCCAGTCAAGTGCTGATCTAGTTGACATTCATGCCTCGCTCCTCTTCCAGACCTTCGCCACACGCACCAACTACCTCCGCATTCAGACAGACGACTTGGTAGAAAAAGCGTCGTCGGTCGACATTTCGACGCCGGAGAACATGAATGCTCTAATCGAAATTGGCAATAAGCTGCTGAAGGATAAAGTGACAAGATTCGACCTAAAGACAGGTACCGTCGAACCGGTCGCCGGAGAAGGAACAAATGAAGACGCTCTCACCCGGTTCGCGAAAATTCTTTCCGATGAAAGGAAGCTCAGGCTTGCCAATGCTGCTAAGAACAAGAGTACTACCGCTGCCACTACTGCTTGAGAGTGAAAACTTTTAATTAATGTTCGTTTCGAATAATATTTATTATTGTCTACGAAGGTTTGCTATTGTAAGAAAATATAAAAATGTATTGTTGATTTTCTTTTTATTTTAGGTTGTTGATCAAACTAAAATAACATGAATTTCTTTTTATTTTGCTATTTGTTACTATCCCCTCTGTGGAGAGGGGCTGCAAAGCAGTAGGAGAGTTCAACGCTCATATGACAGCTAGATGGAGTCTTGTCGGTTGGTTATACACAGTCCCATCAGGCGTTTGGTATTTTATTTCGGTCATATTTGACTAAATTTAAAATTTAAAAATTTTGAATAAAAAATATTATTTATATATTTTTGTTGAAAAAAATGGTTGCTGAATTTCTAATTAGAAAACTGTTTTTCTAAATTCTGTTTAGATAAATTTTACTGTTTAAAATTTTTTCGTAAAAAAAATTTAAAAATATATTTGACTTGTAAAATATATAATAACTGAAATACCTTTAAATATATAATAAATAATATATTATTAAAAATTTTAGTTTATTTTATATATATAACTAATTTGTTTAAAATTAATATTATATATATATTAATAAATATATTATTGTATTATTAATTTGTAATAATAGTTCTCCTATTATTTATAGGAGAACTATAATAATACTTCTCTTTGTCTTCATTTTTGGCCAATTTATTTATCATGTTTAGGCCTACTCCACAATATCCTTTGTCAAGCCACTAACAAGTCATTTTTAAGGTAGCTGACCAAGTCTTCTTAGACCAGCATATTTCACAACCATTTCAGACAAAACTTGATAAAATGCATAGATGCAACAAAAATCACTTCCGGAGCAGCTCAAACATTCTGCTAAAAGGACTCGTACACCAATGCCTATCAAGAATTAATTAAACTATTGAGGTCGACAAAGTTGATTGAAGTCCAATATACATATGCACAACAGGAAAGGAAAACACGATGCAACACTTCCTGCAGGCACCCAAAAAGAGAGTTTTGCTTATAATTTATTTATAATACAATACAATTACAGGAAGAGGGTTTTGTACATAAATGTTCACATATGCATAACCTAAGCTCTCCAGCATGCAAGGCAGAAAGGATGTCTGCACGCAGCAGCACTCATCTCACTGCGTGGGTAGCTTTCAAATCAAATTCCATAAGTCAGCTGCCAATGACCCAGAGCTAAGTCAGCAGACCCAATTAATATATGCTAAAGTCAACAAAATCATGAAATCAAACATATGTAATCTATATACATACAAGTATTACATACTCATGCATCACGTACATACCTCCAAGAGTTTGGCATCTCAATTGGCTTTTCCAACAAGCCTACAACAGTCCTGACTTTTTCTTCATTTGCAAACCAATTATCATGCACTTTACTTACACTCCTGCAGATGAGGACAATAGGGAATCAGCACATGCCACCTAAAAGTTAATGATCAAGTATTAAAGAAAACAACAGTAGAGAGCTTACCAAGCAGTATGGGCTTCAACGATATTGAGCATCATGTAAACTAATCTTACCAGGAATTCTATTTACAACTAGCTCTTAGGTCATTCTATATTCCTACCCGCAAGTCTCTTCACACCTAGCTGTTAGGTCAACCTCATAGTAATCCCTTGATACACAATAGGTCTCATCACACAAGAGAATACATGGTCAAAGCAATCCCTTGATACACAATATCTACAACTCAAAGACAGAAGAAAGAAGGAAAATTCCTTCTTAGATGTCTCTCCAGTTCTTTTGTGTTTATGAGGTGTATTTCCAGAGTAAATCCTATACAAATCTTTAAGAAGATGGTGCATGTAACTGTAGACAGTGTGCATCACACAAAAATAAAGAGCCACAGATCTCATATTCAAGGGGGAAAGAAACAACCAAACCAATTTAACTCAATTAGTTGCAAATAAAGTGTGGAGAAGTGATTAACTAAGCTCTTGCTTATGGGAGAAGTCATACCAGTGATAATGTCGAAGAAGTATAGCTGCTGCACCTTTTGACACAGAAAGCACAATATATACTCAAGTTTATTAATAGTGATGATTTTACCACCACCAAAAAACTTGAATGACTCTTATTTTGTTTAAAGCTAAGGGGGCTAAAAATATGATCTATACATATATAGGTAGGGGATAGATGCTACATCTTGGCATAACTACAAACATCAAGACAATGGAGAAAGGAAGCTATACTTACAGTTGCATTGGTGCAGCTAAAGCTGCAGAGACGACTGGGATCTCCTTTGGAGGAACAGCATGAATGTTTCCATTAACATGTCTTCTTCCCCATTCCCCAAACCCTATCTCCCTCGCACAGAAACCACTACTCATCGTAGAAGGACAAGAAGAAGAATTCAAGGAGGTCGAGGAAGGAGAATGAGGAAGACCAACAATCGCCCAACTCCGGCCTTTGGAGACGGCAACGAGACAGAACAGTGAGTACAGAGAGAAAATCTTGCTTCTAACCAAAACCTCCCCCATTACAATTTAGAATATTTGTATTATTGTGCATGCATGAAGAAGAAGACAGAAGAAGCTTACCCAATTTGGTCGGAAAGGAATCGGCCGAAAGAAACTTCGAACACCTGCGAGACGCAAACAATTAAAACAGAGTTAGGAGAGACGTTAACACGTCAATTAGCACGCCGGTGGACGAAAATCGTCTAAATGGATTCCACCCGTCCGGCAATGCAATATCTAAAAACAAGTTAAAATTCGACTCAATTGATGAAGAAAAAATCACTATCGAAGTAAGGAGACGAATGTTAGGTGCTTACCGCAGTCGGAAGTCCGGCGGAGAAGTCCGGCGAAAGTCCTAATTTTATCCCCGCACGGTGAAAGTTGGTGAAAAGACAACGACGATGGACGAAGAGAAGAAAGGTGAAATATAGAGGCAAAAGAAATGTGAACGTCGCCGGAGAAGAAGCTTTAGACAGGCAGATCAACGAGTTCGAAAAGGAGCGGGTGGGTGGCTGCGGGGAGCAATGAGAAGAAGGAGAAAGAAATGAGAGAGAAGCCTGGGTTAGAATAATATATAGTACCGTTATTTTCCTAACTTAACATGGCTAAAATTGTCATTTTACAGCACAGTAAAAATAAGCCCCGTCAGCTTTTTCTAAAAGTATCGTTTTGATGTTTTTTTTAAAGTGAAACAAACTGCTTATTTTCTGCAAAAGCAGATGCATCCAAACATATTTTTTACTGTTAAATGCTCGTTTTTTTAGCAAAACTACTAAATACTCAAAGCCAAACATATCCTTTATTCCATTTCAAAACTTACATTTCATTTCATATTTTGAATAAAATTTTTATAATATTTTATAAAATTTATTTAAAAATTTAAAAATATAAAAGTTTTATATTATAAAATTTTATTATTAATTATTTTTATTATTGTTTAAATAAAAATATAAAATTTATTTTTAAAAATAAGATACAAATATTTTTTCGTTTTAAAAAATTTTTTTAAAATCACTCTGGAACGCAGTTTCAGAATCACTCAGTCATTTGATAGATAGCTTCAGCCAAGCAAGTTATGACCTTGTTGATATTAAGCTGCCATTATCTTCCACAGTTTTGAAGTAACTGCAGGTATTGAAGTATTGAAGTAACCTTGTTGATATTATTCGCAGAACAACTATCTCAGCATACAAGTAATGAAGTAAATAATGCAAAACCCTTCTAGTGAACAATCAGACACTGCAGAAAAAGTTGTATTCATTTGAAATAACATTACCAAGCTTCTAACTAGAATATAACAAGAATAAGATGCAAGAAAAACTCTTACAACATAAGAAGAACTAAACATGATTGAAATTGCTGGCAGATGACATGGGAGGAGAGAAATCACCAGTGGCATTTCCACAAACGAGAACATGCAGAAGCTCATCGAAGTTGGGAAGAAGCTCCTGAAGACAGAAGTTTCAAGAGTGAACACACAAAGGATCAGTCACGGAGATTCCAGATGAAGGAACAAATGAAGATGCCCTAGCTCACCTTGAAGCTTCTCTCCTAGGAGAGGAGATTTCAGGCTTGATTCTGTGGCAAGGAACAAGCGAGGATGAGACAAAATAGTGACAATATAAGCTAGAAAGAAGGTCTACGAAAGCAGTTTAACGACGTTTGCACCTATAGCTCTTTGTCCTGTTGTATACTATACAATGCAAACTGCTTGTATGATGCAAAAGATTGTCCATAATAATAAGAAAAAGAGTCTTTCTTCTTCCAAAACATTGTCTCTACCGCATCCTAAACACTATGATATGCTCTAGTAAAGAATAAAACAATGGTACGGCCTCATGTATCCCTTTGAGTACTTTCTTAAATCCACCATATGTCTCAAATGGTCATCCTGAGGAGGCAGACCTCATCCCATCCAAACCAAACAACTCGGTGAAGGGTAAAAAAAGATGTATAAAGAAGGGTACCCATGATATTGCTCCTTGTTTAAACAAAGGGAAAGCTGTCAATCAAGAGTTTGACAAATGCAAGAAGTGCGCTGATATATTTTACCAAAGTGGCTCACTTATACCAACTACATAGGTCAACTTAAGAGCATCGAACATCATTATCGTTACTCACTATCAGCAACTTGAAGGCCAATATATGTTTACTTTGATCGAAGCTACAAGTAAGCCACCAATTCAATATTCAGATGGCAATAATCACTGGAACAGTGTTCACAGACTTCTGTTAGCGTTCTTCATCATCCACAGGACTCTATGCAGTCTTATACTTTCTATTGGAAGAGTAACAGCTTGAGGAAATAATTACAAATGCGCAGACTAGAGCAGAAGCAAAAGTAGTTAATGCTACAAGTTCAGCATGTGACTCATTTCCACAAGGTATCTTCCAAGTGATATTGTCCTCAGATCTACTGTTCAATTTAAAAAGAGCCCAACAAGGTGCATCTTGCTTAGATGCTCTTGGCTTGCAGCGAATAAATAAGTCTGGAGAACCAAATTGGACTGTGGCATATCCATCCAGACTAAGTGGCTGCAAAATGGAAAAAATAATTAGTATACTATAATGTGTGCCTCATATAGAATTAAATCAGAAAGAGAATTGACAGAGAGACATCTGTGAATGATACAGCTTCTGAACTACAGGTAACATAAAGATTAGTTGGAAAACAACAAATTTGTTATGAATATGAAGCAATCCTCCATATGAAATAGTATAAGATATAGCTAAAACTGGCATGGCAGAAAAGAAGGTGAACTAAACAAATACAGTTTCAAGGCTACACTACTTTAGACATTGATTGTCACAACTCTAAAGGCGTTCAGCAAACTCACTGGATATCTAGCATGTAGAGGCAATTCAACAATAATCTCCCAGCACTTTTGCGACTGGCAATGGCGCATATAAGTATGAACCTCCACCATTGATCGATTCGATAGAGCGGAAGGTAATTCAAGATTTGTATCCCCAAAAGCGGCAGCATCAAGAAAAACTGCAACAAAGAAAAAAAGTTAAAAATTACGCGAAGTAGAGAAGTTGTTGTGCTCAATAAGAAAGTTGTTTACCTCTTCGGCCAACAAGATGCCGCAATTCAAAAGGATCTACAAACACTCCATCTGGAAGTCTCTCGATAAACACTGCCTCACATGTCAAATCATCTACCTGGGCTACATAATTGTCCTCTACACCTACTCGCACACTAGAAATCAAATTCCGGTGAGCGCCTTCCCCTCTTAATTCGCGACTCATAGCAGATAGAGTATGAAAACCAATCCTATCTTCGAGCCCATTCGATGTGTCTTGAGAAGCAATTTTTTGAACTAAAAACCTGTCAAACTCTGAATCAAGCACATTATTTTGCTCGGCAATGTACGAGCTTGTAAGATATGGTTGGTCATATGACCAACAATCAACAGCTTCCGAAAATGTAGCACCTAAATCAGTACCGTGCACCTAAGAATTACACATAACATAAACATTCAATACCAGCTGATACAAATTCATGTGAAATGTTTCTAACAAGAAACAAAATTCTAGTTCAATTAAATAAAAAAAATCACACTCACATTTTGAAAAGCAGACCCTTCTACAGAATTTCCACCTATCAGTACTGCGGCAAACACATTTACTTCATAACTACAAATCAAAGAACACGTAAAAATTGAAATTTTTGGTAACAAAAAATAAAAATTTTAACACAAGAAAAAAAGTGTTGTTGTTACCTTAATATGCTCATTATTATCAACATCGAAGAATAAAGGCGAAGCTGCGATTGAAAACCAAACATCTCTAAGGAAATCAAGCGAGAAGGAAGCATTAGATTGAAATTACTTGAAGATTAGGAGAAGAAATTGGTTTTAACAAATTAGAAAATTTTCACAATTGTTTCAGTGAGATCGAATATCGAAGAAACAAAGAAACTGTTGAGCAGAGTAGGAAAGGAGAGAGCGTGTTTAATGGATCAAAACCCGGTAAGATTCTTACCCACATACTTCCGCGCATACTCATGCACGCAGCAGCAGCCAGGGCACGCCGTCCAGAACGAGGCCCTGATTGACGAAGCAACAGTATCACCAGCACTAGCAGCCGCAGACGAGTTATTACCACTCATATTCTTAAGTTGGTCGAAAGCTTGAGAGATGACATTGAAAGCAGCATCGATTGCGGCAGCGGTAGCGGCAGAGTGGGGCCCGCCGGTAACACTGCGGAGGAGAAGGGCGAGGTGGCGGAAGTTTCTCGAACCAGTTTTGGGATCAGAGTTGGTGGGGTCCACACGGAGAATAGCATAAGGGGAAGGGTTTGGTGATTGCTGCTGAGCGACGAGAAGGATCTCGGCGGTGGCGGAGAGGCATTCGGCGGTAGAAGAAGCCGGATCAAGTTCGAGAGCGCGATCTGAGAAACACTTGCTGCCTGCGAAATCATGGGCAGCAAGGAGACGGTCCGCGGCGGTGATGCAGCGATCGTATTCTGATCCACCGGCGCCGCCGCCGCTGATCGAGAATTCCATTGGAGAGAGTGCGCGTCTGCGTGGAATCTGTCGAGACGTTAGTCTCACTACCTGGCTGCGCAGACGTTAGTATCTGTTGCTGGACCCTCACCGTTCGTTGCCTGGAATAAACAAACCCAATTTCATCCCTCTTTCTATATATATACACCAAATAGAAATGCTTCGTGTAGTTTTTCCGCAGAAAAATAATTTTTAAAATATATTAAAAAGTAATGGAGGGGAAGGGAAAACGATTCTCCATGTTGTGTTTGGATTGCAACGTACTAAGGAGAGGTGGAATAGGAGAAGTGGGGTGGGGAGGGGGGGGGGAAGGGGTGGAAGAATCTACTGTATAGAAGTAGAGCTATTATTCCAAATCAGAATGGAATGGGGGAGACAGAATTGCTAGCATTCGGTGGCGCTAGAATTTTTTTCATTCTTATCCCTGCATTTTCGCTCCCGTACTTTCCGCGCTAACTCTCGTTTCCGTTTGTCGGCGATTAGTCTTCGCTATGGTAGATCGGCACAGATCGACATCTGTCTATTTTCCACGCTCGTTCCACCTATCCCTCCATTCGTCGGTGTTCCGTCTTCGGTAGATCTCAGTTTCTCTTCATTCTCCGATTGTAGCTAGATCTATTTTTTTCTCTCTAATTTCTTTCTTTTTGAATTTATTAGTTTCTCAGAATCTCAAATCTGAACTATTATGATTACAGAGAATGAAGCTTTGGTAGCTCTGATTCGATATTTGTTATTGCGAGGAGATGGGTGAAGGTGGAGGGTTTCAGCTTGGGACGTGGGAGCGTTGAGTCTCTCTGTTGTTTCTTCTGTCTCAATCGTGATCTGCAACAAGGTACTCATCAGTTCTCTTGGATTCACCTTTGATATATGATCTTTTTTTTTTCTTTTTTTGTTCTTGCTGAAATTGTGAGGATGTTTGATTTCATTTTTGTGCTGATTGGTTAGTTATAACGAGAAATAGGTAGATTGAGCAGCTGATGTTTTGAATTCGATAAAATTATTTTTACATATTTCCAAGGTCATTAAACTGATCAGTGTCCTAAAGCAATAGAGTCTGATTGTTGTAAGATGCAAGAAGATCTTGGAAGTGTTTAGGGATGAGCGAAGAAAGTGTAGATTGTGATTATCTGCAGTAGAGCAAGCTGGTTTTTCAATAAAAATGGCAGATTCTATTTGTATGATCTATTTTTTGGGGGGTTGTACATTATCTGGTCAACACAATGAAAACTCTTGGTAGATTCTGTGAGAGGTTTTGGATTTTCTGAATTGGAATTGTGGAATTATTGTTAGTGGGGCATGAAACATCTCATCAGACTATAAGTATTGAAAGGTTTTTCTTAGTACTCGACATGTTTGGAAAGTACAACAAGCTTTCCATTTATCTCCTTAGAGGCACCGTACTCTTCAAAGGAGACATATAAGAAGTGACAGACTTTGTTAATTAATTATTTCTGCTTGATTTATTTTCAGTGCCTTACTGATGGGATTTTAACATGAACTTTATATGAATTCGGATGGTGTGACCACTTTGTAGACTTTTAAAGATTTTATATGAATTCGGGTGGTGTGACCACTTTGTAGACTTTAAAGATTTTAAGAATCTTGCTTCTAACAAGCTTTGTATATTAGTGTTAATAATTTCAGCTAGTTATGTAGCTACTTCCATCTGAACATTATATATATGGTGGGGATAGGGGCACCCCACCCTTAGGGGCACCTTAGGGCACCCCCTTCTAAAAAGATGTATAAAAACTTTTAAATATAATCTCCACCGTTGGATATGAAAAACTATGAGTTACAAAGACGGCTACAAAATTTTAACTTAATCGGATCATAAATTGATCTCCATCAAATCTCTTGATCAAAATGACATAAAAAAAAAAAAGAACATCTTTATCAAATTTTATTATTTATATCATTTGATCAAACGCCGGATGGAAATCGATTTGTATTCCGATTGACTTAAAATTTTGTTAGTATATTTTTTATTAATAGTTCTTCATATCTAACGGTGGAGATTGAATTTGAAACTTTATATTGAAAAGGGTGTCCCTAAGAATGGGGTGCCCCTATCCCCATATATATATATATATATATATATATATATACTGCAAAGGAAACTTGCATGCATTTTAGTTCCTAACTATCTTGTTGATTGTATGCTTTCGAATATTCAAAATTTTTTTTCTTTTAGCTTGTTGATTATTGTCAAAAATAATGAGTCTCATTTTCATGAGTTGTAGCTACAAAAGGGAAAACAAATCTAGAAAATGCATGTATCATTTGGTCAACTGGCTGCTGGATGTTTGTTAAAAGTCTAATCTTTGTATCATTTGGTTGATTAAATTGCAGGGTGTTTGCTTTGTTGCTGTTCTTTATGATGATCCCGCTCAATGATAAAAGATAGAAAGAAAAGTGGCCAGGTAGGGTTCACATGGTCTGTTTAATTGGATGCTGTTTGTTTGGATTAGTTAGTCATTCTCAATGTTGGTTTAAGAGAGTAAGTTTTTTTTGTGTTGATGGTTTTAAGATGTTTGGATTCTCTTATAACTACTTCTTCAATTATAGTGAATAATTTACACCTTTTAAATGCTTGATATGTACCACTTTAATCTTTATGCTTCCTGGCCTATTTGTTCTTAATATTGTTATCATGTTATAGTACATTAGTAACTGATTAACTAATAGTAGTGCCAGCTACTAAGAATAACTTAATTTTCTTATAGCTTTTAGTTGATGTGAATGTATTTGTTATATTTAGTGGTTGTGCCTGACGACATCAAGTGTAGCTCTGTATTCTTTTGGATAAAGTGAGACATATATGTCATTGTTCTTCTTGACAATTGATTTGATGTGTCAGCATGCTTTCTTAAACATTATAACACTTCTGATCCTGTAGAATTCTTTCGAATGTGTTGTAGAACATAATGTTGTAAGTTGTGTTATTTTATCTTGTATTTTGTTGATGAATCTGTTGTTTCTCTAGAAATTTCTCTTAGCATCAACCTAGTAGCTTGATAATGTTGACTAAAAATATGACTTCATATACTTACAGGGTTAAGCTCCCATCTGATGCAAAAGAAATTCTTCCTAGTGGCTGTAGAGCGATGATTGGGCAGATTGCTGGCGATGGTAGGACTGAGAAACTACGTCTTAAGGCTGGTGATGCACATCCCCATGGAGGTGGTAACCACTAGCACATTGGTCACGTGTCAACGGTAAGACGTGATGCTCCTCCCTGGGTAGAAGATTGGTCTCATTGTTGCCAGGAGAATCGGATGCCTCAGCGAACAGGCTGCTGCTGCCAATGCTGAGAAGAGCTCTTAATAACTTGTTATTTGTGTTTAACTGGTTATTTTATTTGCATCTAGTTGAAAAAAATTTTTGTGAGTTATTCTAGGAACAAATTTTTGAAGGATTTTGTTATCTAGTCTATTATGCAAACCACATGGATCTTAGAATACTCTGCTTCGTTGTGCTATTTAAATGTTGCAGCAAGCAATAGATGTTGCATTAAGTTTATGGTCTTTAAGTCTTCATCTCAGTTGGTAGTTATTCTTTTTCATAGTGCTTGTCAAGTGCAGGATATATGATTTTCAGGTCATATATATTGTAGTGTGATCTACAATGTGCTGAAATTGAGGTGTGTGGTCGATTGACTGTCATTGTGGTAGTGCTGAGTGGAATTTGTTTTGATTGACTTAAAACAACTGCAATTGTTTTCAAGTAATTAAAGAATAAGTTTAAAATTCTTTAGTTCTATAACTCCAAATATAAATGTTAATACATGTATATATATTTGAGTTAGATATGATCAAATTATAAAAATATGATAATTAAAAAATATAATTTTTTATTTTGTAGTTCTCAATGCAGTGAAGCGAAAATAAATACAGAATATTTTGATTCGTACATAGTATGCGCACATATTATTATTTTCATCCAGAAAATAAAAAAAATATTTTTATAAATTACTATAGAAGTAAATGTATTCAATAATTTCAAAATGAGATAACTTTTATATGAATTTATGAGGCAAACATATTTACAAACAAAATAATCAACATAAATATTATAAAAATTTACATAAATAAAAAAGATATTTTTGTTTTTTTACTCACATTTTTTCTTCCATTATTCTTCTAATCCAAACACAATTTACTCTAAAATTTTTTTCTCCTTACTAATTTATCTAAACACTATCAAATTTTTTTCTATCCTTTTCTTCTTCATCCTTTCATATCCCTTCTTCCTCTTCTATTTCCTCCTCTTTATGAACTCTTCATCTAAGCACACCGTCAAGAGATTGTTTAGCATTACTTTTTCAAAAATCAAACTTTTAATTTTATATTTTCAATATATTTTTTTTATAAATATTTAGATAATTTATTTAATAATCTAGAATGTATAAAAAGATTATACGTAATAAGATCATCTTTTATTATTTATTTTTATTATTTTTTTAATCAAAAAAATAAAGCTCGTATTTTAAAAAGATAAAAATATTATCTATTTTAGAAAATTCAATTTCTAAAATACTCCCAATCGTTCGTTAGTTTTTCGTGAACTTTTAGTTTTTAATGAAAAAACTGAGTTGTGCGGTAAGAGATGTTTACTATTATTCCAAATTGTATTTTTTAAAACTCATTTTAATATAATATAAATAAATAATTTAAAATAATATTTTTTATCAAAATTTATTTAAATTTAATTTTAAAACTTACTATTAATATAAAAAAAATTTATTACAAAATTTATAATTTTAAACTTAACTTTTTAAATTGACTTTTAAAAATTCAAATTACTCACTTAGTTCTCTAAATAAACACGTCCTAAGTGTAGTTTTATTGTTTATTAATGTGTTGTGAAATTCAGTTAAAAACGATGTTGTTTTTAAAAAAAACTCTGAGTTTATATCCTTAGGTAAACACACTCTTTTGGCCTTTTGGGTGTGTTTACTTTTAGATAAATTTATTTTCTGAAAATAAATTTACAAAGTTAAATTAAAAATAAATTTATTTTTATATATTAATTTTATATTAAAAGTATGTTTTAAAAATGAATTTTAAAAAATATTTTATAATAAAAATTTTATTTTAAAACTTATTTATTTTATATTAAAAATAAGTTTGAAAAAAGTAAAATTGTATGGTAGATAAACACGCTATTTATGTCCAATTCCATACTTGTTGTTATTTTGGATCGGGCTTTATTTAGATTTGGGCTACTTTGTATTGGCCTCATCAAGAAAGAATTAGCTAAATTAGGCTACGTAAAAATGACCAAATTTAGTCAAGTTACAAATTTACGACTCTTTTTGAAGTGTGGAATAAATGTTCGTCCTTTCAAACTTTAAAGTGAGTTATTAGAAAATAAAGCATTAAAGATAAATTATTATAAATAAGATTATTAGAAAATATTTAATTTTTGTTCTTCTTATATAAAATAAAATAAAAATACATTATTAACGGTTTATCTATTAAAAATAATTTTTAATAGAAGTGAATTATAATGATTAAAAAAACACAACAATCTGAATGTTGGGTCGCGAGAATGTTCTTCTGACGCACGCTGAGAACTGAGCGCACTCGATCGATTGACATTCTACCGGTTCCAGACACCAAACGCCGTGTCGATGCCGGCCGGATTCCGGGTCCCCAACTATGAATGTGACTTGACTTGGACGAAGAAAGGAAGAAGAAGGTTATATAGAAAATAAGCAAGCCAGCGTGAAATTAATGGAGTTTTGGGCCCATTCTTTAGAACATGATAGAAAAGATAAAAGCTAGCTTATTCAATGCATCGAATGCAACAAGCTACATAGCTGGCTAGTTGTGAAATATTGATGCCAGATTTTAGCTTGAACTTGTTTATTTCAAATAATTTATTTTTAAAACTCAACAAAATTATTATTTGTTAAGCCATGGTCCCTCCTTTCATTACGTTAGAAGTCGGCAGCTAGCCTTGTTGCAAAATTATAGAACTTGTCATAGGGCACGTTATATATAAATTCAACAAATTATTATTAATCTTTTATATAGTTAGTACAAAAAATGAGATAATTAAATCTAAAAATAAACATATATAGCTAGATTCCATGCACCAAATCTATACATTTCATAAGTCATTCATGTGGTAGTTAACAGCTACAGAACTATCTAACCAAATTAATTATTCAATTAATTAAAACATTTAATTTCTCTTAATTGAAACCACCATGCTGGACTCTATCAAACTCACATGAACAATTTTGATGTATGGTTTGTTAACTTGTCAGCTCAATACGATACAATAAAAAAAAAAATTCAATCTGCAGCCATTGCTCGCTCGTATAATTTTAATCCAGTAACATTTAACCCTAACAAGAAATTTTTCTTATAGACGATTCATATATATATTATTTAACCCTAACAAGGAAGATACTGAGGTCCGTCGAGTTACCGCCGGGACCGTCGGGATTCATCATGTACAAAGCTTCCGAATCTTTAGATCCGACGACACGTTGAAACCTTGCTCTGAGATAAGTTAGCTCTTCATCGCCTTCACCTGATCCTCCAGTACAGCATGGACTCGGTAGAACTCCGGCGCCCATCGATACCCATCTCAGCATCTGCATAACGTACCTTTCTTCACTCGACAGCTCCCTCCTCCGAATCGAGTACCCGGACTTCCGACCGTTGCAGTAAACCGCCCATACGTGTTCTTCCAAAAGCTTCTTCTTGCTTGTCTTCGTTTCGCTCTCCAGTGCAAGACGAACTAAACCTGAAGACATCTCCTTGTGGAAGTTATTTGTGTGAATAGGTAATTCGATGAGGAACACCGGCGTCGACTTCAAGTCATGATGGATAGCTAAACTTAACCGACCTCGCCGGTACCCGAATAGAGTCACCGTCGTCGCTTGATCCGTTAGTAAAGCTTTGCTCGCCGTCTTGCTGAGTAACGCTGCCATCTTGCACCCTGTTGTTAACATAGGGACTAACTTGAACATCTTAAGAACGCCGCTACCGTTGCTCTTCCCGGATTTTTTCTCGAATTGGTGCCGGAGAAGGGACACTAGTCCCGGCGACTGCACCACCGATGGCATTGTACGAAGATTTTGATATTGTTTTGCTTTTGGTATGGGTTCTATATGTAGCTAACTATATATAGAGAGAGGAAACAGAAAAGATCTCTAATACTAGTTGTACTTGGACTCTAATACTACATATATGAAATAGAAACTTCAGCTCTGATAACAATTATAGAGATTCAAGAAACCGACTCAGAATTTTTATCTCTGCGTGATCGATGTAGAGTAGATAACTTAGAGTTGGATTCGAACTCAGGAACTTCTGACGCTGATAAGAACACGATTCAATGTATATAAGTTGGTAAGGGAGAAGATGTGGGAGAGCTAGTTTTCGTTGGGTGGTCTCTTTGGAATCTATGATATCAAAACTTTAGCTTTATGAGTATAGAGATAGTAGAGGTAAGGAAAGTTAAGCACTTCTCCATAACGTCCATGTTGCTTGTTGGGGACTTCGTGAAAGTTTAAAGGCAACGATGGTTTGATGCGACCAGGTACATTTGCCTAAGAAACAGAAAGAACGAATTAATTAGGTGGTGCGTAGGACCATCCCTTGTTATGTAAGGCATGGAATGGAATAAAAAAGAAGGCCAACATTTTATTCTCCTTTTCATCAATATCTTTAATTTATATTTATAAAAAAAAAATTTATCTTCACATCTCTATCGATTGATCCGACGGTCGATATAGAGAAAAAAATTTATAATTACTTTTTAATTTTAAACTTATAAATATTATAAAAAATACATAAATTGTAATAAAAAAATTTTATAAATTTTTTTTTATATTTTCTTATTTTTGAAAAATATAGATTATAAATATTTATTATATATAATAGTAAACTAAAATTAAATAAATTTATAAGTAATTCTAGATATTCTCTTACTTGCGATCGCCGATGCCTTCAGACGATCTTTTTTCGTTATTTAATATGAAGTGTATCTAATAAAGGACAAATTTTTAACTGTCAGTTCTTACCGCTTAATTTTGAGTCTTTATTTTTTTGTTTCGTTTTTAGAACAAACTCTATTATCATCAGTTATTTTCTCTCACCTTTGAGGGTTTGTTCTTTCGCTTTACTCTTAGTGTCCGTAAATTGATAAAAATTAAAATAAAATAGAAATAAATTCAGTATTTATATTTTAATAATTTTTTTAAAATATATTAAAAATTAAAAATTACATTAAAAAATATGTAAATAAAAAAATTATAATTATAATTTTGTACGTAAAAATAAGTTCGAAATTATTCAAAATTTAAAAATTTGATAAAATAAAATAAAATTATGAATATTTAAAACACATTTTTAGATGAAATTTTATTATAAATTCTTTTTGCTCTATCATGATATTTTTAATGGCGTGTTCTTTCTCAACAATAATTAACAATTATTAATTTATTATTTTTTCTTAACTTACAAAATTGTATCACCTCCAAACATAAAAAGTTTCAATGGATGAATTAGAGAAAATCAAATTGCTGGCTACACAAAATCTACGCATGCATATCTCCAAATATTATAATATATATATAATAAGGTTTTCATGTGTCTATAGCTTTTTCAACTTAAATAGTTAGAAAGCTAGCTAGCATGTCTGATGAAATCACATTAATTATTTTTTTTTCTCTACGGAATCAAGGCGCAATTTGATTCGAATCCAAACCATGTGACATACATACATGTAACTATGGGCGTATTTAGAAATATTTAAAATTTATTTTTATTTTTTTAAACATAAATTTTTTTATTTAAAATCATAATAATAAAAATTTTATTATATAATTCTTTATATTTTAATTTTAAATAAATGTTTTAAAATTAATAAAAATTTTATTAAAAAATATGAATTCAAAAATTAAAAATTGATATTTTTAGAATAGAACGTACATATAGGTCCTTGCTATCATGCATAGATGTTGCACATATTTGGACATTTTTACTTCGCTTGAAAACTAATTTTTTGACCAAAAATTGATTTTCCAAAAATTTGTGTATTTACTTTTGTTAGAAGTTTTATTTTAAAGTTTTATTTTAAATTTATTTTAACAACTATATTCTAAAATAAAAACTCTTCCTAAACTCCATTCTAATAAAAAATAAACTTATTTTTAACAATTATTTTTTAAATAGTTCATTTTTCATAAATTTACTTTAAAACAAAGTAAACACGTCTTTTATCACTAAAGCCATATAAGCCAAAAAGTCTTATACATTGTCGTAGAAATTTTTTTCAAAAATTTGAAAAGCATACGTAGATTTTACATCATGAGATAATTATACGTACAAAAGTTTTCTTTTTCAAAATTATATAAACTTTTCTTAAAGCTTTAAACTTTAAGCTATTCGAAATATGGACCAAACATACGCTATCATTAGAGTACACTTGATTTGGTTGTTAGTGAATAGCAATAATAAATCATCATCATGTTGAACTTATCATGCTGTTTTGCTATCAATATCATTGATTCTGTACTGATTTGGACTAATCATTCAATCTAATCACTCATAACAATGATTGTATTAACTCCTTATATTATAAGACAAACAGTAGAAGAAAATAAATAGTTAGATGCTCTCTTCTATTAGTATCCTTCCAAACTGTCCGTCTATATTTATACGTCATTTGAGAGTATTTATAAAATAAATTTTTTTAAAATAAATTTTTATTTTTTATTTAAAAATAATAATAATAATAATATATAATAAAAAATTTTAATTACGTAATTTTTTTTACAGTTTTTAAATTTTTAAATAAAATTTTTAAATATTTATAAAATATGTATTAAAAAATATAAAATTAAAATTAAAAAATATCGTTTGGAAAACGCAATTTCAAAAACACCCGTAAACTTATTTAGATCCGTTTGACATTCTGTTTTATTCCATTCTAAAAATTTTTTTTATTTTATATTTTTAATAAATTTTTATATTATTGTATAAATTTATCAAAAAAATTTTAGAAGTATAAAAGAATTTTATATTATAAATTTTATTATAATATTAGATAAAAACAAATTTATTTTTTAAATAAAATAAAAATATTTTTTATTTAAAAAAATTTTATTATATAAAAACTTTCAAACGTCTCCTTAATATCATTTGCTGCGGAGAGTATGTTTTGCATCCATAGTAATTGTAATTCAGTGAATTTCTAAAAAATAAATATTTAATAAAATATATAGTATTATTCATAAATAAAATTTGATAAATAAAATCACTTTCGAATCACTTACGAACGAATTAAACATACACAAAACCTGCAAACTATATATACAATGGGCTATAAGCAGATGAGGAGGTGCTAAGTTTCCTGCAATGTAATAATTTTATCTCATATATCATAGGCAAAATGTGGACCTTTTATTCTTTATAATTAAGATGATAAGCAATGAATTTGTGGCCCCTAACAACATGTGGTATGTCCAACTTTCATAAAAACCTTCCTTCAACAAAGGCTTTTAAACTACGCAAACTCGTTAAATGGATATTTATCATTGGCACCGTTTTGCCGTGCGCTCGCTGGAAAAGTATTTCATCTTAATTTTATATTTTATATTTTATAATAATTTTTTTATAATATTTTATAATAAATTATTTCATACATGTAGCTAGAGATATGTTTGCCATAATATTTTTTAAAAGCTTCTTAAATGTAGCTAGAAATCAATTATTCCTAACACGTCTTAGATATTTATGATATAATAATAGTTTGTGTGACTTCTGTGGATGCCTGATTTATAATATAATTCTGTCGCTATACATACTCCCAAAAAAAATTTTAAAAAATTTATGATTGAATAATTTCTAGGGTCCTCTAAATAGTGAACTTGAAGTTGTAAGGGCAAATCATGCCAGCACCCTTAAAAGCAGCTAGCTCCACTTTACAAGGTGTTTTCACAATTTCATAATTTATTTTAATTTTTTATTTTCTAAAAATTTATTATTATTTAAAATATAAAAAAATTATATATAATAAGATTTTATTATTTTTATTTTTATTATTTTAGATAAAAATATAGCTTATTTTGTAAAACAAATTTTATTGTATAAAAGTTTGATTTTATAAACACTTCTAAACATATCATAAAAAATTTGGTGATTGACGCTGCAATAATGTTCGAGATATATTCTATAAGAATGAACTATAAAAAAAAGAAAACTTTTAAGAAGCTTTTTGTGGTTTTGCCAAATTTAACTGATAGAGCAAAAAAGAAGCACACAAAATGGTAGGTATTATAATGCATGAGGCCTATGCATGCAATGAAGGCTTTAAGCTTTTTGGCTTTGGTTGCAACTTGCAAAGGAGATAGTTAACAGAAACTGATAATCTCATGAAGAGTCCTGGCAAAGCAACTATGATTAATTCAATGGAAAAAAGGTCCTACAAACTTCACCGTTGGGCCGTGCGTTTAAAAAGTGTTTCATTCTAATTTCTTATTTTGTTTCTTTTTCTCGATTTGTGTTGTGTTGGTTCGAAAACTTTTGATTTTACTGCAGCTGCCTTGAGTTGTTGTGTTTGAGATTGTACTAGAAGTAAGTTTCAAAAATTTGTTCCTTTTCAAAATTGAATTTTTGTGTTTGGGTTTGTTTTCTTGAAAATAAGAAGGCAAGAAAACAAGAATTTTCAATTACTGCACACAATAAAATGTGTAAAAGATTGTGTTTGGAGTTCGGTTTTGCATGATCAACTATGAATTCGGTACCGATAAAAATTGCATCTTTTTATATTGGGAATTTTCAAGTGCAATTCTAGGTTCTGTCTAAAAACTGATATAGCTAAGCATGGTTTTCATTGCTGCTTGATTGTGTAATTCTTGCTCTGCTTAGCTGACTTGATTGATCAGGTCCGCCACATCGCCGCACGAGCCTTTATGTTACTATCTATGGTGTTACTCCTTAGGAAAATCTAAGTCACTTTTCCATTGCTGCTTTAAGTTTTTTATGTACTTAAGAAAATTCTTCCTTACTTCTATGCAGTATAGGTTATAATGTTTGATTATGCTAGATTTCTCTGATTGCTTGGTTCTGTATTTTTCTTGCTGTTAATTGCAGCACAGTTTACTTCATTACTTTATTAAGAATATTTGCTGTGGAGCTATATGTGATTCTTGTTTCTGCTCTGTTTCTGTGATTCACCATATGTTAATTTTTTGTTTGATTTATGGTGACTTGATTTCTCTATCTCTGCTTGGTCTCTGGAAATGAACTCTGCAGTCCTTGGTCTTTAGAGAAGAACTTAAGAATAGCACACGATTCATTCTTTATTAGGCGAGTAATCGTTGTCGCATACGGTGGAGTCCTGAGAGAACTTCACAAAAAGGATTCCTCCGGTTGTTTTTGAATACATCCATAAACATATTTCGCATTTTCAGAGACCGGAGACAAATGGATTCTTAAGAAGTGGAGCGACGTAAGCCATCTTCAGAATACCGGGGTTTCTGGAGAATGCATTCGGCGGTGATAAAACCTCTGGCTAGCTGCTGTAACAATGCCCTCGTGAACATAACAAGTTCGGGTCCAATCTTTCTGAAATTTATATCCATTCAATGATTGTAATTTCCAAGTGACGGCGTTCTTTTTTGAAGATGTCTGTATAATATCAAGTTCATGGTTTTGGAAACTGTTGTAGAACTGTTCAAGTGAAGTTTCCAATTTATATGAAGAAAAATACAAGAGAAATTCTGTTACCTGTATCTGTTCTATACATATTTCTAACCAGAAAAAGGAATATCAACCTTTTTTTCTAATAACTGCTATATTAAAGAAATTTCTTTTTCTCCATTCTTCTCTGTTCAAGAAAGCCATAAATTCGTTTTTCTGTGGTTTCTGCTGCTTGTGATGATAGTACTGGTGACAGGAAGAAACATTTAAGGCATTAAGCAATGCAACAGCCTTAACTCATGCTCAAATTGTATACAAGCTAAAAGAGTCAGATAATATATGTAAGGAGAAATCATTGCATCATTACTTATTTTTTTGCTCTTCTTCTTGCTGCCATGCTAGCATCAATGCGGCGTGTCTATCAAACCTGTCAAGTACTTCTCAGCAAAACGTACATGATTTATCTTAGAAGCAAATGCAGCAAGGTGCTCTGGTGACTTCTAAAGGTGTGGTTGAAATTGCTTATTAAAATAAAAAATATTTTTATGTTTTTAAAAATAATAAAATATATAATAAAAAAATTTTATTATGTAAATTTTTTGCACTATTTAAAATTTTAAAATATTTATAAAATATGTATTAAAAATATAAAATAAAAAAAATTAAAAAGGAACGTTTGGGATTGCTACAGAGTTCAAGTCACTCCTGTTCTCATCTCTTCAGGTCTCGGAACCAGCTCTGAAGATTCACCTACAGAGTTCAAGTTTAGAGGGGAGAAAAACGAAAAGATTCATAGTACGTGTTTAACGTAGTCTTAAATTTTATTTTAAATATAAAATAAATAAAAATTTTAAAATAAATTATTTTATTATTTTTTAAATTTTACTATTACTATAAAATTTATATAAAAATTTATTTTTTATAAAATATTTTTAATTTTTAAATTATTTTTAAAAAAGTAAGTTAACCTCAAATTAAACACATTCTAAAGCATGCATGAAACTGGATGCTATCTATTGATGCAAGGCAGAGGGAAGATAAGGGTAGCCAAATATGAGAAATAATTTTTAAAATAAAATTTTGTAGAAAGTGAAATTTAGTAAAAAGTGAAATTTTGTAGAAATAAAATTTGAAATAATAATTAAAATATAAATTGAAGTTTGAAATTAAATTTTGATTAAATTAAAGTATGAAAATGAAAGAAGAATCCAAAATAATAATTAAAATATATAAAATAACATAATTTAAAATCTAAAAAAATATATATAATTTTACATTATAATATGACCTAATAAGTACTTCACTGTGACTCTCTGTAGAAACTCATTGATTCTGAATTTCTGATCTGTTCTGATTCAACTAATAAATCCCACAGCTATTTCCTGCTGTAGATCCAAATATTTGTTGATCTTATCTGTAGCAAAATTAATTATTCTTTATTTTATTTGGAGGTAATTTTTTAATCTTCTTGCTAATCATGCTTATGGAATGAACACTACGGTGTTGCGTTTTTCATTTTTTTACATTACGAATGTGTTCTTTTTAACGTTACGGTTCAAAAAGTTCTCTCATTCCACTTTCAGCTACAACAAAAATACAATAATTATTTTCATTTCACTTATTTTACAAAAAAATACAAAATTAAAATCACCTCAATATCAATACCGCTATTTATATTAACTTATTTTTTAATAATTTATTTTTTACTCAAAATAACAAATTTGCTGCATGAAGGTTTGGAAAATAAGATATTTTAGAAAATAAGATTTTTTCATATAAAAATAATTAATAGTAATAAAAATTTTATAATTTTTTTTAATTTAAAATTTTTTATATATTATTACAAAATTTTTATTACAAATTATAAAATAAAATTTGAATGAAATTACATTTAGAGTGTTTCTAATATTTTTCTTTCCGTTAAATCAACACCATTGATTTCTCTTTACAGAAATTAAAATTATTTGGGGCATTTTTGGAAACCACTTTCCTAGAAGCAGCAACATGTACTACCGGTGCGTTCGGGATTGAGTATGAAATAAAATTTTTTTAAAATAAAAAATATTTTGTTATTTTTAAAAAATAATAAAAATATATAATAAAAATATTTTATTATGTAGAATTTTTCTATAATTTTTAAATTTTTAAATAAATATACTAAATATTTATAAAATATATAATTAAAAATTAAAAAAATATTGAGAAAAGTTGAACCAAACGCACCCCTTAAATGCTCCTGTCGGACCGGAAAGATAAGTCTTGCCTATTATTATTATTTAATGCTCTTTTCTATTCGAATAATGATTTTGGATTGTTTGAGAGTGTTGAGTTTTTTTGAAAAAATATTATTTTAAATTCTTCAAAACTACATTTGATTTTTTTATTCTAAAATATATTAATTAGTTTATATTATAAAATTGTATCATGTAAAATTTATCTAAATTTTAAACTTTTAAAATTTGATAGTATTATGTAAATTTATTTATAATAAAAAACTTTAAATAAAATTCTAATAAATTAAGATGAATGAAGTATTTATGAAATAATTTTTTTACAATAAAAGAATTTTCATCTTATTTTAAAAAGGAACATTATGTTTTACCTAAAATTAATAAAAATAACTAATAATAAAGTTTTAGAATATACAATTATTAATATTTTTTAAAATTTTAAATTAAAATTATAAAATATTATTAAAAATTAAAATAAAATTAAATATAAAATACTCTATAAATAATGCCAAACTAACTCAAAGAGTATATATGTTCCCACTTGGACGTGTTTTAAATATTAATAATTTTTTTTATCAAATTTTGAATTTTAAATAATTTATATATTTCGATTATATAAAAAACTTCGAACTCATTTTTATATATAAAATTTTAATTTTAATTTTTTTATTTACACACTTATCAATATAATTATATTTTTTAATTTTTAATAATTTTTAAAAATTATTAAAATATAAAACTAAATTCTATTTTTACTTTATTTTTTAATAAAATTATCTCTTATTTTTTATTTTTACGAAATTTAATTAAAAATATTTGAAACAAGCACTTAAAACAGGTGAGTTAACTTTCGCGCGTCCTTTTAATTGGAGCTTCAACTTAGCTGCTGCTCAACACTGTCTCTCTCTCACAGTATAATAACTGTTCCACGAGAACATTATTGTTATAGTGATCCTTAACATATGACGTCAGCATTACGACATATTAAATTCATCTCAACCGTTGGGTGGTGCACTGATAGTCTGATTGATTGTATTTATTGATATTATTAAATAATTAATTTAATAAATAACGTTCCCTTCTTCCAACGGTTCCTTTCCCTCTCAAATCTACATCGAATCCGGTCACCTTCTTTGTTTTCCGCGGTAACTTTTCTCCGCTTATATGACTCACCAACCAGCTATGCTCTCTCTCTCTCTCTCTCACTCTCTTGCTTTTCAATTTCTTGGTTCTTGTTTTCTTTCTCTGTTGTCTCGAACTCGAATCAAAGAAAGAGAAATAGGAAGAAGTAAAGCTTCGATATTTCCGTCAGTGGCGTGATTCGAATTCTTGATTTTTCTCTTCTTTCAGATATAAGAAATCAAAGAAAGCTTCGGATTCAATTTCCTAAGTTTTTGTTTTCTTTCAAAATATAGAGAAGAAAACTTCGAGTTTTCCATCAGTGGAGCGATTCAGTTTCTTTGTTTTCGTTTTCTTTTAGAGAGAAGGAGATTCAATCTTTCAATCAATGGCGTAAATTCAAACCTCTATGTTTCTATCTTTTATCTGCTTTTCTTTCTTCTGCAAATGGGTCTCTGCAATACCAAACCAATCACCACCACCACCACCAACAACAACACTGAAGAACTAGAAGTAAAGCACCCTAGAAAAGATGATGACGGCAACAAACCGGTCGACGGCCGCACTGATGACGTCAGCAACACCGCTGCCGGGAAGCCATGGATGTCACCGTTCTTCTACAGCACGAGTCCTGCGCACTGGCTATTCAAGAAATCACCGGCACAGGCTGGTGACTATTCCGCTGCAACACCGACACGTGCCGGTGGTGGTAATACTCCGAAGAGATTTTTCAAGCGACCGCCGTCTCCCGCGAGGCATATAAGAGCTGCGCTTGCTAGAAGACACGTCTCGGTTAAACCCAGTAGTGATTTGGGGTCTCATGATGGTTCTTGTCGAGACCTTGATAAAAGCTTCGGGTTTTCAAAAGGGTTCCTTTCAAAGTATGAGATTGGGGAAGAAGTGGGAAGAGGACATTTTGGGTATACTTGTAGAACTAGACCGAAGAAGGGTGAATTTAAAGGGCAGCATGTTGCTGTTAAGATCATTCCCAAAGCAAAGGTTTTGATTCATTTTCTTTTTTTTTTTTTTTTGGATCTACTGAATTTTGTTTGTGTTATTATGTGAAATCTTGTTGAGTGATGGATAAAGTTGAAATCTTTTTGCTGTTAGATTATGTGCGTAAAAAATTAGTAGTATGGAAGTAGATGGGAAGAGAGGTGCAAATAATGACATAATTATTCTTGTTTTTCTTGTGGTTGTTCATTAAAATTCTGTTCTTTACTGCATATGGTAGTATTTAGTTATGATATATGATTAAGTGAGTATGTAATTAAGGCGAGAAAGTTGAATCTGAAGTTCGAAGAGGTGCAAAGATTGACATATAACTGTTCTTGCTTTTCTTGTTGTAGTTCATTGATATTCCTGTTCCATTCTTGACTGCATATGATAGTATTTCAGTTGTGATATATGGTTAAGTGAGTATGAAGTTAAGCCGATAAAGTTGAAGCTGAATTTCAAATCTTCATGAGCACGACACTTGAGAGTATTTGATTTTATTTAATTAGTGTATGTAGAAAGAATAAGTTGATTGAGGAACCTGCATTTTCTATAACAGTGGACTACCAAGATATTTTAGCTTCTGCAAACATCATAAATGTCATCTGTAGATATTGTGACCTGATGACTATTTTTCTTTCATTTTTCTCTGGTTATGCTAATCTGACTTTCTGTTGATGCACATGTAAATTTGTTTGGCTTCCAGATGTTGTGCAAAGGGCTTTGTTTTCTTACATCTTTTACTCTTACATGGTGCATTTTTTCTCGGCAGATGACCACAGCCATAGCAGTAGAGGATGTTAGACGGGAGGTGAAGATCTTGAGAGCTTTAACTGGGCATAGCAATTTAATTAAATTTTATGATGCATATGAAGATGGTGACAATGTTTACATTGTCATGGAGTAAGCTTTTTCCCTGTATATATTATTTCTATTTTTTAGCGTGATATTTTTTAGCTAGTAGCTGCCTTCACCTAGTCTTACTTTTCCTGTTGTTTTTTCTTTGAACTTAATCTTCTCAAAGTTGACATTTCTCTTGAAGCATTGAAGGGTGCGTGTTATCTTGCATATGTTTAGAGGAGTAAGAAAAATGAAAGCCGAATGCCTACTTGAAACAGTTTGGTAGATTTAGACTTTTCAATAGCTGCACTGAGGATTGCTTATGTCTGCTCTCAGACATAGCTTGTAGATATAGCATATACTGATTTTCCTAAACAATTTAGCTCATGTTTAAGTATTCTGCTTTGTGATATTTACTTCAGGTTATGTGAAGGAGGAGAGCTTTTAGACAGAATGCTCGCAAGGTGGGGAAATTTTTACTACTCCATCTTAGGGAGTCTCTATCTAGAAATTACTGACATGATGTTATATTTGTTGAATAGAGGTGGGAAGTACACTGAAGATGAAGCAAAATCTGTCATTATACAGATTCTGAACGTTGTTGCATTTTGCCATCTTCAAGGAGTTGTTCATCGAGATCTCAAGCCGGAGGTAAGATGGAAAACCTTGCAAGTGTTGTTCTACAAGTGTTGTTTGAGCTACATGCTAAATAATGGCTTCATGTTGAGCTGTTGATGCAGTTGTTATTCTTTCTTTGTGCAGAATTTCCTTTTCACTTCTAAAGATGCAAATGCACAATTAAAGGCTATAGATTTTGGTTTGTCAGAGTTCGCCAAACCAGGTTAATTCTTCTCTATAATGCTAATTGCTGAAGGAATGTGAACATGAAGGCAACTTCTTTGTGTATTTTAATGCATATATATGAGTTTATTAACTGTTTTGAGCTCATTGAAATGCTATTTCAGATGAAAGACTCAATGACATTGTAGGAAGTGCATATTATGTTGCGCCTGAAGTGCTCCACAGATGTTACAGCACAGAAGCAGATGTATGGAGTGTGGGCATAATTGCATATATCCTTCTCTGTGGCAGTCGTCCTTTTTGGGCACGAACAGAATCTGGTATTTTCAGAGCAGTTCTAAAAACTGATCCAAGTTTCACGGAACCACCTTGGCCTTCACTATCTCCGGAAGCAAAAGATTTTGTAAAACGTTTGTTGAGTAAAGACCCGCGCAGGAGGATGACTGCTGCCCAAGCACTTGGTATGTATTTTAATTAGATAGTATACTAATTTCTGTTTGGCCTTTCATACTTATTTTGCTGACTGCTTTCGCTTCTCAGGCCATCCTTGGATCAGGACCTGTGATGATGTAAAAATGCCATTGGATGTTTTAATATTTCGGCTGATCAGAAACTATCTGCGTTCATCATCCTTGCGTAAGGCTGCATTGAGGGTAAGAAGACATTTCCATTGACCTGATTCTGATAATTGAAGCATCTTCTAGGTGCCTTGTTTAATCTACAAACATCTGTTTTTTATGTGCAAGATATGTAGTCAATTCATTCTCTCTTTTCCCCTTTGACAGGCGCTATCAAAGACATTAACAGCCGATGAACTATTTTACTTGAAGAGTCAGTTTACTCTCTTGGAACCAAACAATAATGGTTGTATAACTTTTGAGAATATCAAGATTGTAAGTGCAGTAAACATATCTACTAACATAGCCAGTTGATATGATTTACCTTTTCAAGATGAGATCTTGAGCTGTTATACAAAATTATAGGCTCTGATGAAGAATGCAACTGATGCTATGAAAGAATCGCGAGTCCAAGAACTTCTGGTCTCTGTATGTTTTTCTCCATCTCATTGTCTTTTTTTTATTTTTATTTAACAATTGTTGAGCTTTTAACATGTGAAACTAATTCTCTTACCCTTGCACATCAGCTGAGTGCTCTACAATATCGGAGGATGAATTTTGAAGAATTTTGTGCTGCTGCATTCAGTGTTTACCAGCTTGAAGGCCTTGATAGATGGGAGCAACATGCTCGCTGTGCCTATGAACTTTTTGAGAAAGATGGCAACCGCCCTATTGTGATAGAAGAACTCGCTTCCGTATGTTTAACTTACCAGCTATCAATTTCTAACTCATCAAGCATCTTTAACAGTTTAACTACAGCTGATATCTGATTATTGCATTCTTCTAATAAGCAAATATTTCCTACTCGCTGTTTTATTTCAGGAACTCAGGCTTAGCCCTTCTGTCCCTGTCCATGCAGTCCTCCATGACTGGATTAGGCACAATGATGGGAAGCTGAGCTTTCTTGGATTTATGAAGCTGTTACACGGCGTGTCTAGTCGTTCTCTTGCAAAGAAGCATTAGTCTACTACAACTATGAAGAGATTTTTGCAAAGACGCATTAGCCGGGAAGTGTTAGTGAAACCGTGAAGGTGTTCAAGTTCAATCTTGAAGTGCATCATTCATCTCGAACTGCAAGGTAGTTTCTTATCAGACTTCAATCAGAAAACTTGATTCCAGCAGTGATCACGGTATACATTGATACCTGCTGGAGAAACTTCAAGCCTCGCGGACACAGTGAACTTGAAGTTATGACATATGCTGCCATGATTTGACTGATGTAGAGATTTAAGCGTGCATAGAGTATAATGTGCTGACGGAGTGTTTGAACTTGTTAGCTGCTTGTATTCGAACTTCTACTTTCATATACACGCATTCAAAACAGATCTTCAACTTAATGTGATTGTTTCATCTCTTGTCGGAATCTTTTTGCCTTCTTTTCTTTTATTCTTTACCTGATATAGCAGTTATTGTTGTTATATATAGTTCAGTAACTTCTTAGTTCTAGAATATGTGTTGTATACATGTTTGGTTTTTTTCTTCGTTACACTATATGCTGTATGCATATTTATAGATTGTAAATAATCTTATTTATCTTGAAATTCTATTCAAGTTCGGATCTTTCTGAAATTTTATTGCTGTTGAATTAGAATAACTATATTTTATAGAGACCTTATTTTCGTAATAGTTGATAATAATAGTGTGATAGTGCAAAATTTTCATTGTGTAATAAGAAAGCAATATAAGGAGTGGAACAAATTTTCTTTTATTTTCAAGAAAAAAGAATTCAAATGAGCGCCGACGACAACGATAAGAAACAAGAGCTAGTTGTTTTGATTTCTTCAGATTCTGAGGAAGAAGAAGAAGAAGATGGATCTGATTATGAAGAAGATTTCATCGATCTTGATGTAGAAAGGTCACATGTTTTTTAATTTTTGATTGATTTTGTTTTCTCTTTTCTTTGTTTATGATGTAGAAAAAAAAAATTCAATTTTTTTCAAATTGAGTTTCTTTAAAAAAAATTCTTTGTTTCTAAAAATATTTGATCTCTTTTGGTTTTATCTGTATTGAGCAGTGATAGTGGTGATGAGATTTACGAAATTGATTATCGAGATGAAGAAGATGAGGAAGCAAAAGAAGAGGATGAAAAAGTTGATGATGATCGTTGTGGGGGGATTGGGATGAATAATTGTACTGATGAAGAGAGATGCAACAAAGTTATTGAATTGCTCAACAGTATGGTTCCAAATTTTATTCGTTTTGAGAAATTTTGATATATTTATAGAAGAAATGGAATTTTGAATTTTGAAATTTGCTAGTTGGAGTTGTTAGATGTGAATTGAGTAGTTGACACATGGTTGGGAGAATTTAGTGATGAAGTGCATTTGCATATGTTTATATGTAGAATAGAGAATATGAAAAATTAATCACTTAGTTGCTGTTCTATTATGAATTTTAAGATGATGAATTTTAGAACGATAATGGATATATGATTCTTAGTCACTTGGATACTTCTTAGTAGACAGGTATATTTGTCTTAGTGGCTGCATATTCCAGAAAGATATGCTATGTATGATATCCTCCATGATTGTTCATTGTTCAAATGCTTCCGGTTGTTCATTGTTCAAATGCTTATATTAGATATTCCTGAGCATCTTTGTATCTTTTAAGCCATTATCAATAATTTTTACGACATGCTTGTAGCATGGTTTGAATTAAGGGACTACTCATTTGAAGTTTGGCCATCAAATCATTTCTTGTTGTCTTGTCTTACTTGGAATGATTTTATAGTGCAAAGAACTCTAGCTTCATTGAGGTATGAAGATTGCCAAGCATATTTGAGGAAGCATGGGCTAAGGATAGGTGGAAATAAAGCGGCATGCATTAAGAGAATTTCTGAGCACTGGAGGTATGATGTTTGCTTCTCACTTGAAATTTCACTTGAAGGAATAGTCAAGCTAGGTTAAGGCCATGATTACCAACCATCAAGGTGGAATGAACTTGCATTGTTACTTGTTCGCGTACACTGTACTTCTTCGTTGGAACATCTTAACTCTACTTTCTTAGAGATCATCCAGTTTGTATTGCTGCCTATTTTAAAGTTAGACATCCAATGAGAGGCAATGAGTGATGACTTTCTAATTCCCACATTAGTAAAGCTAGACATAGGATTCATATATCATACTGCTATATACAATGTTTCTAGAGTTAGTTTTCCTAGAGCCTTTCTTTTCCTCTTTCTTTCTTTCTTCCTTTGTTCTTTCTTTTTTGTTTGTTGTTGTTGTGGTGTGTGTTCATATATCTTTCTGAGCATTTTACTATTTAGAATAAAAGATGGGAAGGGGGAGAGACACTATCCGAGGTCATTCGTTCTTTATTGATTGTAGAGGTAAAACTAGTACACCTTGTGTTATCTTACGCAACATTTTCGACAGTGTTTACCAAAATGAATCTGAATTTACTTTATCTTTTAGGTGATATATGCAAAGGTGACGTCATTCTCTTCAGGCAGAAAGTATATGAGAAGTATGTTGCTATCTGCCTTTGCAAAGTAGGTTTTTAATCATATCACCTAATAAAGGAATTATTTTTCTTGCTAATTTTTATGCTCTTTCAAATTAGGTATGACATAATCACAAGGGGTGCAAAAGCTATTGGTAAGAGACAATGTGCAGGAAAAGTTGTGAAAGAAAGTTATGGTGCAATCAGGCAGCAACATACATTTACTGTAAGTCGAAGTCAACCATGGGAAATGAATATCTTTTTAACTTGTTCCACTTATGAATATTTGTGATCATGAAGGTTGAAATATTGTGGAGTGAAGGTGTAAGACCGTTGCCGCCATTGTATCCTCTGCTTATCAAGGGGCGTTATCTCTATAAATTCAAGCCATCTCGCCAGGTAGATTTACCTTGTTTCAGCTCTTAAGAACGTTTGGCTCCATATAGTTGTACAACATATTACACCATGGTGAACCACACTTTAATCTTGTTCATTGCATTTACTGGGTTTTATACTCTTTGTTCATAACAGGAAGCAAAATGAGATGAATCTCATTTTCCATTACTTCCAGGATGCACAAGCCTTATAAGTTAATAGTAGCCATGATTTAATTGTCTAAGTTTTATTGGTTATCTGACTATATTAAGTGTTGCAAACTCTAACGACAGAGTTAATCATAGGTTTTCCTAAAGTTTGTGTCTTGTATCTGCTGTCAGTCTGGTATGGTAACCAATATCGGCTTAATATGTTATAGGTAGGTAGATATGCCGAAATGTAGTGACTGCATGTACTTGATTTTCTCGTTACAGAAATGGATGAATGAATCTGAAAGATTGGTGGTTTTGGATGAGAAGCACAGAAGAGGAGCAGCTGCTAGAAGCAAAATAAGAAGAAGACAAAAGAAAGGTGTGTTTTCCATAAAATTTTATAGAATTTGTTTGTGTAGGAAATCAACATTTCCTTGTACATACCTCACCTACCTCACTGCTTCTGCAGCTGCAATTGACCTGCTTTATTTTTAGCATAGAAAGTCATTAGCCTTTAGGAAAAGTCCATGTTTATCATTATTAGAAAAGCTGAAAGTCTGATCCAAGCCTTGTACGAAGATCAAAACTCAAAAGTGGGATGCTCAGGGTCTGGCATTTATTCTAATAGTTGGCACACTAGCTAAATCTAACTAAGCAACATGAGAGAAGGTTTTGTTTGTAGGAGAAAGGTCATCTTAGTTTTGAGGTCATTTAATATTAACTACTCATAGGGGAGCCTCAATGTCATTTAATAGTAATTTTAATGTTTGTGAAATTTATGTTTAATCAAATAGTTTTATTACTTGCTTTAGTGGCTATGCAGTCACTTGTGTCATGAATGATAAAGTTTTCCTTGATTTATTTCAACGAGTTAGCTATGCGTGATTGCAGTTGTCCTCTGTTGAAATCTTGTACATATTTATTAGATTCATAGATGTTTAATGTAAGGATACTAGCAGATTATTGCAAATGAAATTTTTTTGAAACCTTTTTGTAGCTTGTAAATGCCAAATGAAGCCAAGTAGAAGCACAAATTGTAAGAAGAGTACCCAGAAAAAGAGAGATTGTATGAGGAACAGTAGGAAACCTTCTTATGTAGATCACAAGCAAAATAAGAAAAAGGCTTCAGTCGACAATAATGTAATTGCTAAGCAGGTCTTAAGTGTTACTCCTTCATCTTCCAGAGCCCCAAAGCATCGCAACGCAATTGAAGGTTCCATTCGGCAAAACAAGAGAAAGAAGAATCCAGAACGTGTTTGTTTAGATCTGAACCAAAAGAAGGGTACAGTCAACAGTATTGCGAATACTAAGGAGGTCCTAGGTGCAACTTCTCCTGCAACATCTGGCGTCTCAAAACCTGGCCAGGGAACCAGCAGTTCCATTCAAGATAAGAAAAGGAAGAGCAATTCAGATCCTAACCGAAAGAAGCTTCCTAAGAAAGCTGCAATCAATAATGATGCAAATGCTAAGCAGGTCTTAAGTGCAACAACGTCAGCATTGACTTTGGGGCCAAAACATGGCAGTGAAATCAATGGCTCCATGAAGCATAACAAATGCAAGGACAATTCAGAACCTGCTCATGTTGATGCAAAGCCAAAGCAAGTGCCATAAGAAGGATCTAGACAAAAGTATGGCCACTAAGAACGTCTCTAGTTCAATGGCTGCATCATCATCATCATCATCTGGGCAGTTACAAATTGGCAACGAGACCCAAACTCAAGTTGGAGGTCGCAGCAAGCCCCATCTCCCATATCCTTCACATAATCATAGTCAAGATGGATCACATTGGTTGAACAGTAGACTCCCATCTGCACCTCGCGTTTCCAGCTTCAATGTAGTGCACACTTTCACTGAAGGTGTTTGGTCTCATCCTCAACCATTTTTAACACGCAACTATACCAATCAACCTTCTTCGAGTTACGCATCTCAATTTGACTGGCGTCCTTCAAGCTATCTGCATGCAAGCAGCTATCCTCCTCAGGTTTATTCTGGTCATCCTCACCACTGGCCGGTGCAAGCAGACACAAGCTCAGGTATGTATCCTCTGCCAGTGCAGTTCCGTGGTTGGAGACCACCTTAACAAGACTGCTACTTGTTCCAAACTCAATACAAGCAGAGCATATAATTGTTTACATTTTATCCAGCTTTGGCAGTTCGAAATATTTTCAATAGCGTACTTGCCAAGTTGTACATTTTTACATTTAATCCAGCTTTTGGCAGTTCGAAAATTTTCAATTGCGTATTTGCCAAGTTGTACATGAATGTTTTCGTCACGTTATTTACATGTAAATATACGTTTTTTGTTTCTTTTTTCGAGTCAATTGTAGCTGATTGTTCATGTTCATGAAACTTATTCTCCATGGAGTTCAACAACCTCTATAATAAATGAGAATGGACCGGAGATTTTTATTGTATTTTAGTGCGTATTTTAAATATCTATAATTAAATTTTACGAAAATAAAAAATTAAAATTAAAGTTTTTAAAAAATAAATTAAAAGTAAAGTTTAATTTTATATTTTGATTATTTTGTATTATAATTATTTCTAGAAATTGATTAGAAGTGAAATTTAATTTTTAATTCTCAAATTCATTTGCAATAAAAAACTATTTCGAAAAGCATAAAAATATGTTGGTAGAATTCAAACGGATGTAGAGATTTGCGTGAAATTATAGTTTCAAAATTTTTTGTAGTATTAAAATACATAAAATTATGAGATCTTTAATTCTGAACAAAAAAATTAGAATTTTGAAACAATCCTAAATAGTTTAGCTGTTGTATAAGAACAAACACTACGACAGAAAACTTTTTCCTTCTGCAGCCGCAATATTTATATCCCTAATCAAGCTTTCGCCACCGTTTGCCATGCATTTTAAGAGTTTTTTATTTCAAATTCTTATTTCATACTTTTTAATATATTATTATAATATTTTATATAATTTTAAAATAAAAATTATATTAAAAAATTATTTAGATAAAAATGTAGTTCATTTTTTAAAATATTTTCGGAAGTGTTTCTGTTCGTGGTACATAGGTTCTTCAGCATGAACAGCACTTGTGAAGTATGAACTACAGAGATATTTGTAAGGGTTTATGAAATAAACTTTATCTAAAGCAAAAAAAATTTTAAATTTTTTTAAAAACAAATGTTATTTGTTATCTTAAAAACTAATAATAAATAATTTTAAAATTTTATAATTATAATACATTATAGAAGATTTATTAAAAAACATAAAAATTAAAAAATTAAAATGAAGGAAAATTAAAAAACACTCCCAATCACGACCTATGTACTATATACATTGGCAGAAGAAGTCACAAGTGAGTTACATGATATACATCAGCAGCAGGCTCCCAGCAGAAATTCAACTGTCTGTTTTGCTCGACATCCTCACTGATCAGATAGGGTATATCCACAGTGAAGCTTCAATATTTTCGTTCTTCATTAAAAGAGAAAAATGGTACAATCTGCAGTTATGGATGTGGATAAGCTGTTAGCTTATGATGTCGAGCTGAGTACTAGCTTTCTCGAGTTCAACAGATGAACTACTTTCCTTGATCAGCAGACAATAGCCTGAGCAACACACACAATATAGATACAGATTCTATATCAATGAAGTGGTAACGGAAGAAGTATTTGAAATCTTAAATTCTGAAGAACATATTATACAGGGGCTTTACTTGAATCATACCTTTTGTAATTGGTCATGAATTCTCAGAGCTTCAAGTATACTGTCAACCCACCTATTAAGACCATTGAAAACATGCGAAAGTGAAGATCTTGATAATCACTCGTGTTAGTCCAGTTTCTTAGTTCTTTTCTCAACTATAACATGCTAATTTACTCGAAGAGACACCGAATCCACACCACAGTCCAATCTCTTATTACTAATATTCTCCCAACGTACAAGTTACTTGGTGTTTTTAAAGGAAAATGCAAATGAGAATCACAATAATTCCAGAAAACCACGTAATATTGTGATGCCACTAAAGAATATATAATAAAAATATAACAGAGTAGTCTGTGCCAGAAATTTTTTTTAAAAAAGATGTTTGTAAGAGAAGTTACCCTTCAAGACCGGGGCTCTTTGGATAGTACACATTTCTCAAGCCTAATTTCTTGGCAGCAACACCAGTTGTTTCACCAATGCAAGCTACAGAGTTGTCCCATCTCTCTGATTTTGGAATAAGGTTAATCCAAGCCCTGGTTAAGAAAATAATCCGTCGACGAATGAAGAGCAACTACATAAAACTTGTCATGGAACCGAATCATCCGCAAGCAAAGAATCCAGTCTAGTTTGTCAAAGAGCATACATCACTATATAATCGCTATAATATACCAATTTGCAGTAAAAACCACCATAACATAAACAGTCAGAACCCTTCTACCATTTAATAAATAAGAATGACGGCACTAATATAAGATACATGAAACAGCAGATTCACCACAATTACTTGATTGTATAACAGGATGCACAAGCTATAAATTACCGCACTGCAGAAGAACTTTCTTGATTATCTAACAGGATGTACAAGCTATAGATTACCGCACTGCAGAAGGAGATGCAACTGCAACAACTGGAGCAGATAATGCCATGCTCAATACACCTTCATCTACATCACAGACTGCAACCTGTAACTCATGGAAAAGAAGTATTAATATGTGACAGTAGGTACGAGATCTAAATAATCAGCAGATCAAATCATAATTAAAACTGGAAAACAGATCAGGAGGCAGCACAACTTTGGAACAACTTAGACTTATGTTAATTAGAAACATTACTTAATATAGTAGTGCATATGATCTTACTGTGTTGTATGTATTTAATCTTGTGACCTCGAATCCTCTAAACGAAAGGCCCTCCTCTGCACAAGAGCACATAGCCTTTGTTAAGCCAAGTCAGCAATAAATGCAATTTCAAATGAAACTCGATGGCACTCATTTATGATCATATGAAATGCACAATGATGCTATTTGCAGGATACATAAACTACTTCAACATGATAATGGGAAAAGCTATCTTATTGCCATGACCATGGAAGATATAACTGCTGATGTTTGCATATTGTAAAAAGCTTGTTTACCAATTTCACTACTAGCTTTCACAGACGCAGGATACAGGACTGTGCAATGGTTCTGACCAACATTTGGAAGCTCTGAAGCTAATACCTTGCCAGTGGCTAAAAACAAAAGTAACATAGAAGAGTAAAGTATAAGTGATTCGTCATGATAATCAACATCATATAAAAGCAACATAATTAAATTAAAAGAGATGTCTCGTGATATTTTCCCACAAATACAATTGGAACTTCAGCTATGATATTTTCCCACTAACACAAAATATATCTACTTCTATACTACCTTAAAACTAAGTTGCTATCAAGAATCTTTGCTGTATTACCTACCTTTGGATGGACAAAAAGCAAGTTCCAGGGACTGATCAGGTGACTGCAATATTTCCTTGAAAATGCTTGCTGTCCCAGATCCAACAACTCCAACTCGAACTTTTGGACTTCCAGCAGCCCTATATGGCAAAGAAAATATTTAGAAGACAAATATGTGAAGTAAAACAAAAAACAATGAGATAAACCAAAGAAAACAAATGTTGCAGAATGATATATACGTAGTGTTTGAAGTATTCAGAAGGGGGTGTCATGATTATATGCAAGAATGTACACATATACAAAAGCTAAGGAAGGAGAAAGGGGAAATCACAAAGTTCTAGCTCATCAATCTTTGAGATGACAATATGGACATAACCTAACTTTGAGTCCCAGAGCATTGACAACAACCAACTATACCCAGCTAATGGAGGTCAAAAGAAAGAAAGCATAACTGCTCGAGATCTTGAAGAATGTATGATATTACTTACTAGCATATATACTGCATTTATTTCTCAAAAGAGTCATAACCAAAGAATAACA
This sequence comes from Acanthochlamys bracteata, assembly GCA_019914995.1. NCBI lineage: Eukaryota > Viridiplantae > Streptophyta > Magnoliopsida > Pandanales > Velloziaceae > Acanthochlamys > Acanthochlamys bracteata. The sequence continues at coordinate 10,380,900 of CM034129.1, read as the reverse complement.
ACCGTAAGGGCACAGAAAACTATAATGAATTCTTAAAAGAAAGTAGTACAAGATCATAAGCTTACTTCCATGCATCGAGAAAGACCAAGCCAGCCTCAGGAGAAGTTACGACAATCCAATCAAATTTAGTTTCTGCTTTGAAGAAAGAACAAACATTACTAAGTCAAGGTATAAAAGAACACACTTAATAGCTATAATATGCATTCTCTACAAAAAATTGCTCCATGCAATTAGCAATAACTAAAAATGAAGAACCCATAGTAGGTTCCTTTCCAAGTCTACTTAATAATGACATTGGAATCCCACTGACATAAAGGTGATAACCTAAGCTCATCGTAGTTAAATTCCATATACGTTACAAGAAAAGGCTATCAACTTCTTACCTTGTAGGACAGGAGGCAATCTACTAGCATCGGGACCCTGTGTGTGCTTAACAAGAGGCATCTCCAAGCAGTGTATGTCATGTTTTTCCTACACCAGAAAGAAGATAGTGACGTAAAATATGAACCAATCCAAATAACAAACAACGAAATTAAGTTGAGCCGATGAAAGTGAAATGGTAAAGTGCTCAAAACCATAGATTTAAGAGTGAAATTGTTACATTTTTTCCAATTTCGGAAGCACATCGACCTATTTAGAATGCTTGAAGTTGAATTGAAACAAGAACCTTTATAAAAATGGGTCTTGCAATTCAATTTCAGAACTATGAACAAATTCACAAGGAAAAAGAGCAAAGAAAACAGAATCAACCAATTAACTACAAAATTTGATTGAAAAATTCTATAAAGAAGAAAGAGAGCTAATTCACCAAAGAGAGTTAATTCACCAGTGCATTGATGAGCTTGGCATTCTTTCCTCGCTCTCTTGTCACCACAACATCAGGCTTCAAATTCTTTCCAGAAGAAGAATTACTAGAACAAGATATTGAATTATCAGATCGAACAAGACTCACTCTTGGTTTGTCGGAAGAGAAAGAACAGATTGCTGTTGTGGAGAATGGAGAAAAGAGAGAGCTTGCAGCCATGGGTGGAGAAGAAAGAGAAGACGGGTACAATTGGAAACTGGTTTTGTTTTACAATAAAGACAATGTGTTGGGTCCAAAAATAAAGAAATTATGTATTGTGAAAAAAAAGTGGGCCCAGTTAGATGGTCTCGGTGGATTTGATTTGCAGCCCAAAGAATGAAGATCAGAAGAAAATCTCATGTTAGCGTTTGCTGATCGATAAGAAATGAAGATAAATATCATAAAACTTGTGTCTACTACTATAATTATTATTATGTATATACCTTTTATGTGGAAAACATTTTTAATGAATATCAACCTTCTTTTGGTTGACATCTAATAAGTTATATTTCATTTCTCTCTTAACTTGCTGGTTATCAGCTTCACAAGCGTCTGTCAATATTATCTTCAGCTTTCCAAAAATATCAAAGAATTCCTAAAGCTGTAATTGCAGACTATAAAGTACTAGCCGCAAAAGCTTGCGATTCTAGAACGAATTCTCACGTTAAGAAATCATTCTAGATGGTAGTAATGCCGGTATACAGTTGCTAATACTCATAATCTATAGAGCAAAAAAACAAACTCGAGAATGAAAGTAGCAAGAACAAGAAATGAAGAAATAATAAATCAATAAATAGAGTTCCTTTTCACGGCAAATCAGGTCAAAAATTTTTTGTACTTCCCAATTAGACACAACTCTAGATGACAATGGCGGCCTACGGTTATTTTTAAGTTAATGTGATAAATTTTGTTTTACATCCACAGGCACCAGTTGTTATGTCTGACCTAATTTTTACTCTTGCTTTTGGCCTACAACATCGCACTATACCTACTATAGTTCTTCACTTGCCAAGTTCATGTTGCTTGTCCCTTTCCTTTTAGTTCACTTGTTGCTGATTCCCGTACATTGAATATGGTCCATAAGCAGCAGCATACATGCTTGGATCATGGAAAGGCATAGTGTATCCATATTCGCTGTATAGCTGTCCTCCGTAGTACATTCCCTTCCAGTGGTTGCCAGAATCACCTCTCATCTGTTACGAGCAAAAAGAGAACATGAGTTCATTCTACACATTGATATTGGTATCTATACGCAGCAGCCTGACTTACATTTATATCACTTATGAAATAACTTCTCTTAGCTTATGCTCATGAGCGTTTGCGTTGCCAATGTATTGCTATTGTCTTACAAAATAAGCAATAGACTAAAATACCGAAGGAATATTTGGAGACCAACCTTGCAGAATACTATCATAGTCAACATGTGACCAAATAGTGATTCTGCTAAGCTCACCACAAGGTTGGTAGAGGTTTGAAGCTAGATGTTGGAAAAAAATAATAATTATAAACATACGGAAATGGAGGGTTCCACTCCTTTTTCTTGTTAACCTGGAACAATTTTTGTTTGAACTCTGCTAGTTTAAAAAACTATAAAGACGAGGCCAGTGACAAACAGCTTGCCAAAACTGTAAACAAATGCGGGTGCTAAATACACCAACAAAACAAAAGCACGTGCATGCTCGCATATGCAAGTGATACACAATGTGAAAGTTGCTGTAAATTATACCCATTCTGTTGTGTCCAACATCAGATACCAACTGAGATGGAATGTACGACAGATCTACCATGAAGGGACTATGTTTCTTCCCATACAATTAATTGCCATTCCACATAGTAACAGCCATGGCCTAATAGTCAACCACAACTTAAATATAATAATACTAATAACTAGCCATGAAAATCTCAGATGAACAGCTTTAAATTAGAGTTCAAACCTGCTTGCTTGCAGGGCTCCGTCCCCATGAAAGACGAACTGTCTGTTTCCCTAGAACTTTCCCATTCAAGTTGTTCAATGCTTCCTCAGCATTATTCCTGCAAGTTCAAAGGGAAATGAAACCAAGACAGCAACAAAACTTATTCCTGATATTACTCTGATAACTGCAGCGAGAGAGACTGAGTAGCTGATAGGTGGAACAGTTTACCTGTGCACAAATTGCACAAATCCACATTGTTTTCCAACTGGAATTTTGACTGAAGCTATCTCACCATATTGAGAAAAGGTCTGCCTAAGATCATCTTCACTTACACTTGGATCAAGGCCTCCCACAAAAACCTATGAAGGATGATTTTTAACTCTAGGAGGAATCCCAAGAAAGAAAGAAGCTAGAAACTGAGCTTGGACAAAGAACTGCACATACAGTTGTATTAGTAGAATCTCCATCTTGATATCCGGATCTACCATTTGATGTAAAGCCACCTATTAATTCAGAATAACAATTCAAGAAAAACAGTGCAGTAGCGTAGACAAACAATAACAGTCCCTATATAATAAATTCACTAGCACGTATACATGATTTTACGTAACATATAAAAATAATGACCAAATGCTCATTCTTGAAGTGTCATCATCTACAATATAATCAAGTTATAGCTCCAGACAGAGGTCTGTCACCTGACTATCAATTGCACATGTGCAATCTCAGAGATTTTGATGAGTAAGTTTCTTGTCTACAGAACCTTGAAAACATAAGAAGAAACAGCATCTACTTAATCAAGAATATATTCCATCAAGCCTTTAGATGTCAGTTAATAAACAGTACAATCTCATCTGATAGATAAGATAAACACAGATAAAGCATGTACATAAAAAATATTTGAGGAGCAACAGAACATCAATAAATCACATCAACAGACTCTTCTTGTGACACTCTCCCAGAAAAAAGTTTAAAATGTATCAAAAAGCAAAAAGAGTGCATGCAGGAGTTCCAGAATAGCTCAGCCCTTAAAAACTACAAAAAGGAAAGAATCAGGTGCTATGGAATACATACAGGTAATTCAACAACGAGGAACAAACAAGATGGCAATGATTGACAAAATGTAGCTAGAACTTAGGTGATCCAGGCTATCAAAACACAGCTAAAGTTATAAACCTTAGATGCCATATGGTATGACTTGGAAAGCTTGCAAACTATAAGCATTGAAATTTCTTAACAGAATCGATTAATAAATTTACAAGAGAGTATCTATCCCATTTTATTTGACTGGTAGTAGGCAAAACCATGTAGCTGACTCGACCAAATTGTCACCACAAAATAAAATATAAACATATAGAAAGAGATGGAGGGGCAATAGTAGACATACCACATGACTTTCTGGGTGTTGCAGCACCAATCCGCATTGGCCTAGATGAGCAGTATACACCATTCATTTCTGTCATTGCACGTGCTTTTTCGTTGTCATCTCCAAATCTCACAAATCCATATCCTCTTGTACGTCCAGTATTTGCATCAATTACAACCTTCGCGCCTTTTACAGATGGGTATTTGCTAGCAAATGTTTCTTCGAGTAAAGAGTCAGTGACATCAGAAGCTAAATCACCCACAAATATAGAATGGTCACATGCAGCATCAGAGCGCTTCTCGCCCATGCTAAATGATGCCCAGTTTAACCTAAAGGCCTGGTCTGTATTAGGCATTGCAGCACCATTAAAATTTTGGAGTACTTTTTCTGCAGTGGAGTGTGAAAAGAACTCGACAAACCCGTAACCTTCAGACTGTCCAGTCTGCCTATTGCGAATGACTTTAATAGAAGCCACCTGAATAGGAAGCGTGAACAAAAAGTTAGAAATGAGAGGATGCCTTCAAAGAAATATGGCATTTTCAATCTGCTGTATACCAAGTGAGAGACCGTATGATCTAACTATTACACGAGTAAAGAGACGACCATTCCACTTATGGTAAGAGCTACCTAGTATATTATCTCTACATCAACACATCAATTGAAAAGAGAGAAAAAGCGAGAACAATAACAAGAGTGAATAGTTTAGGCAAACAAATGAATTTCTCCAGCAAAAAGCAAACTGCAAGTTGCACTTTTTTGTTGTATAAAAAAGTAAAGAGAAAATTTCAGAGAGAGGCAATAACAGTGACAAAATTATTGCTCTAACCTATTTCCTCTATGGGACTGGTCAGTGGCATTCATGTATTTATTATGCGTTCTAGGTAGCTGAATTTGTTTATTTCTGTAGGAAACAACGAAGCTCTAAAATCAACTAACTGGATGTAAATGGCAGTCCACACATTAAAACCGGTAAACAGAGTAAAGGCATGCCTACAGGAACTATACAAAAGGGATTCCTTTAATTTCATAAACTATCATTTATGTAACAAAAAAATTGCACAAAAAAGAACAATTAACAGCAAATAGAAGATGAAAAACTAATTACAGCACTATCCTTTAAAAAACAACTGATTTGTATGAATTTCATTTATTGCTAATTTGAAACAACTGTTCCGTGTAGAATAGAAATTCCACCAGGCAGTACTTAGATAAAAATTCAATCAAATTTAAACAGTTAAAAATGGATTTGAATGAAGAATGCATCGGTTAGATTTTTCATTATTGGAACATAATTGCACTGTTACTAGATCCAACATATTATAACTAAAACTAATCCTATACATACCAAAGATGAAAACTTATCACCAAAAACGTAAATCTACTACTCAAATACGCTACAAAGTTTCATTCGGAATTTATCTAAGGGAAACTACAGTCAACAGTTACAGATCCAGCTAACTGCTAAAAGTAATACTCAAGTAGACAACAACAACGACAACGACGACAATAGATAACTGCTCTACGAATAACCGACAATAAAAGAAGCAACAGTAGCAACAGAGAGAAAGCAATGGACCTCGCCGGTATGCGCGAAACAGCTGTGTAGATAACTCTCATCCATCCAATAATACAAGTCTCCAACCCAGATCGTACGGTTTTCCTCCGCCGCTCCTCCTCCATTACTCTGCTGCTGCAGCTGCATTTGCTGCGGTGGCGTCGGTGGAGGATAAGGTATAAACGGTGGTCTAGCATACTGCAACGGCGGCGGTGGCGGAGGAATCATCATCGGATGATGCCTCATAACAACTGCCGCCGGAGGAGCAGCCGGAAACTGCATCGCTGCTACCCACTGCGGCGGTACTCCTCCACCTGTTGATGCTGCTGCTGGAGATTTCGTTGCTTCTCCTCCTCCTCCTCCCACAGCTGCCGTCGCGCTATGCATCTCCTCCAGTCCTCCGCAGCCGCCAGCGAGAGAGGAGAGAGAAATAAAAAACAAAAACGAGAGAGAACACCAGTAAGGCTTCAGATATAAGAACGAGGGCGGCTATAGCAGCTACGTTTGTTCTCAACCGTTAGATCCAATTCTCAAACAAAATCTTAGTCGTTCGGTTAGTTGAACTTGCTCACGAAGTTGGAGAACATTTCTCCTGTGCTGGTAAGCACACGCTATCACCGGTATAGAATTTCAGTAGGTCCGACTGTAAACCCTGATTTGATCTAGGCCGTTGTGCTTGATCTGCGTAAGGAAATCTCGTCCGTACATATTTATTTACAACTATAGGTTCAGATGCACGTGCTTGTGGCCGTACCTATGCGCACAACCGTCCTGAGATATGTTATCCTATCACATCTCTGCCGTCCATTGATTTAACACACAGGCGCAGAGTTATATCTCAACGCGTATTTAAAATGTCTCGTAATTGAATTTCACAAGAAAAATTTTTTTAAAATAATTTAAAATAAAATGTAATTTTTATATCTTGTAAATAAGTAAAATAAAATTCAGAGTTTATGTTTTAATTATTTTAAAAATAAATTAAAAATTAAAAAAACATCATTTTTTTAAATAAAAAATAAATTTAAACAAAAATAAAAGTTTATGTAGAAACTATAAATTTAAATTTTTATATAATATTAAAATATAAAACTCTAAATTTGATCAGAAAAAATAGAATTCCATAGAATCACGCCCTTCATCGGTAATTGTTACAGGAAGTCTTACGGGTCGGAGCTGAGAGTAGACTTACGCCGTTAGGTTATTTGATATGATAATCTTTACAGTTCGATCTGAAACTTCGATCTAAAAACTAAGGGTAGCAATATATAACCCGATCCGAAAATGCAATCCGAAGTCGATTTATTTAATCAGAACTAGGATTGGAAAATTTGACCCATATAAATATATGAATTGGATTAGGATTGAACGAATTTGACCCGATTATTAAATGGATCAATCTGAGTTAACAGTAATTGACATACCAACTCGAAATGTCATGTTTTGAAGTAACAATTTATAATTTTTTTTTACCGTATAATAAAATATTGGCAATAAAAATAATCGATAATAGTTATTTACAAACTATTAAATTATATTGTATTTATAATTAATTTTTTATTTTTATACCTTAGTAAAATAGTGTAAGATGAAAATTATAATATTATCGAAAGTATTACTATGTAGATATTTTTAATGAAGAATTTAGATTTTGTATAAGAATTTTTATGATAATGTTGTTAGATAGATATATTTATCAAAATTTTTATCGAAATTATTAATATGTATTTATAATCATAAATTTTAGCTGTTATCATATATTTTCAAAAAATAAAAATAATATTTTTTTTGGATATTTTAAGTACCGATGAAGATATTAAGGAATGCATATTTTGTCGGACATAATTATATCTCATCAGTAAAAATATCGTATACTTTCATTCAAATTAATCTTATAATTTCGTTGAAGCTTAAAAATATAAAATTAATAATTAATAATTTTAATTATTAAATTGATCGATCCGAATTTGATCCGGTTATTAGTAGGTTGGATTAGAGTTGACAATTTTAACGCGTATTAATTTATAGATTGAGTTAAAGTTGAACGAATTTGATTCGATTATTAAATAGGTTGATTCAAAACCGACCCATCAACCCATATTGATGGGTCGGTTTTGAATCCGAGGAGCAGGAGATTAAAGTCTCTCGACCGTTCATTAATGATGATTGGGCTGGTAACAGCAAAGACTAGGTTAAACGTGGAGGTAGATAAGTGGTTACATGTATGTGTTTGGTGTTGTAGCGACTAACTGTCTGACCTAATCCAAGTAGGTCTCGGCCTCGTTTCAAGCGAGTTTTGCGGCGCCGCTGATATTATGATGCATTTTTATCGTCCTTTTAGGGTCGATTCGGGTCTGTTCTTTTATCACTCATAACCCGATCCGGACCCGTTTTGCTAGTGCTTTTGCAGACATTTTATTAGGGGTAGCAATTTAGATTCGTAGATAATTTTGGATCGACCTATTTAATAACCGGATTAAATTTTTTTAATTTTAATCCAATCGATAAATTTATATGGATCAAAATTATCTAATTCTAATATAATTTATTAATAATCTTATCAAATTCGGATCAATTTATTTAATAATTAATTATTAATTTTTATTTTATATTTTTAAAATTTAGTGAAATTATAAGATCAGTTGTAATGAAAGTGCACGATAGTTTTAGTGACGAGATATAGTGAATGTCCGTCAAAATATGCATTCTTTAGTATCTTAATCGATCTTTAAAATATCCAAAAAAATTTTATTTTTATTTTTTGAAAATATATGATGACAGCTGAAATTTTATGATTATAAATATATACTAATAATTTTGATAAACATAACTGTTTAACAAAATTTTGTTAAAAATTTTTATACAAAATTCAAATTCATCATTACAGAAATACTTACATAGTAATTCTGTCGATAATATTATAATTCTCATCTTACACAATTTTACTAAAATATAAATATTATAAATATCATATAATTTAATAATTTATAAATTACTATTATCGATTAGTTTTATTACTAATATTTTAATATATGAATAGAAAAATCAAATATTATTTCTTTAAAATATGATATTTCGGATTGGTGGAACAATTTTGGTTTAATCTGGATTGACCTATTTAAAATCGAATCAAATTCGCTCAATTTTAACTTAACCCATATATTTATATGGGTCAAATTCGTTCAACTTTAACCCAATCCATATATTTATATGGATCAAATTTTTTAACTCTAATTCTATTTAAATAGCTCAGTTTTGGATCGCGTTTTCGGGTCATATATTGCCACTCTTATATTTTATATGTTTTCGGTTAAAAAAAGTTTTCAACCAACGGCTACGGTGGATGTTAGAACTTTTTGAACTCTTAGATCTGTTCAAGAAGTTGATCTTGTGGAACCACCCAGAGGGCACCAGTTATAGGAGCCGTTTCACATTTTATCCTATAAAAAAAAATTTTAAAAATATTTATTTTAATTATATACATTTTAATAAATTTTTTATAATTTTTTATATTATTTAAACTTTTAGAAAATATAAAAAAATTAACGCAGTAAAAATTTTTATTATTTATTTTATAATTTTAGATCAAAATGATAAATTCGTTTATTAAAATAATATAAAATATTTTTTATTTTAACAAAATTATTTAATAAATATTTCCGTACAACTACAGTAGTTGGACTCAAGAGATTGAATCTTAGAACATTTTTGACAGCTAAATAATATTTAGGGAGCTTATTCTTTTAAATATGAAATAAAAAATTAAAAAATATTTTTGAAGAAAGAATGCCAAAAGCTCCCAAGAGGGAGAGCTAAGAAGAATGGGTGGCCTTTGGGCAAATAAATATATGGAGTCTATTTAATTGCCAGCTAGTAGGGGAAGCAGCCGGACAGAATAATAACACCAGTGTTTTGTAGCAAGTGTGTTCTTATCTTTTACAAAATTTTGATCTTTTGCAACATGTAAAGCTTGCCAAGACCATGTGATATAAACATGTGAAGTCCGGTGGGCAGCTATCTAGCAGATTCAATAAATCTGCTATCAGGAAAGCTCCCTGAAAGGCTATTTTGCAATGCTTATTTAAAATAAAATTATTAATTATTAATTATATATTTTTAAATAAATTTTTAAATAATTTATAAAAATTATTTTAAAATTTAAAAAATATAAAAAACTTTTATATAATAAATTTTTTTATTACTTATTTTTTTATTTTTTAATTAAAATAATATATCTCGTTTATTAAAATATAATAAAATATTTTTTTATAAATATTTTCAAACGCCCGATCAGCCATTGCAGTTTTAGTTTCAGAGTGTGTTCTTTTATCATTATAATTCACTTTTTTTTACTAAACTATCACTTTTGACTCACTTTTATTTTCCGCTATATGAAACAATATAAAATATTATTTTTAGCTTATTTTTTAATATAAAAAATATAAAAAGTTTACTTTGTAATAATATATTTTATAATAACGTATTTTTAAGTAACTCACTCTGTAATAATTCATTCGTAGCTCAAAAGAATATGCCATCCATTGTATCTCAAATGCATCAGTAAAAAACATTTAATAGGTAGGGGCAAATATATACGGTGGTTGGCAGACAACAAAACATGAAGATAAAAACCTTAATGCACGTACACCCACAAACAGAAAACTTGGGAGGAGCATATCACTAGGAAAAGACTTTGGAAAAATTATGTAATGCAATGAAATCTCATGAACAATATTATGTTCTTTGAAAAGGTAGTGCTAGCTAGTGTTGGTGATTTGCAAAAGGAACATGCTTGCCTCTTCCATCTATATATGCCCCAAATATGACATACTTGAGAGGACAGCATATTTGTTTTTGCTTGTGTCAAAGGAAGCTTAACTTTTTCAATATCTATAGTGCTCGGCGTTTGAAAGCAGTTATAAAATAGAAATTTTTTAAAATAAAAAATATTTTTATTTTTTTATTTAAAAAATAATAAAAATATATTAAAAAAATTTTATTATATAAAATTTTTTATACTTTTAAATTTTTAAATAAAATTTTTTAATATTTATAAAATATATATATTAAAAATTTAAAATAAAGCGCTTGAAAAATACAATTTCAAGCGCCCTCTGTATCCTTCTTTTCTTTTATAATTATTAGAATGTTGAGTCTTTTAACACAAAACCTCGAGGCAATAGGTTAAGTTGCCCAACACTTACAAGTGACATTGGCACAACCAGTTGGAAACTGTGAGATTAAAGTCCCTCTAACATCCGCACTCAAGTGAAGCGTGGATTTACGTCATGACGTCATGTATGTTAACGAGATTGTGGGCGGAGTTTAATCCTCATGCCAAGCATGGACGGATGTTTAGAAATGTCAATCTTCAACCCAAAATTACAAGGCAATAGATTAAAGTCCATGTAACATCGGCCCTCACATGAAGCGTGGATGTTTGTCACGCTATCTCGTGTTTTTAACCAACTTGTGTGTAGAGCTTAATGGGCTCTGATATATATTAGAAAGCTAAGGGCTTATTTGTACTTTCAGAAAAATTACTTATAAATTTTTTATTTTATATTTTTTTAATAAATAATATATAGAGTCTATTTTAAAATTTAGAAAATATATAAAAATTTTATATAATAAAAGGTTTTTATTTTTTATTTTATTTTTAAATCAAAATAATAAAATTTATTTATTAAAAAAAAATAAAAATATTTTTATAAGTACTTTCGAATAGTCCCCAAATCTTTAATCCAAAAATTCGAGATAGTAGTTGAAGTTGCCCAACAATTAAAAGTGGTTCAATAAACAAAAACAGACAATGTAGGACTATTAATTAGTCCCTCTAACAATAAGGATGAAGATCATCTACTGGAACGAAGAATTACTGGCATTAACTCAAATAATATCTAGATGGAAAAAAAAGAATTAAACAAAGTACACATTGCGAAACAGTTAATCAATATTACTCAATAATCAAAATAACATCCTTCTGCAAGACAAAAAAATGTTTTCAGTGTCCAGCTCCCGGACTATGTCCAGGCTCCGTCGGAGAATGATCCTGCGTTCCGATCAGAGCTGGGTTGCCGTTTTGATTTTGAAGTGCTACATTTCCTTCAACTCTTGATCCATCACTGCTGCTGCCATTACTGCTGCTGCTCTCATGTTGAAGCAGGCATTTTCTGCTACAGACATGCATGCTTATTCCCTTGATCAACGTTGCTTCAGTAGAGATCACTAGAAGCCAAATAAGAACACAAGTGAAGTACTTCAAAGTAGACATTAGAATGAATGAATGAATATATTCAAAGAAAGATCAGAAGTGCATACAATGTAGTAGTAGTAGAAGTGAAGGGGTAATATATATATATAAGAGAGGGAGGGGGGATGCAAAAGAAGAGATGGGAGAATATTTGGGTAGTGCAACAAATTAAAGAGAAACAAGAAATGAACACATTATGTAGTAATGTTTGTTGTTTGCTCTCAATTAACTAAGCTATATGTTTGTCACACTTCTTTCATTAAAAGCTTTTGTCTACTAATTTAATACCTTTGAGGATCTTAATGCATATGCTATGCAAGTGTTTGTTCATGGTCTACATCCCAACATACACTACAACTAAGAATTCGTTCTTTTACACATCAAAATTACTTTTTTTCTATTAAGAAGTCACTTTTAATTCACTTTTTATTACAAAAAGAACACAAAAAATCACTTCAACACATTTTTTTCAAAACAAAAAAAATAAACACATTACTTCAACGAAACTATTTCTAACAACTTATTTTTAATAACTTATTTTCAAAGAATTTACTTTCAAAATAAAAAAAACGCACCCTAAGACTCTACCGACTAAATAAGCTTTCAGTCGATAAAATAAAAAAATTACCGACAAGATATTTTATATAATTACTTATTGAAATTTTTAGATTGGTTTTTTTTTTTTTTCGGTCCATAGAAATCATTTTTGTTATGGTGTTGATTGAGCTCTCTCTACCTACTATGCTCGTGCATTTTAATGGCGTATAAGCAAAGAGTTGAGAGGGTTCAGTATCATATGAAATCGTTACATGGTATCTCAGCATGTTCATTTAATCATAATTAAGAAATGTTTAGGCTACTAATTGATTTATGTATTATGTATCACAAGATAATGAATACCTTGAGATTCATTAATTTGGTCCATATATATAAGTGGTGTTAGATATCGCTTTTCAACTCTATTTTATTATAATTTTTTATTTTACGTTACTACAGAGAATTTTATTTCTTTTTTAAAATAAAAAAATTAAATTTATTTTAAAAAATTTCAAATATTTTTCGTTTTAAATTTCGTTTCAAAAGCACTACCCAAACATCTTCAAAACTAACCTATATAAGCCAAGTACTTACAACTCAATTCTCATCAAAAGGGCAGCTCCTCTACAACCTCAAAGGCTATCTTAAAATGGCATGTGGTAGATGCCCCAACTAAGGAGCTAGCTTGTACATATGTAATTTAATACTACTTAATAACTGTTTTAATTTGGATTGTTGCAGTGAAATTAAATTAAAAACTTCACAACAAGAAAAAATAAATGTAATCAAGAGAATCCCAACATCTGAGGATTCAAACTTTAGTGCATTGGGCAAGTGTTTCATAAAATACTTGAATCTTGAAAGCAAACAAATGAAGAAGAATCCCTTGGCATGCAATGCATGAATGAAGAAATTAAGGGGCTGTTTGATAGTAATTATGAAAAAAAGTTTTTCTAAAATAAAATATATTTTTATTCTATTTCGATAAACAAGTTTTACTATTTTGATAAAAAAAAAAAAAGTAATAAAAAAATTTTACTATGCAAAATTTTTTTAATATTTTGAAAATTTTAAATAAATTCTTTAGATTATTATAATAACAAGCAAATGTTTCATAAAAGACGTGTTTCAAATATTCGTAATTAATTTTCGCGTAAGTAAAAAATAAAAAATTTTTTTTTAAAAAAATTAAAAATAGAGTTTAATTTTTATATTTCAATTATTTTTAAAAGTGAGTTAGAAATAAAAAGATAGATCTGTATTAAACGATGTGAAGATAAAAAAATTAAAATTAAAATTTTGTGTGAATTGAAATTTATAATTTTTTGTACAAATAAAATATATAAATTTTTTTAAATTTTAATTTTGACGGAAGAAACTGAAATTTCGAACGGATTGAAACACGCTGTAACACTTGAATCTTGAAAGAAAACAAATGAAGAAGAATCTATTAGCATGCAATGCATGAATGAAGAAATTAAGTCGTATGTGGTTAACATGCACGTTATCTGTCCCCGGACATTTGAATCTTGTTTAACTTATAATATGAGAGATTCGTAAAGCATAAGAATCTTCTTGCCAGATTCGAAGCTGGAAATCAAATTTGGTACTTAGAAATTAGTTAGAGGTTGCGTTTTGGCTTTGCGTTTCTCCAACAAAATTTTTTAATTTATTTTTTTGTTTTAATATATATTTTATAAATATGTAGAAAATTTATTTAAAAATTTAGAAAATATAAAAAAATCGTAATAAATTTTTTTTATTATATATTATTATTATTATTTTAAAAGTAAAAAAATAGAATTTATTAAAAAAAAATAAAAATATTTTTTATTTTAGAGAAGCTGTATTTATAAGTACGTCCCCAAATATGATAAAAATAAGAATATAAAAAAAATAGAAAATAGAGAACTAGGACATTAGCTAATTGCCATTTGAAAGTTTAGATCCTCTTTCTCAAAATTTTAAAGCAAATAAATAGTTCAAGCGTCGTAGAAATTTTTTTTTTAAATCTAAAAATATAGATAAACTATATATCATGAAATAATAATGCAGATAAATTTAAAAGCATAGTTGTCAGACCCGGACAGACCTATTCGGGTTGATCCGGATGGTAAACCGGTTCGAATTTATAAAAAAATCGTTTATATAATCGACCCGGTTTGATCTGTTCGACCCGCTTCAACCCGATCGACCCGTCTATTCGGGTCAAATCGAGTTGAAAATTTTTTTAAAAAATTAATTAAAAAATTTTAAATTGATGATATATTTAATGCAAAAATAATTATTAATAGTTCTATGTTGAAAAATAATATGTAGTTTAGATTTTACATTTGGATGTGATAATGCAAAAATATAATTAATTATGTCTTATTTGTAAATATCAATTATTAGTGATTTTAAAACTTTTATATTGTAAAATATTTAGACTCAAATATGTATACTTAAAAAAGTTAGTTATATCTCTTTTATAATTTATCTATTTTATAGTTTTATCTTTTTCTAATCTCCTAATTTATTTAAGTATTTTTTATTATAAATTTTAGTTGTTATTATTATTATTGGTAGTTGCAATTATGTTGGCAATACTTTAATTTTCGTTGTTGTTGTTAATAGTAATGGCATAATAAAATACTCTAATTTTTTATTATGACTGCTATAGCTATTATTATTACTAGTGTCATTGGCAGTAAATTTTTTACTATAATTATTATCATTATTAGTTAAAATATTTTAATATTATTGATTTGACGGTTCGACCGGTTGATCCGACGGTTCAATTCGAGAACCGTGATCCGAATAGTTTTTCGGTTCGATGTCCGATCTGGTTAAAAGTTATAGACAAGTTTTTGAAAATCTTCTTTTTTAAATGCTCTATTTATTTAGCTATTTCAAGAATGTTGATATTTAAAATGAACGTCTAAATACATGTTAGAAAGTGATTGAGAAGAAAGTTTTTGAAAATTGAGTTTTTCAAATGTGAATTTTTAAAAAGTAAATTTACAAAAAAAATATACAAAATTATCTGATTGGATGAGAGATTATTTTCTAAAAATTAAACAACCTCAGACAAAAAAGCTTTTAGGAGTATTAAATTATAATTTTATACAAATAATTTATTTTAGAAGTTTTTTAAAATAAGTTTGATATTCTTTACCTAAAAATATTTCTATAAATTCAAAGTTTATGACGACTAATTTACCTCTATTTTTTGTTAATTTTAAAATATTTAAATACTTGTAAAATATTTATTCAAAAATAAAAATAAAAATAAAATTTTAAAAACAGTACTGAGCCATGCCAAATATTTCGGAAATTTTGATGGTTTCCGGTAAACAGCTACTGAACTCATATTTTGGGCGGAAGCCCAGCAAATTTACTTTTTGATGTTTGTTAGATAAAGCCTGTCTAAGGTGGCCCATCCTTTTTAGTTATTGGGCCTTTTGAAATAAAGCCCATAAAAGGAACAGCACCACGACTTCGTAAATTCGAATATTCCACGTAGGCTTCTTTTTTGCCTCGCGCCATGTTCTCTCTTCCGTCCAAGCAAAAAACTAGGAACTTCTCCAGAAGGGAACAGTTTAACTAACGTATACCCATCTCCACGTGTTTCGTTAATCTATACGCTTTATATGCTATATAGAGAGCTACGCATTGTCGCTTGCCACGTTATGATGAAAAGTTGCTTGCGTTTACCTGCGGCGTTCCTTACCGGTCTCTTCTTCTCCAAGGTTTTAGAAAAAGAATTTGCAAGTTTAGGCTTATAGAAATTGTTTTTGTCTAAAAAGTAAGGCATATATATCTTTAGCATTTGCACACGTAGGGAACCGGAATATCGTTCGATAGCTTCATAGGAATCGGAACTAAAATCAGAATGAAAAGCATCAGAACCGAAATCGGTTTGAGACATTCCCAAAAATATTTGGTTATTAAAGAATGAAATTTTATTTTCTACGAAATATAAGTCTTATTAAAATAAAACACCAAAAAGCTATTTCTTTTCTAAGTAGATCGTAATCAGAATAACATACTTTTTTTATCAGAAACAACAATCGAAATCATTACCAAAAATTAATTATTTTTAAACCAAACAAGCAGTTAATGTAATTGTGTAATTGGATCATTCATCACAGACATACAATTTGCTAAAAGTAAGTATGTGTCTTTATATAGCTCAATTATATTCTCCTGGTTCGATATTGCAAATAAAACTTTTGTAAATACCAGATATACAAACGGAACTTCAATTTCGAAAAATAAAAATAAAAAGCATAAAACAAAAGAAGCTCGCTGCCGGAATGTTCCGCCTGCTCTGTAGTCCTCGGGCGCGTCCGCCGTTGTGGCCCCGATTCTTCTCCTCTCCTTCTCAAACAGCAACAACCACCCGCCTCCCTTCTCCTTCTTCTGTTTCATCTCCTCCACCAACTGTCATAACCACCATTAACCGCCCGAGCCGCCGGCGACCGTTACTCTTTCTATCAATAGCCGCTACATTCATATCCAGCGCTGCAATTCTCTCTGTGGACCCCACATTAGAGTATTCTAAGGCCTCCCTTCGCCACGTCGCAGCCGGCATGCGGCACACGGTGGCGGCGTCGCGCGTTCTCTTCGAGTCGTTGTCGTCGATCCTATCGTCAGCGAACCATGAAGTTAAGTCAGAGTTTGGAATCCGTGTTGCGGCTTTGATCGCTGACATATCGGCGGCGAGCGATGCGAGGAGGAGAGCGATCGTTGCGGCGGGTGGAGGGAAGGTTGTTGATTGGTTGCTTGAGAGCGTTGCCGGAGGCGGCGGCGTACACGGTGGTGGGACCCAGGCTGAGGCGGCAAGGGCTCTCGCTTACCTTGTTGCGGATCCTGAGGTTTGCCCTGCCGTGCTCGGAAGGCCGCATGCCGTGCCGTATCTTCTCAAATTCATCTTTTCTTTCCAGCCAAAGAAACCTAAGAAGGTAAGAGGCTAAGAGCTTATGTTTTCTCTTCTGAGTTTTTATGAATTTTGAGATAAATTTTGTTTTTACCTCCCTCTGTTGAATGAATGAATATCATGTAGCATTCAATCTCATAATTGTTTGCACTAATTTGATCTTGATAGCTAAAAATGATGGTTGGAACTTTATATAGATGCCAACTTCACTTTTCGTTTTAGGACTAGTGAGCCCTTCCAATTGCTTGTATTCTTTTTCACGTTTGTTGTTGTCCATTATTCATTTATGTGTAATATTGAAGGGAATGGCATTGGCAAAGTGATTGTTTTGTTGTTTTCACATAGGCTGTTTTGTCATTCACTCAACTTGCCTTTATTTTGCAGCATTATAGCTCATTTGATAACCCGGATACTTGTAAAGGAAGGAGCATGCTTGTTACCGCTCTTATGGATATTGTTACTTCGAATTGTGATAATCCACAACTGTCATCATTTCGGCCAATCTTGCCTGGAAATGCAGATATGAGGGACATTGCTACTGCAATTGAAGTTATTGAAGAAGGTGGTATGCACTTTGATGAGCTTGAGGGGGATGATGATAATGGTGATGGTGATAAAGGGCTTAGAGGCATTGGAATGAAGGTCCTTGGTGGTACATCAATTTTGGGCCTTTCAAGAACAAGTAGCCTTTTGAAGCTGGATAGAATTGATGAAGAACTAGAAATAGAAGATGGTCAATATGTTAGCAGAAACATGGCATATCAAGAGAATGCCCTTGATCAACCGAGAGTGGAAACATTAGCCTCTACTACTGTACCCGGTCTATGGGATGATTTGCAGAGGGAACATGTTGCTATCCCCTTTGCAGCATGGGCTTTGGCAAATTGGGCAGTGGCATCTGAGCTCAATCGGTCTCATATTCAAGAATTAGATAGAGACGGCCATGCTGTCATGACTGCCTTAACAGCACCTGAAAGAACCGTGAAATGGCATGGCAGTTTGGTTGCTCGATCTCTATTAAGTGACCATAATCTACCTTTATCTGACTCTGTTCCTTTATGGAGTTCTAGCCTTCTAACTACAGCTTCCCAGGCGAGTAAGGCAGATGATACCACACTGACTCAAATGTCTTTGTCAACATTTATTGTCTCAATGGAAAGGAGTACTGATGCAAAGGTTGTCTTAATGGAGAGAGGCCTTCAGCCATTGAGAGAAATAGCCAAGCAAACAGAAAAGTTCAGGAATATACAAGAATCCATAGCGGCAATTTTGGAGTTACTTTACAAATCTGACATGCACTTATCACTTGAGGAAAGCCAAATGTGGTCAGATGTTCTTCTCCGATGGGTTTTTAACAAGTTCTCTTCAAAGAATTTATGCTTTGCTGCTACGAATATCCTCTCGTGTGTGCTTGAGGATTATGGACCAAATACTATACCTGTTTCTCAAGGTTGGTTAGCTTTATTGCTCAGTGAGATTCTTGATGCCAGCAAACAAGCAAATTCAAAAGGGGCTGCTCCTGCGAAGACTGACAATGTAAAGGTTTGCACATTTCATCATTTCCCCTGCTCTATCTGTCAACTGTCAGGCAATTTGAAACAAGCTACATTAATTTAGATTAATGTAGAAAGTTGTCCCTATGAACTTAAAGCTGAAAAGTTTGAGTATGCACTTCATGTGACAAATGCTTACCTCCTTATAAAATCTTTTTCCTCCGAAGTTGATATATAAAAGTAAAGTCAAATATAGTATGCCTATATATGTTTCGGTATTTTACTCTTTGTATTGCACAAATGAGGAACAGTGTATAACATACTCAACTAGCAGTCCTGCAAGCAAAAAAAAAAAAAAAAAAAAATTGAGAGAAGTATTACAAACACCATAATTGCAACTTCTGAAGAAGTGCTTTACATGTGATTGAGGTATTTTAGAAGATGCTTGATGAAGCTGACAAGTCTTATTTAGCAGATTGAGGATTTTACAGAACGAATTTTAGTATGTGTTTTCAATAATCTCTTTTTCTATTGTAAGGCTGCATGCTTCAAGAGAGTTTGCCAACTGGTTTTATGTGCTACTTCACAGAACATATAGTTTGTAGTTGGTTTGGAATGATATTATGAGTCCTAAACTAGAAGGACTTTCTCCATCTTGCTTTAACCTTCTTCTTTGTGCTCGTCATGATCATGTTTTGAAATGCTTTAAGACCATATTATCTTTACCAGCATGTAATATATATGAAAAAATCCTTATTACAAAACTTTCTGAGAGCATGGGTGAACTTTTTTGCTGATTGAATTTTATGGAGACTAAGATTTGATTAGCGCAGATGATCAGTTGTACTGGAGTTTATGAAGCTCTATTGGATCACTATTTCTATTATGTTTTATTTCCTTTATTATAGCTGATTTTATTGCCTAGGAACTTGTTAGATATAACTAGAACTTGTTTTTTTGCAGACACAAGTTGATCAAGCAAATGTTCTTATAGCAGCTCAAGTAACCAATCAGCTAGCTACTGCTGTTATCAAACTCGCTAAAAGGCAATCTGACTTTGAGCCTGATTCCATCGAAAGAAGTCCTCTAGGAGGATTTCTTTCAATGGAACCATTTGCTTCGCAAGTTAAACATTTGAAAAGCAACTCGGCCAATATTGATGCGGCAGATTCCGCTGTTGCTACACTAAAGGCAGTTAAAGCTTTGGCTGAGCTTTGTTCTGAAAATGATATATACAAAACTAAACTAGCTGATTTAGGAGTTCTTTGTTTACTTAGACGTTTCCTATTAGGTGATGATTATGAAAAGCTGGCTGCGTTTGAAGCATACGATGCATCACAAATCTTGGAGAATCAAGAGCGTGAACCAAATACTCCAAATGACTCGGCTGTTACTGAGTCAAAGGATCCTTCCAGTGTTAGAGTACCTCCAACAGCACATGTGAGGAGGCATGCTGCTCGTCTTCTGGCAGCTCTCTCAGTACTACCAAAAGTGAAGCATGCCATAATAGCAGATAGGAGCTTGTGTCAGTGGCTTGAGGATTGTGCTAATTTAAAGTGTACCTGTTGCAGTGACCTGAAGCTTCAAAGCTATTCTAGAGCAACTTTGTTAAACATTTCTTGCTTCAACAACGATGAAGAGCCTGGGATGGAATCAGGAAATCAGAAAACTAAATGTCCACAATATGCAGACATGATATTCTTGGTAAATCCTGACTCAACCCACTGGAAATATTCAGTGAAGAATGATTCAAGTAATATTTCTCGAACTGATTCATCAGCTGGTGAGAATAGTGCAATTAATGAATCTGCAGACGCTTCTCAGTTAGATTCACAAGCGGAATCACTGCTATTTGATGTCATCTTTGTACATGGTCTGCGTGGTGGACCTTTTAAATCTTGGCGCATAGCGGATAACAAGTCATCCACCACCAGTAAGTCAGGTCTGGTAGAGAAGATAGATCAGGAAGCTGGAAAACAGGGAACATTTTGGCCAAGTGAATGGCTTGCAGCTGACTTTCCCCATGCACGTTTGTTTAGTTTAAAATATAAGGTTTGTTCCTTGTGTTTCTATGTCCTTCATACATTACTGCACACCATATCTATTTAAGTAGAACTGCTTCCTGATAGAGATGAACATCTTCCATCAATCTCTTTGATTATTGCAGACGAACCTAACTCAGTGGTCGGGAGCAAGCTTACCTCTCCAGGTTGCTGTTTATATTATTTTTACACAGATACTTGTGTGTCTCTTAATATTTTCAGAGAATGCACAAAATTTGACTGATAGCTAATAATAGAGCATTTCTTGTATGAAACATGTAGTTGTCTTCTGTCTGAAACACCTAATATGTTAATACTTATTATTGTAGGGTGACATTATCAGCACTCTATCATCAGAATTAAACTTGATTCCTTAGATGCCTATCCGCTTATCAATGCTGGTAGGTCATAATTTGATGGAAGCACATTTTATTTCAGGAAGTTAGCTCAATGCTACTGCAGAAGCTAGTTAGTGCTGGCATTGGGGAGCGACCTATAGTATTTATAAGTCATAGGTAATTTTGCATCATTCTGCAGCTTTCATTTTCTACACATTCTATGGTTTGAATTGTTGGGAACATTTTAGTGTCATGACATTCTCCATGCTGAGGTAGTTTAACTAAGATTTTCTCAAATTTAAACAGTATGGGAGGTTTGGTTGTGAAGCAGATCCTCTTTCAAGCGAAGATGCTTAACCTCATGAATTTTGTGAACAATACAATTGGAGTGGTAAGAAGTGTTTCTCTTCAGGGAGAACTTCAATTTGCTCTTGGCTGGATACAGTAATATGACAAATGTTTATATCTTGTTTGTGTAGATATTCTATAGTTGCCCACATTTTGGCAGCAGACTTGCAGATATGCCGTGGCGCATGGGCCTAGTTTTTCGTCCAGCACCTTCAGTGAGTCTCATCCACCATTGATTTAGTGATTTCCTAATTCACCGGGCTAGAAGTAGGCATGATCATGTGATCAACTGTTTTTCTGCTAGGATTATTCTATTTAGAGACCCACTAGTTAATATGCTTCTTGTATAAAATAATATCTGCCAAGAGTCTAAGATTGCAATGACTTCTGTTGTCATGTTGGAACGACCAATTTGCTGTGACATAGATTGGGGAATTGCGTAGTGGATCTCCAAGATTAGTGGAACTCAATGACTTCGTTCGCCATCTACATAATAAAGGGCATCTTGAAGTTCTTAGTTTTAGTGAGGTATGCACACTAATTACACATTATGCTTTTATACTTCCCTTTTGCCTGTGCTGATTGGGAGAACTATAGACCCAGGTCACCCCAATTGTTGAAGGATATGGAGGGTGGGCGTTCCGTTTGGAAATTGTTCCAATTGAATCAGCATATCCTGGCTATGGTGAACTTGTTGTAAGTAATTTGATTTAATTGCTTGACCAGTTACTATGCTTGAGGCAGTCTGGTCATCTAGATCCTTTTCTGGAAGAAGATAATGATGTTTGTGTGCCGTAAAAGTTTCATAATTGAAAGACAAAGTGACATTTTGTGCCCTATTAATAGAAGCTGGCAGATCAAAGTTCCCTGCCCAATTCGACAAGAGGGCTTATGGGGTGGCACCTTATAGTCATTGCTAGAGAGTAATATTCTTAGATTGTTATGGATAAGCTTCCAATTAAAACAAACTCGCTCGAACAGTCATCTCTCAAGAATTCCACATTCCTTTATTGTTATGAATAAACTAGATAAATAGATATTTCAGTTTGTGTCTAACATGATCTTGTGATTTTTTCTACAGGTATTGGATGCCACAGATCATATAAACTCTTGCAAGCCAGTCAACAAGACCGATCCATCTTACGCAGATACACTAGAATTTTTGTGGAAAATGAAAGCTCGCATAACCAAATGAAATTGCACACTTTTTTCCATAGTGCAATTCATTCGTCCATGCCAAGTCAACCTGAGTGCTCTTCAACATACTCAGGATGTGGCTGCATAAGAGTAAGAAGATCAAACACCTGTACATTTTACATAGATATAGCAACACATTTCACAGTAAAGATTGAAGTAGGTAGGAGCTGTGGATAGAATTCAACAACTACAACAACAATAACTAACTACTAATAGATGTGCGCGGCTACGTGTAGCTATGGATGCAGAAGAAAGTTCTTTTCTGGTGCAGGCGTTCTTTTACCGTCCTAAGAGTGAGACGTCGATGTCGATCTTTTGTTTTTGTATAGCATAGTGAATTAGCCTTATCAAATCCATTACCTGTATCATATAAAAAATTCAATTTCATTGTCTTGTACATGTATGTAATGTAAACTGTAAATTGTATTTCACATGCTGGTGTATATTGATTTGCAAATTTCTGTGAAATGCTAAAGGTGAATATTTATTCCCTATTCTGCAAAATCTTAGTTCTGCAACATCAGTCCACTGATGATCAGATTAAACTTTAACTGTTCAATTTTTGTCTCGAGTCTCGACCGTAGCAGCATTAGCAACAAAGCTTCTACTTCCGTTCGCAACCCCGCTGCCGCCACCGCCCTTTGTCGGCCTACTTCCGTCCATCAAACAACCACCGCCGCCGTCTCTGGCATTGCTCTCCCGCTGTTTATCCGCGTCATCACCGGCGCCATTAGTTCTCGGAAGCGGAAACGGTACAGAAAAACCGTAACCGGGTGAAGCGTAGGGAATCGTTCAGGAGATTAGATTCATCTCCATGCGTCTTCGAACAGAAGAAGACAATGTATTGAAGGAGGGTGAGACTGGAAATATGGGAACTTGGGAACCGAGCATGGACGGATTCTTGAAGTATTTGGTTGATAACAAGGTTATTTTTATACACTTGAGTGGATTGTTCATAATTCCAGTGAAGTCGAATGTAAGTTGTTCATTTCGTTAACGGTTTTTTGATTTTGTTTTGTGTTTTGATGAAGCATTGCGGGTTTTTCTTGATTTATAGTGGGCTATAAGTCTTATTCTTCGGTTTAGTGGAGTTCACAATTCTTGTTTTGATTAGGTTCTTTTTTTTCCTGTAAAATTTAAACCTTGTAATGATGATGAGTTGTAATGTAGTCTTGTAGGTGAATAAGTTGAAGTTTTTATTAGTTTCGGTGGGTGAGGATATTCCTTTTCTTCTTTTTGGTCTTTGTTGATTGAAGCTATGAGTGATCTTGTTTTGCTTTCTTTTTTCTTATCCAGTTTTATCTGTTAAACTTCTCCAGGAAGACTTATATATATAGCTCATACTAAAATTATTAAAGTTCGAGTTTATGTACTGTGCTGATTAGCATGATTTGTATATTATATTCCAAACAAGTGTTTTAGTGTTTATTTTGTAATCTTACTTGATGTTTTGGCCTCCTTTAATTCTTACAATACATAACTGTCAGGTCCTTTTGCTTTACTGTCCTAGTACAGTTTGTTGATTTAATGAATTCCACTATAGTGTACCTAACAGCAAGCTAACTAGACAATGCAGCTTCGTTTGACCCAGAGTAGCAGTGTAGCACCACCCATATATAATTACTTTTATTTGAAGAGGATAGTCGTGCGAAGGAGCTGTCTTAGTTTTGTTATGGGTAATCTTTAGTCTACATTGTCTAGAATTCAGTGCTGCAATTACTTAGAGTAATTACTATAAATAATAAATAGTGTCGCCATTTCATGCATGGTGGAGAATTTGAAATTAAGTGAATATTGCAGCTACAGGGGATAGTATTGAAGGTAATGCCGGTTATTTTTGTGGTACCAGATACTTACGTTAGAAGCACTGGTATTGGCGCTCCACTTGTCTCTCAAAGGGCCTGGACTGGTTCAGTGAACAAGGGAATACTACTCCGAAACCAGGTTCTCTGGGAACTACTTGTGCTACATATCTTGAGGAATTAGTCTAGAAAAGCACCATCTATCTTGTGTCATTTCTACAACATATACTTTCCTCGTGTATACGGCCGCAGAGGCATTGGCAAACAGGTATTCGGCTAATCTTTTGATTGACATGTATGCTAGAATCTAAACAATTGAAATGGTATAGCATTAAATTGTATGATGCTACAATGAGAGGGCCATGCTGTATGCCCTTGGATGAGGTAATGCAGGAAGATGGGTTTGCAGTTGTTTTAGCATTTTTGTATGTTCTTGAGATACTAGAATTATAGAGCTTCTGCATCAATCGTGTTAGATAATGATGCTAACCTGCATGAGATCACATTTTAGGATTAGCACTGATTAGTTCAACTTGTGAAGGACAAACTAAGACCTACTTTTAAACTTCTGGTTTAGGTTTCTGAGAAGCTTTTGGATGGAAGAGAACTTGACAGATGGGAGGGAGATGTGAAACTGCTGTTAAAGGATGTAAGGGAAAAGCTTAACATGCTTGGTGAGGTATGCCCATGACTTTGCAACTTGCTAAAAAACACCTGAGAATATTGCAAATTTTGTTGTAATTTATTGGGTTGGGTTATAATTGATCCAGCACTGGTCTCGAGATGAGAAGAATAGATGCCTTAGTGAAGCAGCAAAATCATTCAAGTGTTCTGCTCAGATTGTTCGCTTGATAATTTTGTGATAGGAAGTAGATTTTGCACATTCTAATTCTCAGCAAACTGACAGACTAAGCAGTGATACCTTCCCCTTAGGTAATTTTCAACTGATCAAGTCAACATTGGAATCGGATAAACAATGCTGAAAAACATAGCAGGTTTTGACACTTATATTTTGTACTGACTCCTGACAGTTTGTATTATCTTATCTGTGCTTGTTTCTTATAGCTCAAAAAGAACCTGGTAGTATTTTTTCTTTGTGAAAGGATTATGTTATCTAAAGTTGCATTTTCGTGTGATTGTTGCAGGGTCTTGTATCTAACCACGAACAAATAGTTGAATACTTCAACCAAAGGGGGGTTTCAGCAATTTTTCTCTTCAGTAGAATTTTAGAATGGTTTCAATAATGGCAAATGCTCATGATAGGAATGCTAGGCAGCTTAATGGGACGCATAAAGCTCATGTCATTCTAGGGAAGAGGTAATTCTTGTAAACTTCCATGTTGATGCTTTTGTTTCAGTACTGTCATTACTTAAACTCCATACGTAATTCTGTTAATCATGAGTATAACCTGATTGAAATCATGGTCCACCTTTCAAACAAGCGACTAGTTTTACATAGCGTACCAAAGGTTCCTAATAAAGTTATTCCTGGTTGCTGGCAGATGTTCTTGCAAGGTTTAAGCCCACAATAAATACGACATTGTTGATTTCTGAATTGAAATGCATAGGTGAACCTGCTGCTAGGGCGCTTGAGTATTTCAAGACGATGCTGTATTACGAGGATCTTGTTAGCAACCAAACAGAGCCCACTTTAACAAGACTAACTCTAATTCCTGGTGATTTAACCATTTCAAGAGAAACCTTTTTGATCATTTGAATTCATTTTACTACAGAAACTCATAGATGTCAGGAGTTTATCCTGAGTTCCGCAGAGGGAACTGACCAGTCTGGCACGTGAAGATACATACATTGCCATTTTCACAACAGATTGACTAACTGGGATGACCTGAAGGTCACTCTTAAGGGAACCAAGTATGAGAGCTTTCTAAACGCAGACTATGAAATGTGAGCCCAGACTGAATGTAAATAGTTTGCAGTGCATGCCGTAGGGCTTCTCAGCCAAGGGCAGCCATGAAAGTTTTGGTTAAAGGTGATCATCATAGAAGCGCCGCTAACAAGATTGTTTTACCTTTCAGAGTTCTCTCGCTCGATCTGCCATCCTTCCAGCGCCAAGAACTCGTACTGTAAATCATGAGTGACATTGTGTATGTTGCTGTGGTTAACATTTCTAACCCTTTTAAATTTCTTTTCTCTTTTATGTATTTGTTTTATAGGTAGTCCTACCTCTCACTTGATTCATTTCTTTCTTTTTTTTTATCCAAAAGGAATGAAAGAATGAAGCTTCTCCTTTGCGTTGTTCTGCCCTTGTTGGGTTCTGATTTACACTCGGTTTTTAGTTTTTTTGGTCCAGGTATTTCTTTGTGTAGTTTTTCGCATGAACAATTGAGTCGAAGATAAAACGCAAATCTCATAGAGAACTGTTCATACATATTTGAAGTGAATGACTTAGAAAGCTTAAAAATCGGAAGTATATAAAGTTTAAATGAGAATGTCAGATGGTTTCAAGTGTTTAAAAACTTGCTCACTCTACTTCTCAACTCCACAGCATTGTCGGAGGTCCGGTCACGTTGGTCAAAGCAATGATCTTCTCCGGCGATCTCAATGAACTCCACCGTCCCTTTCCACTTGCTCCTCTGCAGCGCCGCAGCGTAAGCTTTCCCCCTCGCGCACAGCGTGTCCAGCTCCGCAACAACAACCATCGCCCGGCCACAGCCAAGCTTCTCCAACGGCGGCGCGTTCTCCGCCATCGGATTAATCCTCGAGTCATCGTTAAAGCCGTTCTCTTTCGCCGATGGGCAGAAGTAGGGCCACTGGTTATCCAACCACTCAAACTTTAACTCTCCGGCGTCTAACCGTTGTCCTTCAACTCTTTCACTTCCCCAGAAGTACGGGAACAATAAAACCATTCCGTCAAGCTTAAGATTTTCTTCGCCGGCGCGCATGGCTACGTTATGCGCAATGTTAGCTCCTGCGCTATCTCCGGCAAGAATAACTCTATTTAAATCTCCATGATTCTTGATCCACTCGTCAGAGTCAGATAGGACCCAAGTGAGACCAGTATAGCAGTCGTCATATGCGGCAGGGACAGGGTTCTCCGGCGCAAGTCTGTACTCAACAGAAACTACGATAACGTTGGCTTCTGCAACTAAGGAGTTAAGGTACGGGTGGTAGTATGCAGAGAACGTGCTGCCGAGAAAGAAACCACCGCCGTGAAAGTAAACAAGAACAGGAAGCTTCTTATCGGTGTTTCCGATAACGGGGAGAAAAAGACGAGCGGAGACGGTGTCAGAGATGGTAACGTCTTTAGACTTAACGCCGGTGACCGGATCGACTCCAGGAGGGAAGAAGCCGCCGGTGGGGTCTATATACCGCTCGAAGCGGCCGGACTTGTACATACGGAGCCATAACGGGTACTCGAACGCGACGTCATCGGTGCCGGAAGAATCCATGAGTGCTATATATTAAGATGAAGAAGCGAAGTGCCGGTGGTAGTGGTCCGTGAAGGTGTTTGTTACAGGTTGGACTTTTGGAGAAGTTGGAAGACAAGAAATAAGGCGAATTCTTTGGAGGCCGTAACGTGTTCACCTCTCTTTATAATCCTTTAGATCAAAATAAATTATCATAAAAGAAGAAAAAATTATTGAAGAGCTGGTGCACCGCTGACGTCCCTCTCTTTCAAATTGATTTGTTTATTTTTCTTATTCTTATCATTTCACGTTTCATTCCCTGCTCCAGTTCAGAAACAACGGTCGATCGACGTCAACGCGGATTCCGATATCGCATTCGAGTACGCCGGCTTCTGCATGTACAAATCCGGCCGCTTCGAACGTTTTGTAGACCACACCGGCGGCTTCTTCCCTCCCCTGGAGTCGATCCGGTTACCGGTGTTACTTCTATAGACGTTACCATCTCTGACACCCTCTCCGCTCGTCTTTTTCTCCGGCTTCGGCTAACGACAACAGGAAGAAGAATTTACCAGTTCTGATCTACATCCATGGAGGAAGCTTCTTCATGGGCAGTGCATTCTCTCCATTCTGCCACAAACTCCGTCGACTGCTGCACATCTCTCATCTTGGTATTATCAAACTCCGACGAGTGGATCAAGAATCATACAAGATTTAAACAGAGCCGTTATATACGGAGACAGCGCATGCGGTAATATTGCGCATAACGTATTCATGCGCGTTAAAGGAGATGCCGAAGTGAAACTCAACGGAATGGTTTTGGCGCTTCTCATACTTCTGTGGTGGTGAAAGAGTTGAAGGACAAAGGAAAGACGCCGGAGCGTTGAAATTTGACTGATTAGATAACCAGTGGCTTTACTTATGCAACGATGATCCGAAGTTTGATCCTACGGCGAAGAATGCGCCGGAGATGGATAAGTGAGATGTGAAAGAGTTTTGGTGATCGTCGAAGAACTTGATACGTTGTGTGCGAAAGTGAAACAGTATGCGGAGTTACCGGAGCCGGTGGAATGGGACGGTGGAGTTGGTTGAGTACGCCGGAGAAGATCATTGCTTCCATGCTTTTGATACAGAGTCTGATAAAGCTAAGAACTTGACGGTAAGGTTGACCGTGTTCCTCCATGGCTAAGGTGAGGTTGGGGAGTGTTTATCGAGAAAAAAATAAATATTTCAGAAAATTTTAAAAATAAATTTTATTTTTTATTTTAAAAAATAATAAAAATAATTAGTAAAAAAATTTTAGAACGTAGAATTTTTTTTATATTTCTAAAAATTTTTTAAAAATTTTATTTAAAAATTTAAATAAAAAATTGACGGTAGAAAAGCCTCTCCAAACATGCTCTACAACTTCTTTCTACGGTTCAAATTGAATACTGTATCGTCCGACGTGTTTATCCGAACTTTAATATCGAAAAAATAAGCAAAAACATCTCTCAGATTTGTTGCGAAGGAAATTTTGTGAATCTTATTTGTTTTAGTTCATGATTGCAATGATTGGTTGTGGAATCTTATGATCATGAGAGTTGTTGGTGGATGAAATATTTGCCAAAAGAAAAGTTGGAATATCTCAATCAAGGAGGTGGAGTAATAATATTATTAAGACTATTTAGCCCACAATTATTTTGAGCAGTAACGAAAAATCATGCATATCTCAAAAGATTAATATTTGTATTATGAATCTCATTTTTCATTTCAATTAGGTGATATTTGACATTCTGCAATATTTTAAAATATTATGGTTGCAATAATGTCCATTAGTTGCAAGAATTAATCATGCAACAATAAACAGTAGTTGTCAATACTCATAAGAATATTAAGTCTTGAAATTTCAACAACTTTTTTAATTAAAAAAAAAACTCCTAAAAGTTAAAAGATTAGTTGGTAATTAAAAGAAAATGCTTATAAAGCAACCGCTAAGAATAAATCAAAAAGTTGCTTCACTGTATAACCACCATCTCTTAATTTGACTTTATTTTTAAATCTCCAATCACCTTACTAATGTTGACTACACAACAGGGACTACTAGTTATATTAGGTGCCGGATTAGTTAGTTTGGAGAAGTACATTTTGCACTGATTTTTATCTACTTTGAATTTTTATATTTTTAATAATTTCTTAATAATTTAATGTTTAAAATATATTTAAAAATTATATATATATGATAGAAGTATATGGTGCATATGCCGTTCATAAGTGACCGGCGAGATATTTAAATTCAATTTCTACTATTAGATATAAAGACCACGAGTTAATAATATGCTGATAAAATTTCAGCTCAATCGGAATACGAACGGATTTTCATAAAAATTCTTGATCAATATAACATAAAATATTAAATTTAACAAAAAATATATATTTCGTTTTTGTGTTATTTTAATTAAGAGTTCCAATAAAAATTAATTCGTATTTCGATTGAGCTGAAATTTTATCAAGATATTTTTAACTCATAATTTATTATATTTAATAGTAAAGATTGAATTTGAATATCTTGTCTATCACTTTTAATCAATATATGCACTATATATCTTTAAAAATATCATATATATTAGCTAACTTAAGATGAGAACCAACTATTCGTCGTGGGCGGGTCAAAATAGATCCTAATTTCAATGAATTTAAGTTAACAACCCATATTTTTACTAATTTTACATAGCAATGCTAAAAATGACATAAATATTTATATAAGAGAGAAACATATTAATTTTTAAATAATGGTCAATTATTTTAATTTAAAATTCGAATCTTGCAGCTTGCAACTACTATAGCACTTACAACATAGCCACAACCAAATAATAGATTTTAATGTTTGACAACAACATAAGTAAGACCTTCACTCAAATTAAATGATTGAAAGCTTCAAGCATTCAAACAACAACAACAACCATGGAGAACAATGGATCAGAGGAGAAGGAGGAGATTTTCTTCCAAATGCTACCATTCCTCCGAGTCTTCAAAGATGGCAGCTTCGACCGGCCGTTCTCATTCCCCGACGTTCCTCCTTCTCTAGACCCTCTCACCGGTGCAATCTCGAAAGACGTCGATATCCCTAACGGCGTCTCCGCAAGGCTCTACATCCCTGCAAATATAAAAGCCTGCAGCAAGAAGCTTCCGTTGCTCATCTACATCCACGGCGGAGGTTTCACTCTTGGCTCTGCTCGCTCGCCGTGGTACCATAAATTTATGGACACCATCGTGAGCGAGTGCAAAGTCGTTGCTGTCTCCATCGATTACCGTAACGCGCCTGAACACTTTCTCCCTGTAGCTTACGAAGACAGCGCGGCAGCTCTTGAATGGATTGCTGCGTGTAAAGATGATCAATGGTTGAATCAGTACGCGGATTATAACAGAATCTTTGTCGCAGGAGACAGCGCTGGAGCTAACATAGCTCACAACATGGTGATCACGAAAACAACGGCAAGAACAGGAATGAAGGTAGAAGGAATGATAATGGTTCACCCTTACTTCTGGGGTGAACAGAAATTCGAAAGCGAAATCGAAGACGTCGAAGGAAGGTTTCTCAATCCTTCGATTGTTGATATTCAATGGGAGTACTTGTGTCCGGGAACCATTGGGCGCGACGACCCGTTGATCAACCCGATGGCGCCCGGAGCTCCCAACTTGAGGGATTTCGATTGCAAGAGACTGCTTGTGTTTGTTGCAGAGAAAGATTTGTTGAAAGAGAGAGGAAGAGCTTATGTTGATGCTCTGAATAAGAGCGGGTGGGACGGGGAAGCGGAGGTTGTGGAAAGCGCCGGTGAAGATCACTGCTTTCATTTTCCCAAGCCGGAATGCGAAAACGCAATCGAAATAAATAAGAAGATCAAGGAATTCATTGGTAGTTATTGATCGATCGGTTTTATAAAGATTTCTTGCCAAAAATTTGTTTTTGTTGGTTTATTGATCACCTATCACCTATGTTTTTATTTTCATCTTTAAGCTTTTGGTAAATTTTATTAATTTACTGGAGTGAAACTTTCAGCAATACATAATTTTCAAAAAAAAAAAGAAGACGAGAATCAATGTTACAAATGGAATGTTTAATGCACTCGTGAGATTATCTCTCTAAACACGATTAAGTAAAAACGTTTCCTAATTATCAACAATAATTAGTTTTTTAAATATTTCAGCTAAACGCACTTATTTGGACAAATCAGAATGTGGGTACCTGTTATAAAAGTAATATGGCTAGCATATTTAACATTCCACAACTTTCATTGATGCATATGATCGAATACTTGGTGAGCAACTTCATGACGCAAATAAAACGGGCAACAGTGACTGATCAACGGTGGCTGATGCAATAAAAAACTCTCAAGCTAAGAAAAATACATAACAAGATAGCAGGACGACGCTTTCAGAAAGGGGACTTTCTTCTCAATTAACCAAGTTTCTCTCGAAACATCTATACATAAATATTGCCGAAACTAACTTACCTCATTAGGATTAAGCTTCAAAGCAGTTGAGAGAAACTGCACAGGTATGTGGGAGGAAAGAAAATGTACCTCTGCCACACTGAAAAAGAAGAATGTGTTGCTATGATTGACAGAACGAATACAAAATGCTTGAAATTTATAGCCAGGACAAAAATATCAGAAACTGTACATTATATCTACAACTATCCAAAGATTTGTTGGATGACCGCTTCTGCATTCCCATTGTATTGGTTGAGAAGATGGATGGCATCTGCCCTAGGCAACGCAAGAAACTCCTGCAACCATTTAGATGGACATATTAAGGAGGAAGTTTAAGAGATTCTTAAGGCAAGGCATAATGCTGGTTACAATGATGCATAACCACAAGAACTTGAGTCGACTCTCTGCCAGTTAACAATCAAGAAGTTAACAGACAAATTTTAAAACGGCAACTTCTCAAGCTAACCTGCTCAAGTAAAATTTTGATGACCTACCATGACTTTAACAATTGCATTTTCATCACAAACGGCTTCACTGGAGGAGACTTGAGTTGGACTGCAACCATCTCCTGGAAGCTTGATGCTTGAACTAGTAACCTGTGAGGAAGTATCGGTGCTACTGGCTGCAGAATCTTTTGTCATACTGTCCTTGTTCAAGGAAGAATCAATCTCCTTCAGATGGCTTATTTTCAAATATTCTTCAAAACGGTCTTTGCACATTTGGAGCTTGTACCACTCATTATGCGAGTAAAGAGTAGCTCTCATAATCTTCATAAGTTGTGGCTCTTCAACACCATACCTCCTACTCATTGCAACCTACATCCAATCAGAGAAGAATGTGGAATCAGTCATGGGCAATAAAATACCCATGTCTCTAAGTTGGTTGTTTGCATAATAGTTCTTTTAGCTAATTCTGACCATTAAATATGTCAAACTTTTCAAGATAATAAGACAAGATCATGGTTATCAAAATCCCAATTAAATCATAAAACCAAAGATACGATTTTGCATCAACAAAAATGATCCTATTTCACACACAATCGCATTTCTTGTAAGATCATAGTAAGATCGGGGTTTAATAGTTCTTTGTGGGAGGATTTTCTATAAAATTTTACAATTACATATATATTTCGAGGGTTTTTATAAAATCTATGAAGGAGTTTTTGGTTAAATTTAGAGGGTTTTCTACAAAATTTATTTAAATTTTTAGAGGTATTAACAAAAATTTTGAAGTTATTAAAAAATTTTAATAAATATTATCTAAAACTTTTATAGGTATTAAAAAAAAAAAGTTATAAAATTTTTTGCCGGTATTTAAAATCTTACGATCTTACTTAAACTCCCAATTTTAAGATTCTACTTAAATGGAACAATCTTACCTAAAATCCCGATTATGACAACCTTGGATAAGATAATCTATTCTCATAGAATGGAACATCTCTGAGAACAAAGAAAGCCAGCTTGCACTTGAGTTGGTATGTACTTGAAAAGCCATATTCCCACATGAGGAAAAGATCAATAGGCTGTTGCATGCTTGCATGTTGTTGTGAAAAGTCATGTTCCTAAAACTTAGCAATGGGCTGTTGCAAACTTGCATGCAGCTCTTGAACGTCTTGTTCCTAAATTTAGCAATGGTTTATGTTTTGCAAGAAGACAACATGCCACAACT
Organism: Acanthochlamys bracteata; assembly: GCA_019914995.1. Classification (NCBI taxonomy): domain Eukaryota; kingdom Viridiplantae; phylum Streptophyta; class Magnoliopsida; order Pandanales; family Velloziaceae; genus Acanthochlamys; species Acanthochlamys bracteata. The sequence goes on along the minus strand of CM034129.1, from coordinate 10,346,787 downwards.
AAGATGACTTTTTTGAAAAAAGTTTATGCTAAATGGCAGTCTTTATGGATCATTTAAGGAAAAACTTTTTCGTAGCGAAGTCAATAGAAGAGTCATTTCCAAGAGCCATCACTTTTGTTGTGGTGATTTAAAGTTCGAAATGCATAGTTATCAGTATGCTGAACATAGTTTGAGTGAGCCATTGAGTTCAAGTGCAAGATTGATACTTTCAAGAGTTTATTCTTAATATCAAGAAATTGAATAAAAAAATAGTGTTGAAGATTAAACTAGGTACTATCGTAAACAATTCCAATAATAGAAGTAAACATGCATATTAAAAGTTAGAAAGATCAGCAACTGGGACTTGCTGCTTAAATATATTCGATGAGGAACAATTATTACCTGGAGAGAAGTAGTTACAGTAGATAATGATATGCGTTTAGCAACTGCATCTTCACTTGATGCGAGCAATCCCAACAAAGTTTCCTTCAGAGGTTTCACTAATGATTCATCTCTAGAAGCAAGAGGGCCTAGATGGGAACTTGCAACTCTTAGAGCCATAGCATGATTACCAGCAGCAACCAGTTTAAGAAACTCAATCTGGCAACAATGCAATAAACGCACGCCAAAAAGACTAAGGAGATCATTGAGTAATATGAAGCAACAAGTGTTAGTTGAACAATATGAAGCAATAAGAGTTTGCAAAATAAATTATTAAGCACCTGTTTAAGTTGGAACAAGATAACAGGATTTTGAGTGAAAAACTCAGGATCCATGGCATTTATTTCCTCAACAACTTCAGCTGTCATCCCTTTTTTGGCCAAATCCATCAATTCCAGAATGATTTCATACTTCTGATTTTGTGTAGCACTGACCTTCTCTGAGAGAGAATGGGTTATAGATGCCTAAAGAAAAACATAAGCAGTTAGTCTTGAATCAACAATGTCAAACATAAAGCCTCCAACTAAAAAGAAAGCTTGCCTTTTTATCATGCATTTCATCCCCACATCCACTAGGAAATAAGCAAGCACCTTCCCCACTTCCTCTGACAAAAGAAGGATCTCCGAAAAAATCTAGTTCCTCGGTCCGACCTCTCCACCTTTTGCGCCCTCTTTCCCCTGAAGCTTGATTTCTGCATCTCCTTAGCCTTCTGTAAGAGGTTCCGGTAATCGTGCTAGTGGAACAATCTACCGTCTCAGGAGTAACTCTCATCTCAGCATCATTACTTTGCACACTTATTACATCAGAATTGACTTCTTGAGCACCTTCAACATCAGCATTGTTTACAGAGGCTTCACCATCAGAAAATCTACTGGTTGAACACTTTGCCTCCGAGGAACAGCAATTTATGGACAAACTACGTGCAGGTTCTGATTCCAAAGATCAAGAAGGTAGATTAGGATACATAAAGTAAAAAGCTCCTATAACAAACTAACTTGAAGCAATCACAAAAAACTACCTGTAGGAGGTGCAGGAACACCATCTACCATCCCCCTGTATATACAGTACTCATGAACAAGCTCACCAAGCATAGGAACATCCACCCTCATCCGGCACAACTCATTCTGAGATACACATATGAAAGATTTACATTAAATCCTTACAATAAACTATTTTCAGATATTCACACGTTTTTCGAGTTTAGTTGCTAGAATTAGGTTCCTGGAATCTTCCTACGAATGTTTAATTCAAATCTAGCCCCATATAGCATCCTCAACCGTCGCACTACGGAAGCCTCATATATTCAAACAACAGCGAGCAGAAAATTAATTAAATGTAAGAAAATGAGAGTTTTAGAAATGGAACCAAAGAATACTGTACAGAAAGTAGCATGCATTATGATAGAGAATATTATAGAGAAAAAAAAAGAGTTAAGTCTTAGCAAAATATCAGGAAAAAATTTCTTTAGACAAAGGTTAAGAAAACAGTAAGGGAACATATTTCTTTAGAAGGTCAAGAAGTAACCCTCAAACCCCCCAATCTAGTTGGCACTCTTCAACAATGGTAGTTCCTCACATCGTGATACGGCTTAACAATTTGTCTATTGGTAGACCTGAATCTGTTATCTATAGGAGTCATAACTGCAATTTGATGTAATGGTCAGAGAATAGCATTGAATTTGGGAAAATTCAGTGACCTGAACTGGAAGTTCAACAACTAGCAAACTAATGATCTTCTTAGATCAACAAAACCTTACGACCCATCAAATGTGGTACCTTATCCTTCCAAACAAAGATGTGGCGCCAGTAATTTTGAGCAATACCACCACAAGACAAATTCATTATCAGATCAGCTATGGAACTTTAAATTTTCTGTAGAAACTAGTTATGCAAAGTTTATTCACAAAGAGCCAAAATACACAAACATGTGTAGTACATACTCTAACATTAGGTATACTCTACCTTTTCAGGTCTTCAAAAAATTATCAACAGCATGGCAAAGAAGGCCTATATCCTAGTAAAAAAATGGAGGAATTGTCTAAACATAATTGGAGAAGGTCAAATCAGCTATATTTTAAAAACAAGAAGCATTTCTTGAAGTCAGAGTATACTAGACTATCAAGGTTGCACTCTCAAGATTCCAACAGCTGTTGTGCCTAGACCAATGAGTTATCATACTAACAGGAACATTTTCCTTTTCATTCAAATACTAACAAATATTAATACCACAGAGATTATATTTTAACTTGACAATATGCTATCCTCTGATGATCTTTCACCTGCAGAGGATTGAGAGCATAGTAACTCATTCTACATCAACATTCACATCTACAAACGCAAACAGAGACACATGCACAAGTACAAACACACATGGTTAATGTTTGTGGAAAGAAAGAGAGGAACCTGAAATGCCTGGAATAAATCTCCTTTAGCCAATCTTAAACTATCGACTGCATCTTGTCTCGTCAACTCCACAGCATGTGCAAGGGCTTGTATATCAGCCTACATTTTCCACTAAAAATCAAAATCCCAAGTAAATTTCTCATGGGCAAACATTTCTCAAGAAGAATGTACCTCATCAAAAGGAGGAGCCTCCATCAAGGTGTCTTGGGAGGTTGCAGGGGGATCACGATCCTCAAAAAGCAACCTCTGTGTAAGATCTGATATAGGAGATGCAATTCCCTGACGAGAGCAAAATACTTTGTGGATGCTACATGTCATCAAACAATTAAAAAGAAAGAGAAGAAAGGTCAATAAGGCCTGTTCCTTGCAAACTACAACAACAGAAACAATCTATACCCTGAAATTACCTTATTAAGTATCTCAATGTCAACAAAAAGAGAGGGTCATATGCCTGTAAGTGAGCTCTCAATATCGAAGAAAGTAATCCAGCAAGTTCATATCTTCTCTTCACAGACCACTGGAAGAGAAATAAAGTCTCTTATTCAAAGCATCAACATTAATAAACAACTCGCATGAGGCTCAAAAAACCAAAAAGTAAAGTGTCATAAGATGCTCATATGAATACTGCAGTGTGCAATAAGAGTTTTGCGTGATTGTCATATACAACGCAGCAATCGAAGGTGATGCTGAGTCCCCCAAAGTCAAATGTATATTAGCAATTGCACTTATGATATGCAAAAAGAGTTCAAAATGAATCACCTCATTTGCCACAGGAGAAGCTGAGTCCTCTTTATTATAAATTAATGCCAAGAGAATATGCTTGAACTCCTCGTAAGCTTCCTTCAGAGAACAAAGAGCACCTTGAGTCCCAAATAAAGAGAAACTGAATGTAGAGCACTCTTAAGAGTGTCAATAAAATCTATTCAAGGAGTAAAAAAGCATCCTTCACTTATTCAAGGCGTAAAAAAGCATCCTTTATTACATAGTCTCCAATCTCAATCTCCACTGAGAGTAAACAATATACAGTGCCTTTAACTGTCTAAGGAAAATTTCCAATTTAATATAATATATACTCCGGAAATAATTCTGCTCTAAAACATTTAACAACATCACATCCAAGATAACTTCTTTTCTTATCCTAACATATACTAGCTCCATTGATGAATCACAGAACATATACCTTTACTATCCATGTCGCTATGATTGGTTCCAAGGTCCTCAAGGTGAAAGAATATCTTTTCAGTTGTAGTAAATGTAGTACAACAGTCTCCTAGCCATGCCATGAAGGCATGATCATGGACGACTTTCATAGCATAAAGTAACACTCTAGTTTGTGCAGCTACAGGACTAGAGCACAATCATCATATCATATGCAGCAATCAAGACCCAAGGACCAACACCACGAGCTACTCGGTAGCTGCCAACATGTACACAGTTCATCCACAACTATTATCACAATAAACAAGCATTTTAAAAGTTATACACAGTTTTAGTACAAATCCTGATTTTTGTAAGAAAACTCATTGATATCTTCTTGGTTCTTAAGTAGTTAAATGGATGAGAACCACCCCTTGTACCTGGATACTAAATCCCCCAAACTCTTTATAGGAAATAAATATACTAGGAAGTTAACATTTTTCCACAAACACTTCTGGTCATCAAAACCAACTAAAAAGAAAACTATCAACTCCGTTGGTGACCTTTGTATAAAGCACACTCTCACCATCAGCACGAATGGAATCCGTTTTGAACTATTGGTTTTAATATGACAACCTTCATTAACAACTAATCAGGTGAAGTACATAGCAGGCAATGAAATTTTCTCTTGGATATCAAAGGGTATCAGGATCAAAGTACGTCTATTTTATGACAACAAAAACCGCAAATGTCTGAATTCAATAACTTCTCATGTGATTGCATCAACAATCAATTATAGTGGCCAGTCCCATTTTGTTTGAGAACACGTGCTGAAGTTCATAAATTCAAAATTCTCCAAACTTAATGAACTTTAAAATTTTGACAAATGTACAAAAAGAAGGAAAATAGGGAAAAAAACAACATATTCATATCTGAATAAGCATGAATCAAGAAAGAGTAAATTACTGGGTAAGCATCAAGAGCACATGGAGCAAGTGCAATCCGGAGATGCTCGATAGCCAACTCCCTATTGTTCTCTGTCCCGCTCTTTAACAACTCAATGAATTTCTAGAAATCCCAACAAAAAAGCACAATGATCAGTTCGCTTTAAACCATACAGAAATAATTTTTTTTAAAAAAAGAGAAAATTCAAACAAACTGAAAGCTAAAACAATTTTCAGAATAGGTAACTCCACTAATACCTAAACTTCAAATGGCTACCACTGTAATACAAGGTGTAACCAAGTTTCTACCTTAACTGAATAGAATTCAAAATTTATTATAAACAAAAGATTCAATGAATTAATCAAAAAACGAAAACTCATAAATGTGAGCTAAAACTTGAAACATTAAACATTACAATGAAGATAACTGTGAGCTATCTATGCTACTGAAACAGGAACAGATATCGAAATAAACACTAAAACCAAGCCAAATTTTCAATGAAATTTTTTTTTCCAAGTACCTGCTTGTGTAAGCGGAAGAGAACACGGTGATCATCAGCAACAGAAGGAGTGTGGCGGCGGAGCAACGAAGCAGCAGCATCAACGTCACCGGATTCCACGCACCGGCGAACGAGGCGGATCAGAACTCTGTTTCTATAAGCTTCCTCTGACGACGACGCTTTAGATGAGGCCACGTTAGCAGCATCGACTGAATCATCATCATCATCATCAGAAGTGATGAGATGTTCGGATCTGGCGAAATCGACAACGAGCGAATCGAGAACGGTCCAATTCACCGGCGTTGTTAATTCCATAAACCCGAGGCAGTAATCTGAATTCCCACGAGATTTTGATTTGACTTTGATTTCGCGGCTTCGAGATTCACGCGAGAGAGAAGCTGCTAAACTGAGGCCTTTTTTCTTGGTCTTGTTTCTTGTAGAGAGAGAGAAAAGGAAAGAGAGTTTGTGGCGTGAAGGAATTGTAAATACGAAGAAAAGCAGGTATGATAAAATCAATAATTGCAATCTAGGACTGCCATAAATAATATTAAGTAAATCAGGTTAAGTAAACTCTGCCAAACTAAGGCCACATAAGTTTCACCAATATTATAATTTTTAATCTCCAATATTCACTTTCTCGTCTCCAAGATTTCTTCTGTGTTTGATACATGGTGTGTTATTTTAAGCTGAAAATAAATTGTTAGAAAGTGAATTATTATGAATATTATAGTTGAAAATTTATATCTTTTTAAAAAAATAAGCTGAACATAATTTACTATGTGCGTGTTCTTCCAAGACTTGAAATAGATGAACTTGAATTCAGTAAGAAATTCTCTAAGAATTCTGAAGAAACACACAGTATTTTTCCTTGAAAATACATTTGAAGAAAATTTTGATAGACAGATTCAGTAAGAAATGTTCATAGACTTATGACACCAGACATCCAAGGAACAACAACGGGAGCCGTAGGGTGAGAGTTTCTGTATTCCTCAGAGTACTTGTCCTTGAAGTTCAACCGAGGCTTATGAGACTGCATGACAAACTTCAAAATTAGACAGTAGAGAATATAGAGCAAAAATTGCACAACATTCAATTGAAGGAGATCAAAAGCATTGCGAGCAAGTCACTGGCAGGGATTTTGTAGTATGATAAGCTGCCTATGATCATTTCTCTCAGCTTCTCAGTCAGAGAAGAGAGCGACAACTTCTAATGTCAGTAAGTGCTTTTGTGTATAAGAAGCCGAAAAGGCAGATATCAACTAGTCTACAAAGCTGTAGAAGTGTTTGTGTATGTTATAAAATCCAAGCCCTATTTTCCTGGCAAGTAGCTTATTTTGCAAATATGATATTTGGTCACCACATAATTTAAGCAGTCATTAGTTGCCCATAACAATGAATATCTGCTTAACCGCTACTATTTCAGTTAAAAAATGACCAGACCAGATAATAAATGGAGGAACATCAGGGACTAACTATACAATAAACATCACTAGGATGTACAACGTGTCACTTGCTAGACTGGGTAAATCAACAATATGTCGAATTTGAACCAAATAAAATTTTGGTTTAAGTAACACGTATTACCTGTTTCAGCCAGCACTCCTGGTGTTTGTGTTCATATTTATCAGGGGAAAAGCATCCAAACTCTGATGGGCAATAAACCCATATGTTGCACTTCATTTCTCCAGGCTTTGCATTTTCTGCCTGATCTAAACATGCCTGGCAACAGTCGGCAGCAGTTTCTTTGTGATGAGTGAGACCCCACCTCACAGCAGTACCATCATAATCTGTGTGTAGCTCAGCATGGCATTCAGAGGGCAGTGGTCTCCCAGGTACAATTTCTTCTTCTTGTTCTCCTAAGAGTAAAAAAAAGCCAAAACATCATCAATATGAGCCCTCATTATAGCAAAAACAGAAATCAACAGGTGTAGCACCGCATTGTAAATCAGGAACATAGCCATCTTAAGCTCAACTCATCCCAAATAAGGCACATGTTACACAACCTTAGTTGGCCTAGGTTGTTCCCAGATTGCTATCTATAGCTCTAGCTAGAGCATCTGAAACACCTAATCATCAGAATTTGTTTCTTTCAAATCTTTACAGCAAGGTAACATTAGCATGTATATTTTATGGCTCGAGAGTCTCAAGTAAGAGCAGTACCTAACTGTTTTTCACTTTCGGTGATATTTTCTATGTTCACAACCTCCATAGGAATCCAAAGCCCAATATCTTCTGAAAGTGTGTGCCAGCTAAATTGCAAGGCTCTTGCAAGCATCTCTGCATACAAAACAAAAATCCGTCCCGTCATAAAAGAAACTTGTCCTGAAAAGATAGTGTAGTCAGTTCAGAAGCAAGAAAGGCAGACAAGAAACCATGTATTTGGATGTATGACGATAAATTTGCATTTAACTAGATCATACTTGCTTCTGTGTGTAGAATTGTTGGATCAGATCTTGAGTTTTCACCCATAATCTTCTTAACTGCCTTGAGCTTCTCAATACGCCACAATTCCACTGCTTCTGCTCACAAGTAGCAAAAATAGAACTTGTGACTATATTTAGAAGAAGGAAAGATCAGATTACATGTTTACTGAGTAGGAGTTACATGTAGACTATATGTGGGAGGAAGAAAGAAAAGGTCATGCAGAAATACTGCTTTCAGAAGCTCATAACTATCATCACAGATAACTGCTTATAAAAAGTAGAAGATTCATAAATATATGCTAGAGTTCAGAAGACTTCATGACTCAAATCGACTTCTTTGCCTGTAATCATAGAAAAGGCATATTTATTATGTATTAAAATGCATTTGCTGAAAAAGAGTGCTTTATGATAGTCTCCTTCAAGTATATTTATAGGCCATATTTATTATGTATTAAAATGCATGCCTCAATCTTCATAAAGCAAGAAAACAATTTAGAGAAGCATAGACACCCAACGATAAGATCTATTATTTAAGATCACAAAATGGAAATTCAATTCCTATATATATTGATCTATAAAGTACCAATTTACAGAAAGGCTGAAAGGGGAATATAGGTGCTGCATTATATCTGACCCAGCACTAACATTATCTCCAGAGTTGAAAAGTACCCCCAATATAAAAAAACTGCATAATTCAAGTTAAGTTAACACCTTACTTCAAGTTTAAACTGAACAAACTAAATAAGTCAAATAATTTAAAGAAAACAATGGCACCTCTTTGTTCAGCAGCACTAGCACTGTCATTCAACATCTTTAACCTCTCCAAAATCTCTTCACTCAGTTTCTGCTTAACAGAATAAGAAAGCTCCCACCTTTTCTCCTCCTTGCGAAGTTTTTTCTTTAACTTCTTTACCTTTGTTTTCAAACAAACGAAGTGAATTCGTAATGCACATTATCATTAGGAGACATAAGTCAAAGATCATGCCTATGAAAGTCATAAAGAATCAGATTCTACCAGGTCAACAAGCTTGACTGGCTTTAATTCCCTCTGTATCACTATCGACCCTTCTATTCGCTTGATCTGATCATCGGAATACTTAAAATCTGTATAAATCAAAAGAAAAAGATGCTAGTGACTGAATATTCCGACAGAATCCAAAAAAGCAAAACCTGGGCATCCTTACCTCTAAATGCTTTCTTTATACTGCACATAATTTTCTTATTCAAGCAACTTTTTAAACCATACTCCCATTGGAGCTACAGTCCAACACTGCTAAAATTTTACCAAATCATTCTATTAACTACACATTAGTTTGGAGGAAACTATTATATATTCATAACTACATTGCTCCATTTGTTTCTCAAAGATCCATCTGCATAACAAAACATTCGTCTATCCAATCTTCCAAACAATCATATATTCTTATTTATTTCAGAATTTTAAAAAAGAAAACTTTGTTTCCATTTCGGTATACAGAGATTCACCCCAAGAAGAAACTATATTGCAAATTTGAGGCAAGTTTTCAAGACAGCCATGACAAATATCTGTTTCTTTATTTATTCAGTGAGATCAACACGAGATAGCCATAAATCTCTAAACTGCTAGTTATAAATCCCTCTAAATTCTATAACAGCACGAAATTTCACTCTAACTCCACAAAAAGAAACCATCTTTTTTATTTTCTGAAACAACAATGATTACCAAAGAATGGATTAGGAGCAGATTCTTGATTCTTGGGTAAAGAACTTTGCCGTAGATAAACAACCAATTATAAACCCCCCCTATAACAGCACAAAAGTTCACTGCAAACTCCCAGAGAGTAATAGCTATTTTTTTACTACGAGATTACCAAAGAAGGGATTAGGAGCAGATTCTTGACTCTCCAATACAGAATTTGCAGCAGCTAAGGAAGAAGAGAGCGAGTAGAGCGAGCGTAGAACGAAGAAAGCCACAACGAGATTCACGAAACAAACTGCAGCTGCTGCTTTCTTGTAGCTACCCATCTTCCTAACTCTTCATCTCATTCTCTAGTTTTCTGTACTCTGTCGAACAGTCCGGTGATCACCGGCGCTAGGAATGTTGAAGTAGTGCTGTGAATGTGGTGGTAGCGAAGTTTAATTAAATCAATCAATTATACAAATACATTATTTTCTTTACTTCTCCTTTTATTGAATTGCATTAATGGACCTCTAGAAACAAATTAGTGCATATTTGAGATTACTTCTAAATTGCTTTTTTATCTTTATTTAATTTATAATATTATAAATTTATTTTTAAAAAAATATATAAATAAATTATACATCACATAATTTTTTATATACTTTTTAAATATATTTTTTTAAAATATAAACTTGTTTCTAAAATTAAAAAAATTTTATAGCGACTCTTAAAATTAAAATTAAAATAGCATTAGACTTTGACCTAGTTCTTATTTGTCAAGTAGTCCTTCCTAAGAACCAGTTGGAAATTTATTTTGAGTTCCTATTACGAACAAGTTGTTTATTTTGACACATTACAAAAAAAAAACTAACGATATGTCCGGAGAAATGGTTAAAAATAAAAATAAGATGATAGATTAGAAAAATAATAAGAGAATAAATAAAAAATAATAATTATTTAATTTTACGATATTTGGATATATAGTAAAGATAACAAATTAACTATATTTGAATAACTAAATAAATGAATGAGTAATAAAAATAAATTTTTTATAAAAAATTTATATCAAATGTCCTTTATTTATATTAATTAAATTTTTATTAATATAATTTTAAACTAATTTGATTAATATAATTTAAATTAATTTTTAATATAACTTTTAGATTAATTTTTTATATTAGTTTAAGTTTTTTATTAATATTTGATATAATTTAATAAAATTAAAAAATTTTATTTAAAAATTTGATCATATAGTTTTATTATTTTATCTATCAACTAAAATCAATTAAATTAATAAATATAAAAATTATAAATTATTATAATAAAATTAATATATATTAATTAAAATAGATATTTAATTAAAAAATATCTAATTAAAATAAATATTAAATAATTAAAAATAAAAAAATAAAAGAACTATATGTACCTACAAAATTAGTGTGTATATATTTCATCATCAATTTACTATAATTTTAGCACCATTATTTCTTTCTTATTTTTAATGAAATAAAAATAAACACAACTAAGATATATTAAATACTTCACCATCACTATCATTCACGACCAAAATATATAATCCAAATAATGCCTAAAAGAATTAGAGAGTTACAAGAGACAAGGTCTCGTTGGAGGGACTCGTCGAACACCTTGCAACATGCATTGATTACAGCGTTTGCGTCGCCAGTTGTGAAGTTAACGACCTCAGCATGAAGAGCTGCGACAGTTGCAGCAGAACCAGATGAACGTAGAACGGAAGGGATAGCGCATGCGTTGGGTGAAACACCAACGCATTCTGGAATAGAGCTGTGAGTGGAGTAGAGATCGCCGGCGGCAGCGTACCATCGAAGGAGTTTGGTGGCGCAGAAGAGAGAGAAGTTGCCATTGGTTAGCATGCGAAGTGCTGACACAGAAAATCATGAGTGAGATTATACTCCATATGCCATTCACGTAATGGATACATGAAACAAAGATCATAATTAAAAGTGTTCACCAGAATTATTAGAACAGTGCATCTTTGCATTAATATTACAACTCCGTTTCTGATACAACGATGGCTATCACTGAACTAAGCAATTACCAAACTACACGAAATCCTTAGACAAGGTTTTACACTTGAATCAAAATTTCAAGTTTCTTGATGCTCAAGCAGAGTACATTGAAGATAATAGCCACTTAAGTTCCACAAATATCTCAGCAAGAACTAATGCCAAGCATCGGAGGTGTGTAGTGGTGCATAAGCTAGAGCCAGTTGTGTATAAATGTCGGTGTAGACCATTCAGCATGCTGTTAGTGGTTCAAAGAAGGTGCATGCCCTTGGAAGAAAACAAAACCCATCTACACATCAGCCACCAAGTCTGGCTTCTCTTCTCAGCACCTGTTATAGAGAAATGAAAACATACAGCTCGCCTGAGGGTGACAATAGCGTAACATCTTCACACAAGTAATAACACTTCGGAAATACAAAAACTAATCTTGCGTATGGAAGTTTGCCGTTTCAACAAACAATACAAAATTGAGGATAGAGGCATGGAGGCATGAACATCATCATTGCAAATCTGACTCACCTCTTCTGCAAACTTTATTAAAATAGTGGTTCGAGGCCTTTGTTGCCCTTCCACAGGCACAAAGTGGGCAGTCACTACAGCAGGGAAACCCGAGCTTTCTAAGATACCCTAGAATACAATAAGAAATAACTTATCCATATTTATCAGTGTAAACCTGAAGATATACAAACAATAACGCAGGATACCTTCACAATGCCAGACACAAAAGCTCCACAGTTGAACGTGCCCATATCTTTGGGCACAGATATGAATCTAACAGACGCAAAGGCACACAGTCAAAGAATGCAAAGAGAGAAAATTTATGGAACATTTGTAGACTAGGAGACGTGATGGATACCGGTTTACAAGAAGCTCTTTCTCACTGATCATGTACTCATCTTCATGTTCAGTACCTTTCTCAAGAGAATCAGCTACCTAGAAGTTTAATGGAGCTGAGTCAAGTAAAACACATGAGACGCACATAACCTAGACAGCTACAGCTAAACCATGTCTACAGCCACCAACTACCATACAGAGATTCATCTATGGTATAATGATTAGATAATTAACATGGAAGTTAAGGATAATAGTTTTACAGTTTGCCTTAAACAAAATTTTGTTTGCATGGAATGAGGAAATTTAAACAGCACAGACATCAGCATCCTTTGAGAAAAAAATTACATAGCAATTACCCAAGAGGAAATGTGAACAAGTAAATTACCTTTCCAAATAAAACCTTCCACGCCGTGCTGTGCACAAAGGATAATATCCCAAGAAGACGTGTTTCCCTCCTATTACCCTGCATTCAACATCCAAAATATGCCATCTGAGAGTAATTACCAATTCATATGGCATGATTGTTGACACAGTCCAAAGACATTATGCCAATGGTCCTAGCAGCAAGTAAAGCCATTTTGTACGTGTTAACTGGGAGATTAGGACAAGCAGAATCACAGATCTCAGCACTGTTTTAGAAGGCCTATAGCATTAAGAATCAAGTTAGCAAATCTAGATCCTCACGCTATTCTGCTCTTTTTGCTAACTTAAATCATAAAAGGACACAACAGTTTTTCCATGCATGCAATAAGCACTGAATAAATCCATAAAATGTAGACACTGCATAACTGAAGTTTAATTGCTAATCATTAGGCAGGTTATAGTCAAAATGTGTGAGTGTATATACATAAAACCAACTTTAGAAGCATTCACTTCTTTTTGAAAGCTATAGCATAAGAAAATCACTCATGTCTAGTCCAATGACATGGTACAGCATGTTACAAAATAATGGAACTCCCAAAACTATGATCTGGCTCCACTTTCAGAATTCCATGATAATAATTTCAGGTTTTTTTTTAGAAGTCAAAGACACGAATAAACCTTTCTGGTTCTTAACATAATATTGTGGTCTATGTCACTTGTAGGAGGCTTTCACAACCATAGATCAAACAAAATATTTCATACCTTATCTCTATGGCAAACAAGCTCAAGAACTCGTACTCCTACAGCATAACCTGCATCCTCTAGCCTGTTTAAATTCAGCATTAATTGTTAAATGAAGATATATAATTGCCAATAACTATTAGGATACGTAGTTTTTAGCCTAAGAAAAATGATATAAGCAACTACTCAAAAGATAATAGGCAGCTCTAAAAGAAAAGTATGGTAGTCATCACCAAACAGTGAGAAAGGGGTTCTACATAAGCGTAGAAAGAAAATCAAAACATGAATACAGGAGCACTTTTCTGTAAAAAGGTAAAGATTTTAAGGGAATGTCATTTGCATGACAATTGGTAACACAAGAAATACTCATGTCGCATACATGAATGATAGATAGTTCAACTTCAAGAATTACAAGCGATTACATCAGCATAACTTACAACAGATAACCAGTTAAACCACTGGAACAGACATAGAAAATTATGCAGCTGATACCAACTTAAGCTTCATAGAAATTACTTCTCCTTTGAGTATCTTTAGATGGATTAAAAGTAAACTAAAGGAGAGTAAGGAAAAGAAATATACATCAATAGAAACACACAAAGTTCAAAATATTAGGACAAGGTACCTTCTCTCTAGTTCCGCAATGTTGTCAACCTGAGTCTGGTTACACTGCACTAACTCAGAGAACAAGAATGCAAAAGCACTCAAACTTACCTGCAGACAAAAGCACCACATAAAAAGCCAATTTTTAATTAAAAGAGCAACACCCGATAAAACTGGTAAACATGTTGACAGCTATGAAGAACTAGAATACCACGACTTCATATTTATCACAGACACATACAACGTTTCATCGTAGCGATCTTAATTCTGTATATTATATAGCAAATATCTAACTTCATCAAAATTTCTGCTACTAATTTCAATCTAATTTTCTTTGCCGTACTAGTAGTACCTCTTGTCTACCCCTGCTGAGTGGCTTATCGAGAACGTTAACGTACTGCTTCACCTTCCCTACTCCGATCATGGCTTATCTCGTTTCACGAATCTTAAACCAGCTAATCTTCTTCTACCTATGAATCACCAGCGAGCACAAATCCCCAAGCACCGATGATCTACCTCTCGATCGCCGGAGAAAAAAAAAAACACGAATCCCGAGGCAGCTATCCGAATCGAATCGAAACCGAGATCTGATCGAAAGAAGAAAACAGAAGAAGAATAGAAGTGAAATGATTATGAATTTTGCAGTGCCGGTCCCTATTAGCAACTTTAAGAAAAGTGCAAATTGGCGCCACAAATACAGGATTGAACTACCGATACCCCTTAGAACTATTATTTATTTGTGAACACTGTTCAATAACTTACAAATATTACATTTGACAATTAGGGGCCTCATCATTTAAATACAATTATTCAAGTGATAAACATGCACAATATGATTTATGCCCTTTTCGCGAAATAGACGCACTAGTTTTTACATCAGCTTTTAATATTTATGGGTTCATAAAATGTAGTAATACATTTATAAGGATTAATATGCAAAGGATATACTCATTGTTTCACAACGCAACCTCTATTTTTTTTTATCACTTTTGGCGTTTAGGGGTCATTGGGTCAATCATTTCCAATAAGTTTCTTAGTGGGATGATCAATCAAATATCATGTGATATGTTTTGCGAAAATAAGCCACTAAGTTTTCAGTATTTCTTGTAACATACAGAGGCCTATAAATTCTATATATCTGGATAAAACGCAAAATCTGAGTATCTTGTTTGCAATATAAACACATTATTTGTATCTTATCACTGTCCATAAAACTTGGTTTATGAATTGTAATAATATTATTAGTTGAAATAAAAATTCAAGATATAATATATATAAGTTTGTAAAATGGGTCTACTAGGTTTGATATTACGTGTCAACAGGTATGAATATGCCAAATCGTAAGATTGTTTGGGGATGAATATGCCAAATCTTGTTCATGTTTGCAAAAGATATCCGTAATTTTAATTTATCGCTTTTGTCAGTGAGGTTCGTTGTTTCTTATAAAAATGTAAAGTGGAACGAACATGACAATTGTGGCTGTCTTGATATTGTAAATACAAGCCCATCAAAATTTTTAATTTCTGTATAACTTGGACTATGAATTCTACTAAGATAGGATTAACACCCTTCTAATAAGACCCTTAGTTCATGATATCCAGAATTTGAAAGTTCTGTTTGAAATATAGGGAGTAAGTTTTGTGTTATTGCTTATATAAACATTTAGGGGTTTATAAACTGTAATACTTTCATTAGTAGCATGAATATGCAAAATATCGTAAAATTAGATTTTGCAGAATAGTCTGCTAGTTTCATATTATCACTTCAAAATTTGGGCCCTATAAATCGTAATAAGATTATTAAGTGCGATCAATGTGCAACACGAGTACATAATTAGACCCTCTATTAAACTTTTGCTGTTCGGGGTTCTATACATTGTAATAAGAGTTTTAGTGGCATGGATCTGGAATTCATGGGATACTGTTTGCGTAAACGACCCTCTAATAAATTCATACGAAAATATTAGTGATGTGATATGCAAAATTATGGTTGTTCTTTTTTGCAATATAGACGTATCATTTGTATTTTATGACATCCTATATAACTTGGTTTACATATTCGCAATATCATGTCCCTAATTATTGAGTTTACTAATTTTGTCATCTGGTACATCATAGACAAATCAATTCCACAGAAACGTTTTACAAAATTGCAGCTAGGCACCTCAAATTAGCGATTCAACAAACGGCCGCAATCCCGCGCGCGGGAAAGAAACAACTGTGAAAATTCTAGGGCTGACAACTCTAACAGAACCCAAATTCCAGATCGAAGAGCAAAAAGATTAATCAAGAAGCAAATGTCAAAATATTCGAGCAGCAAAAAATTGAATCGAAGCGATCGAGAAGAGATTGAAGAAGAGGAAGAGGAAGATGAAGAAGAGCTGGGTTTTTCAAGGAATTATTTCCTCTCGAAAGAGCTTCACGGTTCTGCTGGTTTGAAGAAATCGGCTCGCAAGCTCTCCGACATCGATCTCGTTGATGAACAGGTGCTCACTCACTCTGCTGCTATTGAAGAAAATAATTAGTTAAATCTGGTGTTTTTTTTTTTTTTTTGTAAAGAAAATGAATCTTCTTAATTTAGAGTTATTTCAGAATCCAAGTTAATGACAAACGTTCTAATGTAGTAGTTAGCGGAATTTTGCTTACTGCTGCTATTGAAGATAAATTTGGACTTTTTAGACGTATGTGTTTAATCTAAATGTTGGTTAGATGTTAATGCATAACACTGGATTAGCTTACTTCGTTTCAGATGCACTTCTTGAAAGGGTTCTTAGAGAATTTCAAGAGCTGTTCTTGTGGCATTTAACTATATTTTAAGCTTCTTATGGATTAGCAGTTGCTGAAGAAAACTCAGATGCTTAAGAAAAATATCAGTACTTCAAGATTTGCTTTTGGCAATTGTTAGCTCCATGTACGGTTTTGAAACCGAGCCACGGACTTTGCGTACTGTTCCTTAGTGTCAAAGACAGCATGTTTTCGAATTTAGATGTCTTTGAGGTTTCAGATAAGTGTGATTGTGTGAACCAAATTGCCTCTTTTTCAAGCATTACTGCAAGGCAACAAAACTGTCTTTAGTTTTACATTGTCATGTGCAGAGCAATAAGTTTAAAATCATTAGTTTTTCATCTTTGTTGCTCTTGACAGTGCAAAAAAAAACCACAATACTTTCCTTTCGCTTTCTGGTTCATAAGTCATGATTTTTGTCAGTCAGATGTGCTCATACAAACATTTTTGCGTAGACCTTGAGAGCAGCAGCATCTGGAATTCCAGGGAAACATGAGAAAGAGATAGCATCTTTGTTACGAAGCTATAAAAATCTCTACCATAACTGGCTTGTTGAGCTAAGGTAAGAGACTTCATTTCTTTTGCTGCAATATTCTTGATAAACCTCTGTTCTGTAGTTCACTGAAGTCAATTACTAACTATTCAACTTTACTGGCAGTGCTTCTGCTTGAACATTAAAAGAATAAATTTTCACTTAGCATTCTAAAAACCTGATAATGCAAATTTCTTTTGAAGACATATATATGTACCCCCAGCAAGGAGCCTGTATTCCTATTACAATAACAGCAATAGTTACCTGTATACATTGATAATATTATCTAATTGATGTTCCTTATATATGAGGAACTTGACTGTAATTTGTACTGTGTAGTGCTTTTATTTCAGTCATTGGTTCACCTAAGAAACGAATAACATGACAACATAGTATTCTTTGAAGATCTGTGAAATATCCCTTTCCTCTATTACAGGTGTGGCTTTGGCCTCTTGATGTATGGCTTTGGCTCTAAAAAGTTCTTGCTTGAAGATTTTGCTTCAATAGCATTAACTGCTTATGGTGTGGTCGTAATTAATGGCTATCTCCCTTCTGTCAACATGAAACAAGTATTACTTTTGACTAGTGATACATTTTCATTAATTATTGCAGTTTTTAAAATTCCTTCTAATAGTTTTTCTCTAAGGACGTGTTGCAAACATCCGTAACTGAGTTTCATAAAAATGAAAAGTAGGAAGTAGAGTTTCTTGAAAAATGAGTTGAAGTGGAGTTCAAATTTTTGTATTTCAATAGTTTTTGGAAGTGAGTTGAAAATTGAAAGATAGAATTGCATTGGGAGGTGTGCAAATAAGAAAGTTGAAACTGGAGTTTTGCATGTGGAAGTGGAATCCTGAGTTCCTTATGCAAATGAAATATATGAACTATTTGGAACTCCAAATCTGGCGAGAAAAAGTGGAATTACGGGCGTTTGAAATACGCCCTAAGTAAAACTCATACTTTTCCTAGTCATCATCATAACTTGATGGTTCTCATGGTGTAGGTTCGAACTACTATATCTATAGTTTTGTTTCCTGACACACTTACTGATCGTTTTTAGATTCATCGTAGCCAAAAGTTCAGCTACAAAAGTTACTTTTTGGCTCTTTTCTTGTCGTTGTTGCTATAGAATTGGTATAAAATTAAAAACCTGAACATCACGGAATCTTATACAATAGGGATTTCAATTGTGAGGCGTTCTTATTATTGTTTTGATCGACCTATTCTAGCCATGTTCACGACTTCAAAGTTTAAGGCTTGAGACTTTTGATGTTGGTTTTTTATGTCTATCTACTAGGACGTAAAAGAGCACACTTTCAAAGTTGTAGATTTGGTTTTTCTCATCTGGCATCCTCCCTAGTTGATGTATTAGGTTTAGTTTCCTTGCATTGTCATCTTTCAAGTTTCCATTAAGTTTTTGTTATACATGTTCTTCACTTAGCTGTAGTTTCCTGTATGCGAGTAATAACTCAAGTTTTTATTTTCTTGCATAGTTTATAGACAGCAATCAAGCTCTAATCTGCATGAATCTCATTCAGGTGCTGCTTAGTAGTATTAACAATGACCAATTTGTATGAATCCGTCCCATAACTTTTTTGTCTGTCGAGCTTCTATGGCATATAGGATTGGTTAACTAGTCTCGACAAAATGTTTATTTCAGAGTCGACAAGGATACTGTGGTAAATGTTTATTTCTACTACGACAATTTAAATTATTTTTCTTCTGAGGCTCATATTATGCAGAGAACGAATTTTTTAGATATGTAATCTTTTCAAAGCCATCAGAGTATGTCTATTTCTTTTTTGCTTCTACATTCTGAATACCTTTGCAAACACTGCTGGTTTTTGGGGTGGAAAAGCACTATCTCAACTTGTATTCCTTCGTCTCCTGAGGCACTTATAGGGGAGTAGTCTATCTAATGCAGTTATGTTTCTACTATATCATTTGTTTTACAGATGAGCTTATTTTGCAGGTTGCTGTTACTACTGCAGAACTTCTGCAGGAACAAGAGAAAGCTACAAGGAAACATTCGTCAGGGAACAAGTCCAAAGTCCAAGAGTTTAGCTCACAGAATATGGAGCATGTATTCTCATTTCTCAATAGACCAGATTCTGATGAGAATGATTGCTTTGTGTGCGTTGTTGTCCACAATATCGATGGACCAGCTTTGCGAGATTCAGAATCTCAACAGTATCTCGCACAAATGGCATGCTCTTCTCATGTTCGTATGATTGCTTCCATGGACCATGTTAACACCACTTTATGTATGTTATCTCCAGGCATCTTTACTAATTCCCTTCTTCAGGATGAATGTGGAATCTGTTCTCATGAAATTTCTTTCTGAGCTCTTTAAGTGCTTCTACATTGATGAAGCTATTCTACATTTAGTTTTAATACTTATATACTGACAGTTCCTATTGACATGGATCTCTATTTGATTGCACCAGTGTGGAATAAGAAGATGGTTCATATGCAGTTCAATTGGTTGTGGTACCATGTTCCCACCTATCAGTCTTATAAAGTGGAAGGTATCTTTTACCCATTGATTCTAGCTAGTGGCACGGCGCCACAAACTACTAGAACTGCGTTGATAGTGTTACAGAGTTTGACCCCGAATGCGCAGAGTGTGTTCAAGGTTCTTGCAGAATATCAGCTAGCCAACCCAAAAGAGGAAGGTAAGTCATTCTTCCATAACTTGTTTTTATTGGAAAAACTTCTTTCTGCATGTAGGCTGTACGTGCTGTATTTGCTTTCTCAGGTATGCCTGTCAATACTCTGTACACCACATCCCGTGAGCTTTTTCTGGTTAGCAGCCAAATTACCCTCAATTCTCATCTCACTGAGTTCAAAGACCATGAGCTAGTGAAAACCAGAAGGCATTTGGATGGCCAGGACTGTCTCTATATACCTCTAACGTCAGAAGCACTTGAGAAGTTGTTACGAGAATTGAACTAAGCTTACGCTTTTCCGCCGACTATGTCATGTTTTAGAGTATTCACTTATTCTTTATTGGCTTCAAGTTCAAATTTGAGAAACTGGTGAGTTGGTGTGCTGATTCACCGTTTTAACTCCTATTAAACTTTACGTCTCAACTACCATTATCCAGGTTTCCGAAACATCTCTTTCAACCTTATTAATAGTATTCTTCTGTATTGACTACTAGAGTTTATAATTGCATTATGTTTATTATTTTCTTTTTCTTATTGTAGTTGACATAATTGATAACCAGATAGTTGCTCTCACACGATTATTGTAGCTGCTGTTAATTTGACAAACTCAACTTGAATTGCTTTGCTGAAATAAAGTTATTATTTTTTAGTTGTAAACAAGTGGATTTCTGTGCTGTTTAGATACAGATATTGCATGAGAAATTGAAGACTGTATAATAGAACTGGTTGATGTTGATTTGTTTTTTTTGGTTTGTAAAAACAAAACACGAGTAGTTGGTTGGTCCCTAGTCCTACTACCTGGATCATTATCTTTACTGGTAACCACATGAATTATTACGAAAACATGAATCAATTGACCACCTGTTTCTTTTTTCTCTTTTTCTTCTGGTTCTCGTTGTTCAACTGAAAATCTCCAGAAGCAATATATTATCCTCAACTTAAAGCAACCACCCCAATTATGTATAAAATTTATTTCTCCATTACTAACGATAACAATAATATACCTATACTAATCCTTTCACGCCTATTACACTTTTTAGAGTAAATTTATCAAATATTATCGTTCAAAATTTCTGCCTAAGAACTAAATTTCTACAAGATTAAAGTCTAATTTGATTACAGAAACGAGTTTTTAAAAAAAAATTTGTATAAAGTGAATTTTTTTAACAGTGAGTTTGAAAAATAAATTTATTTTGTATATTCGATTGCATTTTAAAATGAATTTATAAATATGTTTTATATTTTATTATATCTGAAAGTAAGTTTTTAACGAAATAAATTCGGATAAAACTAAAATATGAAAGGTAGAAGCTTTGGTGTTCCAATGCCAAGCAAGCAACTTATAAAGGATCACAATTTTTAATAGAGAGTCTATATTGCCGAAATATGTAATTAAAGCTTGAAATTGTAAATCTCGTTGA
The DNA here is from genome assembly GCA_019914995.1 of Acanthochlamys bracteata. Classification (NCBI taxonomy): domain Eukaryota; kingdom Viridiplantae; phylum Streptophyta; class Magnoliopsida; order Pandanales; family Velloziaceae; genus Acanthochlamys; species Acanthochlamys bracteata. The sequence goes on along the minus strand of CM034129.1, from coordinate 10,325,314 downwards.
TTGTTAACATTGAGGTCAGCTTTTAGCTCTCTACCCAATACTATTGACTCTCTCTTCTCCAAAATTTCTTCCCAATTTTTTTCCCAAAATTTCCAAAAAAATTATTATAATTGGTGTTACAAGTGATCGAATTGCTATTAATCAGCGATGAACTCAATCTTCGATCGTTGATTTGTTGTTCTTTTTTTAGGAGATGTGGGGCGGCGGAGGTGGTGGCGCGAAGCTTTACTGGGGCGTCATCGACGGCGATGCTGCGTCGAAAGCAGTTGAGGGGATCGTTGTTTTGTTTGCTTGGCCTTCGAGTAACGAGAGCGATTTGAAGCCGTTCGTTGAGCTGTATCTTTCTGTTGGGTGGAAACCTTTAGTTTGCCACTGTGATTTATTCACCCTGTAAGGGAAAAATGAAAAACATTTTGATTCTGCTCAAAATTTGGTTCCAATTGATATTTACTTGCTAAAGATTTTCGCTTTATGTGAGTTTTTAGCTCCAGTTGATTGTTTAAGTGGGAACGGTATGAATTATTGGTTCTTGAGTTTCGGCCAAATGGAATTTTGAGATTCTTTACTTCGAAATTCCCGCTTGACTGGATTTTTTGCACGGGGATATTATAGTTAGAGAAGTGGGTATTGCATGTTTTTGAGAGCAGGATGAGTTTCAGTGTGGAATGTGCAACAGTTGTTGGCTCTTGAGTTCTGTACAAAAGGAATCATGTGAAATTCCTTAGTTAAAGTTTTCCGCTTCACTGGATTTCTAGCTCAATGAAATGATAATTAGAGAAATGGATCTGTGTTTTGGAGCATAGGATGCACAAACAAGTACGTATCTGTTATTTAGTAGACGTAGCTAGTAAATAGCAGAAGTGTGAAAGGTTTTGCTAGCAGCAAAGGCCTCAATTTGCTGTGTTTTGGTAGGAACTCATAAGTTAGTGTTGGGAATAAAAGGTTTTGCTGGGGTATAAAATGGTGGAGTTGTCTTTGCATTGCAGAAGCTCGCCTTTACATAGATGCGATCAAGGTGGTTTGGTTCATATGTAGGCTATTCTTATGACTGACTTGGGATGATAAATGAGATATAGCCCAATGAGATATCATCGGATGCCATCTATCGTGTTTTCTGTTCACACATGATTTTGTTTTCTTGTTGGATGAGCATGAAAATTTCCTTGTAGTCTTTTACGCCTGTATAATTGTAATTATGTTGTGTTTGAACAGTTTTTCTGCAGAGAAGGCCACGTCACAAGCATTTGGTGTCCTACATGAGCTTATAAAGGTTGGTATCCTGCCTCTTTTTAGAAAAAGTTTACTTTTCCTTGAAGCACAGTGCAATTATTTAATAGCTAGCACGTTTTTTTCTTAATATTCTGAATCCCTCATACTTAGTTCCCTTGATATAGCTATGCTAGAAAAGTATCATATGCTACCTTCCTTTTATTGTAATAACAGGAATTGAAATTAAGACCAAGTCCAATTGTATTTGCTGCTTTCTCTGGGGGAGTAAAGGGTTGCATGTACAAGGTTCTTCAGGTAAGGAGTAAACTTGTTGTCTGCTAATGCACTTTTCTCTCTATAGTTTCTTTCTTTAATAGTCTACTTCTACATTTATTTGAGCATAATCATGTAAAATTGGATACACAAATTAAACTTACATTTTTATTTTTATTTTTTTCAAATTGGCAGTTGATTGAAGGGAAATGTAAAGGGCAAGCTTGTCTGGTATGCTCTTGTTACTTATCTTTTTCTTTAAGGCTTGTTTACCAAGCCACCAAACTCACTTTTTTTCAAAGTCACTTTTAATACAAAATAGATAAAAATTTTAAAATAAATTATTTTTTATCAAAAGTTTATTTTCTAAAATTCAATTTAAGATTCACTTTTAATACAAAATAAATCTAAAAACGTATTTTAAAAAATATTTTAATTTTTAATTTTATTTTTTAAATTCATTTTCAAAAGTGAGTTTATCTTAAGGTAAACAAGCCCTTAGCCAATGCAGCACTTCACCTATCTTATCTTTCTCTGTTTAAAGCATTGTATTAGATCAATGTATTTCCCTAATAAGGTTTTTTTGAACAAGCTAAGCAAGGGCTTTCTTTGTTTGTAGAACTTTACTATATAGTCCAAAATTTTGTAGACGATGCCAAAATTGAGATTCTCATCCTTCTTTTTCATATTGTAGATGTCTTTCCTTCTCTTCAACCCCTCTACTCATACTTTTCAAGTTATGTGCCATCAATTAATCTGTATGTTAATTATTATTTTCTGAAGTTTTTTGCTCATTTGATTTTCTGAAGGATGAAGTTCTACTGATAAAAGATAGCATTTGTGGACAAATATACGATTCCGCCCCCATAGATTTCACTAGTGATTTAGGCACTAGATTTGTCATTCGTCCTAGTACAAAAAAATCAACAAACCTTCAAAAAGTAATGTCATGGACGGCAAGGACAGTAGCTTCTGGGCTAGATGCTTTTTGTCTAAAGCGTTTTGAAGCACAGCATGAGGAATATTGGCAAGCACTGTACAGATCTGCTGTAAGGCTTCCATCTTTAGTAGTCCCAACCTTTCTCATTGATTTGTAAACTTGTGATATTTTCCTAATCGCCCTGATGTTTTGTTAAATGGACATTTACAGCATATGAGTCCATTCCTTGTCTGTTGTTCTGAAGACGATGAATTTGCTCCCTTCCCAGTTGTATGTAATTTTGTTCAAAGAATTAGGGAGCTTGGTGGTGACATTACAGTAGCAAATTGGATCAGTTCCCCTCATGTAGGTATGTTCTTCACCTGATTTGACCATTTTTGTGCTGGTTATAATTTTTGCTTAACAAGGAGCTAACTGTAATTAATGCGATCAACACTGTTCTTTTTCGTGCATTATTAGATTTTAACTGTGTTTAACACCTTCTTCATCAATTTTCTATCCTTAGGCCATTACAAGCATCATGGAGCTGAATACAGACATGCAATAGTTAAGTTGTTACAGAAAGCATCAGCAATCTACTTGCAGCAAAGGCAATATACAAATGGAGAAAAAGTAGACATGGAAGGTTCTCTTAGCAGAAGGGCTGATCTGCCCTTAAACAAGAACTCAAGGAGACTAAGATTTGAACCAAATGACGATGCTTTCTTACCAAGATCCTTGGAGTACAATGAAGCTAAAGAAGGTAGTTCATTTCAGCTGCAGAACCCACCAGCCATCAATGCGAACAGTGTTCTAGGCCAGATCCTTTTCGATGTTTGTGTTCCCAAGAACATAGAAGAATGGGACATAAAACCAACCTTTCCAACAAGTGGGAGGCAAACATTTGGTTCTGCTCGAGGGCATGGTTCTTTCAACCCTATTAGAGGAATACGGCGCTCTAGATTGTAAACTCCAGCGTGTACGATAGTCTGCTAAAATATCGTGCTTTCTTCCCATCAATGTATATAAGTTGAGCGCCTGCGGATGCCAAATGTACATGATGCATTTGCCAGCTGATCGATAGTAGTTTCTTTGTAAGTAGTATATATGTTTTTCTGGATGTATCCCTTCCTTCTCTTGCCATGGAACGAAAAAAGAAGCTACAAAATATTGTATCTTTTTCATGATCAGATGAAAATATAATGTAAATATACTGATCATACAATCAAGGTACTTTCCATTAGTTCGTGACTTACGGAAATTATGTTAGAGGTGTTTTAAATGTACTTAATTGAGTTTTGTGAAATTAAAGTTTATAAAAATAAAATTCGATGAAAAATAGAGTTTATTAAAAATAGAATTTAGAGTGATATTTAAAATAAATAAAATTAAAATTTAAAATTAAATTTTGATAGAAGTTGAATTTGGTATGAAAATAGAGTTTAGAATGATAATTAAAATACTTAAAGCGGTTAAATTTAAAATTTGAAGAAAGAAAGTAAAGTTAAGTGTATTTAAAATAAACTTTACAGTGGTTCAGGTAGCAGTAAAACCAAATCACTCATATTACCGTTCATGTTTATTCCATATTATAAGTTAAGAAGGTGAATTTGAAATTAAATTATATGTTTCGAGTAAAGTTCAAGATTTTAATTTAAGAAGCATGAAAATTTGAAGACATCTAGGCTCTAGCAAACTTAAGCAATAACACAATCATAATAATAATTGCAACAAAAACGAGACAATAATAATAATAGGAATTTTATCAAAAAGGTAAAAACCAACATTTTCTTTTCCTTGTTTTTTTTGTTTTTTCTTGTTTTGTTTAGAGAAGAGTTAAAAATAATAGTTAGAAGATGTTTGCCGATGATTATTTTAAAAATAAATTTTTAATTTTTAATTTTACGTTTTCTAATATATTTTTTATAAATATTTAAAAAATTTATTTAAAAATTTAAAAATATAAAAAAATTATATAGTAAATTTATTATTATTTATTATTATCTTTAAAAAAATATAAATACATTTTATTTTAGGTGTGTTTGGAATTGTTTATGAAATATAGCTTTTTTGAAATGAAAATATTTTTATTTTTTTTAAAAAACGAGTTCTATTTTTCTTATTTCAAAAAAATAATAAAAATATGCAATAAAAAGATCTCATTACTTAAAATTTTTCTACACTATCTAAATTTTTAAATAAATTTTTTAAATACTTATAAAATATATATTAAAATACGTAAAATGAAGAAAAGTTAAAAAAGCTGCTTTTGTTATGTTACTACCAAACGTAGCCATATTGGTCCCGTTTGGATGTGATCAAACTTTTGTGCTTTTGAAATAAAGCTGCTTTAGAGTACTGTAAGCGGCTGTGAAATTTTTGTTATAAAAATAGCTTTATACTGAAAAGTGTTTGGATAAATTGTTACTGTATCGTGCTTTTAATGCTGAAAGCTAAATGAAGTGTTTGGCTAAACTTATACTTATTTCTATATGAAGTATATAATGACTGAAATGACCTATTGATATATTATCAAATTTATAATTCTTTGTTAGATGTTATTTACTTTTTAAATTTAATATTTTTTATTATATAATAATTGTATAAATACTTGATATTAATATTTATAAATATATTAGCATATTATATTTTAGTATAAATCAATAATTAAATTAAATAATATTTATTAAAAATTGTTATATGAAATTATTGATTTTAAATAATATTTTTATCTAATGATTAAACGTTTCTTATATTTTCTTATACGAAAATAGCTTATATTAAATTTTTCGAATAATATTTATGACTTTTAACCTTCATTATAACATCATGAATCTTAAAATTTCAAATCAATACTTTGAGTACATTTACTTTGAAATGAACTCTAAATACACAAACTAAATTGAATATTTAATGACAACCTCTAGAACAATGCACTAGGGATCAAATTTAAAGCAGTAATTCTCATTCAAATATTATCCATACAAATACACGGAAATCTTTTTTAAAAGCATCTTTAATTTACAACTGAAAAGTCTAAATAACTCAAACAAAATTTCTTAGATTCTCCCTATTTCTTAAGTGTTGGGAACTGGCCTGGGATGGTTTTCTCCTTAGCTACAGGGGCATCGCATCGCCACCAGTAGAACTTGCTACTCCAGCACTTGCAGAATCTCTACCAATGAATGCACCACTATCGTCACCACCAATGAAATTACCTGCAAGATATGATGCAAGTTAACTAAATTTTACACAATAATGTAAAAGAGATCCTTACTGCATAACCAAATTAATAATAAGTGTGGAACTATAGATTATCATTCAAGCTAGATTCTATAGAAAGCAAATTAATGAAAATGGGGGCTCATGATATTTATGCCTTCACAAGCTTTGAGAAGTTGTGAACATAACTAATCCTTGGACAAAGTAATCTTGCCATCATGGTTCTGGCTCTCTCTTCTAATGGCTAGAACCATAAGAAAAACTAAAAAGAGCTTAGCAATTAACACTACTCATATAGTATGGGAACTCATGCTACATATAACATGCATTTGCATATCATACAATATAAGAAAACCATTAATATAAGTTCAATTCAAAATTTTCGGGCCTGCACCAGGCAACAGAAAGTTGCTTGAATATATCTAAATGAACAACTGGAGAGGTTCTAGTTAGTATCCATTTCCACACAAACTAAAACTTCCATATTAGTTAGTAGCATTAAGGTTTTCAACACAAGCTGGAATGCAACAATCTATCACATGCATAGCATTCAAACACTACACACAATGCAAAACCATCATAGACTTACATCTGCAAGCTAGGTCACCCTAGCTAACATCCATTTCAACACAAAAAAATAAAAAGAGAAAAATTTTCAAATCAGTGAATAGCTATTCTGTTTGCGGTGCAAACAAAAAAACCAGGTAAGACTTAATCCATATATATTAATTCAAGCTATAATGATTCATTTAGTAAAGTAGGAAATTTGCAAATCATATGTCCACTATTATATACATGTACAATAAAATTAGCCGTGATTTTCTCATCAAAGTAGAAATTCCTCAAATCAAATTATAGCTCAACAAGAGATCGCGAATAAAAGGAACAATTACGTACTGGAAAATCACTAGTTATGCATCAATCATTAACATTAGTTAATGAAAACACAAGCAAAACTTTACTTCCAAAAATTCACTGTCCTACTGAGTTGAATCTGTGAACTTACAATGATGCGGCCTTAGATCATCAAATCCTTCTATTCAAACAATAAAATCTGAATGTGCGCTTTCTGCAAAAAAAAAAAAGAAGAAAAGAAACAAAAAGAAACGAAAACAGAAGAAGCTTCAATCTTTAAACCAGACAATGAAATCAAAATGAATGATATCATCAATACTTACACTTAATCTGAATGAGATTCTGCGAGAGAATTTAAGAAAAATGAACAAGATAAAATTAATACCGATTAACAAAATCAAACACTAGAGTTTTGTAACTTGAGAAGAAACAGAGAGCTTACAATTGGTGCTGCCATGATTCTCTTAAGCTTCGTTGAAGCTATGGTCGAAAAAATCGAAGCTTTTGCCTTCGTCGGAAATTGTCGAAGATAAATTAAAAACCCTAGAAATCAAATACTAGAACTTTGTAACTTGAGAAGAATTTATAATAGCCAAAAGGGGCCCGATGCACCAGCAAACGGAGTTTTACCAAACTGATGGCAGCAGGATGAACGGCAGCCAATGAAGGATGCCGGAGGAAAAGAAACGACAAGATCAACACAGATTTAGAGTTTCGGCCGATATAGAATTTGCGGCCTGACGTACTAGCGATGCTGGTTATACCAAATTGAGGGCAGTAAGATGAACGATAGCGAATAAGAATGCCGGAGAAAAAATATAACAGGATCGGCATCGGAATTTAGAGAATGATCCCCGCCAGAGAATGAGCGATCGGCAGCGATAGCGAGAGCGAACGGGAGGAAATAAGGAAATGAAATGAGAATAATGAAAATAAGTCTGGTTGAAATACATATAATATTGTAATTGTGCTAACTTACAGCGAGCAAAATTGACATTTAATACATCTAGCAAGGAAAGCCCCGCGCGGCTTTACTTTGAAAGCATCAAATTGGAGCTTTCTATTTTTCATTGTTTAAAGCCGTTTTTGGCAGTTTAAAACATACGCATCCAAACGCTTGAATTACTATTTTTCGAGCTTTAAGCTCGAAAAAAGCATAACCAAACAGGGCCCTAATAGTATGAAAACAGGGAACGCGTTTCCGCATAGGCGGTGGGCGGCGCACGGTAACGTATACCTTATTACTCGAAACGCGGCGAAAAAATATTGGCCACTTTGCAGGTCACTATCTAATTGTGTTGCGACACGTGGTCAGGGACTACTTGTTATCTTATTACACAGGATACAGTTTCTGACATGTTGATGATTCTAAGCATCATTCTCTGCCGAATATCCCTTCGATGGATTCCTCTCCTTTCCTTCTCTTCTTCTTTCAATTCCTTCACCACTTCATTTTGCCAACTTTCTGTTCGACGAATTGCCTCATAGAGATTCAACACCTTTTCCTTCTGTTACCCCGGAACTATTCGTTCTAAATTCTTTGCATTTATAATTTTCGGTCCGGAAAATTACAGAATTTGTTGAAATTTTGATTTGAGTCTGAGGCATTGAATTTGTTGCTGTTATTTGATTTCTGATTTGTTTGTTCATTCTTTTCTATGATTAGAGAAGAATTTTGATTCATGGTCATTGTGATTTGATATTTGCAGTGGTTGGATTGGATCTCTGTGTTGGTTTGAAGTTATAATAATGATTTGATTGCGGATAAAAAATTCTGTCTTTTAGTCAATTGAGCATTGGTTACCTTTTTTGCTGGTGGTACTTCTTGAGAATTTGATTTGTCTCGTTGTTTTCGGATCGCTTATATGATATTCGGTGGTGGAAGATTTGTTTTCGGGAGGATGTATGCCGTAGAACGTCTAGGGAGCTACATAACCAGAGGGGTCTATACCGTTTCTGGTCCCTTCCATCCCTTTGGTGGTGCTGTTGATATCATTGTTGTCCAGCAGCCCGATGGCAGTTTCAAATCTTCTCCTTGGTATGTACGCTTCGGTAAATTCCAAGGGGTTCTTAAAACGAAGGAGAAGAATGTTAATATCTGTGTCAATGGTGTTGATGCCGGGTTTAAGATGTATTTGGACCATAAGGGAGAAGCTTATTTCGCTTTGGCGTCTGAGGGTGGAGATACCTCTGTCTCTGTGTCGCCACCATCATCTGGTGATGAGACAGATCAAAGTGAGCTGTTCAGAGAAGTGCAGAGCTACAACTATGATGGTGGTCATCAGGAAATTGTTTCTGAAGTGAAGGTTGAGATGGGTGATGGGAAGAAGATCATTACTCGAAAATCAACCAAGGGCCCTCGGATTTTTGGTCTTATGTTTGGAAGGAGGTCGATGAAGGATGACAAGAAGGTAGCCGATGTGGAAAGAGTGAGCTCGTTAGATCGAGCAGAGTTTGCAGCAGATCTTTTGGAGATGAAGTGGTCGACCAATCTCCCAACTAAGGATCGCCATCCGGTCCCATCTGTTGAAAAAGCATCTCAAAATGAAAAACAAGATGCTGAAAAATCAGATAGAGAAGGAGATTCACATGGAACTTTGCAAACCACTGAACTTAGTGATGGAAAACCAGCAAATCCTCATAATGAAGGTGTCAACGATAACATCAAGACCACCATATATACTACTGAGTATGTTGAAGAGATTAGGTTTCACAGTCCTCAACGTGTTAGAACAGATCAGGTATCTGGGCTTAGTCCAAGTCCAGTGAGTGCCGAAACTACTGAATTTCTTCTTTCAACTAACCAAGAACTAGCGGCATCTCATCTTGAGGAAATTGCTAGTAGTCCTCAGGCATGTAAAGTCATTGAGGAACACTTTGAACATTTTGAAGTGGCATCTTCTACCATTGAGTCTAGTCCTCCTTTAAGAATCCATGAGGAGGTTGCTGAGAGTTACATTGTGGAAGCTGGGGTTGTAGGTGATAAGGATGAGATGATGTCCAACTTGAGGGGAGTTGAAAATGCCACAGCATCTAATGATGCTCTTCTCATAAATTCACCTCTTAGTCAGAGTCCTTATTCAGGCTCAGGTCTCCATGACATGCAGCAGAATGAAGAGGAAAGGCATAGTATTCCTAACGAAGAGGAGGTCGCCTCTTTAATCTACCACAAAACAGCAGGAAAAACAACTGTCAGTTTTGATGTTTCTTCTATGACTATCCAAGAGACTGAAAGTTCAGGATCAGCTAAGCATTTTGTACCACAAACTGAATCTGTTAGGGAAATAGTTCAGCTTGATTCTGAAGTAGTTCCATCATCCAAGTCAGCTACATATATTAGGGGAAATTGCAATGGATTCTCCCACCAGAACATGGAAATATCAGGAGGCAGCTATGCGTTGACCTCTGAGAACCTTGAAATCAACGACAGAAGTAATAAGGATTCTGAAAATGGGAAGGGAAATAGCTTCGGTGGTTACTCTCCCCATGTAACCATTGTCGAGGGAGAAGTTGTAAGCGCTTCTTCACAGCCCGGTATTAGAGAACAAGGCCATGTGCAAGAAATGTCTCAGGAGAAGCAAAGTTGCATAAACAAAATGGAAATTTTCCAGAATGAAGTTTATGCAAATGAAGGATCGATAAGAACAGATAAGACCCATATCCTGTTCTCAGGAAATGCAGATGGTGATGATCAAGGCATATTTGGTCAGATCGATGGTGTTACTGATAAAGACGTTCACCATGAATCATCACACAGTGATGAAGATGAAGAGCATCATGCTTTAGACAATTCTGGAAGTGATTCAAATGGGGCAGAGTTGAAATACGCAGATCAGAGTCGTTCCTTTGGCCACCATTCTGATATTTCAAGTCCTCGAAGTTGTCCTATAAATATACCTAGGATCAAGGAAGATTTGGGGGAAACCAAAGCATTAATAAGATCTTTACCAACTACTAGTTCCAATATCAACAATCTTGAAGAATCTACTGTGGAGCCTTTAAGTAGGTCACTGAATTCTGGTGTTACACATTATATTATTAAAACCGAAGCTCTTGCCTCCTCAAAACTGGAAGAAGATGCCTTAAGTAAACTGCTGGCTGGGCAACTTACTGACTCTACTGTCAAAGCTGGTAGTGATGCCCCAACTCCTGTTGTAGGTAAAATCTCTGATGCTGCTTTACTCATCATTAGCAGATCATCGTCAGTCATTTGAACAGTGTGACATCATTATTCCTGAAGATTAGACTTGTGTTGTCACAGTGTCAGATCTTAATGCTGTAGAAGATAATGTTATGCTCAATTGTTCTAAGGCTGCATGATAGCGTGCTAAAATACCAACATAGCTGGCTTTTGTATTATGTCTCTTTTAGTTTTACTGAACTCATGATACACTCCTAAATGCATGCAGAGTTATCTCTGTGCAGACACTTACTATATGAAGGGATGGGAGCTGATGCAGCATCTCGTGCATTTGATACCGGAAAGGTGAATATGGAGGAATTTTCTACTTTGGGCCCATCAATTGTGAAAAACAAAAACGTAGTTGTAAGAATTGGTGGTCGATATTTTCCATGGGAAGCAGCTGCACCTATCATTTTGGGAATGGTTTCTTTTGGTCAGGAACAGATAATTCAACCACTAGGCATGATACCTGTCAACCGAGCCAGTGAAAATCTCAATGCAGATACTACAACAGAGATTGTGCAGTCTGGTGGAAATTGGAGAATCTGGCCATTCGGTCTCAGGAAATCGAAAACCATTGGCAATGTCAGATCAGGCCCTGTCGGGGTAAGCAAGAAAGACAGATTGGAAAGTGACAGGCTTAATTTTGCTAGAAAGAAGGTTCTCACTCCAACGTCTGAACAACTTGCCTCCTTGAATCTTAGAGAAGGTCAGAATGTGGTAACATTCACTTTCTCAACCCCGATGCTTGGGCAGCAACAGGTCAAAAGTCCAGCAATGCTTATCAGTTTGCTTATAATCCCATGTTTTCCTCTTTCAAACTGACAATAACTAGCCTGTCTTCTTTTCTTATCAACAGGTGGATGCGAGGATATATTTGTGGAAATGGAACACTCGCATAGTCATTTCAGATGTTGATGGAACAATTACCAGGTGATTCACTTGGATGCAATTTAATTTTTATATGTTTTTGAGGCACTTGGTGTTTCTGTATTTGAGATACGTCTCAATGTTGCTTTAGTTGGTGTAATTGATAATTGTCGTTATGACAGGTCAGACGTTCTTGGTCAGTTCATGCCTCTAGTTGGTATAGACTGGTCCCAGACTGGTGTTGCTAATCTATTTTCTGCAATTAAGGTAAGGCTGCATAATGTAGTAGTGCATTAGCACTCTTTGCAATGCCTTTCTTCAGAAGCATTAAACATGAAGAACATCATAGGGCAAGTTGTTGCACATCTTAAATTGCATGACAAATGTGAAGGAGTCTCTTGTTCATGCTATATCTATTTATTGGCTTTGTCTGTTGTAAGCAGTAGGAACTAGATTTGATGTACTAGGATATGAACTTGCTATTGTGAGGATTGTCTTTTATGCAGTGTACTTGCGATTTATGAGAATATCGTTGACTTTTCAGTAAGGCGTGATTTGCAAACTGAAAGAACCAACTAATTGTTGTCCTTGCACTCTGTGATATTTTATTTGTTCAATCTGTTGCTATATTTCATTTTCTACAGGACAATGGATACCAGCTGCTCTTTCTAAGTGCACGCTCCATTTCTCAAGCGTATTTAACACGTCAGTTTCTGTTTAATCTTAAGCAGGTAATTTGTTTCTCGTGGTTGTTGTGCTTTGTTTTGTGCAAAGTGTCTGTGGCAAAGTTTGTGTTTGGATTTTCAGGATGGGAAAGCTTTGCCCGATGGCCCTGTAGTTATATCTCCAGATGGTCTCTTCCCATCACTTTATAGGGAAGGTGTGTGAAATAAACATTAACCCTATACAGCTTCCCAAATTGCATGCATTCTTAGCAATAGTTACTTGAACTTGACTATGCCATTCAGACTTGGTAATATGCACCAAAACAATGTTCATCTTTGTCAGTGGTTGTTTTGATCATCATATTCGCATACCAGACTGCTGAGTTTTGATCATCATATTCCTTTTGTTTTTTATTCCTGGGTTTTTTATATCTGCTTTCTAGGTAGGAATGCAAGTACTATTGTCATCAACAATAGCAGGATCGAGCCCATAAAGCTTTTTTTATTTGCGTCAAGGATTGTTTGAATGTAAGAGGATTGAGGAGTTCAGTGTTGTATCCATAATCAGTTCTTGGTTAATCTTCCAATAAATTTTCTGATCTGGAGAGAAATAATTTAAACTAATCTTGTCTGTTCCAGAGAGGCCAAAACAGGTTTTTGGTGGTTTCTTTTGCATTTTATAGCAATAAAGAGGTGAAGGAAAACCTACATTGAAAGTATGAGGTGGTGAGAGGGATTTCAATAATCTTGCATCAGAACATGTAAAGTTGCAAAAAACCTCCCAAAAGCCTACCTATACAGCTCTTATTAGTCTGGTGAAAAACATGTGCAAGATTGGAACATAGCCAAAGATTCATCAACTTGGTGATTTTCTCAGTTCCAATATATTAGGGTTCCAGAAATTACATAGTTAAACTATTATCTCTTATTTTCTTCTTTTTTTCCTTTTTTGTTCTCCATAGTTGCGTCACTTGTATGAATAATGCTTGAACTGAGCATTAATGGTGACATAAGCGAGCAATGTACAGTTGATGATGTCTAATTTTTTAATCAATGTGTGAATGAAAAATATTGTACGACCTGTATGTCCTTCTGTAGCCAATTGTTGTTTTATAAGGTTCATTTTACATAAGCATGGCATTTGTTGCCAAATGAAATGATTTGATGCCTTCGGGTATACTTCAGAGACTGATATTGGCAGGCAACCTGAAAGAATAATTTATGGCACAGTAATTTCTGCAACTCAGGACTCATCTGTTTTTTTGAAAGTTTGTTGAACATTTCTTAGAATTTATCACATTTTAAATTTTACTCTGAAATATGATTTTATTACTTTTTCAATTGCAGTAATCAGAAGAGCACCGCATGAATTTAAGATTTCATGCTTAGAGGTGAGGTCCACCAGCTTTTTAAGACTTTTCACATTATTACATCCATCTTGGCTAACATGCTCTTTACTACCATCAGGCTATTAGGGCATTGTTTCCTGCTGATTGCAATCCATTCTATGCTGGTTTTGGGAACAGAGATACTGACGAAATTAGCTACTTGAAGGTCGGAATCCCTAAAGGCAAGATCTTTATCATCAATCCTAAGGTGCATCATTATGAGTGATTATATTTTCAATAAGTTTGATAATGGCTTAACTTCATAAGAAAACTTGATATGTAATTTTGTTTTTTTATGTAATACCCAGGGTGAGGTTGCTGTAAACAGTAGAGTTCACACAAAATCGTATACATCATTGCATGACTTAGTCAACAGCATGTTTCCAGCCATGTCCTCAGCTGAGCAGGTGAAGCATATATGTTACTGTGTTAACTAATTATAATTTGCTCACATATCTCACATTCATTTTTTGAATCATTCTCATTGCTAATGACTCAAACTTATGTTACATTATTCAGGAGGACTTCAATAATTGGAATTACTGGAAATTGCCTTTGTCCAATGATGATTTGTGACAATGTTTCTAATTCCTCACACAAAGAACCCCATACATATGGAGTCGTGAGAAGTTCATCCATGCATTCCTTTCTTTCTGCAGGTATGGTCGTTTTTAGTTTCCAATAATGTTTGAAATCTTTAAAGAATTTTCAGGAGCTAAACATTCCGAAAAAGTATGCTCTTGTTGACCTTACTGTGGTGGGTGGGAATTCACACAAGCTGATAGCTAGTTTTACACAAGTCAGCCCCTTGCAAATTTAGGCCCCCCTTTCAGACACATATTAACTTGCATGCTACTCTAAAGTGGATCGCTTAGTGCGTGTTGGTGCAAGCAAAAATTCTGCAGAATTCCCACAGGGGTTGATCAATAGGGTGTCTTATGAGTTACACACACTGTTGTATCATATATGCATGAGTTCGCACCTGCAACTTACTGGAGGAGTTGCTGAATGTCTCTTTTAACAACAGATATATCCATTGGTTTGAACTCCATATACTTCAAGTTAAGAGAAATTGCTTGCGCTGAATTTTTATGGAAATGAAGATTGTGCTCCTTTTATAAATGCATAATCATTATTGCTTCACAACGCAGTTGACGTTACTTGCTCTTTTCTGTAAATGGCAGGCCAATCATGGTTGGTTTAAGCGGAAAACGATTGATTATTGGTGAATGTTGTTATATACATACACGAACACATGCAACGGGCGAAAATCAGACTTATATACCCCCGACAAGTTTGTACAGTGATATAATAGACTCAGGAGAAATGGATTATTTGTGCACCATTTATACAGGTGCATAATCTGCAACATTTGGTATCAATGTGAAGTTTTGTTCGATTTTCTTTGGTCTATTTCCTATCTTTGTACAGAATACTGATTCGATCATAGTTACCTGTTTCTCCGTGGCCTTTTGAAGCTGTATGACAAAAGTACATAACATTTTTGGTACTGAAGGAAACGATTTTGGTATCAGTTTAGAACAGTTTTACTGCAGAAGGAAAGTACACAATATTTTGCAGAACTCCTCGAAAACTATTTTCATGCCCAGCTTTTTCTGCGAAGTTAGAGTACTTACAATTTTTTTTTAAATAAAAAATATTTAGATAATAAGTTTTTATTTAAAAAAATAAAGTTTTATGAATTAAAATATTTTATATATTTAAAATTTTATTGAAGTTAAAAAGTCAGAACGAAATAAAATTAAAAAGTATTTCGAAAATTTCACGCCGCTGCTATTAGCATCAGTTTCTCTGATCCCTCTGCTGCACTGTTGGGTACAAGAGTGAAGCAGGTTAGTCAAATAATCAGAGGAAATTTTTTTTTAAAAAAATTTGATAAATATATTAGAGAGTTTAAGAATTTATTGGCTTTAAGGTTTTATATTGGACTAGATTTTTCAGAGTATTGTCAAACTCTTTAGATAAAATTTTTTGTTTATACATTTTAGAAAGCTACATTGGAACTTCCTGATTGTATGTCACAAAAAAAAAAGCATTTTTTTTTACCATTAAACATCTGTGAGCTGAATATGTAATTTGCTTAAGCTTTATTTTTTAAAAAATAATTACAAACATGGAGATTTTTAATACTACTTTATTTGTTTGATGTGAAGTACCACCAAATGAAAATTAATTAATAAAATGAAGTAGATTCTGTAAATTTTGTTCTTATTGCAAAGGATAAAATTGTTCTAGTTAGTATATTAATGATCTTTAACAAAAATAACTAATCTTAAAAGTACTTTTAGCAATTTAAATCTCCCAAAAAATGAAATATCTACAACCAAGGATCGTTGTTTAAATGATTTGAATTTTATTTACTCCCGTCAAATTTAAAATTTCAAATCACATATTTCAATTATTCATTAAACTCATAACTCATTTTTATTTAACTGTTTAGAAACTTATTATTTTAATTTTTAAAACTTAATTTTTTATTTTCAATTTTATTTTAAATAAAATTAAATATAAAAATTAAATTTATTTTTAATCTACTTTTCAAAAAAAAATTATTTCTATAAATTCACTTCTGCGTGCAGAACTTAAATTCGGTTATTTAAAAACGCACGGATAAGATATTAAAAGAAAAGAAATCTTTATTTTACTTACTCGAACCATTTCAAACATAATTATTATTATTTTCCTCCTTAAACATTAATAATAGGAGCTCACCTACTACAAGCTAAGGACAAGATAATAAAAGAAAACAATAAATTATAATTTGTTCAAACTTTTGTTGTAATTTATGTTCTATCAATTCATGCATACGTTAGCTACTACTTGATCATGTCATGTCACTCCCCTTTGACTAAAGGCGGATTTAAAATGTTTTTATAAATTTGTGGTGAAAATAAAAAATAAAAAAATAGAATTTTTTAAAAAATAAATTGAAAATAGAATTCAAATTTTATATTTTAATAATTTTTAAAGTAAATTAAAAATTAGAATTATATTGAAAGGTGTGTAAATAAAAAAATTAGACTAAAATTTTGTACGTAAAATAAAATTTTGAATTTTTTTTATACAAATTAAATATATTCAGAATTTCAAAATTAACAATAAAAAATAAAATTACCAATATTTGAAAATACGTTCTAATAATTAATAACAAATTTAACTTTTAAATATATATACGGGAGAATAATAAAAACATAACGAATATATCCACAGTACCATTTAGTGCATATTGGATTTTACTTTAATTTTAATTTTATAATTATAATATTTTATAGAATTTATTTTAAATTTTAGAAGGTATAAAAAATTTAAATACAAAAAATTTAATATTTTTAAGATAAAAAATAAAACTTTTTTTAAGAAAGAAATATTTTTAATTTAAAAACAATTCTTTTTTAGAATAACTTTCAAACATCGTCTTAGTTTAATTTTTACCGTCCGATCGAAAATCATTTAGATTTTAATTTATGAACGCGTAGGTGTAGTAGCTACTAGCTATGTTATATAAGTTGGAGTCACTACTAGAAATAAATAAGAACAAACAGATCAAAGCTAGATAGTGAAGACGATCATGTCATCAAGCTCTAAACCTCTTGCGAACATCAAGATTAATCTTGTTTGCTGCCTTGCTTTCTTCATCTTCATCTACATCTTCCTTCTTCTCCAAACACCATCACCCTTCTCTGAAAATTTTCTTCTTCATCACTGTCCTTCTTCTGACAATAATGATCAGGTAAGGTAAGTTGTAACCTTTTAATTTCTCTCGTAATTAAACTTTTATGATTTAGCTACTATATGCATGCAATCTTGTTTTTATTTTAATTGTTTCTGATAATTTTTTGAAGATTTTGTTGTTCAATGATGATGGCAAATTAGTAATGTTTTTTTGTTAGTTTTGTTCTGAAAGGTTGAAGAAGGAATTAGTATTAATGAAGAGAAGAAGACGAAGGAGAGGAATTATATATTAAACAATTCTCTGACAAACTTCGTCGCCGACTTGCCTCGAGATCCGAAAATCGCGTTAATAAACATCGGAGACGAAGACACTGCAGTATGGCAGATGATCGGGAAGAGTAGTACTACTGCTAGAGTTACACAGGTGAGCTTCGAGAAAGTCCCTGAAACCCTGGAATGGAAACACTTGTTTCCAGAATGGATCGACGAAGAAGAAGAGAACGAAGGCGCATTATGTCCGGAGCTACCTATGCCGGAGTTATCCAACATAACCGAAGACATAGATGTGATCGTTGCCAGAGTTCAATGCAAGTGGCCGGAGAAAGATTGGGCACGAGACGTGCACAGATTTCAGGTTCACTTGGCTGCTGCGAACGTGGCCGCGAGGAAAGGGAAGAGGGATGGGAATGGAAAGGTTAGGCTTGTGATTGCCGGAACTTGTCGGCCGATGATTGAAGTTTTTAGCAGTGATGATTTGGTGAGGAGGGAAGGTGAGTTCTGGTTCTATGAAGCTGATGGTACAAGGTTGGAAGACAAGGTGAAGTTGCCTGTTGGTTCTTGCAAGCTTGCCTTGCCCCTTTGGAAAGAAGGTAACAAAAAAAAATTATTATGTTATTTATTTACATTAATTGTCTTATTTTATAGATTTAATTGTTGAATAATTGCATAAATTTATTAATAATTTAATTGTAGTTACTTAATTGAGTCATATGCCAAATCTGCTCAGCTCTTTAGTTGTTAGGATTATGATTGTTTAGATTTAAATTGGTGTCTTGATTAGCTGTGCTATGCAGTTAAAATAAACTAAAATTTTAATGTGAAATTTTTTTATAAAAAGTAAGTTTCAATTAGAACATGTCATAATTAAAATAAACTAAATTATCGATTCAGATAAAAAATTAATAGCAAATGAAATCTGAAAGTTAGGTACACAATTAAACATTCAAAAACTATAACAGCTAACCATGTTATTATGATTAAATATTTTTGCTTTGCTAAGGCGTGACGTTATATAAAACAATTTTTTATAGTTAGTATTATTAGTTTGTATCAGTTACTTGTTAGTTTGATCTTTCTATTAACCAATAATTCCACAAACAGTCATTGATTAATTAATAATGTTTGACATAACACGTGCATGCATGTCGTAAGAGTTTTAGATAAATCTGTTATATAGTTATAATCATAAGATTAAGAGAAAGTTTTGGAGTATTTAAAAAAAATATTTATGTTTAAATTTTTGAAAGATAAATTTGACTTATTTTAATTAAAAAAATTATACATAATTATATTTTATTAATTTTTTTATAAAAAATTTAGATACTGTAAGAAATTTATTTCAAAAGGTGAAAATATTAACATGTATTTATAGTCATAGGATTCAGATAAATAATGTTCCCGTTTAAAACATTACAGAAGGCAACGAAGAAGTGGACCTATCTAAGCTAGCTACTCCGGCGAACCCTAGGCTGCCGGAAGCCTACGTCACGGTCCTACATTCCTCCGATGTCTACGTCTGCGGCGCTGTAGTTTTAGCTCATAGCATCCGCCAAAGCGGGTCTCATCGGGACCTGATCCTCCTCCATGACAGGACTATCCGTGGCCGGAAGCTTAACGCTCTAGCCGCTGCAGGATGGAAGCTCCGTAATATCAAACGAATTCGAAACCCGAAGGCGAAGACGAAATCCTACAACGAGTACAACTACAGCAAGCTCCGTTTATGGCAGTTAACGCAGTACCGTAAACTCGTCTTCATCGACGCCGACATTCTCGTCTTACGCAACCTCGACTTCTTGTTTACATTACCGGAGATGTCTGCTGTCGGCAATGACGGTGTTATTTTCAACTCCGGTGTCATGGTTATAGAACCGTCGGAGAACACGTTCAAGGTGCTGATGAGTAGACGCGCGGAAGTTGTTTCGTATAACGGCGGTGATCAGGGTTTCTTGAACGAAGTTTTCGTGTGGTGGCACCGGTTACCACGGCGAGTGAACTACTTAAAGAACTTCTGGGCGAATACATCTGCGGAAACAATGGTGAAGAACCACATGTTTGCCGCAGATCCGCCGGCCGCTTACGCAGTGCACTATTTAGGATTGAAGCCGTGGTTATGTTACAGAGACTACGACTGTAACTGGAACGTCGACGATCAAAGGGTTTACGCGAGCGATACTGCACACCGGCGGTGGTGGAAGATGTACGATGAGATCGATCAACGGTTGATCAATGGAGTTTGCAGGCTTTCGTCACAAAGGAAAGCTGATTTGGTTGAAGAACGAGATAAGGCGCAAGACAACGGGTACACCGACGGCCACTGGCAGATCAAAATCACGGATCGCCGGAATTTTCAATGATATACTTTATACTTGTCTGATTTCAATAACATAAACATCACCATGTAAGTGTACCCTAACAGAAGGGGAATTTTTGGAACTTTGATTCTTGTCCGACAAAGAAGAAAAATTCAGGCATCTTATCTGTATTTCGGTATACCAACAAGAAGAGTTCTGCTAGTGCTATAAGATCTCAGAGAAATCTGCATTGTGAATAAGAAAAGAATCGGTCACTCTCAAAGTAACAGCGGAATCGCAGGGAAAAGTGAGGAACTAACATTGATAGGCATTTCTGCAATGGTGATTCCACAGCTTTCTGCAATGGTGACAACCCCCAACTACCAAGTTGATCAGTATTCCATCTGAGAATTCAAATAGACAAAATTTTACAGTAAAATCTTTGATTTGGAATATAGAAATACAAGAATGGAACCTGGTGCCAAGCAAGTAGAACTGCGCCTCATGTATGTTACCTGCATAGAATATGTAAAAATGCTGTATGTTTGTTAAGCTAAAGACAGTTTTTGCAAAGAGCTCGAACATTATACCTTCTTTTTAACTGAGAAATTGCAACAGAGATGAGAGTTTCAAAAATATATGAGATATACCTTCTTTGTAGCTACTCATAACCGATAATAAGTCGTGCTAAAACCGGTTGCTCTCCAGGAACTACTGATGGAAGACAAGCATCAGTCATAACGATCATACACGATTTCTGTTTAGCATCTTCAGTTCCAAGGCTGTCCTCATGGCAAGCATTAACCTTACGGTTCCATTCTGCAATAGCCAAGCGGAACTTTTTAAGTACTGATGCTAGTTTCAGCTTGGTCACTGTACTGCAATCACAAACATCGTAAAGCTACATATGTCAGCAAATTGCTCATAAATGATCATGTTACAACATTACACTTAAGTATTACTATCAAAATATTTCTTAAAAGTATATTTTCATCAGAATTCTAGAATTTGTAAATCCTCTAGAGACTACCTACTTTGTCTGAAATATATACTCTCGCTCTTTCCTCTATTTCAATGGAGAATCTTTCCTCAAGGTACCAAGTCAAATGAACTAGTTCAATCCTCTCAAGTACTATGTAAGAGACAACAAAGTATTAGTTGAACCAGTTGAAACCTGAGAGTGATAGGCACATTGCAAGCACCACATTTATTCTGAAAGGTAAGGCAATAAGCTCAGACAAAACACTGTAGAGTCATATACATGAGTTAAGTCCCCCGAGTACAACTCAGAAAATACAAAGCACTTATTTTATGATCCTCTGAGATTTACAAACAACTCAAATTCCCATAGAAAAACTTCATCCTATTTGCAATGACAGATGATAACCATATGAAATTTCTAAAGAAGACAAAGATCCATTTCTCAAACCATTTTTCAAACCACAACTCAACCAACTAGCAACAAAACGAAAATCACCACCATAGAGACAGCAATATTTGAAACTACCAGAGGGGAAAGTGAGATGAAGGAGAGGTTGGAGACATAAGAGCAGACAGCATCAAGTCATCACAAGAGCTGCAACACAGCACTATTGGCAGTGAAGCCTGCCTGCCAGCAACTCCTAAGAGTCCACCTATATCTCTTGCAATAGAATCGCTTGTAACATTTGTAACTAAATACAGTTCACCAAGTCGCAGATTACTGTGTGAAAGATTAAAACTTTAACCATGCATAACAGTTAATGTCAGCGTTTCCCTTCGAGTTTCAAAATTCTCCAAAAGATTTAGGATATTCAAACATTGAACATATAAAAGCCACATTGAAAACACTAAAAGTTCAAACAATAAACTCTATCAAAATAACAACATATCAACATTACCTAAATTTTAGGGGAAAAGAACAGCGAGAGACCCACGAGATAACCAACTCAAAATATAGATTCAACCAGCATACATTCTGACAACAATAACCAAAAGATAATGTCTTTGGGCTTTATTGAACCAGGTTAACAAGCAGACCAATAAACTAGTACTAGTAATCAAATGTAGTAAAGTAAAATAAAACCCCTTCTTATTCCACTTTTGATAGTTGAAACCCACAAGAAAGAATCAACGCAAGCCCAAGCATCATTACAGCAATACAAATCCAAAGCAGGATATTAGTTTCAAAAAGGAAAAACAAAAGAAGCTGGACATAACCAAACGACATCATCCAGGTGTAGGAAAGACAACCACCATTCCTATTCTAGTTACTGTAAGCCCCAGCGTATCTAGAACCCAAAATTGAAGCAAACATTGTAGATCACAGTAAGACTACAGATATTCAAATTATTAGTTCCAACTGAGAAGAGATACACAGCTAGCTGAACAACCCAAAATGAAACATCCTAAATAGCCAATGGTGAATATCCTTTACAGTTTCCTACCTGTTTTAATGAAGATTGACAGGACACCATAAACTAGACTACAACCTACATAGAGAAACCATAATTTTCTTTTTGCTATCCAACTATGCTATTGATTTACAAGCCTCCCAAGGCATAGTGAACCTTACACTGGATGCCAACATGTAGTAGAATACTTCTTTTCATAGAATTTTATAGCAAACTACAACATCAGAAACCTAGTGCACTCGCTTCTTTCTTTTTAACTCAATTCGAGATACGGCTAGCCTGTATCATATGCAATGATCATTTCTCATACTGGCCTTTGGAAAGGTCAAGTATCAATCTGTTCTTGGCCTTTGGAAAGGTTAAGTATCAATCTTTTTCAAGTGATCAATGTCAAGATAAGCATCTCACTATGAAGAACACAGCCACGTTGTCCCAAAATTTATACTAAATCTTCAAGACAAAATTACAAGTAAACAGGATCATACCTCAGAAACCTCCACCAGTCTTTATAAGAGCAGGAAACTAACAATTCAAAGTAATTAACTTAAAATATGGGTCAGAAATTTTAAAAGAACATAGATAGATAGCTAGTAAACAAAATAAGAAACATCGTTCCTTTCTACTCCAATTACGTATAAAATAAGGAAAAAAATAAAAAATTTAATACAAAAAATAATCAAACAAGTTAGATAGTGATCGAGATCAAAAAAAGAAAAAGAAAGAAAGAGTGCCTGAAGCGGTGAGAGGCTGGAGGTGAAGAAGATATAATGGTCTCGCCACGAATGATCGCCATCTCTCTCTATTCCTCTGAAAATTCTCAGAAAGAAATTGGAAAATTTTGTCGTTGATTGAAACTTTCTTTAGCTCTGTTATTTGCAAATGGTGTGCTCTAATCTGTAGATGTGCTCTGATCTGGGTATATATGTGTGAAATGTTGTGTTCCAAATCAATCGAACGAATAAGAAATTGTTTGGGCCAAAATTATCTGAATACATTTCGGGCGGAAATGTATGGGCCATGTCGTGGCGACTCCGATACTACTCATTGTGCACTATTCATTTGAAGGATTTCCAAAACAATCTAACATATAATGAAATTTATTTTTTGAAGATTTTAAAATTTTCTCAAAATAAACTTTTAAAGTTTTTCAGAAAATAAATTTATTTTTTTCTTAAAAAAGTATAAATTATGGATATATATATAAATAAATAATATATTTATACTTTTAAATTAAAATTTTTTTGTAATAGTTTAAAATTTTATTGAGAAATGAAAAAGTACCACAAATCTTAATGCTAAACATACACTTTCTTTCAAAAATAAGCAAGTCTACTAATGAAGACAAAAATTCAACAATATCATTCACTTTACAGGAAAGACATCAAGCATATATATTTTACACTATATATGAAGTAAAAAAATCTTTCAAAGGTTTACATTTGATCACAGAACACATATACAGGTAAACAAAAACAAAAAAACAAAAGTTGGCAAAATCCATTGCAGTATAGCAAGCACTCTTCCTATACAAGCATTCTGAGTTTATCAATATCGGACTAAATGCTATTAGAAGTATACATTACGAGCACATGAATGTACAACAATAGCAAACTTCAGTGTTTTTATCACTTTGCTGGATGTGCTGCCCTTTTCATTGATAGCATAGTAGCGAGTCGAGGAAATAGGGATTTCTTCTTCCTCAGCTTCTTATCCTTGAGCAGGTTATCGGTTTTATTAGTAGTAGGTGTGTATAGTTCAGGTTTTGGTGTTGGATGAACTGAAACAGCAGAAGGCTCGCCTCTGCTGAAAATTTTCTCTTCTCTGCTGTCTTCAAAACTAGTCGGGTTGCTCCTCGGAGGAAAAGCTCCAACTGAAGCAGCGTCACTTGCTCTTCTTAGCTTATGCTCCGATCTCCAGTTCCTAAGTTCCTGCTCTGCATTCAATTTTCCTAGTTTGGCCTTCTCTGCATGGTCCATTGTGAGTTTTAATGTTTCCTTCCTGTCAACCATCTTCCTGTTAGCTTCTTCCAATCTCGCTAAGGCTTGTTGCTCAGATTCTTTGGCCACTTGAATTTGAGCAACAGCAGTGTTAACTCTCATGAAGGCAAGCTCCTCTGCTTCATGAGCTCGCTTGCTAAGATTGTAGTATTCATCTAACAGAAGAGTGACTCCAGTAGGGGAGTCCTCACCTCCTGTGTAAGTCGCCTGCTCACTTTCCTCTAATGCCTTGATTGCAGCTTGCGCCAGTTTCTCAGAAGCCCTGGCTGCCTCTATCTCCTTTAAGGCAGCAATCAGCCTGCTTTCTATGACACTTGTGCTAACTTTGACTTGTTCCAATTCATCTTTTGCCTTCTTTTGTTCTTCTTGTGCTAGCTGCCGAGCTGTTTTTGCTTCATCCACCTGCTTGGCGGCTTGTTGTAATAATTTGGGCAGCTCGACCATCTTGTCTCTTGCTTCCCTCTCCTTCACTCGAACTTGTTCTATTTCTTCTTCCACCCTACTAACTTCAGCTTCAAGAGAAGCAACTGCTATTGATGCCATTCCTTCCCTTTGCCTCATGGAATTAAGTTCACTTCTCCCCTTTTCCAATTCGGATTTCAGGGATAAAGATGCAACTTGAAGGCACTTTATCTCATCTTTTGCATTCTCAATGGTTACCTTTATTTCATCAAGCTCCTTCCTGATTAAAGCCAAAGCTGCCTCTGAAGATGAAATTGTTTGATTTTCTCCTTGTGCATCCTCCCTTTGTTGTTTTTCCTCTTTGTTCGAGGCCTCCTGGTTCAGTTTTGCTTTCATGTAGGCAGCCAATTCAGCTTTGAGGTTCTGCAACACCCTGGATTCTGTGTCTAGCTTTGACCTGAGATCCTTTGTCAGCAAAATCTGTTCATTGAGCTGCTGCATTTCTTCCTCTGCCTGCTTGAGCTCCTTTTCCCAAGTCAAGATATCTTGCTCCTTTGCCAAGGAAGCACCAATTATATGCTCTTCTACTTCAAGGTGTGCAGCATGTGCTGATTCCAGTGATTCCTTTGCAGTGATATGTTCAAGAGTTAGGTCCTCAACAGTCTTCTCAATCTCCTTGGAAGCAGACACAGCTTCTTCAGCTTTCTTAATTGCAATGTCCCTTTCATTAGCTATAGAAGCATACTCTTGTTGTAATGTTTCTAGTTCCTCCTTCGTTGATTTCAAATCTGCAACTGCAGCCACATACCTTGCTTTGGCAACTTCAAGCTGCGCCTTTGCTGCAACACTGGCTTCCTCAGCTATTCCTTGCTCCAATTCTTCGACCCTCAGTTGGGCAAGTTCAGCATCCTGCTTGGCCTGGCCCTCTTCAGTTTGAGCTCTCTCCAGGTTGAGCTTCAATTCTT
Organism: Acanthochlamys bracteata; assembly: GCA_019914995.1. Taxonomy (NCBI): domain Eukaryota; kingdom Viridiplantae; phylum Streptophyta; class Magnoliopsida; order Pandanales; family Velloziaceae; genus Acanthochlamys; species Acanthochlamys bracteata. Next base: position 10,299,710 of record CM034129.1, on the reverse strand, counting down.
CAATGAGTCGCTTGGTGGCATCTAGTTCCATCAGAACTTGAGCTTTTGCAGTTTCAGAGACTTCAAATTGCTCTTTGATTTTAGGGATTTCCTCTTGGACTTTCTGAAGTTCAACTTGAACATTTTTGTGCTTCTGAAATGAACAACAGGATGTAAGCTTCATCAAAATAAAATGACACAAGAATGACATCCACTTTGTAATACACTGATTATCACTAAACCTGATGATCCTAATGAGATACTTGTCTTGTAAATAAAAAAACACGGTTTCCCATAATATGCAAAACTTAGAAACAAAAACACAGTAGATATACTTACATAGGATATTACACAAACAATTTTATTATCTTCTTGTGGTTCGTGGAATATATGCATTCAAATTGGCTTTTGTACAATTATAGTATTATACTGAAGATGAAGTTCAAAGATATATTTATTTGTAAAACCGTTTGTATTTTATATTCTTTCTGCAGTTCCCAGTTCATAAGAGTAAAGAAATGAATACGGTTATACCTCCAAAGTCTGTGCTTTATGGGCCTTCCAATCTACAATTCCTCCAAATTTTGTGACAGCTTCTCTAACTGATTCAAAAGGTGCCGCGGTGTCTACTAAAGCCCTGTTAACAGCGCCTTCTTGTGCACGTGGAGAAGAACTATTTAAATCTCGTGTCTTCTTTTGAGCATTCACATTCACAACTTTAGGGGGAGTGAGCTCACTGGACAAAACCTGAGGCACGCTTTTGTTCTGTTTTATCTGGCACGAATCAATCTTGTGATCATCAGATGGAAATCCAGCAGTGGTAACAGACTTTCCATTTTCTATCTGCTTTCTTATATTGTTAGGTTCTTCTGTGAGACCATTGGGTAACAAGGAAGTGTCAACTGACTCCAATGTGTGTTCTGTTATTTTCACCTCAGTGTCCATCTTATTAGAAGACTCTGCTGATTTGGGTGCTTTGTTTTCTGTACTAGACAGGGAAGAGCCACCTGGTTCCAATGTGTTTTCTGTTATTTTCACCTCACTCTCCGACTTGTTAGAATGTTCTGCTGATTCAGGTGCTTTGTTTTTTGTACCAGCCTCCATTTGTCTGCCGTTTAACCCATCCGATAAAAGAGAACCATCTTCTGTCTTGTGCACTTCAACAGGTTCAATTGGAGCACTATTACTTTCATGATGATTCTCTTTGCTATCTGATCTTTCATTGGGTGTAGATAACACATCCCTGCCAGTGGTTGGTGTATCATTTGCTCTCTCTAACAATACAGGCTTTAATTGGTTGCTTTCTGGAGGTCGAACCTGAGCAGCCTCTGTCTCTGACTTCTGCTGATGGGTTACCATGCTTTCATCAATAATAGATGAAGAAGTATTATTCTTAACCTTATCATCACCAAGAACCAACAAGTCTTTGCTAGTTTCTGATGCTGTCGTTGGTACTAGAGAAACACTCCCAGAGTTTCGATCCGATTGTGCTGAATGATCCATCAGTCGACAACATTCATTTGCTGAGGAACAAAAGCAAACAACATTCACAAAGGAGACTAAGTAAGAAGAACCGATCCATTATAATTTATAAATACTCCAAAAGAATGCAAATTCCATCTATACCTAAATCAGAAGCCACCATCCAAGATGCAACAATAAACATTCACCATAAAAAGATTAGGGCGATGAAACTTTACTATAATGAATTGAGAATAGTCCTACAAAATGGCTCGTCTAGAAAAAGAAGTCCCAACAAAATGGCCTACACATGTATTCCATCAATAAAAACAAACTCATCCAGCTACAATAAATTTAAACAAGAACTCATTACCATGAATTCGTTCTGAAATCCAGACGAGCTACTAAATCTAGTGTACGAAATGAGAAAGAATGGATCTTCGGTCTAGAAGAACCTAACATCTTGAATCTGCATGAGGCCAGAAACGAATTTCAAAGCAAGTCCTGTGCATTAGCGTACCATATATCAATGTAATTCTACTGCAGAAGCAGCTCATGACATTTTCTTGCTATGTTCATGATGGCATCTAACGATGTTCTTAACTAAGAACATCAAACCTTGCAAAAGGTCATTTCCAAAGGCATCAGTCCTAACATGCATATCATATTCTGGGTACCACTCAAGCCAATCCAGTCAATATATAGATGTGCATTTCTGTCTTAAACCAAAATCATTAAATTCAATAGCTTTTTTCAATTGTTGAACTAACTGCAACTCCAAAACAGCGATCACACAAAGCTTTATACCCCAATTATAAAAACTATCAACTACCAAATTCTGTACAGTTACAGATGCTCCCAGCGACTCTGAGGAAGACTACATGAGTTGACTTGGGAGAGACTCAACAAATTCATTCAAAACCAGTTCTTGTACTATAATCAAGACAGTTAAACTACCAGCATGTTTGTAAAACTAACATCAATTAGCACACAAATCAAATTACCAAATCCAACAAAAAATAAAAATTCTTAATTATCAAAGAAACCCAGCTCAATTCAAGTTCCCTAGAAGCCTAAGGTGATCAATTTCAACCAGAGTTAAAAAACCCAGCTCCAAAATTTATCTGAAGTCAAACTTAATTCAACTCAGAAACACAAAAAAGCTTAAGGAACTAAAATAAAGAACAAAAAAAAGGAAGAAAAAGAATTAAACTTACACAGTTCTTGATCATGAATCGATTGAAATTAAAAAAGAATGAAGAAAGATTCGATTTCGACAACTGTCTTCAAATCTTTTCTTCTCTTTTCCTCTCTCTTCTCTCTCTCCAAGTTGTTCCTCTGTTCTATCTCTTTACAAAATTCTGTTTTTTCTTTTCTTTTTTGTTTTCATCATTATAATAAAACAAGTGTTTACTTCTGTAATAATTGTTAATAAGTAATTATAGTAATTCTACTCCACTAAGGTTCTTCTTTTTTTCTTTTTATTTAATTATTTTATTAAATTTCTAAGAACACGCGGTGGACGTTGGGTAGTAGAACGGTAGCTTCTGACCGTTACCAAGTTGCCACGTCAGAAATAAGGACAAGATAATAGAACTCTTCCAAGTGACCACGTCAGTGTTTGAAGCCCATTTCTTAGTACGGCCCAAAATGAAGCCTGGTGCACTACAGAATATAATAGACGGAAGTTCAGTTGTATATGTCTAATTAAAAGCCCAATTAAGGGGATGCTTGCTGTTGTTCATTCCTTTCTTATTATTTTCTTTTTATTTCAATTTATAATTATTTAAATTTTTAATAAACTTTATAAAAAATTTTACAGAATTTTTTTAAAAATTATAAAATATAAAAAAATTTTACATCATAAAATTTTATTATTACGTAATTATTATTATTTTAAATAAAAAAATAAAAACTCGTTTAAATATTCTAAAATATCATTCATTTTAAAAAAAATTTATTTTTAATAAGCATTCGTGATGCTCCCGGTGTATATGTGCAGTGCATCCTCAGTCTACTTCAAAAGTGATTGTCGTTAAAGTCGTGTTTCAATTATAAAAAAAATAATTTTTCTACAAATTTATTTTGATATACAATTAGTCTATGAATTAGATACTAAAAATTAATTTTAATTTAATTGTAAATACAATTAAATATCAGAATTCAAATTGAGAAATTATGAAATATTTAGTAGTGCTTAATATAAAAAAATTAAACTAAAACTTATGTTTAAACTTCTTCAAAAATAAATTTGATTATTTTTATCAAAAAATATATAAAAATTGTGCGATTTGCAATTCATCTATACTTTCTGATTTTTATTTTTTTAAATACTCAAAAAATTATCAAAAATATAAAGCTTTTTATAATAAAATGCAAGCGTTATAAATACCGTCAAACGACATATCGCTTTTTAAAGACTTATTAAAAACCTTTATTGTAAATAAATCGTAATGTCACTTAACTCAAAGTAGAAACATCTCGAAAGTTCTCTTAAGTTTTATGTTCAACAAAACCGTGCTGGCCATTTAAAAATGTTTTTTTTAAATATACTATTTATGAAATCGATTTCAGATTGCTTTTGCTTTTCTGCCGGTTTTCATTACTCGTAATTGACACGTTTCTAATGAGGAATCCTATTTATTATTTAAAAGTAAATTTATCAATAAATATAAAATAATAAATTTTAAAAAAATAAATTTAAATTTAAATTTTGATGAAAAATATTTTTTGAATTATTTATCATATAAAGAAACCCGAGTTATATGAATACTTGTTAGCACACAGTAGACTCTTACTTTCTATTTTCTATTCATTTTCAATTTTACTTTTCTAATTTTTTATTTCAAATTTTAATTCATATTTTTTAATAAAACTTGTATAATAGTTTGAAATTTTACTTTTAAAAAAATAAATATTTTTGGTATAAAAAATGTGTATTAAAAATAACTGCTAAAGGATCAAACATGCCCGTACGTAACAACGCACGTAAAATATTTTATTTTCTACTTTACAATTTAGAATAAGCAAACTCTATTTAGCTAAATAATGACCCCATACTCTAATCCTTAATGGATATTATTAAAGAATTTTTATTAGAAGGGCTTTGTTACAAGTAAAGCATTACAAGATTTAGTAAAAATTAAATCCTGCAATGCTAAAAAAAAGCAAAGCCTTGTATTAAAATACAACAAAAGCAAAGCACTTACAGAATCTGCAAATGCTTAAAAAAAATTTATAAAAAAAATAATAAAAAAAAAGAAGAAGAAGCCGTGAGTTGTTGTGAGAAGATTAATCAAGCAGAAGAAGTCCCCGGAGGCGGTGAGGGTAGACTTCCTCCGGCATCATTCCACTGCACATTATCATCCAACGGAACAAGGTCTTGCAAATCTTCCCAAATCCCACCTATTTCTGTTACTACATGACCTTGATCACTAGAAGAACCAGTCTGTTGCTGCTGCTCGAACTCGAACGAACTCGTCGACGGACCTAGTAAATCAGCATCCCTTATCTCTTCTTGAATTTGAATAGACTGATCCGGAAACGGAAAGTTCAGCTTCGCTCTTGGTCCTCTAAACTCGATAGCTGCGATATCGTAAGCTCTCGCAGCTTCTTCAGCAGAGCCGAAAGTTCCTAACCATTTCCTAATTTGTCGGTGAGGGTCACGTATCTCCGCCGCCCATTTTCCCCATGGACGTTGCCGTACTCCTCTGTACTTGTTCTTCTTTTCTCTCCTCCCTCTCCTTCTCTGATCATCACTGCTGCTAGGACCTGGAATTGTTGTTGCAGGGGCTGAAAAAAACTCGCAACCGATACAACCAGGAATCTTGCATTTGGGACATAGCTGAGTATTTGCCGGAGTCGAAAATTCCGGTAACGTGAAAGCAGTAGAAGCAGTACTAGATGCTGCACCGGAGATCACGTGCTCGAGTGCCGAAACCAGAATGGCATGCTCTCGTTCACCTGACGGTTGAAAAACAACGTCGGGATACGATGCTGTTTGCGTAACCGACGGCTTCTTCGATTGCTCCGCCGGAGAATTTCGGTCTTCTCTTGGAACCATTTTCTTTCTTTTGGCGGGAATGAAACGCAGAGAGAAAACAGAGAGGGAGATATATAACCTAACAAGGAGACCACAGTTTTGCTGACGTGGCAGTGTCTACAACGTAGGATTTAGGTACGTGGCTTTTTTCGTAAGGTATGAAACCTTCGAACGTCTTTTACTCGCTTTCCGCACGAATTTAAAAAATAAAAACTTTTGAATCACAAATTAAGTTTCACATGAGAGTGAGAATTTGAAGCACGTGCCAACGTGGAAGAATTTGATGATGTAACTGATAACGTCACTAACAATGTACACGTGGCAGATGTTTATCTGTTGTATTTTTGGGCGGAAGTCAATTGTCAACGTTAATCTAACATCAAAGTGAAATCAAGTAACGGTCTTTCGACAGTTTTTTATTAAAAGATTTTAGTCAACTAGGGAATAAGCGTGAGATTGTGAGAAGGTTGCTGCTTGTCGGCATGAATAATTAATTCGTATTGAACATTGTTTCAACTTCTTGAACTTTTTGACTCGTGATTTTTTAATAAAATTCAAAATCAACTGATTCAGAAGCAGAAGCAGTCAATGATGTCTCAAAATTTTCGGTAGTTTCCCAATCCATGATTGATAATTCTGTCAAATTCTTCAATCAATTTTTTCCCTCAGAAAAAAAAGAAAATTGCAATTTATCCTTTTATCAGATAGAAAAAACGATGGAGCTCTAACAGTTCCAGAATCGTAGCAGCAGAAGGTGCAATTTGGAAGTTTTTTTTTCTAAATAATTTTATTTTTTATTTTTAAAATAATAAAAATAAGTAAAATTTTTTTATAATTTTAAATTTTAAAAATTTTTTTATAAAATATTATAAAAGTTATTGAAAATATGATTTTTTTTTTTTTTGAAAAGCACTTCCAATCCAGCGAAGTAAAGTTAGCATATGTTCATGTTCATCTTCTCGAAGTCTGCAAACAACAATAGATTTACTCCATACAATTCTCCATTTCCATTATCAATGGTTACATTCAACAATAGATTTCCCAGACATGGACATGCTTGCTAGATGCAGGTTTTTATCTACAGTGGAAGGTATATTCAATTGTTTGAACCTTTCCATCGAGTATAATGATTAATGCATACAGAATGCATAGAAATGGTGAATCCGCCATTGCAGTTTTTCTCCTAGATGCAAGAAGCTATGTTAGAACCGGATGTTGTAGCCTTTCTTAGGATACTATCAGCTTGCAGCCTTGCAGGTTTCGTCGGGGAAGATCAGCAAAGGTTGTTCGAACTAATGCTTGAAGATTACAGGTTGCGCCAAGAACAGAACTTTATGCCTGCATACATGATCTCTCCGGCGAATACCTTATTACGTCTTCTGGCAGCTTGCTTGAGTCTCGGAGCTTGCCATTGCTGTAGAAATATTGAAATTGGAGATGCAGTCGGGAGGATGTTAATCGAGCTAATTCCGCATAGTTCGAGCTCAGGAACGTGTATTGAATCTGCTAAGATCAGGTAGGGAAGCATAAAGTGAGAAAACGGCCAGTTTCTATTCTTATCGATTCAGGGAAGAAACGCAGTTCTTCATTCCGGCGAAACTTACTGAAAATTTTGCCCTTCATAATTTCATATTGAAGAACTTTGTTGAAGAACGTAGGAGAACTGTCCCACGATTTTCAGAATTTCGGGAATTACATGGTACCAAAATAGTAACGAGAAAATTTATGCACCAGATGTTAAGTTACCCAAATTCATCTCAAATTGGCTGTTTGAAATAACCACAACAATAACATTATGCTCTTGTAACTTGATCTGAATGTAAGAGATATTTCACAAAGAATATATAAGTTTTAACTGTGGATTACAACATCAGCACATTCTAATACCTTCAAATAAACGCCATTGAATTCTAGAGGTAACAAGACCTCTCAGCAGAAAAGTGTAACATCTAATAACTGTAGCTTGTCCTCCTCATGATCCTCAAGAACTCATCCATATCAACTTCTCCATCGCCTGCATCGTCAACATACATATATGTAAGAAAAACAGTATACAAACAAATAGTCTAACTGATAGATTTTTTTAAAACAATTATCAAAAGGAATGAGCAACAGTTGAAGTTTGCCCAAGCATCCATCCTTGTAGGGTGGAGGAGGTCTAGGATTTCAGTATCGGTAACTACTCATAATTTTTACAACTGATTCCCTATCTGTTTCCGGTAACTGGAAAACTCTAGTTAATGCATACCTTCGTACAATGGTCATAAACTCATTAGTTAATACCACGGAGAAACTGCTTACACACATTTTCCATTTCAAGAGCAACAAAACCAGACTGTGAAAAGCTGGATAAGAGGTATAACTACTCAAAGTGGAAATGAAACTTACCATCCCTATCTGCTTCTCTAATCATCTCGCTGACCTCATCAGTGCTGAAGCTCTCACCCAAATCCTTAGCAATAGGTATTATGTCAGATCCAGATATCCTTCCCTGGAATGACTTAAAGTTTAGGCACGGATAGATATAAGAAAGGAGAGACAAGGTAATGGTTCAAAATTTTACGTTATCATCATGGTCCAGAATATGAAAGGCTTTCATTAGCTCCTCTTTAGTGTCCCTTTCACCCATCTTAGCGGTCATCATGTGCATAAATTCTTCGAAATCAATTGCACCACTCCCATCTTTGTCAACATCAGCAATCATGTTAGTGATTTGCTGGAAGTACATAATGTACTGTTAGAGTGTGTTTAGAATATTGAGAGCAGTAGAACAATATGTTGATACTAGTCATATAGCTGAGTCAATAGATAAATGTCTTGCCTATAGCGAAGACAGTAAGAAGATGCCACAACCAAAACTCAGTGAGCAGAGATAGAATCAAATCCATCTACAAAGAAAGAGGAATTTGAAAAGCCTATGAATGCCCATGGCATCTCGGCTTTCAAGTTACCCAAAACCTAGAGTGGAATTGCAGAAAAACTCATTGAACGTGTCAGCTCCATCGACAACAAAAAATAATTGCTTTACATGTTAATATTCCCTTCCCGAGTTCTTCTATGACAAATCGACTAGCATTTTTTACAAGCAAAAAATAAAAAATAAAATAAATAAATAAAGAAGACCAAATGTAACTGGCATGATGGTAATGCATGAGAAAATGCCTGGGAAAAGGTATCTTAAGAAAGAGGACTTAATTCAGCCAATTTACCTCTTCGGTCATTTCAAATCCCAAAGCCCTGCAAAAAGATAGCTCAAGTAAGTGCCAAAGCATAGTGAAAAACTTTGCAGTATAGAACAAATTGTAAAAGACAAAACACTACCTCATGGCAACGTTCAGTTCTTTGGCATCGATGGTTCCTAGCAACAAGGATACATTTGATATTAACAATTAGCAAAGTACAACATCAAATATGTATAGAACATCCAAAATTTGCGACCTACCAGAACCATCAGTATCAAATAGTTCGAAGGTTTCTTTTATTTCTTGCTTTTTCTGCTTGGATATCCCATGATGACGGCCTCTAGGCTTTTCTCTCCTTGAAGATACTCTAGAAGTATAACTTTCCTAACAGGGGAAAAACCACAGCTCTTGATTTAGCCTGCCATCAATTGAATATAACTGCAAAATACTTTATACATGATGTCTACAAGCATCAGAGCATTGACAAAGAGAAACAACCAATAGCACAATTGCACTTCTAACATTTTTCAGGATTAATGAATGAATAAATCTATAGAAAGAACTATTCTTGGTATCACATACTGAAACCAATTGAGAATTAAATTTTGCTTCCATTCAGAGTTTCAAACTTTGTCAATCCCTGATGAAATAATGATTCTAGCTTCATAATTTCATATTACCTCCTAGAAACAGTATTTCCACCATCTTATCATTTAAACTTTTTGGTTCCTTAAAAATCTTTAACAACTACGATGAGCACAGAACTGCCACAGCTTGCAATTTCAAGGTCTAAGATTCCTGAGCACTTCCGATCAAGAAATAAAAGAGAGATAAAATCTATCAGCAAAAGCTTTAAGTTACTCCTTGATCAAATCAAAATCTCTCCCTCTCTCTCTTTCAGTTTAGGGTGAGACAAAACAAAGGAGAAATCAAACAAACTAGGATCCAATAGAAGAAAATTTCAACTCCTTGGTTTCCTTACAATGAATACCAACAACAATGTCTACCAGAGTTGGCTATCGAACACAAACTCCATGTATTTAACCATTTCAATCTGTTCCTAAGAACAAAAAAGCTAAACTTTGTCAGCAAGAGCTTCAATCTTTCCTCCATTTTTTGTATCTGAAAGCTTCAATCTTTCCTTGATTAAACAAAAAACAGATTACGAAATCGATCGGTCTTGTTGACTAAAAATTGTTTCAAAGACAAAAAGAATTGATTCAAACTAAAACCAAAAAATTGTTTCAAAGAAAACAAAGAATCGGGCAAAGAGAGTCAACTAACCATTTAAATCGCGTCAATGTCGTAAGAGCTGTTTGGCAATACTTATCATAAGCAGTTTTTCTAATTTTTTTTATTTTATATTTTTTAATACATATTTTATTAATATTTAAAAATTTTATTTAAAATTTAGATAGTATAAAAAAATTCTAAAAAAAATTTTTTTTATTATATATTTTTATTATTTTTTTAGAAGCAAAAATATAAAACTTATTTTTTAACAAAAATAAAAATATTTTTTATTTTAAAAAAACTTTATTTCATAAGTACTATCAAAACGTCACTTAATCCTTCAGAAAATCTCGCTGTTCTAATAAATCTGTGAAAGAGAAAAACCAATCTTATTTAGGGCGTGTTTACCTAGAGATGGAAGTGGAGTTTTTAGAAAATAAATTTAAAAAATAAAATAAAAAATATTTAATAAAAAATAAAAATTTATATTAATTATATATTTTTAGTAAGTTTTAAATTTGAATTTTAAAAAAAATTTTATTGATAAAAAAATTTATTTTAATTTTTATATGTATTTATATGAAATTTGAGTCTAAGGAAAGTAGAGTTTAAGGAGGTTGATAAACACGCCCTTATAGTGAAACTTAAGAAAATAAAAGAAAATTTGCACTTTTGGGCTACCATATGTTAAAAGTAAGATTAGTAGCCCAAACTTTGTTCAGTTTGGTAATGAGAGAATAGATAAGAGTAGCTAAAACTTACTGAACAATTTTTCTTCTTTTCAAATTTCACAGCGTTTGATGTAAAAAAATTTCACAACTGATAGAACAACAAGAGTTTTCTCAAGACCAACGGCATTTGTAAAATATATGTTTTTCCTTTGCAACTTTGAGTAGAACATCTATTTACAAACTTTGGAGTGACAAAGTTATATACAAAATTTATTCGAAAATCCTACACACTAGGCACAAATTGCTGCAGCAATGAGCTGCTTATCAATAAGCAGAATGTCAGAAATGCTCTTTATACTCCGTAAGCCTTTCGTATAGTTTCTACCACCTTGTTTGTGATTTCTTGACCGAACAGTCTTGGTAAATTTGCAGAGAGATCAATTCTCAATCGTCTTGTTCTTGATGACCTTATCTCCTGTTGACCAATTCTGTTCTTTCTGTTCCGTCCAACTGCTTGCTACTTGTAGCACATTTGTCTACCCAGATACGAACATTCTCCTTTGCTAAGTTGGGCAATGGACCGCCCTTTATCTCTTCCGTAACATTTTGTCCATCTTTTCTGCAATCATTATATTAGTGTCAATGGCTGTGGGAGAAATGGCACCTTGTAAGAAGAGGGATAGACCAGTATGGTTGTACCTGCAGTATCTAGAACTCTTATCTTTATTTTATCCAGATTAGTGTCCTCGTGGAAATCCTTAAGGTAGTCGGGGTAAGGAACAAGGTCTCTCCTTGGACGCAGATTTATATGATGAGAAGAGGAGACAATGGCTGCTTTGTATGAACTCCATGAGGAGATGGGGAGCGTTGGTTGAGGCATTCGGGAACGCAGATATTGTAGTTATGTTGAGGGATCCCATTGGAAGCTTGCAATGGAGCCATGATTCTAGTATGAAATCTACCGGAAAGCAGGTCAAGCATGCTTAAGCATACACAAAAGTTACTGCATAAGCATTGATCATAAGTGTGAGCAAGTCCTGAGTCTGCATTCTACAGAGAAATAACAGATGCTTGCATGATCATAGAATGCATCATATTCGTATATACCAAAGCAATGATGCTGCAAGCCTACAATAAGTCTATAGGCCTATGTTAGGTAACGCTTATAGCTGCTTTAACACAAGCACATTTTAAGGGGAAGCCATATTTAGCCTAATACTCGAGCAATCTAACAGCACCGCAAATTCACGAATGCTAAAGCGTTCGGCTCAAATACTGAGAGTTCTGCTCAAATGGCTCACCTTGCATCCAACCAAATATCGATAAGGTAGTACATAGTTCAACATAAGATGTATTAACGGATTAATCAAAACTGACACAAATGAGACACTGAGTTGGTAGAAAAGAATTATTGATATAGCATTACCTTTTCATCATTGTTATATTTCCAGTAGAGCCACGAGACACACATATAATAGACGAATTACCAAACAAGGGCTTGAACACAAGAAACAACAAATTCGAAAACTTACAAGATTAGTAGATCATGAAGTAGATACAGTAACAAATAGCTGCTACTCAGTTTTTCTTTCAAGAAATAATCAGTCACCACTTCAATTTCAACAATTTCAACTTGAATCAGAAATTTCTAAGTAATGTCACAACAATCCCAATTGAAAAAGCAAATACTTTTTTTTTATTTTTATTTTAAGAAAACAACCAACACAAAAAGTGAACTGCGTAGATTTTGAATCTTACAGCTGATCCATGGCTGCCTGGTCTAATATCAAGCGTGCCGGAGTTATCACCGTTCTGAAACACCCGAACATCTTCAGGAACCAAAGATTAGAACAACTGATCACCCAAGTTTTCTTCAATCTCTCACAACAACTCTCTCATCCGCCTGATCTCGATCTCGAAGTTGTTGTCTTTCTTGATCTACGACTCTCGTTTGGGAGAGTGAAAACGTTGTTGTGGTGATGGAGAAGGGAAGATTTCGCCGGAGAAAGGCAGAGCAGCTGCAAATATTTGAAGAGTGTGGACTGTTTTTGGATTTACAGGAATTTTCTTGTTTTGTGTTTGTACGGGATTGTGGCGGTGAAACTTGGCAGGCGTTTGCTTCATATTTTAAACAATTTAGTTATTCTTGATTATAATTTTGTGGCATTTTTTCATTTTTTGAATGTGGAACCTCTTATCATCAATGCAATCTGGAACAATCAACTGAACACATTTTATGTAAAAGATTTAGTTTCTTCTTTGAAGATTACTCTGCAGTCTGTAGTACCAGATACTATACTAGTGCTCAAGAGAAGCAAATAGAAGCAAGCATTTATATAGTAACATAACATATGCTGCAGAGTGCAAAACATAGTTTGCTGGACTCGATCTGAAGTGCCACTCGTGCTGTTAACTGTTAAAGAAAGAAAGCTGCTTAGTGGCCGCACGGAAAATTCTTTCTGTTTCCCTGTGAGCTACTGAATTTTAGTATCAATGCTTGATGTTCCGGGATTTTTCATCTTCTCTGTTGACGCAAGAATTATCTGATTGTGGTTCTTCAGAATTTGGTTTGTTAGAAGGTAACCCAGATGGAACAACCTGCAAAAATTTCGAAAGGAGATGCCAGTAAAAATTTTCAACAAAAGAAATTGTCCGATGTCTTTAAGTTATAAAAAAGAAAAATTAAAGAAAATGAAGGCGAAAAAAAAAAGAAACAAAGAAGAAGTCCATAGATTACTTGATCTCTGAATTCTCCATTAGTAAATGATGTCCTCACTCTTTTTCTCCTGCAAGATAACCTTTCAACTTCTTCATCAGTGAAGTTCTGATCTGAAACTTCTGCATGAATGCATGACGAAGGCCACTTAGGAATGGTTTTGTGCTCAATGGTAAAAGTATATGTTCATTTCTGTAACTCTAAATCATCATATCAAACTGCGAACACCCCCTAAAGTTACGTATTACTCACTAAATCATGTTCCTCAAGTACCTAAAACTCCATAAGTCATTGGGGAATAGGCCTTTTAAACCAGGCTGGTGAGGACAGACGAGCTAAATTACTCATACCCCATGTAATAAAGTCAATCGGTGGAGATATCATCTCTAGTTTCCCAGTCTTGTCTTCACAGCACTCAGATGAGTGAAGTTTCTGTTAGTTTCATAGAGAAGTTCCGATCATTAAAGCTACCATGCATATATTGTTATCTTAAATTGCAAATTGATCTAACAAGAGTAGCAATAGAAGACGCTCCTCTAAGTTCTTTATGTCTTCGTGTATGAAGGAGAAAAGCAGTAAACTGAAATAAAAAGACATATCCAATGCAACTCGAGTCAAACTTGCACCTGAACTACTTGCAACTGAATCCAAGCGACAGATATGATGGTATAGCGCTGAAGGCTCCATTTTCATTGAACCTTCTTTCCCCTCCTGTTCTGGTAAAGTGGATTTCTGACTGAATGGATCTATCAAGATTCATAGGATCAAGTGATGAATCATGTACCTCTTTTCTATTAGAAGATCTGAAATGCCTCACCCACTGATTCTTGGATAAAATGTGAGCTTCTTTCTTAATGTCCGCTTGACACTTACCTTCCTCATAATGCAATCTTCCCCAATTTCCCCAATGCCGAACCTTTACAACAAACAAAGTCGGACTTTAAACGATTGCTCAGCAGGATTACCCAAAATGTTGTATACCAAGGACTAACTTCTATACCTGACTATGTGATGGATCTCCAGCACACGACAAAGCAGAACTCAGTTGCTTATGAGCTCTTGGCGACTGGCCAAGTAAGCCCTTAGGTCGCAGGTCATTATTACTATATAGTTGGTCAATGAATGATGCTTCGATAGAATTAAGAAACAAACTGTGTTTCTCATCTGTCCACTTGTTTGACACAGCATTCATCATCTGCAAACTCTAATAAAGTGCAAAAATCAATAGGTTTAGTACTTTTACGAAATCCATCTAAGACAAAACATTGAGCTTGACGCGTGCTAAAACCATTGTTTATAGTAGTCTTCATTAACAACTTAATATATGGGCTTTGCAAGCTAATGACAACAAGCAAAGTAAAGTAATAGCTTGAATTGCTGCTACTTAAATCTAACTCTAGGGGTGCTTTCCTTTGCAGGTCTGTTAATGCCTAATAGAAAGATAATTTGATAACAAATCTTACACACGAACCCGAAACTTCAAATATTTCATCAAATCTCAATTAAAACGTCAGAATGAAATAACACTGTTGAGATTGATTTACAACTTCTCCCAAAAAAAAAAAAAAAAGAAGAAGAGAAGTTTTCATTACTAGCATTCGCGCTTGGATCCCTATGATCCTTAATTAGAAATTATTCTAGAACACATAAAACTACTTCAATGATAGAGATAATGTTAATTTCTTACTCAAGCAATTTCCTCTTCTCCCTTACAAAAGTTTCCTTTTTTTTTTCTTTATAAAATTATTTCTACCAAAATTTCCTCTTCTTCTTCACAAAAACCAAAAAAATCACTGTATGAATTAAATGTTGTAAAATATTTCATAATTTTGAACTTATTAAAACTATTAAACACAAAATTATCAAAAACAGAAACCATGGATCAGTAAAGTAACAGATTTAAAAACCCAAATATCAAGAAAAGATAAATATTTAATTTTACCAAACCATAACTCTCCTGCCCTCGATCTGAACAACACAACTCCATCTTTTCCTTTTCCACATCTGTAGTAATCCCTTCTTCTGTTTCCATTCCAAATCAACAAACAACAATACAAATCTTGAACAACAAGAAAAAGAAAAAAGAAAAATTAGAACTTTTGTTGAAGAAAAGAAAAGAAAAAAAGAATGAAGTTTTTCTAAAAACAAGTTGGTGAAGAAGAAGACAATGCTTTATCCGGCGTGGCAACGCTTTTCCACGTCTACAAACGGTTTAAACGACTGACACGTGTCAGTTCGAAAAAATATCTTGGTCTAGATTTTTATGTTGTTGCCCACTTGCCCTCCTTAAAAAAAATCTCTCTTCTGTGGGCGCTTATCCACTTGTCAGGATGATCATCCGATATCTATCACAACCAACCCGCTAACCTTTTGGGAGTTCAGATCCAAACCCGTTAAAACTAAATAATTATTATTTATTTTTAAAATTCTTTGTTGGTTTTAATTCTTTAGAATATTGGATTTGTAGTGATTATGTATATATTTTCTTGTTGTAATGGATACGGGTGTGAGTTTATGTTTGGTCCATTAAGCCAATTGAATTATCGTACGGGTGTTTCGCAAAAAAAAAAAAAAAGAAATTGTGATAGCGAAGAGTGCCTGTTGTTATTGTTCACGCAAATGTTATTCTTCTTTGAAAGTTCTACAGATAATATTCAGCAATATTATTAACTAAGAATTTAATTGCCATTATAGAAAATGAAATGATGATTAAAAGTCAATCTACTTAATTGCTAATTATAATCCGAACACGTTTAAAAGACCTGTATACTTTCGAAATAATGTTTGCTTATTGTACCTCTGTATGTTATATATAAAGTAACATAATTCCAATTCGATCGTATATAAATCTAATTAAAATTTATTTTTTAAAATAAAAATTAATTTCATATATATTAAATATATAAATCATTTTAAAATTAATTTTAACTATTATTAAAAAATTGTATTTTAAGTATACTTTTGAAAAGTTTATTTTAATAATTTATTTTAAAAACTCGCATCAATCGAACGGATACCTGCAACGAAGCTATTAGCCTATTAATAATGCTATATTTTATATAAACAGAGCGATAAATTTCGATCATATTCAAATATCCGATCCGAGTTTGACTTTAAAAAATTAAATTTATGTCAGATTTTAGTCGAATTCGAATGAATTTTGAATCAACCAAAAATTAATCCGAAAATATAAATTAGTTCGGATCGAATTCGGGTTGACTCAAAATCTATTTAATCCGTATAATTATTTATATAGTATATATTATTTAATAATTAGAAAATAATAGGATAAAATTTGAATTTAGTTTGTATATATATATTTTAATTTAGTATAATTTAACTAATTTTTATTTAATTCATAAATTTTATCAAAATTAATATTTTCCTTTTCTAAATATATCATAATTAATAATTTATATATATTATTACTAAAACTTAATATTTATAAATTTATTTTAATAATTTTAATTATTAAATGATAAATCGAATTTGATCCGTTTATTGAAAAATTGGATTAGAGTTAACTCTTTTGACCTATATAAATAAATAAATAATATTGAAATTAAATAATTTTAATCTAATTTTTATATAAATTAATTCGAAATAGACTCGTATATCCGAATTGTCATTCCAAGACGTTGATTTTTAAAGCCCCAACCCAGCCCATGTAAATCTTAAAAGTAGGCCATATTAGTCAAACTAGTAGTCCCTGTTACTTAACAGGCTTCTTGTGTAACACAACCTTAACTTGGGCCATAGTATTCAAACGATTGGGCTGGGTTAGTTAATAGGCTTCTTCTGTAAGGGCCAGTACAACCTTTTCAACCTCTTGGGAGAGGGAAAAATATTTCATTAGGGTTTAGGGGGGAAATCAGAAAACTCTGAAAATCAACACCGCCGGAGAAGGGAGTAGTTCAACGGCGCCGAATATGAACACCGGCGACGTAGCTTCTCTCGTTATTTTTATATTATAGATCTTCTTCTTCGTAGTGTTTTGTGTTTCTGAAATCTCTACTAATCATTTGATTGATGCAGGCTGCTTCAGATGTTGTGGAATCTGTGCAATTCAGTTTCTACTCAGCTGAAGAAACGAGGAAAATTAGTGTCAAGAAAATCACGAAACCTGATCTCCTTGATGTCAAGAACGCTCCTATCCCTGATGGATTGTATGATCCTGCTTTGGGCCCGATCAGGGATCACGATACGTAAGTTGTTTCTCTCTCTCTCTCTCTCTTCTTCCTTTTTTTTGTCTTTTTTTTGCTTCCTGAGTAGTTTAGGTTTCACACTATATTGAATGTGAAGTTATTTTAGAGTTGTTGTCTTTGGATGTTCTGTTGAAGTAAGTTTAAATTGTAATGCTAAAGTTCAGGTTTTAATTTGTAAGCAGTTATAGACCTAATAGAATGTAAATTTATGCTAAAGTTATGGTCTTTTGACGTTCTGTTGGATCAAGTTTCATTTTTAAGTTTTTATCCTTGTTGCTGAGACGATAGATTCTGTAAATTATTGTAGAGTTATTTTACATGATCAAGTCGATTTTAAGTGTTCATTCACTCTTAGTTGCTGATATGATAAGTTTGTAAAATAGTGCCAAAGTTGTAGTCTTTTCATTCTTTGTTGGAGCAAGTTGAATTTGCAAGTTGTTATTCAGATCTATCGCTGAAATGATACATAATGTTAAATAATGCTAAAGTTCTAGTCATTTGATGTTCTATGGAGCAAGGAATGGCTAATTTAGTATTTGGGGCTTGATTTCCTGAAAAATGAATGAAATGCATGGTCAGTTATGTAATAGATAGAAATTGTGGGAGAGAGGTTGAGTAATGATTTTAAAATGGTACCGGATTCAAGGTAAAGGCTATTCTAGTCTCATAAAAATATGGGAGTAAACTTTTAGATAGATGGAGAAGGTGACGTTGCTAAAAACTCCAAGAAATGGGAAGCATCAGTTAATGTTAAACTTGACTTGCTCTGTCAGTTCTCCTCAAAAGACTTGCTACTTTGGAGTATGTTCAGAAAATTGGACTTTAGACTTATAGGAATATTGTTTGAAAAGAAAGAACACTTAGAAATACTGATAGGGAGCCTGCTCCTTTAGGGACCTCATTTTGATATGATCTCTTGATAGATGATGGTTGTTTCATGGTTTAAAGTTTGGTAGAAAATATCTTATGAGTCCTTAACCAAGTGTCTGCTGCTCTATGTATTCACTGTTCTTTGTAAGATGAGTTGTTTTGAGTTTGGAAGGAAGCTATGTTTAAATCAAAATGATTGATGCTGTATTGAATGCAGTTGCAAAACTTGCGGCAAGCTGGTTACGAATTGTAGTGGTCACTATGGTCACGTTGATCTTGCACGGCCAATCTACAACCCATTGCTATTTAGCAATCTGAAAAATCTCCTTCAAATCACCTGTTTACATTGTCATAACTTCAGAATGAACAAAGCCAAGGTGATTTTCATCTGTAGTATGAGTATCTCAATCATCTTTCTTTAAGGTACTCAAATCTTTAATAGTCAATGCTTCATTCTGATCATTCAGGGCCAGCTATATGCGTCACAACTTGAGTGTATACAAAAAGGTGATATCATTGGAGCCAAGAAGTTGGAATCTTTGTTCTACAGAGGAGCATGGTCGTCTATGGATGAGGAAACAGAGTCACCTCATAAGATGCACGACACTAGCGCACACTTGGTCAGCTCAAATGATGTCATCCCTAGAACTTTGTCTTCTCTTCAGTATACTGAGGCTAAGACAATTTCAAACAAAATCTTCAAGGAAAGGCCAAAAAAATGTTATACCTGTGACAAAAAAAATTTTAAACTCAGCTCTCCAACATTCGGGTGGCTCAATACGGTATGTCCATTTTGGTCTCGGGTTTTTCCCCCTCTCTTTGTCATACTTTCAAGAGCTTAGCATCGATATTCTGTCTTTTGGGTACCATGCAATTTAATCTTTGATATATCATGAATTGTACTAGTTCCATGTATGTATGAGATCTTAGAGAATTAGAAGGAGAACAATGTTCAGTAGGATGTGATATTTCATAGTTCCCTTTTGTTCCTCTATTTCTGGACGTCTCCTTTGTGTATTATCTTTTGTTCAGCGTCTTAACATTCTAATTATTTCCTTGTGGCTGAAACTTCTCTGTGGAAAAAAGACTGATAATCAGGTGGAATGTACTTTACTTGTATTCTGTAGTTGTAAAAAAGAAAAATTGCAGCATTGCGGTTTTTCCAGGCGGCATTTATGCATTAAATGGATGTTAAGTGATTTTGCTGCTAGAAAAAAATTTGAGATTGATCATAACTTGTGATAATGGATGGCTGTTGTTGCATATCAAATATTCTGTAGTTATCTATGACTTCCAGAAAAGTTATAAAAGTAATAACAATTGAAAGATGAAAGTTTCTGTAATTTGGTTTTCTCTCCTTTTTAATCAATGTTTTCGGGAAGTTGATTGCTTATAGTGGAATTTATCTGAGAAAGTGCTGTTTGTGGAGTTTGCCTGGGAGAGTTATCTTTGTTTTAATTGTTGGATGCAAGATGGAAGCAATAAAGAGGTTCGCTATAGCTAAGAGTATCTCTGTTCTTCCATGCAGAAGGGCTCTTCAGATGATGCTTGGTAACATTTGAAAAGCACTGGTTCATATGACTTGATTGGTAGGGTATTGAATAATTGCCCTTAAGTTTTTAATCTGTTTTCAGAAGTCAGTGAACTGCTTTTGTTGTTTTGTTAGCCGTCACACTTTCTATAGAGAAGTTAAAGGCTGAATATAATTATCTCTGCAGCTGATCTATTTGTTTATTTATAATAAAATTGTAAAGCCCAAGAAGAAAAGACAAGGTCAGCTAGTTGTTAACTGACCTTGTTCGGAAATAAACTTTTGTCTCTTGACCTTTGCATTTTTCTATGTTGTTGTTAAGGAGTATCCCAGCTCAGTATTCGTGATGGGAAACTACATATAGTTCAGTGATTATAAAATCTGGTTATTATGACAAATTGATGAAATCAAATTATAATAAAGCAAGGGCATTTGTCTTCTGCTAGTTTGCACTTTTCTTTCAACTGCATTTCTGGAAGTTCTACCGATTTTGCATCTAAGGTCCTTTTGCAACATTATCTGTTGTTCTTTTCTATAGCTTTGATTTTACAAAATTTGGGATGTGTATTTGTCTCAAAGTTTGATACTTTTTTGTAGAATGCACGACATTCTGATATTAAAGCTAATATTATAGAAGCATATAATTTATATGAAGAAGGGAGCAGACCAGATGATCATGATGATATGGAACAACATATTGGAGGCATGAAGTCAAATGAAGATGGTGCTTCATTAACTGATGAGGAGTTAATTGCAAACCAGGAAAAGCCTAAAAAGAAAAGACATTTGAAAGACTTATCTTCAGAAATCAATGATAAAATGTCTTTAACTGGGAAGAGACATCTCCTTCCTTCAGAAGTATGTATGTTATGTAGTTTTTATGTCTTTCCTTCTATTTTAGCCCATTTTGAAGCTATTGTTATAGCAGCATAGCAACAATTGTTGGCAGTTGTATCTGGAAAAGTAATTGAAGCAAGATAATTTTGTTTGAACAGGTAGAACTTATCCTAAAAGGTCTGTGGAAAAATGAGAGACGGCTTTGCATGCTTATGTGTGACATTGGAAATAAGTTAAGTCCATCTAGGAAGGAGACGTATTATGAGATGTTCCTATTGAAGGTACTTCTAGTTCCTCCAAGCAGATTCCGCCCACCAGCATCAGCTGGTCGTCAACTGGTACGGAATTCTATTCTTTCATTTGTTTTCTTTTCTTTGTTTCCCCCCCTTTTCGACATGCATTTTGGTTGCTTTATTAATATGGAAGTCTCATGCATCTTAAGG
The DNA here is from genome assembly GCA_019914995.1 of Acanthochlamys bracteata. Lineage (NCBI taxonomy): Eukaryota > Viridiplantae > Streptophyta > Magnoliopsida > Pandanales > Velloziaceae > Acanthochlamys > Acanthochlamys bracteata. The sequence continues at coordinate 10,278,540 of CM034129.1, read as the reverse complement.
TCTATACAGAATCATGTTTCTTATCAAGCACGAGTTTTCTCAACTTCAATGTTACTGAATCTGTGGATAGGACCATGCTTTATCATGTATGGACATCGCCTTTATCTTATATATACTTTATCATGCATGCATTTCCAAGATAAGCTAAGAAACTTATTCGGATATTGTTAGTATGGTAACAATCTTGGAAACACAGTTTCCATAGTCTATGTTAACTGTATCTTTTTAGCTATATCAAGAGTTTTCTATTTGTAACTTTTTGTCTTCTGTTATGTGGCTTAACATTTTCTTCTGCAATTTTTTTGCTAAAGATTTGGTTGAGAAAAATATGTAACTGTATTTGCTTGCATCAATTGTATTTTTCATTATCTATTTCGATACTTAAATGCTATTGTAGTCCTTTTTCTAAGCTGTGAGGTTTTTATTTTGTTGGAAGTGGGTCATGGCAATGATAAATGCAGTTAAAACCAATAAGCATTGTTGCAATACTGTAATGAATTTCTGTATATTATTTTAGGTTTTGGAACATCCTCAAAATCTTCTCTTGAGCAGAGTCCAACAAGCCAATTTAGCATTAAAAAACGAAGGCCTTGATAATTCAGATGTTGTATCGAGGTGGATGGATCTTCAAAATGCTGTTAACGTCTTATATGACAGTTCTAAGGGATATGGTAGGTGCTTGTTTGATAGCTTACTAACTACTTTTCTGCTAGTAGCTTTTATATTGCTTGTTCTAGCTTATCATAGTTGTTATAGCTTGTTCTGGTTAATGTTCCTGCTGCTAGCTTAATCAAGTTGTTGCAGCATCTAAAGCCACTCCCGAGTTTTCCATATGAATCCTTTTTATTACATGTCTCTTTCTACAGTTCTGGTTTTGTTCCTTTTCTTATTGGTTTGCTTACCCTTAACTGGACTCTAGCTTTTTGTATAAACTGGAAATTCTTTTACTTTCAGGTATTTTGGTTCTTATGATAGGTTTTTATGCTACATTTCAGGGAAAAGTGATAAGGATACTATTGGTTATCGGCAGATTCTGGAGAAGAAAGAAGGTGTTCTACGGCAGAAGATAATGGGAAAGAGGGTCAATTATGCTTGTCGATCCGTTATATCTCCAGATCCCTATTTAGCGGTCAATGAAATAGGAATTCCTCCTTCTTTTGCTAAGATACTAACGTACCCAGAGGTATTTCCTGCATAGCATTATGAATTGTTTGGAGATTGCGTAAGGATTAGGTTTTTTTATGTTTTATAACACATACAGGCATTAGTATTTGTAGAGATTATGCAACAAAAATTGCAAGTATCCTTCAGGTATAAGAATAACTAAGGCTAATTGCATTGGATGGGGTCGGCTACATAAATGCTTTCACACCATCATGCTGTATTATGAACCATATCCTTGGTCAGATACTAGTTGATAAATCTTTCTTACAGTCTCTGTCAAATGCCCTTGCACAAGAATATAAATTGGAAAGTGGTAGTGTAGTTCTGCTAGTGGCTCATTTCTTATATGCCTCATTATTGTATCTTTGGTTTTGGGGATTTGGATATACATGAGCAAGATAAGTGCTATTTACTTGGCCTGAAGATTGTCTTAATGCATCTGTGTTTGATGTGGCTTTGCTGATTTTGGTACTATAAATCCTCATGGTCAGAAATTCCAACCATACCAACTCTGAGTGACACATTAACTATGTGCTGATAAACTCTGAGTGACACATTTGTTTCCCTTTTTTCATATGAGAACATAGTGATAGAGTAACAACCACAAATAGCTGGTCACCTCTTGTTGAATAAGTACATTCGAGTCTTTTTGCTTCTTTGCCCATGTTCTTCTTTTACTTTGTCTAGCAAACTGAATTCCACAAAAACAACAAGCCTTATCCCATTAAGTGGAGCCAGCTTCATGGATCCGTTCACTCTATTCTCTGCTTACCTGAATCTGCTGTCATTTTTGTAGAGTTTTGACATGAAATATTGTTTCACAGAGAGTGACTCCTTGGAACATGAGTATAATGAGGTCTGCTATTGTCAACGGGCCTGATATTCATCCCGGAGCTTCACATTACAAGGATGGCATTGTATATAAACTGAATTCTCATGGGAACACACGCAATGCATTTGCAAGGCGGTTAACATCATCAAGAGGTGCCCTTACTCAAACTGTGAGGGGTCCTGAACCTGAATTTGAAGGCAAAGTTGTTTACCGTCATCTACAGGATGGTGATGTTGTTCTTGTAAATCGCCAGGTATAATAAATCCGTGGCATTTCCCATAGGTTTTTCTCTTTACACAGTGATTGCAAGAGATTTGCTATTGTGTTAATTTTCAGCCTACATTACATAAGCCCAGCTTGATGGCACATGTCGTTCGTGTATTGAAAGGGGAAAAGACTATTCGAATGCATTATGCAAATTGCAGGTCTTTATTCTCATGTTTTCTTCTTGAAAATTTGTTCTATATAGTTTCTCCATGTTCAGGAAAACCTAAGTGTTTTTTTTTTTTGGGGTTAATTTCAGTACATATAATGCTGATTTTGATGGAGATGAGATGAATGTCCACTTCCCTCAGGATGAAATTTCTCGTTCTGAGGCTATCAACATCGTTAATGCGAACAAACAATATGTTGTTCCTAGTAGTGGGGATCCTATTAGAGGTCTTATACAGGTATTGAATCTCTGATGTGCTTCTTTCCGGTAGCCTTTTTTCTCTTAAGCTTTTTAGTTTGGCTTTCTTCACTTCTTTGTTATGAAATATTTCAGGATCATATAATAAGCGCGGTTCTTTTGACGTTGAAGGACACCTTTTTGAATCGTGATGAATATACGCAGCTTCTTTGTGGTTCTTGTGTTCATAGAATTTCAACAAGTACAGTTAAAGTTGGGCAGAAAGTTACCATCTTATCTGATGTAGATGATATTCAACTTCTCCCCCCTACTATTTGGAGACCAAAGCTCTTCTGGACTGGAAAGCAGGTTTCTTCAAGATACACAAGTTCTGATGATTACTTTGAGTTTACTTAGAAGTATCATGTTCAGTTTGCCTTACTTTTGTTGGAAATGTTTGGAAATGTTGATGTACTTCAAGTAGAATGCTTTATTTTGTGTAGGTCATAAGTTCAATTCTCAACTACGTAACAAGAGGACACAAACCTTTCACAATGGAGAGAGACGGAAGAATTCCCAAAGAGTATTTTGGGAAAGATTGTACTGAGCGAAATTTACATATTTACAACAACGAACTCATTCATGGGATGATTGACAAGGCTCAATTTGGTAAAAATGGGTTAGTTCATGTAGTCTATGAACTTTATGGTGCTGAGACTGCAGGGCTGCTTCTCTCTATTTTTAGCCGCTTATTTACTTTGTTCCTTCAGGTTTGTTTTTACCATGTCCATTAACTTGAGTTTTGATTCTTTCTTTTTTTGTAATAATTTTAACGTTAATCTTTTTAACTGCTTATGTTGTTATCAACACATGTCAGATGCATGGATTTACTTGTGGAGTAGATGATCTGTTGATTGGTGAAATCCCTGATTTTGAAAGGGAAAAAATACTTGAAACAAGTGAAGTGAGAAGCCATGAAGTACATGTGCGGTTTACTGGAGAAACAAGCAATACAGGTTTGTTTTCATTCTCTATGGTACACAGTCTCTGCTGTGCCATCTGTTTCCTCTTATACTTTTCAGCTTTGACATTGTTTCTCTTCAAAGTGTTTTGATTTCTTATTACCTCTTTCTTTCTTATTTATCGGATTGGGCATTGTCTTTCTTTTTTTAGTCACCTTATGATTTTTCCCCAAATGTGTAATAAAATTATTTGCCCTGCATTTGCTTTGGTGTTTCAAACAAAATCCTATTCAGAAACGTTGAACCGTAAATATTCACTTTCTCTTGGTCTATTGTTTGTTATTTTTGTATATATAACATTTTTGAACCTCAATATTAATTGTATGAGATATGAGGCTAATCATGTTTGTTTTTCAGGTCAAATGAAATTGCAAAAGAAGCTGGAGAAAATTATACGAACTAATGGAGAGTCTGCAATAGCATCATTGGATCGGATGGCATCAGGTGCTTTTAATCAAATAACTTCAGAGGTCAACAATGTTTTATTTCCACATGGTTTGGTAAAACCATTTCCGAGCAATTGCCTCTCTCTTATGACGACTACTGGGGCAAAAGGTGGTTCGGTGAGTACTTCTGTTCAGTCATTCCTTTGTATGATGTGGTAGTTAGTGAAAAACCGGCTAACCAAAATCTTGGAATTTCATTTCTGTTTCCATATTCTGATTCCTTTTTCTTTGCTTGTCTGATTCTTCTTTGGGAATTCTTCATGCTTTTGTTGATACTATTTTAATTTTAAGATTATGCAAATTCATTTGGATTTACATCTTTGCAATAGGTTGACGTTGCGATAAATTAAGCACTGATAATAGGATGCTCACTAGCTTGATCCACATCCAAGGACTCTTAAGTTTGAGGCCTGATTTTTGTAAATCAGAGGTTATGTAGGATATGCCTTGGTTTATTTTGGTTTCTATGGAATGAAAGCTTATGTGAAAACGATTGTAACTTTAGGCCTTGTTTGGTACATTTGATGGAATAGGATAGGAGTTCGAGTATTGAATTGGATAGGGATTAGTTTGGAATGAGATAGGATTAGTTTGCATTACTCCCATGTTTGGTGAGCACAATTAACAAATAGGATAGAATAGCAACTAACTCTTAAAATAGGTTGAAACAAAAATCAAAACAAAAGCTACAAAGTTGAAAGAAAAAGATAGTGATGTAATATAACTTATGCAATATTTCAGCTGCCTTTTGTTTGTCCAAAATTTTTGTTAGACTAGTTTATATCTAATTTCAATGAATGGAATTATCCCAGACAAAAGAATAGAAATTGTTAATTAATTTGAAAATAAATAAAAGGATGTCTAGTTTGATTAGAGAAGTTGGCAGGAGAGAGGAAAGAAGAAATTCAAAATATGGGACCACATGAGGTTGTGCTCCATCTAATACTTTGTGGCTGGATTGGATGAAATAATCACATGCATAGTGGGATAATTTGATACTTGGATTAATTTATGCACTACTTAAAGTTGAAAATATCCTAAACATGGGATAACTAATCTTGGGATTAGTTAGTCCTTGTTCCATTTACTATCCCATTTACCAAACAAGCTCTTCTGGTTAGATTTTTCATTATATTGTTCATCTTCTTCATATTCACTAAATTAACACCTAAAATTCATCCCAACTTCTTCAAAGAATATATTATTTTCTTATACGTTGGAATGCTTCATTGGACTGTTACAATATTATGCTGTATTTATTAGTTCAGTGCAAGTTGTTTATTGTTTTGAAGTTTTTCATCTGCTGAGATTGGTTATATAGAACTAATTCATTCCCCCTTTGTTTTGAGTATAGGTCAATATGACACAGATTTCGTCCTTGTTAGGACAACAAGAACTAGAAGGCAAAAGAGTTCCTCGTATGGTCTCTGGAAAAACATTACCTTGCTTTCCTGCATGGGATATCTCATCTCGAGCAGGAGGCTTTATTAGTGATCGATTTTTGACAGGTCTTCGGCCTCAAGAATATTTTTTTCATTGCATGGCTGGCCGAGATGGGTAAAGACAAGCTCTTCTTGTTAATGTCCTGTATGATTTGTCCATGTCTCACAAGATTAATATGGGAACAGCGTATTTGGGGGGTTCTTTGTATGATTTATTGCTCGTAGTTAGATTTAAGAGATTATTAAGAGTTTGCACAGCGTAACATATATTTGCACTACCAATCATAATCTTTCTCCCTCCCATCAGTTAATCAGTTAATTGCTAGACTTAAGTTTCTGCATAAGGTCAAATAAAAATTTGCTACTTTGATTACTTTGACAAACAGTGAGTACGATTCGTATCTTGAGCTATTTAACTGTTTGTAATGCTCCTATTACCTAGTTTTGAGCTTGTTTCTTCTTGCTGATACTGTAGTATATTCATCCAGCGCCCATGATTCTTTTCTGCTCTAAATACTTAAGCATTTAACTTTCTTACAGACTGGTCGATACAGCCGTAAAAACATCTCGTAGTGGGTACTTACAGCGGTGCCTTATCAAGAATCTTGAGAGTTTGAGAGTCTGTTATGATCTCACAGTACGAGGTGATGATGGTTCTGTGGTCCAATTCATGTATGGTGAAGACGGAGTCGATGTTCACAAAACTAGTTTTCTTTCTGATTTCAAATTTCTTTCAACTGTAAGACTCAATGATTTTGTCCTTTTATTGCCAAGTTCTCAATTTAGAGGGTGATGTTATTTAATGTCACTTTGGTTTTCAGAATCAAAGAGTTTATCAGGAGAGGTTCAGCAGTCAACTTGAGGATGGACATTTGTCCAAATCAAATGGTTACATCAAGGAGCTGCCTGAGACACTAAAGGAAGGAGCTGCTGCTTTTCTACATAGGCACTTCAAGAACAATAGTGATTCTACCACACAAAAGTTGAAATACTTCAAGAAATTGGCAGAACTCAGATATTTGGCAAGTCTTGCTGAGCCTGGTGAACCAGTAGGTGTACTTGCTGGTCAGTCCGTAGGAGAACCATCAACACAAATGACGTAAGGCTCTTTTATATGTTAATTTATATATGGATTGGATTCAGTATCATAAGCATCATTTTGTTACGAGTTTAGTGGTTATGAGAATTTAACCAGAGGTGGTTATTTCACACCCTCTTTTCCCTTTTATTTTTATTTTATAAGTGGCAAGTTTTGTGCAAATTCAGAAAAACATATTATATAACTTACTTATATATATATATATATATATATGATAAAGGCACATTATATTCTTAAAGGCATACGGTGCACATGCCGTGCAAAAGTGGCCGGCGACATCCAAATCCAATCTCTATCGTTGGATATGAAGAACTATGAGTTGAGAACATATTGATTAATTTCACTCAATCGGAATACGAACTGACCTACCTCGGAATTCTTGATTAAAATAATATAAAAAGTTAAATTTGACAAAAGATATATATTTTGTTTTTGTATCACTTTGATCAAGAGTTTCGATGGAGGTCGGTTTGTATTCCGATTGAGCTGAAATTTTATCAACATGTTCTCAACTCATGGTTCTTTATATCCATTAATGGAGATTGAATTTGGAGATCTCGCCGGCCACTTTTGGCCGACATGTGGACACATGTGCCTATATCTTATCCCTATATATATAAATACCCCATATATATTCCAAACTTTCTCGATTGAAAGACTTCTCGAATTGACTAAGTTTGTCTTTACAGATTGAATACTTTCCATTTTGCTGGCCGAGGTGAGATGAATGTGACTCTGGGAATTCCGCGTTTGCAAGAAATTCTGACGAATGCAAAGGAAAATATTAGCACTCCTGTTATGACCTGCCCATTGCTTGATGAAAGATCAAGGTAAGCTATGTAGGACTTGTAAATGCTAATGTCTATGGCAACTGTTGTTAGTTTACTGCAACAGGTTTTTACAAAGCTTAGTGTCTAAACATGATTCTTATTGGTTTTGCTGGTTCTAAAGAACTGATCTTTTCAGAGATGAGGCCCAGCATCTTGCTGCAAAGCTGAGGAGAGTCACTGTAGCAGATGTCATAGAGGATATAGAGGTCTGCACCATACTATTTTCCATCAGTAATTCTCGAGTGACTACGAAGTATAAACTGAAAATGAAGCTTTATCCGCCTGAATTATATCCTCCATTTTCAAATCTGACTTTGGAGGATTGTGAGGAGGTTCTTATGAATGAATATCTTAATGCGCTAGAGGTTGCTATTAAGGAGCACTTGAAAACATTATCCAAGATTCGTGGGATTGGTATTGGTATTGGTACTGGTACTGGTGAAGAGACTGGAGAGGAGAGCACCTTGCCAGATGATATGGGTGAAGATAACATTAATAGCAAAGAAGCACCTGGAAGGAATGATGGTGGGGATGATGATGGTGATGATGAGGATAATGGGAATTCTGAAGATCAAGGCACTGATGCTGAAAAGAGGAAAAGGCAGACCAATGATGAAATGGAATATGATGATGGTATGGAGAATGAAGAAGTCGCATTAGATGAGCATGATGGAGATCCCCAATCTGACTTTGAAAGCGAAGCAGATCAGGTTGAGCCAAATGAAGATGAGATTGAGGATGAGACTGAACCTGATTCTTCTGCTCATGTTGTAACTCCTGCAAAGCATTCTGAGCTTGAGTCATCCTCTCTGTCAGAGCACAACCAGGAGGAGAAAAAGCCAGAACCTAAGAAGTCCTCGTCAAGAAGAAAGAAAAAGGTGTTGCAATATATTGTGAATGCATGCTTTGAAAGAACCTATTTTGAGATTGAGGTTATATCAATACCTCAAATTCTGTTGGCTGAGGTATTACTTTTAACTGCTTTCATGCATTTCATGCATCTTCTGCTTGTATTTTACAACCACTAATAAACAGCATCTCACAATCAAACTGTCTCGTACGTATGAAACATATTCTTACAAGTTGGGGTATTAGTGTGTAAACACTTTATATACAACGTGTTGCAGGTATCTCAAAGCTAAACATATTCCTAGTACATTATCCATCATGAGTCTATAATTTGCATGAACTATCAGCCCTGATTTTAGCTGCATAGGCAGTGATTACATAGTCAAGTGATTCCCTTGGACAAACACTCAAAATGCATTTGCTTTATCTGCAGGTTGCTCAAAGGACAGCTAAGAAGATGTTTGTGAAGAAGTCGGACAACATAGAACGATGTTCTGTTGTAGAACCAAAAAGGGATACAGACCCTACCCAGTTGCAGACTGCCGGAGTCAACTTCCTTGCATTCTGGCAGCTAGATGAATATCTAGACATCAACAGAATAGTCACAAATGATATACACGCCATGCTGCGCACATATGGAGTGGAAGCTGCAAGAGCCACCATCATAAAGGAGGTGACTGGTGTATTCGAGGCATATGGAATTCGCGTCAATACTAGACACCTGTCCCTTATTGCTGATTTCATGACTTGCCATGGAGGCTATCGAGCCTTGAGCAGGCTTGGGATGGAATATTCTGCCACTTCTCCATTCGGGAAGATGTCATTTGAAACAGCTATCAAGTTTGTAGTAGATGCAGCTCGCCAGAGTGAGGTAGACACATTAGAATCACCATCAGCCAACGTCACCCTTGGCCAGCCAGTAAAGATGGGAACTGGCTGTTTCGACTTGTTGCTGAACCTTCAGGTTTAAAACAACTGTTTCCTCGTTGTAAGTTGTAGCTTATTGCTCTTGCAAGCTAAAAAGAAGCCCAGTTGTTGTAGAGAAGGTTATTCTGTACGATACTAAATTATTATTACCCTGTAAATTCAGTTTGCCTGGAGTGAAAACTTTGTAACAATATTTTAGCCAAAGCGGAAATTTTGTTGTATTTCTTGCAAAATCACATTTTGTTTTTGTGTTTAAGGGCGTGTTATTTTTGTTTTGGAATTCAATTTTTTTTCCAAAATTTAAGTTTCAAATACTTATATATTTATTTTTCACTAAAAGTTAAATTTATTTAATATTTTTTTTACGTAACTTAATTTTCGTAATTTGTTGTGGTCTTCATTTTATGGAATCAAACATTCAAACTACTCCAGTAGAGCAAAATGCTTGGAGACGTTTTGACAAACTACACCAGTTCCTTTCTTGTATATGTTTTTTCTTTCAGAAACTTAAAAGAGATATTTGCTAGTTTCTTTCATTTTCCCGTTTCTTGGTTGTTAACTGTAAATTTTAACTGAAGAAAAATATTGGAGACTCGAGCTTTTAGATCGTATCAACGAATGTTTTCTTGGCAGATGTGTGTGCTTCAGGTCTTCCATTGTAGGCCCTAGTTTCTGCCAATTTATCATTCTATGGATTGGTTTGCAAATACCATTTTATACTAATGTACTCAAATGGTTTCCAATAAAAAATGTTGGACTAAATTGAAACTAGTCTCCCTATAAGGTCTTTTTTGAAAAAGGGATTTTCATTATCTGTGTGTGCTTTTCTTTTCTCTCTTTGTTCTTTCAAAGAAGAAAAAGAATTGATCGAAAAAGCAGTGCTAGGGTTAGGGTTTCTAAATCAATCCATCAATTGAAATCAATCGATCGATCGACCGATAGGCGATGTGGCATGAAGCACGTCGATCAGAGAAGAAAGTCCATGAAGTCATGGACGCAGCACGGCGGCGAGCTCAACGGCGGGCGGTTTACTTAGCTCGTCGGCGTGGAGATCCACACCAGTCGTTACAAGTTGTCGGAGTTCGTTGTCGCGCTCACCGTGATGACACGCTGCACCAAGCTGCTAATGATCAGCAGGGATTGTATGAAAATAATCTTAATATTTCTTGATTTAGTTTTAGCAAAATTGTAATGTGTTTGTTGCTTTGTTTTTTTGGCATTAATTAACTATTGGATTTCAGAATCTTTTTATTTTATGAGTATTGCTTTTTATCGTAGTTATCGCCAATTTGATTTGATGATTTAGTTGATTGTTTAGGATTTATTTGAAAGTTAGTTTGATCTAAGCCATGTAACGTGATGGATACCGAAATTTGAAGCAATGGAATAACTTAGTATATACATGTTCTCTCACTGTGTTATCCAACTTTCGTATGTTACAGTGCCTTATTGTTCCACTTGTTCCTTCGCTGTGCAGGATTCCATGGAATGGCAAACAAGATGTTCTTATTGACAGGTAACTGCTGGTTCACTTCCTATGCTCTTTGAAACACATATGTTTTATTCATGAAGGTACATGTCCTGGTAGTCGTGATTTTGCTTTTAAATGAATAAGATTTGCTTTATTATTATACGTGCAGATTTGATGGCCGTGCTCTTCTTGATTTTATTCGAGAATCTCGGCCTCACCGAAATCATGAGAAGTCTGAAGAGGAAGAAGAACTGGAAGAGTTTGTTAACTTTGAGCGTTATCGGGATTTAATTAAGCATCGGCGTAGAGGATGTCGGTACCTTTTTTGGTTTTTAATCTAACTAAATTTTGTAGTAGTTTGAATATTAAAATCGGTCATCATTCATGCCCCTTTTGCGTGATGAGTGGGTTGTTCATGTCAAGGACTGACCATGGTTCTTATAACATTTTCTTTTGAGGCTACCTCCTTTCAATTAGTTTTTTTTATGAGGTAATACATTTATTCACAGTTAATGATGAGGAAGGTTTGAAACATGTGTACCAAGAGTTAGAGGCAAAGGATGTTGCTCCTTTCGCATTGGGCAGGTCTGTTATAAAGCAGTTTGAACAGAGAGTTGTTCACCCCTCTTTTACTCTTTTTATTGTCGATTAAATCATAAATTGCGCCCTCTTTTCCAGAACCAGTACATTGCAGCCTTTGGCTAACAAAGGTTCATATTCACAAGTTGGATATTCCTATAAAGGAGATGGAAATGATGAATCACATTTAGAAAGTGATGATGACAAGGACGACAATGAGGTTGATGATGAAGATGACAATCACTACAGCAGTGGTGACAGTGATGATGAGGGAATGGAGAATATTGCTAAAGAATTTGGTGTTAAAAGGTACAACTGGCTTGTTTACATGGACAGGAAAGCCAAGGAAGAAGAGAAGCGACAAAAGGAAGTGATTAAAGGGGATCCTTCTATTGTATGTTTGCTGCTGATGATTTTATTATGAGTTATAGTTATCTTTGTACCTAGATGTTTATTTAAACCTTTCTTTGACACTCAGAGGAAATTGAGCCGCAAGGAAAGGAGGAAGGCCTCTCAATTGGAAAGGGAGAGAGAAAGACAAACTGCACCAACTGCAGGAAGGGCATTCCACAGGGATCCATACAGGTATGTCTTCAAATTTCAAATTAAATTAGCAGCCTCCAGGTGATGCTGCTTTATGGAGGCTTGGGATTTTGAAGAATCAGTGTCCTTGAGTGTGGCGTTGCTGACCAGCATACTAGCTCAGAGAGACTTGTTATTTTCTGTAGGTGGCCCGATGGTGAAAACGTATCCAATTGTCCAAGTGCTATAACTAATGTGCTTGTTTCTGGGAATATTGAAGTTTTTCTAATTCTTAGTTTTTTAAATTTATGCATTTTTTAATTGTAGGGAGCCACGGCGGAGCCCAACTTATGAAGCTTACCCTCAGTCTAGAAGGTAAGGGAGTTGCTTCTTTCCTTCGTAAATTGAGATACTTCTTAAAGGCTGGTACAGTTTCTTAGCACTATTTTTTTATAAACAGATCAGGATCTAGATCTCGGTCTCGTTCACCTTCCTACTCAAGGCGACATGCTAGAGGCACATGTCCTGATAATGGGCACCGGAGCAAAGCTAAGCCTATAAAGATTGAATACATAACTGAGTTTGGAAGCGCTGCTGACATGGATGATCAGAAGCTTGAAGGATGCTCTCCACCACAATCTCCAGTGAGAGCTGATCTATCAAACTGGTCGGGGAACTGGACCTTTAATTCTTGCAAAGATAGATTGGGCAATGATCTTTGTGCTGCAGCTTGTTCTGGTCATCTTGATTTACTAAAGCTGAAAATATGGGGTCTTGGGTTGTGTAAAGTTTTAGGGTAGTAATATGCTTATCGTGGGTTGGACTGGTAAAGAGAGTTTGAGGAGTGGGTGGTAATATGCTTATCGTGGGTTGGACTGGTGAAGTGAGTTTGAGGAGTGAACTTCGAAATTTTGGTTGCTTTCTTTAGACTGGGGGAAGATCTTTTGCGGAGAGGTCTTACATGGTCCAAGAAGGCTTATCCATATGGTTTTCTATATGCTTCTAAATGATCTTATTTATGACCTTTTTGCAGGTCATCAGGTGATCGTATCCTCGAGGCACTTCATGTTGATCCTGCATCTGCTTTGTCTGTTGAGCAGGAAAAAGGTGCTAAAGGTTTAAAACCATGTGTTAGGTATGCTCTTAAATTTCTGAGTGAAATGAGAATGGACTAAATTATCTTTGTATATGAAAGCAAGTAGTGGAATACTCCCAATAATAGATGCTTTATTCTTCCTCTAATTTTGCCAGTATTAATTTTTCCTTCCCTAGAACCACTATTGAGACTGAGTTATATGCTGATATAGTCATTTTATATAGTAATGGGCAAACATGAATTTCCTTCAGGACCACTATTTTCCTTCGTTATTTTCATGGAGAAACTACTCTTAGGAGCCTCCCCATGTAGACCATCTCCTCTGCACAATTCTATCTACTACAACAAATTACCTTTTCAAGTCAGCTGTTTGTCCTTATCAGATAATCACTTAAACACTTCAACTTCTATATACTGTAGATGTGTTTTTTACAAAATGTATTATGCATGTATCAAGTATGTCTTTGAATTTACTGTCTTTTTCAAAACAAGTTAAAGGAAAGAGTATTCTACTCTTAGCTTTTGGACTATTGAGAGGAATTTTTTGTTTGTGATCACTTTTAAGTTTATTTTTCATAATCACTTTAACTTAGCCTGTAATTATTGTATTTGAAATTTCTTGGTTAACTCATAAGCAGACTCGTGCAATCGGAGTTCTTGGTGTAAAATCCTTGTTAGCATACCAATCGAATGCTAAAGTTGTGTTCTGTCTGTAAGCTGTAATAATCTGCTATGTTTCTTCTATCTCCTTCTCCCAGTATGCTATCAACAACTGCAAAGCTAAACAATAGTGCAACTGGGGCATCCCTGAAAGCGCAGCAGGGTGACAAGAAGGAAACACCACAAGAGCGTCTCAAAAGGATAATGAACAAGCAATTGACCAAACAAAGTAAAATCCTTTTGTTTCTGTGTTGACACTAGTCTTACAAAAAAATTGTGAGAAGGTGGCTTTATGCATTTGCTCCTTCTGGAACTTTATAGGCCTCCTTATGCATACATAAACTGGCATTGCAGTTAAGAAAGACACTGCTGTTGAGATGGCTAAAAAGAAGGAGCAAGAACGACAAAAGCAAGAAAAGCTTGCAGACTCAAGTAGGCTTTCTCGTCATAGACGAGACAGCCGTAGTCTAAGTAGAAGTCTTTCTCCGCCAAGGTATATCTCAATTTACATGTTGGTTTCTTTGCTTGTGGGAATATGTCAGATATTGACATAATTGTTCCCATAATTCTGGTATAATCCTATTATTATATATGGTTTTTGTAATATTCCCCTTGTGTTAACATTGTCATCCCAGTGAAAAATTTAGCTGCAAAATGTAAAAGGAGCCTACAATCAGAACTCTATAGGGATGCATCTTGTCTTTTCAACAACTACTCTTCATTCCCTTGACAACTGTTAGATGTCTCATTTGAGATTCTTTCCTAGTGGCTTGACATTTTTCTCAAATTATACTGCAATTTCTTGTGTAGACCCTTTGACCTGTAGATCAGACTAGATGTACTTAGACAAATATTTTCAGCTAGTTTGTGCCACTTTCAGGGCCCAATATTTGGCTCATGTGGGTTCCATAGGAATTCCTTTAGCCTCCATCCAAGGGGTGCATATGAATGAAGTCACATTTTTATTGGTAGTAGTCACTTCATGTAAATACTGTTAGGTTTGCACTGAAACTCCTGCCAAGGTTCCTTCGCTGATTGAACTCTAGCCAGTGATTGCCTTTCTCAAGTTCTCTTGAAAGTATTAAAGCTGCTTTTAAAATAATTTACTGGAATCCTATATATCTTATTTACTTCTGATGTTTGGATTTTATCTGTAATCAAAACTTATCCAAGTCTTTTTTTGTCTTGCTTTGGTTCAAGTGTGGTTCTTGTTTTTAAAACTTGCCACTACATTGATGAGCTTATCAGGTAGTTATAAGATAGCCTTGTTAATACTTGGTTTTGTTATGATTTCTTTGTTAGTAAATTTTTTAGCTGAAAATATTCTTTTTTTTTAGTTTCGAGTAGCAACACCATGGCAGCAACAATTGCATTTTGTCATGAATTCATGGAAGGCTATCGATTGTACTAAGTAGGAACTTACTATTTCTCTTGCTTGTGTGTGTACTGCAGAAGATACCGACGGAGTAAAAGCAGGAGTAGGGACAGAAGCCCTAGAAGTAGAAGATATTATTCCTCTTCTCGATCTCAGTCAAGATCTCACTCCCCTAGGTAATAGCATTTTAACTTCGTTTTACTGATGTTTTGTCATTATAATGAGCAATCCAATTGAGGAGAAACGATTTAATTCAGTGTACGAAGCAGATCAAGGTACTGAATGATTTTAGTTTGAAAGATGGAGCTGAACTATCTCCATGAGGTACCTTCACTGATTCTGGTGATGTTGCATGTTCATTTGACAAGTAGCTGTACCTCTGCTGTGTTGGCAACTAGCTCGCACTTGTTTGTGTATCGTATTTTCCATTATATATATGTTTTGGACTCCCAGATGAGTATACATCTTTGGCTTCCAACTAGCATTCCGCTCTTTGCCAAGACATTATCTTTGGAAAATATATTTCTTCCAAGTAGACGGACAAATTCTCATATATGTGATTTTTTATGGAACTTGGTAGGATAACTGTTATATGGTGTCAGAATCTTAGCTGCTGTAGAACTTATTTGTGTAGAAACTTGGTATCTGCTTAAAGAAAAATATCCTTTTCGAAAGCCTCAATTGTGCAAAATATGCTACACATCTTTAACTAGTAGTTGTTACGGGAGCTATTATTGTGCATAGGCTAATGTTTGTTGGGAATTCATCCATGAATTACTTGTTCGTTTTTGATTGAGCTATTTTTGGGACTTAAAAGTCATGCGCCATTCTCTATAGATCGTTATTGAAGCCATTCATCACGAATTTTGGGCTGCGTTTGAGTAAGCGTTCTTTAAAAGCACTTTTTAGGATAAAAATATTCTCTCAAATTTCTTTCCTATTGGTTTATAGGTTACAATTTTCTGAGCTTTAATTCATGAACCATTACAAAATAGATGTTATTTGTTAACGGTTATATAAGATTATTATTCACTTAGGTGGTGTTTGGGAGTATTTTCATATTTTAATTTTAATTTTTTATTTCATATTTTTTAATAAATTTATTAAAAAAATTTTTATTAAAAAAATTTTTTAATTAGAAAAATACATAAAATTTTACGTCGTATAGTAATATTATTATTTAATTTTATTATTTTTTTAATAAGAAATTTAGAGCTTATTTTTAAAATAATTTCGTTTTAGAAACTCTTTTCTAAAAGCACTTCTAAATATCTTTTTCAATTATGGTCTTGAGCTGTTGTGCCAGACCCATCATGGTTCATGAGCTATTGTTAATAAGGTATTGTTATGATTCATGAGTTACGGTCCACCACAAACTTTTTATACTGAAATAATTGGTCAATAATTTAGAAGTTAGTATTTTTCACTTAAAAACGTAGATTGTTAAGCTTATCAAATTAGGGTTAAATTTGGCTAGATTCAGATTATTAGCTAGTTCGTTTTTTCTATTTAGATGTCACTTCTCTACTAACAACTAACCCTCTTTAATCTGGCCATTCATGCTACTAATTCAAAATTATCATAACTTTCAGGCCTAACAACGGGCTGAAAGTTAACCGTTCATGAGCTACAAAAATTGTGGCTAATAAGTAACAGAATATAAACTATTGTTCATGTATTATAGCACACGAGCTATACAGTTCATGAGCTAAGTGAGTTTTAAATTATGAGTTAACAGTACGTGAATGGTTGTCCATGAGTTATAGTGAACTTATTATTCTTGAGTTATACCACACGAGTTATTGTTCACAGTAATAATACACCAGCTATTGTCATGAGTTATATGACTCATGAGCTATATATTACGTTAGCTATATATCACAATGACATAAAATTTTCTATACTTTCTAAATTTAAAAACAAATTCTATAAGATATTATAAAAAATTATGCAAAATATTTGACAGAGTTATAGCACATGAACTATGTACGATTCATTCCCTAAGCATTTGAACTATGTAAGTATGTATGTATGGTTCATGAGTTACAGCACGGTTAATCTCTCTCAAGTTATTACATACAAGCTGTTTATTATTCATGATTTATAATTCGTGAACTATTATTGCACATGAGTTGTACCTCTTGAGCTATTTCCTTCGTAGCCATAAGAGGCCACGAGAAGTAACAAATTCTACAAAGCTCCAATATTATAACTTAACATAGAGACAAAATAGAACTAAATAACTCAACATAGAAGCTGCCCTTAGACAATGTTTGGAAGTGCTTCTAGAAATTTTTTTCTAAATGTAAGATATTCTAAACAAATTTTAAAACAAATTTTATTTTTTACATAAAAAATAATAATTAAATTTTATGATATTTTTTTTATATTTTTTGTATTTTAAAAATTGTAAATACAATATAAGATTTATAAAGAAAGTTGGAATAAAAAGTGATCCAAACAGCATTAGTCTACAATAATGCTTACAAGGTTTCTCAAAAAAGAAAGGCTTCTTCTGTAGCAAGCCTCAAGACTTTTTTACCAGAATAAACAGAAAGTTCTAGTGTTTGTATATACAAAATCTGTCTCCTGGATCCTGATTCCTCAACAGCAAAGATCTCCAATTATCGAGTTGAATAATTTCTGGTAGAAAAGATTGAGTGCAGCAATTCAAGCTCAGAACCTGGTCGACTCAATTCTTGAACCAAACCAGTCTATGATTTATCGACTTAAATCTTACTCAAATCAAGATTAATGTTACTCATTAGGTGTTTTATTTGAAGGAAACTAAACGAGGTGCTGTCGGACGCAGCACAGCCTTCATAGCAAGAGGTTCAAATTCACAAAGAACTCAGGGAGTCAGAATTTAAGCATCTCTCACTACCAGAAAATCCTACACACTGAACCATCAATGATCAGATGAGCAGTGCGACAATTTGACTCAATTTAAACTAGTTAAAAGAGACTGCCTACAGTTTGTTATGTGCTAGGGAGATAATGAATGATGCCAAAATTGTATCCTTGTTTCTCAAAAACAGTACATATTAGTGCCTCGAATTAAAGGAAGTACCCTACAAAAGTGTGAGCAATGTCCGAGTGCGCATGTCCCTTCTAAAACTTCATATGACAATATTGTGAAAACACAAGAAACTATCTCTCTGGTTTAAGCTCAGCGCCGCTTCTTGCTTCCCTTTGCAGCATTGGACTTTGGTGGCTTTGCAACAACATAGACAAAAACACCAACCAGTGACAGGACAGAAACAACAGAACCATATCGCGCCAATAGCCTCTGCAAACCATTAACAACGTTCAGATATATTTTCCAGGATACAAGGTAAATAACTAGGAACTTGTGAGAATAAAGGAATTTGGGTCCGGACATGTACCTTTGCCTGATGAAGTTTTCAATGCATGAGCAGGTTATGGTCCACATGGGAATGAATAATGTGTAAGTGATGGCACTGACTAAATGTTGCAATAAATGTTAAAACAAAAGATCTGTTTCAAGAAGGCTTACCCACTCAAACTTCTTTTCTGGAGGCTTGTCAGCAAGAATGTCCAAGGGCAGGATAGGAGTAGAATAAGCCTCCTGCATCAACAGAAAAAGAGTCAATAAAATTTACTCAATGAACAAGGAAAAGCAAAACTTCTAGACGCAGAATGCAAAAATTTTCTGTATAGAAATCGCCCACTAATCAACCTCAACATTGTAAAACACATTCACACCAGCAAGCATTAATGATAGTTAAAACCTAACAATTGCATTTTTATAATCCTGATACAGAAGTGACTCGGTTGTTAAATGGTCTCCAATAGCTTAAAAAGAAGACAATCATCTATAGCAAGAACCATGATATTGCCAAGGTTTAGCATTTAGTTCTTAGTATCAACTACAGAAGACAAAGAATAACAGTCTCCAGCAACTTATCCCTCTACATCTTGAAGAAGTTTCCCCTCTTCGATCACATACTTGCATTCACTTTATCTCCAGCATCAGACGGTGCTACCATGCTGACAATCAACAGATTTATAGCACTGAACATGGAGACTTCAGTAAGAGATCATCCCAAGACTAGGATGGCAGACAAAACCTTGCAATAAGTTTCTACTCTTGTATGTAATATTCTTAGTAACTTGTTGGGTAGTTCATTCTTGTAATACACATTAGAAGCGATAACAACTAGCAATAAATAAAAATATAGTAAGAATGAAGTTACCAAAACCCTTGAAACTCATTGTTATTCAGAAGAATAGAAAAAAAAAAGCATCTCCCGTTAAATTTAATATATCTTACCTGCAATGCAGATTTTGATGGGACACGGAATTTAATAACTGCAGGTGAGGCATGGAACATTCCTTTGACCGTGGACTCTAAGGTAAAGGTATGAGAAATGGAAGCACCACTGCAGAAACACAATGAATCCTTAGAAGTTTAAATAATAATAACAATAATCACCTCAGAAACATCTTGAGGATTCATGATGGAAGGTCGTTGCAGTGAACTCACGCATCAAGCCTTCCCAATGTCTTAGTCGTGCTACCCAAGGTTACGTTGAATCTGTCTTGTGGCCAGTTATCATCTGTAAGGCTTACATCATATGCTGTCCTGAAATTATCATCCAGAAAAAGTCAGTGGATGCAGCTTATAAGTTTGAAATTATTATTTATCTATTTGTACTATATCCAATTATTTAAATCTTGCGTTGAAGCTTGCAAATATCGACAATGACCAAATAAGGTTTCTGCTAACATTCTATAATGTAACTTGCGCCACCACAATTTACGTGCTTGCAAATTTTTGGCATAGAAGTTCCACGACTTAATCAAATTCAACTGTTTCAGCTCAATATCCTAACAAGTTGATCAATATTCAACACATCTGTATTTGCTGTAATCCTACTATAAAGCGTTTATGAGGCAAAAGAAATCTCTTGGAGCTTCCAAGGAAATAATATCCAAACTAAAGTCTCATTCATACATGCACCACCAATAATGTATATGAATTACTCAATCACAGGTGGAAGCAATCAAGGTAACCACGTATAATATAACAGTAGTCAAATACTTAGCTCAACCCAAAATGATGCAATATCAATCCAAAGTAGGTATTCTGCAACAGGAAGGAAATTCTAAAAACAGAGATCAACAACTTTATTTTATGTCCGATAAGAAAACAAACAAAAACTGAAATCACAACCTAATCTTGATTGTAAATAATCAAAAGAACAAAAGAAAAAAAAATTCAAACGGATCCCAAAATCTTGTCGGATATCGCCAAATTCAATGTTGCCATAAAGCAATAGATCGAACAAAGATCAATGTCAACAAAGATAGAATAAACTAGCTTCAGGTCCTTGAAACCGATCGGAGATGAACTAACTCCGATCCCCAACTGTAACAGATCTAATCAAATAAATCACAAATAAAAAAGGAATCACCAGCCCAAATCAAATGAGAAACAACATAACAGCGATAAACTTACGAGGATCCTTGATTGTAGATATCAATGTTAACAGCGAGGCGTTCAACACCTTTCTTGAGTCTGGTTGCTGTAACCTTCTTCTGCGCCACAATGAACGGCCCATCAGAACTCGCCGTCGCTGCAATGAAGAAGAAGAAAGCAACGGCGGTTATGACGATTAGATTCTTGGCGATAGCCATGATCGCTCTCTCTCTCCGGCTCCGTCGATCAAAATTTGTTGATCTAATAATTTAAGAACGAACCGGTTTAACTGAACCAGACAATTGTAACTGACATGTGGGTCAAATGAGAATTCATAAGAACGAAAAGAGGTTTTATATAAAAACGACTAAAGTTTCAACTTACTCCTTATAATTATATGTATGTCATGGTAGTCCCTGAAATATCAGTATATCAGGGAGTCGTTTGTGATTGCTTAAAATAAAGTGCTTTTTTTTTAAAAAAACTTTGGTGAATTTTTTTGAATTTAAACAGTAATATATATATATATATAGTAAGTTATGCACACATTTGTACGCGCACATTGATTCTTCACCGTCGAATCAAGATCCGACGGTCCATATTGCAAAAAAGAAAACACGGTTATGCATGGGCAGTTAGGTCATTTCGCGCTTATGTTAGGGGATCCTTATTTGTAATTTTTTTTCCTATCTTTTCTTCTGCTCTTCTTCCTCGCCTCTCCCGTGCGAACTCCCTCGCCTCCGCGGAGCGGTCTGCGTGCTTTCTTCCCCTCCGCTGCATCCATTCTTCCTCCTTCCTTCTTATTCCTTGAATTCCTCCTCAAAAATTTTCCTTTCCCAAAGCTGTGCAATAATACACTAGCATTTGAAACTTGCGTAGGTGATGGAAAGGATGATTCTTTCCGACTTTGAAACTTGCTAAGAATGATTATGTAATGCCACAGAAGGAATCAAACTCATTCATGATTTAGAGAAAATTACACTCCAAAACATGTACAAGGTGAAAAATATAGGCAAGGATCAAATGTACGTCAAATGTAACCATGCCAAGGTATTCTGGTTGCAGAATAGAACTTGTTGATTGCATATTGTTGTTTCGCATTCGTCGATGCTTCGAAAGAAAGGGAGATGATATGGGTCTAGCATGAAAGATAAGATCCAATAACCTAGCCAAGGAGACTGCCTATGGAATCAAACTCATTCATGATTTAGAGAAAACTACACTCCAAAACATGTTCAAGGTGAAGAATATAGGCAAGTCATCCTTGGCTAGCAAAATGAACCTTATCTTCATGTAAGACCATTCTCTCATATATATACAGGCAAAAGTCAATTACCTTTGCTTGTGTATTTATAGCTAGCACAAGAGGAGAAAGAATGAAGAATGCATATATACACAACGCCTACAGTTTCATTTGCATGCCTTGGTAAATTATCCTACCTTTAATTCCATAACTACTTTCACGTTTCAACTCTCTCTAGCCGGAATATATTCTCCCGGCAACGGCGTGAATGAAGACACGTCTTTCATTATTGCTAGCTAGCAAGAAGAGTGAGGTGGCACTTGTTACAACTGAGAAGATAAGCCGTGCATCTTTCGGACCCATGCTTAAACTAAGTAATCAATCAAAGACAAAAACATGCAATGTTGTTTTTCTTTCGACTGAGATATTACAATAGCAGCTTGTTTGCAAGAAGCTTCTAAGGGAGTCAGAGTACTCGGGAAACGCAACGTGTCCCTTCGTGGTTCTATTTGTCTGGGGCTGATTTGAGATAAGTACTTGTATGAACTTATGCCAAAAAAGCTTGAGATATCTTTCACTTAAGTGTGTTGAGGCATATTCTAGCTGCATGTCTCAGTTGACATTCATTGGTGTCTTTAGTAGCTCTCAGATAGTTGGATTCTTTTTTGTCAAGTAAAATATGGAAAGAATTTTATGCATAACTTCCTTTTTAAGTTGATGATTGATGCAGGCACAAAGCATTATCAACTTGTCCCAAGTCTTGTCTTCTTAAAAATTTTCAACTCTTTTATATTCTAATTTTTTTTAATATTTTTTTATAACTTTTTACAAAATTTGTTTTAAAATTTAAAAAATACAAAAAAAATTTACATACTAAAATTTTATTATTATTTATTTTATTTTTTTAAAATAAACATAAATCTCTTTTTAAAAAAAATTTAAATATTTTTCATTTCAGAAATTTTTTTTCTAAAATACTACCAAACATATATAAATTTAAATATTTTACCATGAGTAATCTAAAAGTGACAAAAGTGACTTTCCCATGATCCCTTATATTTGTTTTTACTTCTACAAACTCATTTCATACTCATTTTTAAAAGCTCACTTACGAGCTAATAAAACAAACCCTATATACGATGCTTTGTTGTAAATATTAACAACTATATCTATAGCAAGCCAAAAAACATTGTTATCCCTCTTAAAAAGAAAAAAAAAATCATTCAAAACATATCGAATAAAATTGTAAGCCGTCGACGAGAAAAAGAAACTGAGTTCAGTATCATCAAAAGCATTTCACTAATAAAAGGAAAAAAAATGGGAAGATAAAGCTTATACATAATGGCACTTTTGTTAGAAATGGAAAAAGGCAATCAAACACTTGTTTCAAAATTACGATTCACTAAAACTAGAAAACACTGTCTTCGTACATGCAAAAGTCAAAGGAATTGTTCTGAGACATACTTTACAAGTCTGAAATAACAATAATAACTATTATGGAAACGCAAAGAAACAAATGGTGCGTGTTAATTAACAAAAGGTTATCTAATTATTGGAATCTTATTAACTACTATTTAAAAGAGTATCGCAAGCATTACGACTAGCTTTTCATTCGTTTTTATCATTTCCAAATGCTTGAAATATCTAAACTTTTCGTCGAATTATTTCTTAATTTTGCTCTTTCGTAACATTTTTTATGTTCATTCGCACGAAAATTCACAGCAATGACATTAAAATGAAAACTATTGCACGTAAACCAAATTAAGAATAAATAAAAAAGGAAAAAGTCAAAAATAGACTTTTCTATTGTTGACTTGTCGAACAAATTACAAGAACGTTTAAAAATGTATATGAAAACTTTTTTTATTAAAATTTATTTTGAAATTTTCAAAGTATATATATATATATATTGTACAATGTACAATTTATCATAATTATAAATTTTAAAATATTATAAAAAAATATAAGAATATTTTTAAAATAAAAAATAGTGCTATAAGTATCGTCAAATACACATTACATCTCCAGAACATGACAAGCATGATAATAAAAATATTCGTCTGGATGTTTCAGAGTCTTTGTTTGTGTGGAAACAGAAATGGAAAAATTTATCTTCCTTTTTTCCAAGTCATGCTGTTCGCCTAACATCATTAGATAATGGTCACTTGCTATATAGTGACAAGATTTGACAAATTCAACAATGTAGATTCATTCAAATTTAGGCAGCCATAAAAAGTGCTAAGGTTAGCAGGTCTTACCTGCAATCAAGAGAAAAAACGCTCTCTCTCCATGGAGTTCAAAGCCTTTCTAGTCTTTCTTCTTCTAGGATTTGCTATGACAGCAATTGTGGAGTGCAACCTCGAAGGTATAATAACCATTCTTCTTTGAGCTTCTCAGTGCACGTAGTATTTGAAAGCAAGACTGATGAAGTTGCTTTCATTTGCAATCCACCAGGAGATATTCTACACGCTCAGAAAACAGCTTGGAAAGACCCCAATAATGTGCTTGCAAGTTGGGATCCCACATTGATCAACCCTTGCACTTGGTTTCATGTAACCTGCAATTCAGATAACTCCGTCATTAGAGTGTAAGTATTATAAGCTAGGTATTAACTTGCGTTCTGAATGAAGTATATGTTCCATGCAGAGACTGTATTTGAGTGACAGGTTCCTTTGTTCACTTTGCTACTAGGTATTCACCAAAGATACAACGTTTTTATTACCTCTCTTCTTCTTTTTTGCCATTAACAGGGATTTAGGAAATGCAAACCTTTCTGGACCACTTATTTCGCAACTCGGATCACTGAAAAACCTCCAATACCTGTAAGAGAGTAAGATAAATTAAATCTTCTCAGCATAGGAGGCAATCAAGTTAGAGTAGTGCTATCACAAATAAGTATTCATATTTATTGGTTTTGAAGGGAACTCCAAGAAAATAAGATAACTGGAGAAATACCCACCACGCTTGGGAGCCTAACAAAGCTCGTGAGCTTGGACTTGTACAAGAATAAGTTAACGGGAAGGATTCCTTCCTCATTAGGCAACATCATGTCCCTGCGTGATCTGTAAGTAAAAGATCTCTTAATTACATATACACAAATTCTTTTTTCATATCAACAAAAAGCAGTAGCAATATCCATATAGTATACATCTTCAGTATTGATCAAATCTTTATCATATCTTGATTAGCATATAGAAAACCAGTTTTTGTGCTTCCACTTGTTGCAGAAGGTTGAACCAAAACCAGTTGACAGGCACCTTACCAGCAAGTATTGTTCAACTTGCAATCTCAGGAAGCTTGAACCTCGTGTAAGTCAATTCAAACTACTGCAAACTTCATGTCTACATTTACATTAAAAATATTTGTTGATTTGTGGCAACAGGAATGTTTCAGGCAACAAGCTAACAGGCACTATTACGTCATCCCCCAAGAGAGGTAATAATGCAATAATTTGCATAAACAAACTTTTACTAAACCAAAAAAATTTGACTTAACTAAATTTTGTCTTGCAGTTACCCTAATAGTTCAAGATCCCAAGATTTAGAACAAGTAAAGCAGATCTTCCAATAAGGTGCTTCAATGAGTTTGTATCCGATCAAAGCAAAGCTGCTTGATCGCAGTTTCTAAATAAGCAGCTCCAAAATAATGCCAGGAACAGGCAAGATAAATGTGCCACAACAACCACTTGTTTCCTTAATCAGACTCCATTAAGACAATAATTTTAAACCTCAATATTTCAAATCATGACTTGGAGGTGATGCACGAGATATAGAAAGGCGGCATCTGTATTTCTTGTTTATAAGAACATAAACCCTTTAATGATGGGCGTACACGAGACGCTCAAAGAAAATGTCCAAGGGAATGAAAGTATTCGACTCTAACATTCAAGGCATTCCTCATGTAGCATGCTTCCTAAGCTGGAAACCAAAAAAAAAACCTCAGATAGGAAAGTACCCTTGCAACAACTAGCCTAAAATATCTGAAGCCCAACTGAAATGAGAATAGGCTTTATCATTCACCTTAACAAACAAGCTTCTGTGCAGCTTGGTTACACTTTGAAAACCAAGACTTCAGGAGAGAAGTTATCAAGCCTCACTTTACTTGCATACCAAGCTCTGCTTATGCAAGAAGATCCTCTCTGAGTATCATTCCAACTACGCTGCCAACTTCACTTGTTGCACCAAACATATCATAATACAGCTCGAACAACAGCAAAGGTGAGATGCATCCAAAAGTATCTCAACTTATCCAGTTTCCTGATCTCAGTAAAACATATAAACTCTGATTTGCAAAAAGGCAATCAACGGGTATCCAAACAACATACTTATAAATCCGTAGATTACACTTATTTGCATCTATATTCTATTGACTGAAATGTTTTGAAAAAGGGTTCCTAAATTTTTATTACTATGATTTGAGTTAATGTACAGATTCATTTCAAGATATTTACAATTAACCCAGACTATGTACAACCAGTTGAATAAGTTGTCAGCTTCTTATGTCAAAGTATTTCGGATCATCTGGAAATTGGTACTCCACGCGCAACTGCCACAAAGAGGGAACTAGATAAGGAGAGAAGATTACTGCAGCCAATAAAAAAGATAGAAATAGAAAAACATGCGCCTATTGACCATCAATCTTACAAAGTATCAACAGACTACAAGCAAATAAGTATTTCAAACCACATTTACATCGATGTCACAACAAGTGTTACGGACCTTGACAGAGATCGACAGTACTGAAGATGTTCTGCTGTAACTGGGACAAGGCCTCTAAATCTAACCAATGGCATATAGCTAAGGATACAGTAGCTGATAACTCAATTGGAAACATAAAATGCTGATAAAAGCAGCATATCATCATGATGAAAAGAGAGAGCCAACTGAACTCTCGGCTAGTGTGCTTGCCATACCTGGCCTTCATCTGCATCGGACTGGCGTTGGGGGAATACCACCCTAAGATCATTGTATAAGTAAAAGCATCGCTCCCCATATAAGTCCATACTATCATTTTGAGGAACAGAAGAAGGATTATATTTGCATCTTTGCATCTTTGTACATTTTTTACGTGAAGGGCATAGGAATCGGAGCTGAAGAGCATAACGAAGAACGCCAGTGCATGAAGTATTATCATTAATTCTTGGAGACCTCGAAACTGAGTTCTCCCTACATGAGCAACAGGTTTGTGGCAGGCACTGATTGTTATGTTTAGAGTGTTGGCAATTGCAGGTTTCTAGCCAATGCTCATACTTTCCGTTCCTGACATCTTTAAGGGAATTTTGTGATTTAACTGCCAGATCACCTCCAGATGATGACCTTCTCCCAGGTTCTAAGGTGATCTTCTGCCGCAGAAATGTCTGTCTCAATCAATTTAACACAAGATAAGAAAATTTTAGGTTATCTATAATTCACTTAACTTCTAGTTAGCACAATGGAGTAAGCAGTCACAAAATCAAGAAATGTAAAAGATGACCTGTGCACTACAGAACCCTAGTAAGAGATCCAGAAATGGTTAGCAACCCCTTGGGCCGGATGCTGCATAAGAACATACATTTTTCTTCAAAACTGATTGAAATAAGAAACAAACCTTGGTTCCAGCAGGCATGTCACTCAGATCATAGCTACAGAAAAATGTGTAGAGTGGAGTCTTCTCAGGATTACTAAGAACCTGTAGAGAAAAGGAAAAAAAACAATTACTGAGCATGAAACATACTAAGACCGGTGTATGCTAATCAACGCAACAATTCAATAATATATAAGACAACTGCCACATGCTTGTTAATGAGCTGTAGAGTACGAAATTCTGATTACACTGAATTGTTGCCAGAGAACTTAGATAAATATGATATTTCAACTTTGATGCAATCTAGACATGGTACTGAGCCGGCCCGTGCAAGGCTGATAGCAAGAGATGGAATCTAACAATTATATCATTATAAAATTTGACATTACATTCATGTTCTGGAAAGATAGATGCCTAGCACTATCAAAACTGGATGTCTAAATCCAGCATCTAACCATAGTTCCTTACAATAATATAATGTAAAATGAGACTTTTCCTAATTTATACTGAGAACTTTACTTCTAATTTAACAGAGAAATGTATAGCCTTTGTATTGTGAATACTTGAATAGCATAGAAGAAATTTATGTCGATTACTCGGTGCCAGTTGAATGCACCCTTTCATAGGTATACGCAACCTGCTCTTGATTGTAGCAGAATCATGATTGCTGAGGCTTCTTGTCAATTTAGGGCCTGCAGACTTATGCAAGCCTCCAAAGAGATCTACTGAAGCATAGTAAAGCAAGTAATTTTCGCCTTCAACATTAGTTACAGAAAAAGGAAGTTTCTGAGTTGGGAAGGTAAAACTACCACCACTGATGTTTAATATTGCTAAAAAGCCGTCGATATTCTGAAAAAAAAAACATTACATCATGCAAACAGGAGAAGAAAGGAAAATTGTAAATGGAAGTTACTTTTGATAAGGCGAAACAACACAGATATTTGCAATTACCTGACCAACTTTGCCAGAAATAAACCGACCAGATAAGAGTGACTCCTCAAAGGAACCAATCAGTGACCTACTAACATAATGTCCACTTAAACTCCTAACAAACTTGACATGAGAAGGCTCTACGACATGGTTACCAGCAAATTTCTGATCTGAATCACACATCTCGCTGGGAGTGATGGAATGTAATTTATCTTTGAAAGTCCCATTAGGAAACATTATAGCTGCCTCTGCGCATTTGTCTACTTCAGTTGAAAACATAAATCCATTATTTTCATCAATCAATTTTACTGCACCTACTGAGCGAGAAGTTTGGCTTTCTGTGTTCTTAGATGTCTCCCTCTTAACTTTTGCAACTTTCATCCTTTCAGATAGATTAGGACCAAGAGGGGATGGTGGGGAGTAAACCTTTTTCTGAGACATTACCGATGGCCTAGTGGGAATGTTTAATCCAGAAAGTTCTATGGTAAGATCATCATCAACCTGAGAGCAATTCAACGATGAAACCCCACAGTTCTCTAACAAGGGTCCATCAGTTGGACCACCGGATGGATTTCTACTTCCAGTGATGCTTGACCATTTTGGGGATATCGCAGTAGATAATATGGAAGTTCGCATGCGGTCATTATTAAAATTGGGTTTTTTGTCATCATTTCCTTTAAATATGCTGTGCTTACTAGTACCAAGACCTGGTTCACACGGAAAAAAGGCTCCTTGGCTGTCCGAGGAATTAGCTTTGAGGTGGTCATGAAGTGTGCTCCTCTGAGGAGACAGCACACGCTTGTTCACTTGAGATATATCAGAATTATTCAAATTATCAGGTATTCGATCAGCCAAAGAAGAGTTAGCATGAGAGAATTGAAATGATGTACGTTGATGACTAGATTCAAAACCCAGAATCCTAGGTATCGGATTATTAGCATTTGAAGAACCTTTTGAAGATATACATCCCACTGACCACATTCTCTCCTCTCCAGTAGAGACAACCACAGCATTTTTCCTCCATACGTCATTGACTGTTGGGTACTCCCTAATTATTCTGCTGCTTGTGCTTATAACATGCATTCCATCTAAGTCACAGCTACATATACTCCCGTATCGGGGAGCTGATGCAAGAGCAGCCAGGGCTGCCACTTCAGCTATTTCAGAGGAAATCTGAGGTAGGCCCATTATGAGACAATATCCAATGCAGATAATCCAGTCAGTAAATATGCTCTGAATAGTCTCTCTGAATTTGCAGACTTATGCTCTTTTGGTCTAGCCCTCTGTAGACTTTCTAACTAATCCATGCAGTTTACTCACCTACATCCGTGTCTAATCAAATATACACATAATCAGGTGATGGCAGATTCCTTTTGCAGTAAGTAAGGATCTAGACTAATGAAACTATATCATCACTGTGACGCAACTATAGAGTCAATTCTAGATATATACAAAAAATGGAAATCCCCCTGTCATCTCTGCATAAGAAATGAATAGAGCCCAACAGAGTGAAGCAGCACATGCTAAATAGAACATGCGCAAGATACTCCTAGAAACCAACCGAATTGAATCCTGAAAAACAAGGATGACAGCTTATTAAAACCCCAAAGAAAAAATAAGCTTCCACATACAAACACTAACTCTACAGATTAAATCTATCTAGATTTTACATAGCACTGTATTGGTAAACTCAAGAACATTTAATCCAAAATGCAATAATTTACCCCACATGACAAAATGCTTACATAAACTTCTACTAGCAAACTAACCATCCAGATGAAGTTGCATTCTTTCAGTGGATCATTAGCTCAACAGAAGTAACCAACATAAATTGCTTTGCAGAATTATGAAATTAAAACCAAAAACAGGACATCACTAGCAAAGCCACCAACCCCTAATGATAAGATCTACCAAAATATTCCATAGTCACACAGAAACAGTAGAGCACAATACGCTGAAGCTTAAACCGAGCTCACTGATTGCAGCACATACTTCCCAACATCATAGTATTAATTTGAAAAATATTTTACAAATTTGCACAAACCATTAGCTCAACTAAATATAAATAGCGTCAATCAGCCAGCAGAAAACAATGAGTACTGAGAAATGCATCGATATTAATCAATCACAGAAATAAATCATCTACACGCATTATAACACATAAAAACAAATTTTAAAAGAAAATTGTCTGCAAATTAGTAAAATCACAATAAAAATCGAAGTACCCGGATGACAACACAAAAAGAATCGACCACAAAAAAACGCAAAAAGAATAAAGAAGAATCCCAACAGAATTAACCAAGCTATCAAAAACTAAGCACTGAATTTGTAATCAATTAAAACAACAAACCTATAATCAATCGATCGATCAGACGAACAATTCAAGAGAAAACAATCCAAAGAAAACGATCCCCTGATAACCAATCGCAAGAAATCATTCCCAAATTCTTCACCCCTCTCCAGAAATCTCTTTCCACATTCTCGTTCATTATATGAAGTGTTTAAATTAGAAGATTCTTGTTTGTTCTTTGTTTCTTCTTTGATCATTAGACCGGTTCAGTGGTCCAACCGACCAATTCCATTTAAAGATAGAACTAAATCGATTCAAAGACTAATATACCCTTTACCATGAACTAATCTACATGTGTATAAATATTATGATTAAGTCACAAACATACTGGTTTAATGGTAATTGCTTGATAAGTCAATGAAGTCAAGTTGGACGGTGGGTCAGGTACACGCGTCGAACATGGCGGGAAAACAAGAGAAACGCAACCCTAGACTGCTAGACTTGTTCAGTAGTTCTGTAGGATCAGCACACGTACACGTCTTCATTTTTTGCTTGGTGATTGTTTGTTTTAGTTAAGAGAAGACAAATAACAAAATTTTGAAATAGTCTAGAATTATAGTTTAAAAATTGCAACGAATGATTTATGGCTTTTTTTAATTATTTGTAATGGATAAGGTGGAGTGGATAAAGATTTAAGTTGCCATTTACGGCGTATTTTTAAATCCACAAATTGAAACTTTTTAAAAAAAGATTTAGAAGTAAGTTTAATTTCTATATTTTAATTTATTTGAAGTTAGTTGAAAATTTTAATTTAAATATTTAATAATGAGTTTAAAATAGAAAATAAAATACAATTCTTAGTTTAATGAATAAGGTGTTGTTTTTAGTTAAATTTTTTAACTTATTTTTATTCAATTTTTTATTTTTTATTTTTTTAATAAATTATCTATAATGTTTTATAAAGATCTTAAAAAGTATAAAAAAGTTTTACTTAATAAAACACTTCTTGAGTTTGAATATACACATTTAACCAACCATCCTCAAATCTTTTCTAAATAAGTAAAAATGCAAAATCTATAGTAAGGGCATGTGTTTTTTTTCTTCCAATTTTTTATTTTATATTTTTTAATAAAATTTTTAAAATATTTAAACAAATTTTAAAAATATTTTTAAAATACAAAAAAATTCTACGTCATAAAAAATTTTTATTAATTTTTTTAAATAAAAATAAAAAATTATTTTTCAAATATTTTTAAAATATTTTTATTTTTTAAAAAGCTTCTTTTTAATAAATACTCCTAAACATCTACTAAAATTTTCTCATCTACTTCAGTATCATTCGTGTCAATGTAAATCAGCTTCTGCTTCACAGGCACACGCATGGAGTTGATTCATTTAGAATGATGTTTCGGCAGAAACCATTCCACATCAAAGACGCAAATAAGTAAATCGAACTTCTAGCAGGGATCAGGATGCTCATCATACCCGTAAGAAAGAATATACAAAGCTTCCATTCATTTGCTACATTATGAAAAGGTAAAAGAGAAGAACACATAATTGGTCTATACAATGTTCCTCATCAGCTCAAAGCATGCATCCAGGTTTAATAAAAGTCTCTCCGATCATTGAAAACCTGCAACCACAGAACCAAAATCATAAGATAATTTTGATCGGCTGAAAAGAACGGGTTTTTATTGAATCCTTTTAAATACATGAAGCTAGGATACACTGAATATCCTAACAAAATCGCATGCCTGGACTTAAGTTAAAAGTAAGGAAAATCACGTGTAAAAAAATTGAGGCAGTCAGGTCGTCATGACAGATTACTATAGTAAAAATTGACGGCAGTGAAAAACAAAGTTTTATAGTTAAAAAGTGATAATTATGCTTCCACACAATTGCCAGCATTCCCCTATTAAAACAGGGGTATGTACTTCGAGTTCTTAATTACCTGAAAATTTGGAACTACGTGACACCGTATCTGAATTTGATAACAAATGTCTGCTGGTTATTGAAATAGGTTGCAGTGTTGGTGAAGCAACATCCATCAAGTCTGGGGTATGAAAAGAGTCTGGCGACTTAGCCAATGACGAGGTTGGTGTTCTTTGACCACTAGGGGGAATGGAGAAACTCCTTGAAATTGACTTGGGCGGAATTGGAAGAGGTGAAGCCTTTTGTGTTGCCATGGATGGAACTTTGCTTGTTGTAGGGATCTCTGGACCTCTAGAGGTCAATGGGGCTGAATGACCAATCAAACTAGAAGGTCTTGTAGGATTTGCAGTACCCACAGGAGGTCTTGGAAGCTCATGAAGTTCACTAATTTGCGGTGAAAATAGGGGAGGCGACGAGTTCGGGGACACAGATCTGCGAGGAGGAGCAATGCGCATTGGAGTTGCAGATTTTGATGGAGGATGATCTACTGAGTGTCTGGAATCTGTCAATGGACCAGATGTTGCTTGCCTTTTAATTTTTTTTGCTTCTGACATGCTACTTGAATGAGATCGTGTTAACTCCTCTGCCAAAGGAGGGGGCATCCTGGTGAAGCTCTCTTTTACTATTGAATGACCCTTTGGTCTATCCAGAGCTGATCCCTTTTGGTCTCTCATATCTTTGAAAAACCTATCTGGTTCAAGAGGAGACGAGTGCCACAAGTGTGTAGGCCATCCAGACTTGCCTTCAGTTTGACCTACAGAAAACGAATTTCTGGAGTCTGTTGGAGGTATTTTGGCATTACCAGGCATAGGTAGAGCATATGTGAGGACCTTCCGTCTTGATGATTGTGTCTGTGCTATCTTATCAGATGGCTCAACTTTCATGTTAGGAAGTAGAGGTGCTGAGTGACTGCCTGCTGCAGGACCCCTGTTGTAAGTAACGACTTCGGGTTGGCTTTTGTCTATGCTATCCTGCTGTTTAACAACATTACAATATTAAAATTTATTAAAGAAAAATCATACACTTCTATCTGATCAAAGAAGCTTCTGCATTCTATCGATTCTGATAAACTCCCAAATAAGAATCATTAGAAGTTTCAACAGATTTAACAAAAACATATCATGCCACGAAACAAACTCATTCATAGTGTTTGGATAAATTTTGCATACATAAATAATAAATTTACTTTCTTCTCATGGATGGATCTAATCTTCTGCACAGAGAGCAACCAGCTACTTCTGTTGCTATACTTGAAGTATTGGGAAAAAATTAAGGAGTGCACATACCTGCAATGATTCCACGCAAAATGTAGAGGAACTTCTCTTGTCAACCTGATCCAACTGAATGCAAAAGGAACAAAACATATTAGACACAGGCATCACTGGAAAGCTAAAAACAATTTAGCTTCTCCTATAACAATGACCAAGCCTTTTTCTACTAAATGGGGCCAGCGACATAGATCCTTCTTTTATGCCTTTTATGTAACTGAATGATAAAAGATACATGATCTCTATAACTGCAATACACTGAACTAAATAATTAAAAAGTGGAGGATAAATTATGTGTACACTATCCTGCATAATTACACACTTAAAGTAAAAACAAAGGCTCTGTATGAGTTGGGCTATTGGCAACATCAACTAGAAACACCAGAGTTTTTTTTCTCTATACTTCTTTTTTGTCATTATACCTAAAATTCCGCAATCAGAATTCTGAAGCCAAGAACATTACCTCCATTCTTGACTCAGGAAGAGTAGCGTGACTTTGATCAGTTTGCCCATAGTCAAAACTTAGTTCACCGTCACCACTTCCATCATAACTATAATCATCATCATCACCAGGATCCACCGAATTGTCTTCGAGTCCACTGAACTGATAATCAATGTGCTGCTGCTGTGCGGCTACTTTAACATGTGGTTCAACCACCTCTAGAGATTCTACTCCTTTCTTAAAGAAATGTAACTGATTAACCAGAATAATAGAAGTTAACACAGTTTACTAGTTCCTCTCGTGTAAAAAATATTCCTAAACTAAATATGTTGGCACACTAACCTGAGCAGCATGGTGCCGAGCAGCCTGAGTAAGAAGACTGCGTGACTGCCCCTTCTTCAAAGATTCCAAACGGAAAATAAATAGAGATGCTTCCTCATCGTATTCCTCCTGAGCTGACTGTAACTGCTGCAAGGAGATAGGCTCACTTTTGGCATGTTTTGACCTTCCCCTTTCCTTATGTGCTTCCAGCATGTTGTTATATGAATCTCTGAAGAGACAACCAACATGGTAAGGCGTCATTCAGTATGGCATTTAAATAAAACAGAATTGTTGCATGTACCTTTTATAATCACATTGGCGTTTCATTTCCTGCAGTTTCAGATAAACCCGTATTAAGCAACTAACATGTAATAACACTTTTGAAACTTCAAAGCAAGCCTGAATCCAATAACAAACACAAGCAGAGACCACAGCATTGAAATTGAGTTCAATAATTCTTCATTACAGAGACCTACTGTAGGAATAAATAGAAACCAGGATTTAGTAGGACTAAGTAAATGGATGGAAAAAAACAAAACAAAACAAAACATAAATATGTGACTGAGAAGATTCTGCAGTAAGATACTTTTAACATTCCAAAAATACTATTATCTAAGCAATGAGCATAGCACTACAGTACATGCAAATAAGTACATTGCAACCATCCGTATCGGGTTCTCAAAAAAGTTAAAAAAGATAAGACCTCAAAAGCACATGGTTTGGGCAAGACAAAATTTGGTTTTACATGAACAGACATTATTATATATATGAGTTTATGCTACTAAACATCTTCTAGAATCATGCTCATTAAAAACAACTCAATTGTTCATACATGTGCCAAAGTAAGTCTTCTTACAACTATAGTAGTGTACCATTAACATTTAAACTTTATAAATGAGATATTGGACCATATATTTCTAGTAATGTTAAGAGCCGACTATGATAGTTCAACTAACTATTAAAAAGAATTAGAAAGATACATACCTCCACTATCTGGAGCTCTTTTAGAAGAGACTCTGAGGGAGTGGTAATTGTCTGGACTATATGCCCCCGCTGGAAAAGAACAAAATGAATGGAAGAATAATGAGCAAAGATTCATTAACGGAAGCATGGTGCGTGATGCTTATTAAAATGAGCTCATATCTACACCATAAAGAGAGGACTCACATAGCTATCAACAAGTTTATGAAGTTCGAACTGCACCTTCCCAAGCATCAACAAAACCTTGCCTGCAAGATTAAGGAGAAAAGACATGATCAGTAGGGAACTAATTGATTGCATCTCAAGGATTTTTCAGTATTCTTCAGTCTACTTATGGAAGAATGAATTCATTTTCCTAAATTATCAGTAAATCTGATAAAAATGCTCTAGGACAGGCTATAACATGATGGTAAAGAGACTTCCATATGATGTTCTCTTTCCAATCGCCATAATTTCGTAGGTTATAAAGTACTAACAATTTTCTAATCCTAAAAACAATCTGCACCTTAAGCATGTAGTCAAAATCCTGAAAATCAGATTAGTCATATTCACTTACCACTATCTTCATCCTCATTCAGTGAAGTTTTCTGAAGCAAGCAAGTGCCCATCTCCCGCAAGGCCTCTGAGAATTCTGAGACAAACATATATGTTTTGAAGTGGATTCTTAAAAGAAAATAAATTACCACTTGCATTTTGAACTAAATGACAAATGATAAATAATATCAGGATCCATTCAATCATGGATACAAAACCAAAAGGATGAAGTAGATCAGCTTATGCGCAACTTTTCCAATTCTTAATACTGAACTACGACAAAATAATAGAGACAGTTCTATTCATGTGAAGAAGAACAACCTAAAGTATAATCTCAAAGAACTTTACCATATGCACTATTTGCAGTGGCAGCAGCCGCAGAAAGAAGGCTGTCGTAGCACTCTCTCATATCTTGCATATCCTACAAAACAAAGAACGTCAACGACGCAAAACAATTATGGACAACAGCCAAAATACCCAATAGGCATTAACTAACATAATGCTTTAGCCAAAATATACGGTTTTGATTTCAAGATCGCAATTCAATAATAACCGACAAGGGGGATAATAACTGCACTTATTCCTTTCCCATAACCTTATAAACGAGTATAAGAAAACACTATTCAAGGTAGAACAGAATTATGGTTTCTTACAAATGAAATTCCAAACAACAAAGTGACTGGATAAACATTTTTCACCAGCAAACTTGAAAATTCCTTTCCAATTCGAGGATTTGAAGTTCATAATGACAAAAAAAATGCGCTAGTTCAACAGTGAAGTAAGCATTATAATTAACACTACCAAATTGGAATTACAGAACACCCATTGACATGATTATATATGCATCTTGATCATGAACCAGAAGATATCGTTTCTTCTTCCAATTTAACAAGGGCGTCCAATGAAATAGAACTATGACTTCATCATATCACCATCAAACCAATACACGAAAGTGTGTAAAAGAAGTATACGATTACTGTGAAAAGAACACCTACCAGCACATTCAGCACAATAGCTCTGCTTACTACCTAAAATGCCAACTTGTCTTCCAATTAGCCAAATCGGTAATAAAAATAGCAGTTCCTAATTACGTAAGAGTACTTAACTAGATCAAATAATCCTAAATCAACAGACCAAAACACTATCCATCAATCAAATTCTCCAATAGTACAACTAAAGATTTGATTTTTCTTACTGCCAGAGATCCATAGAACACATGAATCGAATCAACATGTCAAGTGCACATTGGGCATAGAATCAACAGTAAGCATCCGGAAAAGAAAAACACAACCTTTCCTACAAATTCCAAACCCGAAACTTCAAGAAACAAAACCCATCAAAGAAAGAAAACAAAAAGATACCTTACAAGCCTGGAGGAGTTCATCTTGCTTAGCTTGGAGCCCCTTCTTGTCCTTGGTTTCACCCTTATTGTGGTGTTGTGTTAACCCTCTGAGCTTCCTCAGTGATGACTTCATCTCTCCAGAACTGAAATCTGCTTTGTTTCTTTAAACTTATATACAACAAACAATAAGACAATGAGAACAATCAGTTCAGAGAAAAAAAATTGCAACTCTTTTATTTTCTCCCCCTTTCTATGTGGCTAGAAACCCTAATAACAAGAAAGAAAGCAAAGCAAAGGAGATCAAATGTAAATCACACTCCTTTTTAATGTATGATGAATTGATGATGTATGATTTCTTTTTTTCTTTCTGTTGTTCTGTTTTGGTCAAAGAAAGAGGACGGATATTTATTTGTTGTGAAGAAGGCAAAGAAAAGAAAAACGAAACAATGTCATGAGAAAAGAGAAGTGAGAAATTCAAGAAAGACGAGGGGTTTTCTGCATGAAATTATTATCTTTTTTATTCTTTTAAAGATTTGGTTATCGGTCATGGGTAGCAAAAGCATTAATTTTCTCAATAATTTCAATTGACCGAATACTAATAAGATGAGATTCTCTATAATATTACTGTGAGAATTTTGCTTTACCTATTTTAAGCATCAACAATTCATTTACTTAAAACAGAAAAAATAAAAGAAAACATGAAAGAATTCTTGAAGCAAGCAAGTTGTTGCGGGAACAATTTCTAAATAAATTATTGTAAAACATTATTCAAAAAATTAAAATCAAACGTTCTATAAAATTTGATAGATTTTCTTCAATACTAATGCTTGAAAATCACACTAATAAATAAATAAAACCTACAAGAAATATATGAACACAAAATCGAAGCTATCAGTCAAATGTCAGGTCATGAAAAATGAATCTAATAACGGGTGTTTAATACGATGCAAGATTTGCTAGATATAGAACGGTACCAAACTTGGACGAAATGTTTGTCCTATTATTTCAATATATTAGTTTTTGGAGTCTTCTTTGACTACGCTACTAATAAATTGTCCATATCCATGTTTACCATAGAGAACAAAGAATTGGAATTCACTATAACGTTATGCTAGTCAAAGTAGTTTCAATGTCTTTCGTTCTGTGAAAACGAAATAGAGCAATATTTCCAAGAGAAAGAAAGCGACGATAGATTATAGGATGAAATAAATGAAAGATAAGAAATCCGAGTTAATAAAAAGTAGAAGGATTAAGGGGGCGTTTGGGATTGCTTATGAAATGGAGCTTTTGTGAAATGAAGGGTATTTTTGTCCTTTTTGAAAAACGAGCTCTATTTTTTTTACTTCTAAAAAAATAATAAAAATATGCAATAAAAAGATCTCACTTCGTAGAATTTTTCTACACTTTCTAAATTTTTAAATAACTTTTTTATATATTTATAAAATATGTATTGAAAAACGTGAAATGAAGAATTGAAAAGTTGGGTTGGGGGAAAGCAAAGCCAAACACCCCCTAAAAGGATCATTTCCGCTTTCACTCTTAAATAGACATTTCTATATTGCAGCAGTCATTTAGAATTTGTTTATCAATTTACCAAACATATTTCTTTTTTTTTATAAATTTATTTTTAATATAAAATAATTTAAATTTTAAAAATTATTCCTACAAAAAATTTATTTTTTACATTTTAATTTTAAAATTTTCTTACAATACAAAAATTTATTTTTTAATAAATTTTTAATATCCGGAATGTTGTCATCGGAGCTAAAGAACGAAGCGATTGAGATATAAAAATAGTAATATATGATCCGATCTAAAAATGCGATTCAAACTGATTCACTTAATTAGAATTAAAAATTTTGATTCGTATAAATATATGAATTGAATTAGATTGACGAATTAAATTCAATTATTAAATAAATTATTTTTATCAAAAAATTATTTTTTAATTTTAATTTTAAAATTTTCTTATAATACAAAATAAATATAAAAAATTATTTTGATTAAATATTTTAATTTCCGGAATGTTGTCAACGGAACTAAAGAATGAAGCGATTGAGATGTCTCGTCTCTGAAGCAAGACAACCACTAACAACAACAGCATATCATGTTTCTCAACAGAAGTACAAGAGAGGGAAACAGAAAAGAAAAAAGTTCAAAGTCTAATTGGTGGATTGATACCTTTCAAAGTCTCCCCTTGCCATTCCAGTCCATTCACTGCTTTCCTTTGTTTCGTTTTCGACGCTAAATCATTTCAATCAATGAAAAAATTTTGT
This sequence comes from Acanthochlamys bracteata, assembly GCA_019914995.1. Classification (NCBI taxonomy): domain Eukaryota; kingdom Viridiplantae; phylum Streptophyta; class Magnoliopsida; order Pandanales; family Velloziaceae; genus Acanthochlamys; species Acanthochlamys bracteata. The sequence goes on along the minus strand of CM034129.1, from coordinate 10,239,052 downwards.
TGATAAAGAAAGCACAAAGAGGACACCTGTATGCTTCAGGTCACTCTCAAATTCCCAGTTTCTCCATACACATTCACAGCAACAAAAACAAGATGAGAGCTAATATAATCCATGCGGCACCCTCATATTTGTCCAAATAGATGAAAAATATTACAGTAAATGGTGAATTCTAGTCTGAGACTGGTTGCAATTGAAGCCTATGACATTATTTTAACACAAGAAAAGAAGCACCCTGAAACTGCTATAAAGAATAGTATTACAACCGCGAGATTTTAAATTTTTGGGCAAAACTAGGTTGTTTACAATCAAACTATCAGAAAGAAAACAACCTTTTTAGAGCTAAAGAACTCAAAAAAGAAAGAAAGAAAACATAATCGAAGGTGTGGTGCATTGTTGCTCGAACTTAAGCTGCTGCAGCCATGGGTTCTGAACGGTAGCATGCCCTCTTTGCAGCACGAACTATATCATCAACCTGTATAAAAGCAGTTGAGTTATCTTTCACCTGTCTATTTAAAATTTTATTGAAAAAATTAATAAGAATTACTTCAACCAGCTAAGTATCACATGGTGTGCGTGTGACTAACCTGAGGAACTGCCATCCTCTCAAGATTGGGCGCATATGGCATTGGAACATCTGCACCAGATATCCTCTCAACTGGTGCATCTAGATACTCAAAACTGTCCTCAACAACAGACATACTGCCCAAAAAACAGAATGTCAAGATTACATGTTATCCGTCACATGCAAAATATTGCCAGGCATTAATCAGGGATTACAGCTACATGTTACACATTTAAAATTAGATAATTGATCGTGACGATGGTCCAACCCATGCTATTCAGAAACTCAATAACTATTTGAAATATTTTCATGCAATACACATCTAGTACATCTTGCTTATGTAGAAAAGCTACCAAAGGTCAAGTTTTGTTACTAGATACAACGTCCTCGTTTATTTTAATCACTAGTAATATAGTACAGAATGAAATCAGAACTCAAAGAAACTTACCAGATTTCCGCTCCAACGCCATGCTGAGGAAAACCTTCTTCAACTGTCACTAATCTGTTTGTTTTCCTGACGGAAGCATTGATGGTAGCTCTATCTAGAGGTCTAACTGATCGCAGATTGATTACCTGCAGAAAATTTTGGAATGTATTAATATTCTGAACAGAAACTTATGGTAAAGACATTGAAAAGGTTGAACCACATTTTCAGGAGATGGTACGCAAGACCACTGTTCTGATCTTTAGCATTTTTACCTCAGCATCAATTCCTTCCTTCGCTAGCATCTCTGCAGCCTAATATTAACATAATGGAAGGCAATTAGGAAACCGCTCATAAAAGTAATAAAAAACATAAAAGGAGCAACTGACCTAAACTTGGAAAATCATATTAGGGTTCATATTCAAAATCACGGTCACAACAGGAAATAAAATTATATACTTGTGGACATGATTCTTTAGCAGCATTTTGAAAAATAGCATTAAAAAGAAAAATTAGATAGGGCAGCATTCTACTGGACAGAAATTTTCTAATTCATGTACCTTCAGGGCAAAACCAACCATCTTTGAGAAGGCAGTGATCGTGACGTCTTTCCCTTGACGTTCAATCTGCAAACAAGAACATAGTTTAGATGGAAATGACGAAAAAGAGCCAGTTTCCTCCTTCAAGAGAACCTTACCTTAGCTTTTCCTATTGGAAGACAGAAGTTTGCATCAAGAACTTCTTCTGTGACAGGGAAGGACTCCCCATATCTGGAAAGACATAATCAGACCACTTGTACTTTCATAATGCTTTTCATCAACAGTGATGTAAAATTAAATTTTCCTTGAGCTTACAGAATCTCATTCTCAAGAAAGACCACAGGATCAGGATCTCTAATGGCAGCTTTCAAGAGACCACGGGCATCTTCAGAGGAGTATGGCGCCAGGACTTTCAAACCAGGAACATGAGCATACCAAGCTGCATAACACTACAGATGTTTTGTAATAAGCAGTGTTTCAGTGCCAGAATTAACAAAAGGTGGTCAAAGGGTGACCAGACAAATGCACATAAGAAGACTGCAATGCAGTTGCAGCGATCTAGAGCTTCTAAACATATGAAGTGGTGCAAGGAGGTAACTAAAGACATACTGATATTACAAAGTGAGCAACAGAACTAGAGAGTTTTAACATTATTAGTTCAAAACTTTTATGACGACTGGAACATCAAGATGCTCAGTGTAAGTAGTTAAACTCTTTTTATAAAGAACATGGATACATCAAGGTTTTATATCTTTCCTGATATTACTAACCATTCTTCTCCCTATGCAGTATGCAACAAAGAATTATACAAAAACTGCTGAAAACTGACACAAACATAGGCTGACCTGTGAATGTTGTGCAGCAACTCCAGCAGCTGCACCATTTGGTCCCCTGAAGACAATAGATACCGGTATCTGGCCGGCTGACATATAATTGGACTTTGCAGCAGAATTGATAATGTGATCAATGGCCTGAATCATATAAAGTTACAAGAGTGATTCTTGACTCCATATTAACACTTCTTTGCATGCAAAAGTTAACTTGTGTATAATTGACCAGCTTGGTCAATGCAGCTATCTCATGATCAAGGATGGAAAGAATAATATCGAAGTAAAAAGAGCATTTTAATAGACAATTATGCTTCCAATGAGTTAGCACATGAGATAATTATAGAAGTCCGGAAATCCTCGAGAAATGTAGGGTTTTAGCTAAGTGCAGTAATTGTTTATGGGCCCAGCAATGCAGCTATCAGGCAGAGGTATAAGGTATTATTTACCTGCATAGAGAAGTTAAATGTCATAAACTCAACCACAGGGCGTAATCCATAATAAGCTGATCCCACACCTATTCCAGTAAACCCAGCCTACAAGATACCAAAAAAGAATCAATCACCGAGGAATCATAACTTTTTGAGCACAAACTATGTGGTCATATTCAAGTAAACTAGTAGTAAAAACATATCCACTTTCCGTCTAACAGAGTCAATATCATCACCTCTGTGATAGGAGTATCGAGAACCCTCTCAGGTCCATACTTGTCAAGAAGACCTTTTGAGATCTGCAATAAAGAGCAACTCCGTTAATAACCAAACATCCTTACAACAAAATTACAGATAACTAATGAGAACAAAAGAAAAGATTTCCAATATAACATCATTCACTAACCTTGTACGCACCTTGGTATTCACCAACCTACACAAACCAAAAGCTCCAATTAAAGTACAACCATAATTGTAAAACATGAGGGCAACCTAAGCCTAACCGAGTTACCTCTTCGCCCATCAAGAAAACTCTTGGATCAGCAGACATCTCTTCATCGAGAGCAGAGTTTAAAGCTTCACGAACTGTTATCTGTTTCAACATAGTTCATCAACATTAGACAAGTAGCAGGCTATCCATTCCAAGCAAGTCAACACTTACAAGCTGATTAAATTTGTATGTGAACCTTAGTTATCCTTGTGAGGCTCATAGAAACCATCTTTGCACTATGTAAATGGATAAGAACTACACAGTTTGTGATATGGTGCATTCCCACTGTTTCTTGGTCACATAGTTAAAAACTTCAGTGGCTGATCACTCATTAGCGTACCGATGAATCTCATACTTATACTATTAGCATTGTTCCAAATTGAACGCCTAGATTTCCGCATATAATCAGAAACGCTGAACCAACAGTTCATTATGCCAACAAAACTGCATTTGTCCCTTCATTTAAGCAAGCAATACCAGTTTCCACACTTCACAATTAGGAATAGACATATAAATACAATAAACAACTGGATACCTCCTTAGCAGCAGTCGCGTAACTCCTTGGCGCAACAGCAATGACAGGGCGAATCCTCTCCAAGCTCTGCCTTAGAACCTGAAATTAATTTAAAATTTCGAAATTCTAATCCAGATAGCAACATAACTATAATTACCCTCAAACCAATTCAAGTAGCGAGCAACACAATACCCCAAAGTTTCCGCATCCGATCTTCCTCCTCACTGCCCCTAACATTTTTCCTACAAAACCAAAAATTCGAAAATGAGAAAAGAACTCTGAGGCTAGAACAAGAAATCCCAACCTATTTTAATCAACACTCCACAAATTGGATGTCAAATTATAAAACAAAGATGATTGCCTAAATCTGCACGGAAAATGTTGCAAAAAAAATCCGAACAAATTAGGACAAAAAAACAACGCTACGTAGATGAATCACGATCCGAGAAGAAATTCGAGAATCAAAGAGTAGCACCTACCTATCTACCTGGTTCCAGATCAAGAGACTTAGAGAAAAAAAAAATTTCGATAGTATTACGAGAATCGGGGAAAACTGAAGTTGATATATCTTTCGAGGGATTTATTTACATAATGGAAGGGGAGAAATTGGTCGTTACGAGAAAAAAATGCAGCAGGTATGTTTTCAAAATAAGTCATCTATTATAAACGTTAGTAACATTAACTATATAAATGCGAATAATTATTTGCATGAAAGAACAACTAAAAGTTAATTCTCATATAAGAGTGCAATTTTATCATTTTCATTTCATTCAACCAACAGGCACGGCTACTCCAAGTTCTCAAGAGACGCCTTCTTTTATTTTCAAAAATTTGGTCCACATCAAGAAAGAAAGTGTATCAGTTTTAATAAAATGTTTTAATTCTAATTGTAACGAATTTTACTTTCGATCTCTAAATTTTAATTTTTATTATTTTATATATTTTATTTATTATTTTAAAATTTTTAACTCAATTTCTATCAAAATTAATATTTATGTAATTAAAAATACTTAATCTAGTATTTGTGAATAAAAAGATATTAACAGAATGAAATCTTTTTTAGGAGCTAAAACTAACTAAGAAATATTTAACCAACAAACAAGCTTAAATAAATCAAATGTAAATTGATCAATTTAAAAATTCAAGAGTGTTTTTAAAAAGAAGAAAAAAGTTCTCGCATAATCTTGTCTCCTCATACATGCATTTCGTCGATACAATTAATTTGACTTTATGAATAATTCATAAAACACGTTTAATCTTAACCGTCCTTTCTTTACGGCTACATGTATCCAATAATTTCATCGAACAGCATGGCCTAACTTGACGTATAAAACCTTAACCGGTTTAACGAATGCCAAATTTGCCTGCCGCCGGCTTCCGGTCAATATGAGTCGAACTGCGGCGGACCGCCGGCGCGTTCAAAATGTGTAGGCGAAGACAATGAGTCATGACCGTAATGTGAGTACTGCTGCTGTGCTGCCGGCGGCAAAGGAATCTCGGCAACCTTCCATACTTTCACTGACTTATCAAGACTCCCACTATACACCATCCACATCGGCGGTGGCGCCGGCGTTCCTCCTCCTTCGCCACCGATGCCTCCGTTACTATCGTCTGGTTCAACTGCAATGCATTTCACCGGCCCAGAATGCCCCGTCAACACCGACATACACGTATGCTCAGCACCGTCCCGCCGCCACACGCAAATCGACTTATCTGCCGACCCGCTAAACAGTAACCCTCCAGCTGCGGCAAGGCAAAGCACAGCCATCTTATGCCCCTTCAGAGTCCCTCCATGAGCCATTCCTCGGTGTTTCTCCCAGAAGTTAACAACGCCATCTGACGAACCGCAGTAAATAAACCCTCCGGTTGTCGGCGGTGAAGTCACTGCTAGCGCTGTTACTGCGCATTCTTGCCGTAGCAATGTCTGCGAAGTGGAGTGTTGGGTCCCGGTGTGTTGCCCGGAAGAAATTAACTCTCTTTTCCAGAGTTTAACTGTTCCGTCAGCAGAGCCCGTAAAGACGAGTCCGTTAAATGCCACGAGGACTGCGTTGATCGCGTCCTCATGCGCCGCGATTGATTCTAAACACTTGCAGTCGGTGATTCTCCAAACCTTTAATGTTCTGTCCCAAGAACCGGAATACAGCAAACTGTGTTCCTCTTCGAGGGCGAGGCAAGAGACCGCGTCGGAGTGCTTAATCCATACACCTCCACGACGGCCTCCGGCACGACCTTTACGTTTAGGATCGACGTAATTTGAAGGGTTTAAGGAGCAACGAATTAAATCTTTCAGGCGAGGGAAGGTACCGGCGCGCTTATAGCTCTTTGCGCTTTTTGGGCAAGCTCGCCAAACACGAATCTTTCCGTCTTGGTGACCGGAGAAAATCCGGTGATCGCCAGAAGAAACAATGATTGCTTTCACTAAACCGCTAGCCGATTTAAAACCGGAGTACTCTTTCTGATCTTTCCACACACGAATGTTTTTGCTATCGCTGCCAGTGTAGAGAAGCCCTCCTGCAGCGGCGATAGAATAAATGTGTCCTTCTTCGCGAACTAACGAACCGATCAGTCCCGTCCCCGGAGGAAATAAATCAGCAGAAGAATTACCGGATCCGACGAATGGGTTTGCAGGTGAAAGAGACCAAGGAGATGAAGAGTACGGTGAAGAAGGTTGGTTCCATGGAGACATATCGCCGGCATTGATCGATGCAGCAGAGTGAGGGTGGTGGTAGCTGCTACTGCTTCTGTCGGAGAAGTAACCGGCGCCAGGACTTGTTCCAGCAGACGCGCTGCTATCTCGTTGCTGTTGATTCAGTCCGGATAAATCGTCTTCACTAGCTGCGGAGTGTCCTTTCATCTTCGGCGGTCGCGGAGGAGCTGCGCTTCCGCTTGAATCTCCACCGGCTCCTCCTTCTAACATCTGTTCGTTCATCTAGTACTCGCAACGCAGTGCTATCAAAAATACGATCCTGCTACATTCGTATGATCTATGGACCACCACAGATAAACGATAGCGATTAGCAAAGCTGTAAGAATGGAAAGAGGGAAGTGTAGGGAGGAGAGCAGAAGAAGGAGAGGAGAAAACGGAGGACCTACTATACGCACGTACGTGCATGGGAAAAGAAATAATTGAATACTACCCAGATCAACGTGCATGCCAAAAGACAAAAAAAGTTGGCTGTCAATCAACTGAGGCCCATGTATTTCCGTGGGGGCCCATAATCACATTTGGTTCAAAATTTGAAGTGAAGAATTCCGTATAAGGCCTTCATAAAACTGGGCCTACGATGGCTGTGAATATGTGATGGTTGGCCCAAAAGCATTATAATTTTTTTTTATTTTTCTAATTTTAGGGCTTGTTTCGAATGTCCATAATTAAATTTCGTGAAAGTAAAAAGTAAAATTATAGTTTTTAAAAAATAAAGTGAAAGTGGAGTTCAGTATTTATATTTTAATAGTTTTTGAAGGTATGTTGAAAATTAAAAAATATAATTGTATTGAAAAATGTATAAGTAAAAAAGTTAAAATTAAAGTTTTGTATGAGAAATTGAACTTCTAAATTTTTTGTATAATTGAATTATACGAAATATTTGGAACTTAAAATATGGTGAAAGAAAGTGAAGTCATGAGAATTTAAAACACGTCCTTAGAGAAATTTTTAAATCACTTTTGCTGAATATAATTTCATTAGTTTGTTAACCGATGATGTGTGTTTATGTCAACATTCATGAGCAATAAATTATCGAGGGTTTACCTTGTACTCTAGGTTATAGTCTATATTAATATTTAAATTATATGAAAGAAAGGCACACTTCATGTGTTCCATATTGTTAGTCTTAATTCTTCTAATATGATATTAGAATAATAAATTCAGCACTATTAAACTTTTTTATATGTAACGACAAGATATATATTCACACTGAACGAGGAGTTTATCTAAAATGATGTTTGAGAGTTTTTATCAAACAGAACTTTTATAACAGATAATGATATGATTATATCTCCTTTATAGTTAACTCGTTCTACTCAAATTTCTTTTTATGTGCTTGCAAACTCGATCTCGTGTGTTTCATGCTAACTATTCTCACTAATTTCTTAGGAAACTTCTTTCTTGTTTCGTACTTATGATGATATCAAACGTTTATATAATACTTGTTTGAAGAAAAGTGAACTAAGATTTTATGCAAAGTACAAATCTTGTAGCCATGAAAAAGATTTGGACTTTGAATTGAATATAAACCCAAAACAACCAAAAGAAAAACAAATATAAATATAAACCTTGCCTTGATGGATAATGATTCCTTGATGATTTAGTCGACGTTTTGCCGTTGATTTTCAAGTGTTCATTATTTCACATAAACATTTTAGATTTCTCAATAATTTTTTATAAATTATAAAAGTATTTTTATTTTTTTAAAATATAAAAAATTATATCATAAAATATCTATACATGTAAAAATTATTTCATAAGCATTTTTAGACGACTATTAACGCTTACCGAAAAAAGATTTATAAGTTTTCTGATAGGTGATTATTTGTCAACTGAATCATTTATTACTCTTAAGTGTTTAGATAAGCATAACATTCCTCTGTCATTAATCTCATTTTATGTTTCTAAATATTCTTCATTTCGTATAAACTTTCTATGATTATTAAGTTAATGTACTGTAACTTATTAAAATTATATTGTTTATTTTCACAAAAAAAATGAGAAGTAATTGCATATTATCGAAATTTTTATGTGATATTTTATGATTTTTTTCCCTTACAAGGCAAGTCAAGGAATTAAAATCTATTCAAAGGTGTTTGAAAAAAAAAAAAGCCATAAGTTTCTTCACATCCTTTAATTTACATATGCCATAGTATTCCACAATGTGTGTAACTAAAAAGAGTTAAAGAATACTTAAAATCTCTTTTAATGAGAGAAGAAAAAACTTCAACTAATTTTGAAAATACGAAAAAATGCGTATTCGTACATATGCCACTGCTGCAAAAGGAGTTTATTTTAATGAAATTCAAACAACATATGTATGTATATACGAGGTACATGATTAATGGACATTTCATTATTGTAGATTAAAATTTTTACTGACTAAAAATTACCAACTGAAAATAAACAGTTGTTTGTTGTTAGATTATTTGAAGATACAAGCAATATGGATATTTTTAAGATACTTAAGTAATTATTTCTTGTTGTTGTTATTACTTAATTATTGTGGAAACCAAATTGCAAACTTCTAAAAACCCCCCAAAAAAAAGGATAACTTTAGAAAATGGATAAGAAATTTATTTTAAGACACTTCTAATCCACTAAATATTTAACCACAAAACTTAGGAAACTCCAGAAACTTCCCAAAAAATTTTTTCAAACAATTTGCAGCACACAGACTTGGAATGAATAAGATTTTCTTCCAATTTTCAGATGCTTCTTGTAAATAGCAACCTCTTTCGATAGCGACTTCCACGAAAAGTGTAACTCGATTTTTTTTGCCTTTTTTTTTTTTTTTTGCATTTAACATCAAATATTTTTTTAAAAAATTTAATCCACCACAAAAAAATGAAATCTCGAAGAAATCCTTCAACTTGGAAAACGATTTCATGCAACTTGTTTTGCAAAACCATTTTTTTCAAATGCTTAAAAAATCATTTGCGAACACCGACATTAACGACTGATTAGGTAATCTAATGACTCTCGTTACGTGTTCGAACTTTTTTTTTTCTTTAATTTGGTCTTAGAAACTTTTAATATCATATATGTGATTCTATTCATCATCAACAAAAATTAAGAACATTTTGAAGGACAACTGCAATTGGTACTGTTATCTACATTCCAAAGAAATAGTGATCCTAAAAGCAAAGCAAATTCATTAAGTAAACATTTTTTGATTGAGTTTTAGTTTGCATGTTTGAATTGCTTATTTATTATTATTTTAATTTAAATATAATTTTTTTAAAACTCTAAAAAACTCTTAAAATAATATTTTTTAAAGTTTAAACAAATTTAAAACTAATTTTCTAGAAACGTGAATAAGATTTTGATTTGATTTCAACAATAACGCATGCTAATTTCTTATTCTTTCTTCCTTCTCCAACTTAACTAATCAACTTCTTTTTTATAACAAAATAAACAAACAAACAAACAAATCTTTCTTTTAATATACTTTTTTTTTATAAGAGTAAGGTGAGCCCACTGATCCAAACTTTTAAAGAACATTTTGGAGTACTTATAAAATAAAATTTTATTTTTTAAAAAATAAGTTAAAAATAATTTTTTTAACTAAAAGAATACAACTAATATATTTAACATACTATATAAATTTTGTATATTTTTAATTAAAAAATTATTAAATAATATATATAATTTATTGAAAAATATGAAATATTTATTTAGAATGTTAAGCACTTTAAAAGCTCACCTAATATCTCATAAGTTTATTAAATAATAACAATTATTTATTTAAAGTTTGTTTAGTTGCAGTATAATAAGTTAATAGAAAACAAATTTTTTTAAAATACTTTATTTATAAGTGGATTTGAAAATATTTATATTTGATTTTACTTAATATTAGTAATTTTTCATATTTAATTGTATTATAATAAAACTAAAAAATAAATTTTGCTCATAATGAGTTATACTCTAAAGTCAAACAAAACAAATCTTACTCTAAAATTGAGATACACTCTAGAATCAAAGGCCAAATCATAGCCTCCAATTATTGCAATTATTTTGAAGTCTCTATTTCATTTCACCTCCAAATACAACACCTGCACGCAAACCTCTTTGACCACAATAATAATAATAATAAAATCCATCTTAAAGTTAGTACAATTAATAAGACTAATCTAAATTTCCTACGGAGTAATTAATTAGAAAGAAAAAAAGATGTTTAAGCTAATAAAGGTAATTAAAGTAAAGTTTGACTAAGAATTTCATTAATCTTTGAATCAAAAAATTCAGAACTTTATTAAACATGAAGCGAAAAAACAAAAAAAAAAAAAATGTAATTAATTGAATTGAAAGAGGTTTCCTCTGCTCTTCACGGTATCTAATTTTTCATTCACTTTCCTTCTAACGTCAATGCTCGTCTTCAACAACGTCAGAAAAATGACATAACTACCCTTCGAATTTTCTTTTTGGGTTTTTAAATATATCGACTAATTAATTTCATTCCGAGCGTTTCTTTTCTTTTGTAATAAATTTCGAAAATTTTCAGAATGAAGTGTGGAAGAAAAAGTAAATATATAAGTTGAAATGGAGCTATTAAAAGAAAGCTCTGAAGAAAACATCAGACACATATTCAATTAATTTTCTGGATAATTTTTCAAAATTATAGTAAATTGTTGAGAGTGTAAAATTTTTAATCCTGAAAATATTGAAGCTTAAACTTAACGAATTTTTAGTGTATGAGAAAGAAATATCTCTGTTGCTTTATTTTTGCATTGACTTTTTGTCAAAATGTTAACTGATTGACTAGTCAGTCAGTCCTATGCATCTTTTGGAGTTCATCCCTGGAGTGAAGGATGCTCTTTCATTTAGTGTATAAATTTTTTCAAAAGATAAGTTATAATTTTTTTTAAAAATAATAATTAAAATAAATATAATAAAACTTTATAATGTAATTTTCTAAAAAATAAATAAATTTATAATATTATAAAATTTATTAAAAAATATAGATAAAAAATATTTGCTAAGCATATCAAATAGCATCTTATGTATTTTGCAAATATTTGATCGAATATGTGAACTTTATTTTATTTTAACTAATCACTTTGCATTACTCAATAAAATTTTACGGTACTATATAAGATTTTCTTCACTAGACAAAGATATTTATAAAAAAAAATAAATTGGGGTATAAAATAATTTTAGAAAATAGAAATAGTGGTAAGGGTTAGATGGTAAATTGAGAGGGAGACAAGAAGAAGAGAAGGAGATCAAGGAAGATCTTTGGGAGGCAACCCAGGCCTCATTTGTCATCTTCCTTCTGATGTCTGTCGCTTTGGGAACAAACCGCAAATTGCCTTTGCTTATCAGCCCAGCTCTCTCTCTCTCTCTCTTTCTAGGGCCCCACTTCTAACTGGTTAATGGAAATTTTTCATACCCGTGTAACCGTCACACCGTCCGGCAGAAGTTTTTATACCCGTACGTTAGAGAGTACGTTTCTCATTCTTAATTTTGAGACACGTCTAAGCGGTCGTTTGGAAATTTGGTAGTACTTTTTTTAAATAAAAAATATTTGTTTTTTATTTTAAAAAATATATTTTAATTTTTATTATAAAATAATAAAATAAATAAATTTTACAACATATAATTTTTTTTATATTCTTAAAATTTTTAACTAAATTTTATATAAAATATTTTAGAATATTTATTGAAAATATGAACTGAAAAAATTAAAAAATATTTTTTTCGAACACATTTCCAAAAGCAGCTTGATACTTTAAATATAGCGTAAAAAAATAAAATAGTAGTATTTTGTATATTTCAATTCTACTATTTTTTATTCGAATTAATTTTATTTTAATAATAACTAATTATAGTAACAAATAGTCGAATATAATATAAATTAGGGACGCATTCTCTTATAATTATTTTGCCGCTATAATAATCAATGCTAAGTTAGACACCCTAATAAAATTAATCTAAAATGAGCAATAGAAGTTCAAAATTAAGGTTTCAATAACTATTATTTATCTAAAGTATAAATTTCATAATCAGGTTGCATAGATCGGTTCCTAACTAGATTTGATTAAATTGCTCACAATTTTGAAAGTGTGGAATATACCATAAAGATCGTCATAACATCACCGAAATAGATACATAAAACTTAAACTCCACATAGTATAGAAGATTTATCTTTAACGAAAAACTGACCAGAGAGTTTTCTGATGTAAATGTATAATCCGAATATATGGTTATATTATTCACATATTTTACGTGTTCATCAATTGTACTCAAAGTCTAATTAAATTTTAATATGATTTTCATGTTGCTATATTTTAATGTTGGCCGAAGATGTCATCTACGTATAACCTAAAGAGTTCGGTACTTCTCTAAAAGTGAGTGGGCTGAGCTAACTAGTCCAATCTAAATTTAGCATAAGAGTATTGAGATTGACGGCCTATTATTTCTCACGAACATAACCTCAGTTATATCAGGTTATGTAGGCCGAGTTTTCAACATAGGCTAAACACTAATAGGTTGAAAAGTTTACTCAAGTCTATAGATGGACTAAAAGATTGATCAATACTGCCAAAATTGATATGGAAGTAATCACAATTTATAATTACGTAGAAGACTGTTACTAGTCGACAAACCTATTGAAATACTCTATAAAAGATAACTGTAAATCATGACATATGGACACACCATTCATACATTTATATGTACCATATACCGTACTAAAATCTAACTTTCTAGTGCAATTTTCATCGTTGTTTTCTTGGTGCAGGTATTCAATTGTTATCTCACAACTTCATTAACTACTGAAATCATTAAATATTCTCAAATTTAGTGTCGAAATAATTTGTGTTACGCATATTGCCTAATTATGAGGCGACAGAAACTAAATAAATTAGTTGTATCTTTTTGATAACTTTCGAACTATAATCTGTTTCTAATTTAATGCTGGAACGACTGGCGTTCTACTTAATAAAGCTGTTGTGAAAATTATATAAATATGACAATATTCGTATTATACATTTAATATTTCATGAGATTCAATCATTGCTTCGTAGTCGTTAATTATTACAGTAACAGTTAATTTTTCTCAAATATAAAGAAATTTTTTGTATTGTGCGACAAAGAGCTTGCGTTAGCTAGCTAAAATTGATTGCATTTGATATATTTTTGATTCTTTAATATAATTATGGATTTGTTTCATAGTATAATTAAAATATGTATAAAAAATTGGCGAAGATATAACTTGAAATAAACTACAATGACTGACTTGTCAACTTTTATGATTGATCAGAATAAGTAATCTGCCTCTAATTTGAAGCAGAAATACGTAATTTTCTACACTATAAATAATATCTAATAAAATAGTAATAAAAAGTATATATATTTAACAGTATTCACTATATATATCAAACCAACCGTTTTTGTTATTTAATTACTTTTTATAAACTTTTGCTATAGTTAAAACATAAATAATATTGTGTTTAATTTAATATAAAATAATTTATTAAGGTATATGTATTATCAAATAAAGAGATGGCTATAATTACATAAATTTGAGCATTCATTGTAATTTGAATTCAAGATCATTTCTCTTATTTACGCGTTGCCTTGTAAACCTCTCATTCCTATCAAAAACTTTGTCTCCGATTTTAATATTGAGGCAATTTTCTGCTTTATATATAATGCTGATTATAGAGATAGTGAAAATTAAATAAATTTCTTTATATTTGTATATTCTAAATTCGGCCATTTTCTCTATTTAATCGTTACTTTAGAAATCAAATTTACTATGAACTTTTTCTCAAATTATTGCTGCATAAATTGAATGGTTGAAAATATAATTTACATGAATTATTTGTAAGTTACGTATAAACTTCTCTACACTATTTTCGATTTTAATAAATAAATAATCATTTGTCGCCAATTTAAGTAAATAGTAAGAAATCATTAAGTCATTGGCGACGGAATGCTAACTATGATCATTGCAAAGAATCCAAAATTAAAACCAAAACAACCAACAAAAATGCAATAAAAAAAAAGACTATAAAAATATACCTATCATAAATTTTTACATTTTCTTAAAAAGAACTAGTGAAAAAGAAACTAATAAAGGATAAAATCGTCAAATAGTAGTTAACCACCGAAACTCCCTTCTATGTAAGCATGATATCATCAACCCGATCTTGTTTGGCGGCTTTATAAATTTTATAATTTATAGAGCAGTATTCAATATAAAAGGGTAGTTCCGTCAAACACCAAAATTTATAATCACATGGGGCCCATTCTATGCGAAAGAGTTTGTTGAGCATTCACGGAAGACCGTCGCTGTTCTTCTTCTTCTTCCATTAAAACAAAAAAAAAAATATTCTCTTTATTTTTTTTATAACAGAAATTATTCCTTGTTCAAGTTCACTACCACCACTACCTGATTATTTATTAGTAGTTAATCTAAGTATGTAAAAAAAAAAGTGATTGATTGGTTTTGATACGTGGGTTCTATTCTGACAGAGAAGTTTGCAGATTAAGTGTTTGATAAAATGCGTCAAAGAAATTAAAACCCTTTGTGAGCAGGGGTGTGTTGATTGAGTAGTTATTACGCTAACACTGAAGGTCGTCGCCTTATTCCCGCAACCTCACTATATAAACCAACTTCTACCTTCGCCTATTCTCACCCCCACTTCAAATCTTTGTGGTTCTTGATTTACGAAAAAGGATTTGATCTTTCTTGCTGTTTCTTCTTTTTGTGGAGCATGGAGGAATCTGGGTCAGTGGGACAGCAACAGCAGCAAGAACAACTGCAGCAGCAGCAGCAGCAGGTGTTGCAAGCTAATCGGTTGCCACCGGGGTTCCGGTTCCATCCAACCGATGAAGAACTTGTTCTTCATTATCTTCGCCGGAAGGTTCATGGGGTCCTGCCTGCCTCGGTTATTACTGATGTTGATCTTACCAAGAATGATCCCTGGGATCTTCCTGGTGGGTTGCCAAGTTTTTTCCTTTTTGTTTTTTGTATTAGTGACGGTTGCGTAGTGCATTTGGTTTTCTAGAGAGTTAGCTGAGAAGCATATTGATTATTAGGTATTATTTGCATAGGTAAATTTATTATAATAATTTGGGAGATGTTGTTGCGCATGAGAGTATTTAAGTGAGTATTCAATGTAGCGTAGGTTGATACTGACATCTAACTCTTAGAAAACTAACAAAAACACTTTTTGTAGTTTGAGTTTTTGATAAGAGATCGAATCTGTTTCTTAAGAAACTGGGAATTTGTGGCAAAGATTGAATATTTGCTATCATTTCAGGTGATCCAAAGAACGAGAGGTACTTCTTCAATTACAGAGAAGTTAAATACCGCAATGGTAATCGGCAGAACAGGGCAGCTGCAACAGGATACTGGAAGGCAACAGGGAGAGATAAGGCGGTTATTTCCCCCAAGTGTAATAACAAGCTTGTGGGAATGAAGAAGGTGCTTGTTTTCTACCAGGGCAAGCCTCAACATGGCTTAAGGACTGATTGGATCATTCATGAGTACCGCCTTGCTGGAATACTTGAATCGGAAGAGATAAAGGCTAATTCTACAAATGTAAGCACTCTCACTTTCAATATAAGTTTTTCTTCTTATTACAATCATCATTAATATTCCAAGTAATGACATCATAAAAGTATGATAAGATTGCAATGCTCTTATCGTTATATTTGAATTGCCAGCGTTAATTTGAACAATGGCTGCTAACATTTTGGTATACTTCGTCTTGTTCGTGCAGAGATCTGCTGAAGTGGGAAGAGATTGGGTGGTGTTTCGTATTTTCAAGAAGATAAGAGGTACCAAGTCCGACATGGATACTGAGGAGTCAGGCGATGATGCCAGGGGAAGAAGCAATGGAATCAGGTTCATTGACTTCATGGGGAGAGATAGGAAGAGGAGGCAAAACTCTCCTTCTAGTTCATCAACAGACTCAAGTTGTTTGACAGATAATACTTCAGAAGGTTCAAGCAATGTAAGTGAAGTGAGTAACAGCAACATGGAAGACTCAACTACTTATAGCAAAGGTCCTTGAAAACGAGAAGTAATAGCAACATGGAAGACTCATCTCTTTATGGGAAGAGTCCTTGAAAGAGCAGCTACTGCTGCTGCTAATACCATTTCATTACCTATAATTTTTTTCCCCTTTTTTCCTAAAGAAAAAATGAAGTGGTGGTTCTAATAAAATATAGTTGAGGGATGTTAACTCTAAGGTCTTGTTATCTCTTGAGTTCTCTTATAAGTAGTTTTTAATCAGCTTAAAGAGAAAGTTTGAGCTTAAAACTTGTAAGTGTGAACAACCTTTTGATCATTATCTTAGTTTCATCGACGTTTTAGGTTATATATATATACATTATATTTATGACTTCACTGAGAAGGAACGGTGAAAAAGAAGGAAGAAACTTGAGAAAGGGGAGTATAAAGTGGAGAGGAATTTGGAATGCCAAAGAAGACATATTTGAGCCAAAAAGGGAAGTGGTTTTTTTAGAAGATGGATAAAGGATCTAATGCTGCTTGAAAGAAAACAAAAAAAGTTTCAAATGAAAGAGAGATGCTTCCTTTTCTTTTATTGCTTGTGTTTTCTTCAAACATAGTAATTATGGAAAAACAAATAAAGGTCAAAATAAACACCCATCTTACCCAAAGAAAAAATACTTGCACTAGACTTTGGGATTTGACATGAAGGCAAGAGTGTGGATATTGATAATTTAGAATAAAATTTTGAGTTAAAAAAAGTAAAGCTTATTTTTTAAAATTGGATAAAAAATAAGCACTTTCACGAGGCATTTGAAAGTATTTATAAAATAAAACTTTCTAAAATAAAAAATATTTTTATTATTTAAAAAAAAAGAGCTTTATTTTTTTACTTTCTTAAAAAATAAAAATAAGTAATAAAAAAAAAATTTTATATAAATTTTTTTATATTTTTTAAATTTTTAAATAAAATTTTTAAATATTTATAAAATATATATTAAAAAATATAAAATATAAAATAAAAAAAAGTGTTTGAAAAATACAATTCCAAACGGCCGCTGAATACATCACACGCTGAGTAGAGAGAGGGAGGGGGGGGGGGGGGGCGACTTTCAAATTTTGACCAAGTCATTCCATCCAATGAGGCACACCAACACTTTAATCAAAATGTTTTTTTGTTAATGTTTTGTTAATATAGGTGGCAATCACCTTCCAAATTAACTTGTGCGGCAAGTGCTCATTGCTGGCTTTTCTTATCCTTTAAAGTAATTAACTAGCCCGTTGTGGTAACCAGATTCTTGAAAGCTCTCTTTACTTTTTTTTGTTGTTTTTTGGGAGGCTTCTTAAAATGAAAATGGAAGGATTAAACAAAAATAAGTCTTCATGGTTAGTTGGTTACCATCTATGACACTCTCAACTACAACTCAAATAGGAAAAAAAATCAATTTTCTTGTTAGAAACGAAATAGAAATAATCATTTATCACTAAATTAAATAGCATGCAAGTTCAATCTTTTCTACGTAGAAAATATTTAAGAGTGCTTTTAGAAATAATTTATTTTTAAATAAAAATATTTTAATATTTAAAAAAAAGTATTATTTATAATAATAAAAATAAATAATAATAAAATTTTACGATATAAAACTTTAAAAATTACGTCCAAATATTACTGTAATCTAAAAATGTTAAGGAAAGCAAATTAGTAGTTACTTAACATATATAAACCTGAAGTAATTACACAGAAGTAATACAAGTTTCAGATGCCTTATGACAATTGACACTGATCATAATCCCTCTCGCAAAATACAACTTATTTACTCTAGAAAATTACTCGAATAATTAATTTGAAGTATTCAGAATTAATTACTTAATATAATGAACTTAGTTTTAAAATAAATAAAAATAATTTGGTTTTGCTAGTGACCAAATTCAACAAGCAATGAGCTCGATAATCTGGAAAAGCTAGCTTGTTGTTGTCCATGTCGTTCATATATATTTCATCAACTTGCATGAAAACTTTTCATGTTTTTTTTTAAGTCCACATACGAATTGAAAATTCATGAACAGAGAACCAATAGGAACTTTTAGAGTATCAGAACAAAAAAGTTTTTGAGTTTAAATTTCCAGAATGAATCACTTGTGGTTTTGGTGAAATGATATTCACGAGAATTGAATCGAAGATAAGGTTTCACAATCTCTGCTTTGTTTTTAATCATTGCTTGCCATTATCACTAGTTGTTTGCTTAAAGAATTTTCAAAATCGAACGAGTAATTAAGAAAAATCTTAACAATGTTTTAAGTACTAATAATATAATTGCAGAAGACAATTTAATAGATGCTTGGTTTAGTTATAGTGTGCTTTTTCATTTAGAAGTTATTTTAAATATTTTATTATAATTTTTAAATAATTAATTTTACAAATTTATTTTTAAAAAATCATTATAGAGAAAATCGCTTATTATTAAAAAATATGTCTTTAATTTAGAATCGCGCTTTAACTTCAGTCATCAAAATAATTCTAAAATTAAGTTCTCCAATAAGTTCTTTTTAACATAGAGTTTTTAATAAAATGTTCGTCATGAAATAACGAAAACATTGCTAATAATTCACTTATAATGATAAATTATATTCATAATTAACTTCACATTTGTCATCTATAAAATTGGAATTAATATATATTTTGTAAGTATAAGCACGAGGGAGGACTTAAAGCTTCCCTTTACTTGTAGCTACAAGCAAAAGCAATTTAGATGTTGAAATTTAGTTGAATTTTCCACCAAGAAATAAATAAAACAAAAAATAATAAAGTTAAAATGATAAGTACATAAAAAACTATGGAAACTACTTGAAATTTTTATGTTTAATTCTTATGCACGTTGTTTTCAAGAATCCTATAAAACATTTATTACATTGTCTTTCTTGCAACTACAAGTAATTAAGATGGTGAAATTTGTGGCATTTTCAAACTTTGGCAACTTTGAAATTGATCAAAATATTCCTCTTAATACAAACATTTTACTTCAAATATTTTAAGAGGTGTATTAGTATCGCGCCGCCAAGTTATTTCTATTTAAATTTTTACTTATTAGAATTTTCAGTATGTTTTGACAATTAATAGCGTCAGTATAAATATCGTTTATTTTATAAAAATTTATATAACTTAATAATATAAACAACTAATTAGTAAGAAATATTATTACTATTTGATGGATCATATTCTATAAAAGAAATAACTACTTTAAACTTATTTTTTTTATTTATAATTATTCACACTAATTTTATAAAAATTAAAATGAATTAAAAATATATTTTATAAACACTTCAAAGTGATAGAACAAATTTGTTTCGTGCAGAGAGACTGGTTAGTTGAGAGGTCAAAGTTAGACAACTTGGATTCCCGTTTGTTTCTGAATCAATTAGTTCATCACGATTTTCTAGCTAAAAGGAAAGACACGTAGTTTGAGTATAGCAAAGAAACATGGCAGCAATGAAAAGAAAGAAACAAATGAAAAGATGGCATCAATGTTATCTACTCTTACAAGTTTTGTAGTTTAGTTATTAGCAGTAGTAATAGTTGTGGGCGGTTTCACATCGTAGTAACGACTCAGACACCGTTTGCACCGTTTGACAATAATTTTTTATTTTATTTTAATTATAATTTTTAATAAACTTTTTGTTATACTTTATAAAATTTTTTTAAATTTAGAAATCTTGAAAACTTTTATGTTGTAAAATTTTAATTCTATTTCATAATCATTTCTAAACCATTAGATTCATAGAGTGAATAAAATAATCTCACATAGAGTAGATATAAATAATTAATATGCTAGAAAGTTCTACAATATATTGGTTTAAGTTAAATTAAATTTGACCTTTCTAGTATACAGACTGGATTCTTCAAGTGCATAATTATCAGATCCGAATCAGACCGTCCAGGTCGACCTGAATATAAATCAGTCCACATATAAAAAATTCGGTTATGTCAATAACTCAAATTAGTCCGGATTCACTCGGGCGGGTCGTGGGTGGAGACCCATCACCCTGCCCGTTCCGGATCGACCTGAGCTATTAAAAAAATAAATTTTTATTACTTCTCATTGGCTTCGGCTCATGGTAATGATTGTTTTTTCATTATTTCTTCGGCTCATTCGCGTTTTTGACCGTCTTCTCTTCCGGCAGACAACACCACCTCTGGTTTCGATTTTTTCTTACTTCTCTACGGCATCCTTCTCCTCCCTGTTGACATTGCTCATTGACCCAAGAACCGCAGGAGAAGAAACCTTACCTCCGCCTAAGATTCCCACCAGAATAAAATTCTTTGTGATGGTACATCTTTCTGAAATATGAGAGTTTATTAATTTCATTCATCAAACTGCGTTGATTAAAAGAAAATATTATTTGATTAAAAAAAGTTGTTTGATTCGGATCAACTTCACTGGTGGATCTTCACCGACGACACAAACTCTTCTTTATCGTCTTCTTGCTGATTCCGACCGTCTCCATCGCCGGTTTCTTCATCGTGACCTTACGGAGTTTGATTTCCTCTTTCACTTGTTGCTGCAGAGGTTTTCTTTTCAATCGATGCGCGTATTAACAAATGCAGAGTATCATTGCTGCTGGTCATCGTAATATTATTTTTGTTATTACCAAAAGAGAAGAAGTCTTGAAAAGGATCTTAAAGATCGATAGAGAACAGATTGAAGATGTTGCCGCCGCTCTGAATGATCGACTTCCTTTCTCGGAAGATCATAGATGATAGACTTTGATTGCTGGTGAGCTCTTGCTTGCTTTGTTAATTTTTGTTCTGCTTGATTGATTTAAAAAAGAATGAGAGGTATTTGTTGTAATTTGACATTTACGTTGTAAAGATTAAAAACTAAAGTGTTTGTAACGAAGAATTCTACGGCAAGTGTTCATCTTCGTCGACGTCGATAATTAAATTATCATGCTGTTGGTCAGTTGCAACTTGCGACCACTGTGTTGACCTGGCGGGTCAACCCGTCAACCTGCCGGGTCAACTCGAAAAGCATCGATCTATAATTCGGATTTAGATATTTTATTTTGACTAATTTTTTTAGTGTTATATTTTTCTAATACAAACATCTCTTCAAGCCATAAACTTTTCATTTTAAAAATTTTTTATAGTATTATTAAAAAATATTAAAAAAGTAAAATATAAAAAATAAATTATATATAAATTCAAACATTTTAAGAAATTATTTTTTCAATAGTCCTAAATAATCCGTTGCTCGTAGTAGAGACGTGTGTCTTCTATTATATATATTCAATGGAAAGAGAGTTTTGCAAATAAAAAAAAGAGTGGGAAGGGAGGGAGCATATAAGCCATTAATTAATAGATAAAGAAAGGGAAACTTGTCTGATAAGCATCTGCTTCTTCAACTCTTTTATTATTTATGTTGTTGTTACCTTCTTTTTCTTCTTCTTCTTCCCTTTCAAACAAGTTATTCCAACTCCTCCTTCTCCTACTTTTATTATATTATTATTTTTCTTCTTTATTAAAGGTTGTTTCCCTTTGTTTATGGACAATCAAAAATGTCATTTTTTTCTTTAAACAAATATTTATTACCATAGTACAAAAGAGGGCATTTATACAAAGAACCGGTTGTAAGTAACCGAATCTAGCCTCTGACGCGTTTACTTACCATTTAAATATCACTTTTTGATATATTATTTTTACTATAAAATAAAAAAATTTTAAATAATGAAAATTAATTTTAAAAAATTATTATTAATCAAAATTAATATAAAGTTATTTTTATTAATTATTTTTAATTTTTAATTTATTTTAAAAAGTGAATTTATTTTAAAATAAACACACAGACAAAAACTTTTGAAGTCCTTAATATAAGAAATCTTTCTACATTATTTTGAAGTTTTCTAGAAAATAATTTTAATTTTTTAAAATTTTAAAAAATACAAGTTACACATATAAAGATTTTATGAAGTACAAATTATCCATACTTTCAAAATATTTAATTTTTTTAAATATTAGGCAACAAAAATTTGAAAATGAAATTTGGAAAAAAACAGTAATAAACTAATAACTATTGTCAAATATGTCTATAGTAGTTATATAAAAGTAATAATTATTAAAAAATTTTATAAACTAAAAACTATTGTCTAAAATATAAAATAAAGAGTTAGAGTTTTCTTAATCTTATAAATACTCAAAAAAAATATATCAAACAATAATGAGAAACAAATTTTTTTTTTAATAGTAACAACAAGATAATCTCATATGCACATGGTAATATTAAAGAGTTAAAGAAATTTTCTAAGAAAGTATGTCTGATTGAATGTATACTTCGTTCATTTTCTATTGATGCTTCAATTAGATGACTGATTATTGATTCAATATAAAACCCTGATGTATATTGGGCCCTTTTATTTTGTACAGTGGGCTATTTCCATTTGGGCCCAATTTCGTTATACTTGCCCATATGCAAATTCTTGGATTAGTTCTTATCTATAACAATCAACAAAAAAATAGCTTCAAGTTATTATTAAACATTTTTGCAATAGTAAAAGCAATAACGGAACACAAAATTCTGCAACTTTTCTTGGCAATCTATTACAAAGAAACTCAAGACCTACACAGAGAAGTTATGCCATTTCTTCGCTTTCACAGTTTTTTTTTTTGGTTTGATGTTACAGGGTAACTATCAAGGGTTCTTTTAACACCCCTAAAAAAATGGAGATTTTAGAAGACGCGATAATAATTCTGTCACTACTAATTAATTTCTAATGCTGAACCAACTGAGGTATGAGCTTGAGTAAAAATGAAAGCTCACGCTGAGAGAACTTCGGCCTAGTCTCCTCTTTGCACTGATCTTCGTCGTTCTCGTTGCCGTCTTGTCCTATGAAATCTGAAACAGCTTCAGTGATTTCTTCAACTAAGTCGACTATGACACCGTTGACGCCCATAAGGTGTTGCATGTATACAGCTTCAGGCACATTGCTGCCAGACAAACCCGTAACTATTTCGGTATTGATTCATTTGGAATAAATTCGAAAGAACGGTTCTGTTACTTTTGAATGAATTCGAAGAAAGGTTCGCTTACTTTAGTTGGCCGTAAGTTAGAAGTGCGAGATTGGATTCCTTGATTCTTGGAATGGCCGAGGGGTTTCTGAAAAGAGCCCTGACTTCGGAAACTATCCCTTGCAATCCGTTTGCCAAACTCCACTTGATAGCTTCATCTACGGAGTTCCTCCTCACATCGGCATAGATTTCATTTCCTCCGTTGGTAAGAAAGAAAACCTGATTGAATTCATAGTTAAATTTTAGTAAAAAATAATGTTTCTCCTTGGTTGTCTGCAGTTGAGGAATTGATTCATACGGGGTAAACGTTTTGAAGCTTCCGCATTATCCTTGCTGCATCAGGCTGGAAGCTCGAAAAAATGATTGGCCTCTCGTTGGCATAATCAAACACAACCTGAATAACACAACTTCAAATTCTTAGAATGGAAGTCTCGTAACTGCAATACGATCTACGAAGATAGAAATACGAGAAGAAATTCATGTAACAGAGATTGTGTATTTTGCATACCCTTAAGATGACCTGAAGAATGTGAATAAGTTCCTCTTCTTTGTAGTTGATGTTGTCATCGAATTTAAGCTCAACATTGAATCCTATACGAGTATCGACCTTTTGAAATGCTTCCTCTAGTGTACATAGAGAGTCGTCCAATTCAACGCTCCACCTGAGCAATCTCCCGTCTTTAGTTTTCCTACACAATGGTTTCCCAATCTGCATTTCAGAAAATAAACCCGGCTTATCATTTCTATTTTTTCTAGGATAACTTTTATCATAGTCGGAACTAGACCTAAAATTAAAATCAAAGATATTGAAATATAGGTAAAACCTACCTTGCCAGGTTCTCTCTGTGGTCCATAAGAAAGAAATTCTTCCAAGGAAATCTCTGTAACACGCTTCTCAGTGATATTTCCCTGTAAATTAAGCCGCAGATACGGGTCAAGGAATGAAATTTTTACCATTGCTAAAAATGTCACAAATGAAATGCTAAAAATGTGACAAATGAAAGAAGATTCTTACATCTTCTTCGGCAAGAATGAAATTGTCGTGGAAAATTATTGGACAGTCGTCCTTCGTCACCTATACAAACAGCAAAAAGAGTTTACATGGAAAATTCAGCAACTTTCAGTCCCAAGTAAATTTTTCACAACGAAATTCTACAAGTAAATCTTAGTTAGGCTTCCAGTTCCTCATCTGCCAAGCAGACAACAAAATATCCACAAAACACAATTTTAAAGTGGACGATACCTTCAGTTTTGGGTCACTCGATTGAATCAAGCATGCCCGTTCTCGTATTTCATTAGATGCAATGTCGCTCTCAGGTGAATTATTGGATAGATGATGCAGAGAAAAAAATGGTGCAAGAATACAAAAGCCCTACAGACATACTAGCTAGTCTAAACATGATTGTGAATACGACATGACTTCACCACTTGCATAAATTATTGATGTCCTTACATGACCGTTCGCAGCTCTGAATGCTTGAATTAAAATTGATCAGTTTCTCACGAGCATCTCTAATGATCAGCTGCAATCGAAATGGATATAAAGTTGCGATCGCCTTTCAGAGGACCTTATGAGAATTTTTCGTTAAACTAGAAGACATGGGACTTTAGTGGCCTTCTATGAAGAGTACAAGAGAAAAGAACACTTGTGGACGAGGACATGATGGTTGGGGCGTGTTTAGGATAAACTCACTTTTTCAGAAATAAATTTAAAAATAAAATTAAAAATATTTAATAAAAAATAAAATTTTATAATTATTTTATATTATAAATAAGTTTTAAAAGTAAAATTTAAAAATAAATTTTAATAGAAATAATTTATTTTAATTTTGTAATATACTTTGTATTATAAGTGAGTTTTAAAAAGTGAGTTTGAAGGAGTATGCAAACAAGTCCTTGGTTGCCATCTATTAAGAAAAAATTGATCTTAAAATTTGGTGATGTTAACATACTGTTATTTTCGTAAAGAATATTCAACTACAATGTCCGCTTATAACGAATTCTTTAGATACATATGCTATAGTACAAATTCAATAATTGTAACAAGAATTTGTCCTAATTTAGATCTTACATGGGCTCAAATTTCATTTGCTGCTACCTAAACAACAACAAAATCATTAGATTCTACGTTTTTTTGTTTCAAACTTTAAATTATTTTCCTAGATTCATGTTTTCCATATTTATAAGTCTATGTAATAAATTCATTCTTTTCCTTTTTTTCTTGGAATAATTTCTGACCATATACAGCCAATAAGAACCTAAACTTTGCTGTACTCTATTCGCCCGAGCGTAGCTAAAACAAAACTCATTAACAACAGGAAAATCCAACATTAAGTGGCACGTGTCTCGCATCGACCTTCAGTCTAAAATTAGTAGCTATTTATCTACATTCACATGCAGTAATTATTACGAATCAGCCCCCTACAAACATGTTTTCCCAATTTCAAACCTCTCAATTTTATTTTAACCAATTAATTAATAGTTTTTACATGATTGCTAAAAAATATTAGATTCTATTTCTTTCCTGCACGCTTCATAAAAAACTAAAAAAATTTTATAGGCATGAGAAATTGAGAATATCGAAACTGTTTATATTTATGTTTGAGGACTAATACCGATGAATATGAATTTAACAGGCGTCATTTTGCAAAAAGAGCAATCTAACGGTTCATAGCGGGCGATTCCTCACGGTTAATTTAAGCGGCGATCGCAAACCTTCCTATAACAAAAACATAAACTTGCCGCGGCGATAAAGCGCCGCCGCTTAAGAAAGAAAGAAATTTTCTTTTTCTGTATTTGCAGCGGTAAGGCTATTTAAAAATACCTGGACGTCGAACTCGACGAAGTCAATAGGGAAGCGGGCGGCTTCAGAGAAGGAAAGGATGGAGTTCTCTTTGATTGATTTCAGCCGTTGATCTGGTGATGCGAGTGCGTTCATTCCTTTTCCGCGGTGACCGATCACTACAAATTTCCCAACATTTGATCCTGTTCTTCCCACTTCCAACCCTGCAGCAGATTCATTAAAAAAAAGAAAGAATTTGAACAAAGCTAGAAATCTTGAATATTGGAAATTGCAGTGAATACCGAGAAAAAGAAAGAGAATTATTTTTTAATAAAACTTTTTCTCCACAAACACTTGAGAGAAAAAAATAATTATGAATATAAGAGATTGGTTATTTTGATAGATGCCATGGGTTAGCTGAAAATTTTTGGTAGAGCAACAGAAGAAAATGACAAAAACAGAGCGTGTAGCAAAAATCCTGTGAATAGAAAGGCTTGACTTTACGGATATGAATTAGACACACACAAAAGCAGAGCGAAAAAAAAACCAAAAAACAAAACAAAACATGAACCAAAAATTAGGGAAAATAGAAAGAAAGAAAGAAACAGAGAAAAAGAACGAACCTTTAGGGACTCTTGACAGAGCAAGACCAAGTGCTTCAGGAACGAAATCTAAACTCGGTACATCAGAGACATGTACAGCTTTCAACGCCATTGCTAACCAAAAAACTTTCTAAAACTCAAATCTTCCTCTATGTTTCTTCAATAGAAATCTTGATTGTTCTTCGTTGTTGAATAAGGGCGATGGATTTAAAAAGAGTCGAACCGGGTATCTCCGCGTGCAATGAAAAAAAAAAAAAAATTCTCTATTTTATTTTGGATTATGCCATGGATATTCCATGGGACCCACCACCACTTTTCTCAGAACAACAACTAACGACAGCAACAACAGTGATGAAGGGGTTGTGGTGGTTTGTCAAATAAGCCATTAACAGTTTGAGCTTAACAAAATAAAAGTTAAGAAAGGGTTAAGAGGGTTAACTTCTCAACCTCTTAACCTTCTCTGTTATTGTTATCGTTGCTGATGCCTTGGGGTAGAAAAGAAAAGAACGAAGCGTTAAATAAAGAAAAGGAATATAATTTAGAATATCCTTTTTCTAGAATTTTATTTTTAATTTATTTTTCGGGCTTTGACGATGACTGGTGATCAACGTGGAGAAGATTGTTCTTATAATTTTTATGGTCAATGTTTAAACCGAAGGAACGGTTCAGTTTTTTTCTTTTCCTTCTTAGATTGTTAAATATTTAGGAAAACGGTCTAATTTTAATTTTTAAACCATATATATATATTTAGGAAAAGTTTGCTAGAACAGATACCTAATATATGGATTTTTTGAAGTACTTTTAAATTATATTTTATGTTATTTTTATTTTATATTTTATAAGTTTTAAATAATATTTTATACTTTTTGTTATTTAAAAAGACAAAAAAGTTGTTACATCATTAAGTTTTATAATATTTATTTTATTATCTTATAATAAAATAATAAAGTTTATTTTTTAGAAATGTTTAAAATATTTTTTTATTTTATAACTATTTTAAAAATATTTCTTACATGTGGGACGAAGAATCTTTTACACTTGGCTGTTAAGTTTTGACCTAATATTTAAGACATCTGTTAGGTTTCTACTATTATTTTGTGATTTACTCTATGAATTAGTTGATATTCTGGAATAGCTTAATATTTACTTTTCACTATAAATTTTTTATTTTATAATAAAAAATTTAAAATATTTTGTAAAATTTTTTAAATTTAAAACTAAAAAAATTTTACGTTTTGAAATTTCATTATTAATTATTATTTTTTAGTTAGAACAAATAAAATCTTTTTTTTAAAATTTTTGAAATATATTTTTTTATTAAAAAATTCAATAAACACTTTCAAATATTTCTTTAGTTAATTAACATATCAATCATGTGTGACGTGATTTATAATCTCATCAACAATGACATATAATTACAAGTGTAACATAAAAACATAACTATGTAACTGCAACAAATTAATCTAGAAGTTCAATTCAATCATTAATGATGCATTTTATTTAAAAGATCTGTAGATGGTTTTTGCTAAACTCTTTACTATGTAACGAAGTTTTCGTAATCAATTAACTGATGAGCTATGTAAAAACTTAACTCTTCCACAGAGACGTTCGAGAAAGCTTTCGAAATACTTTATTTCAAATTAATATTTTATAGTATTTTTAAAGCTTTTAAAAAGTTTTAAATTATATACTTTTATTTTTTTAAATAAAAAATAAAATTCATTGTCAAAATATTTCATATTATTTTATTTCAAAAGAATAGTTAAACGTACTCTTAATTCGGTTCGAATTTTCAAATTTATTTTTTTAGGTCAGATTTTAAATTTTGAGTAGTTTATATATTTTAATTACACAAAAAATTCAGAAATTTACTTTCACATACGGAATTCTAGTTCTAAACTTTTTATTTGCACATTTTTTAATATAATTATATTTTTTAATTTTTAACATATTTTTAAGTATTATTGAAACATAAATATTGAACTGCACTTTTATCTTATTTTTAAAAAATTATAATTTTATGTTTTATTTTTACGAAACTTAGTTATGAACATTTGAAACATAACTTTAGTAATTGCATTTCATTCGGGGTCGAGGTCTTTTGTCGCTGCTAGAGGAGATTTGAGCGATTAAACATTTCTTCTATAACTTAAACTTTGTCTCATTTTGAAAGAAATTAATTTAAAAGATACATAGGGAGATAATGTTTTCTTCTCTTTTGGTTACATTGCTAGTTGAATGTTAGTAGGATACACATCATCCCTTATCGTTTCCTTAACGATAAGCATAGAAAATTAGCTGATCAATTTTATAGGTGCCCTTCCAAGAAATGCTTGGTAGATTTTGGCAACATGTTATCGACGTGCTTAAGTAGACTCTTAAACTAAAATTTTAAAATAAATTTTAAAAACTAAAGTTTAAAAATAAATTTTATTTTTTTATTATTAGAAAGTGAAGCATTTCATCATTAGTTCAAGGCCGATGTATATAATAGAAAGTGCAAATACACTTGATTCTGATTGGTCTAAGAAGTTCTTTTTCGTATAGAATACTAGAGTGAGAGGAAAAATTGGAAATGAAGTTTAGTTAAAAAATTTAAAACTGAAATTTTAGTAAAAAATTGAGTTCAATTTTGTATTGAATTGAGCTTTATTGTTAAAAATAAGTTGCTTGCTTAAAGCATCTGATGCTTTATGGTTAATATTAAGTTAGGCCATCATCATCAACTTGCGATTTCTTTTTTTATTTTAAGATGCTTTATGCTTGCTGTTTCTTTGTTTTCTTTAATTTGTTCTTTAACTTATATATAATTTAATTTACTAAATTTATATTTTATAAATAAAAATTTGCTATAAAATAAAGCAAGATAAAATTATTTTTTTAATAGACTTTATAACTTATCTCTACAATTCACATTATTTTATAATTATTTTGTTTAAATATAGAACTAAACATTCATGATATTAAGGTTATAGTATGCAAAATGTAGGGTACGTTTGGAAATATTTTTGATATAAAATTTTTTTGAAACAGAAATATTTTTATTTTTTATTAAAAATAAGTTTTATTTTTTTATTTTTAAAAAATAATAAAAAATATAATAAAAATTTTCATTATATAAAATTTTTTTATATTTTAAAAAAATAAAAAATTATTTTTGCGGTAAGGTAAGCCAAACGCATCCTTAAGAAAAAAGTTTTGTAATCGAGGAATCTTACGCAAAAGGTTAAGCTCAAGTAACAATCGTCAGGTGTTCAATAAAAGCAGTCTTTATCACCGCAACAATCTTTCCTGCTCATTTGTGATTTTTTGGAATAATTTAAAAATGTTTTTAAAAAATAAAAATATTTTATTTATTTTAAAATTAAGTTTTTTTTATTTTAAAAATAATAATAAATAAAATATAATAAGATTTTATTACGTAAAATTATTTTTATATTTTTATTAAATTTTACATAAATTCTGAAAATTATAAAAATTTATTAAAAAATACAATTTGAAAAGTTAAAAACTGATTTTTAAAATGCGCCGTCAAATGCACCCATCTCGCGATAACTTAGCTTTTTTTGTTTTTATAAAACCCCTCTATCAAATTTGAATAAAAATATAAAAATAAAAGTTATTATTATTATTTATAAAACGCACCCATCTCAGCTTACGTAGTATATCTTTGTTATGTATAATATAATATAATGTACATATTTATGGTATATATTATTGTTAGAGTAGGTTATGTTAAAATATTTCTAGCATATTTGTAATGTATAGTTGTTGATTATGTCGAAAAGTTTTTGATACACATGTAGATTATTATTGTTGAGGATTATTTGAAATAGTTAAAGCATGATGTTTGTTGATTTTTCTAATATTAATATAAAATTATAACTAAATTAACAGTTAAAAAGAATAAACTTTATTTTTAATTTTCTTATTTGTATAAGAATAAACATAAAGAATTAATTTTAGTAATCACTTCTAAAAATTTAATTTTGAGCAACTCAGATTAATGCAAGTTTAATGAAGGCGGCGCATAGAAACTGCTGGTTAAAAAAAGCCCATGATATACTATTATTACCCTAAAAGCCCATATAAGGTCAAACAATCTACAGAGCCCTTTATTAAACATTTGTTTATCTCTCCTGGAGGAACAGAAACTAGGGTTTTTGATTCCCAAAGCTCTGATTGAAATTCTGCGTCAGGGTTTGAAGACTTTTGTTTTAATTTGGTTGATCGGATTTCTTTGAGATCGAGCAATGGCTGGAATAGAGAATTCACCGCAGCTGGAACAGTTTCTCGAGGTCTGTTATCGAATCTCTCGTAACTCCGATCAAGAAATTTGCCGTCTGTGATACAATGTGTTTGATTCTTTCAGTACTTGGTTGTTTTTAGGAAATTAGGTGGTGAATATTAATGAATAGGTTCTTTGTTCCACTGTTAAAATTGTTTATCGAAGTTTTTGGTAATTTTTCGATTCATGGTAATGTGAGCTGTTTGGTGTTTTTATGTACTGAAAAAGGAATAGTAGGCCTAGTGAAGCTTGTTTTCTGAGTGGAGAGTGGTTCTGTTGAATAATGGAATTCGTTGCTTTAAGAATTTTTTTGTGGATAATTAGTTTCCTAATCTATGAATGAATAAGCAACTGAGCTTTTTGCGATTGGTCTTCTTTATACGTAAAAACAATTTAATTAGGTTCCCTTGGTTGTGTCCGAGTAGGTAATTGAGTTGAATTTTCACAGCATGTGTAAGAGCGGGGATTTAAGTCTCTTGTTCTTCCCTTCTTTCTGGAACCGCATTCTTCTATTTTCCCTCTTTAGTATTCCTTCTAGTATAGTTATGCAGACTGGTTAGAGATAGCCTGAGATGTCCTGCATGATGATGGAAAAGAAGCATGTATAAAAAGGTTACTTGAGTTTAGTTTCCAATTGAGATGAGTTATATATTGTACGCACATGCAATAAGCATTATGTGGTTAGCTCTGTGTGTTTTGTATTTAGACATGTGGTGATTCGAACCTGGGATTGTTTTCTGTTATACTCTTTCGTCATTCAGTTCATCTT
The DNA here is from genome assembly GCA_019914995.1 of Acanthochlamys bracteata. Lineage (NCBI taxonomy): Eukaryota > Viridiplantae > Streptophyta > Magnoliopsida > Pandanales > Velloziaceae > Acanthochlamys > Acanthochlamys bracteata. Next base: position 10,207,090 of record CM034129.1, on the reverse strand, counting down.
AAAATCGTACTCTGCATCAGCTATATTTATGTTATAGTCAGATGGGTATTCAATCAACTAATTATGTTTATAGTTTCACCTAAAAGATTGGGCCTTTTTCCTCTTTCAGTTTCATGACTGTCAACCATATAACTTCTATGCCTCTAACTAGATAAATTGAATAGGTTGGTGCCATAAACTTCCTTCTCTTGTCCCATATTATTTCCTTTAATACTAAAAGGTCAGTTTTTTAAAATAGTTATTTGCCCTGCAATGCTTTACGGTAGTGAGTGCTGGGCTATTAAAAGTCAAGGTGTTAATAAGATAAATGTAGCAGCGTGGGTATACTAGAATGTACAAAATACAAAATGGTTTGGGCATGTTTTGCGCAGACCTAAAAAGGCTGCAATGCATAAGAGTGATGCGATTCCATTTGGACACTTGAGAACAAAAAAAGAGTAAATCTAAATTAACTTGAGTTAGGATGATGGCAAAGGATTTAGAGTAATTGGACCTTTCACTGGATCTGGTTTATAATCAAACGGAATGGAGAAAACGGATTCATATAGTCGACCCCACGCAAGTGTGATAAAGGTTTAGTTTGTTGTTGTTTTGTTGTTGTTGTTTTTTCATTTCTGAAGATTTATGAAGAGGATACCACCAATATAATTTTTGCAAGAAGGGTTGCGGATTTTCTTTTAAAAACTCTACCAATTAAAAGCAGCCATCTACCTTTGGTCCTATGAAAGTTTATGGTTAAATCTTTTTGGCTAACAGCTGCAATCTAACATTTTATGTTGCCTTTCATATGTGTTAGGCTTTAGTGAGTTCATCTGTTAGTTAGTTCAATAGCCTTTAAGTTAGGATTGGATTATTAGTACTCGATGACTTTCAACTTCAATATTCATATAATATTACTGTTTGTTTGGATAATGAAGTTTGATTTAGTAGCTCTTGCTTTGAATGTAGAAGGCCAGTACATGGAGAAAATTAGATATCTTAATTCTATTATTTGAATATTGCTTGTATAATGGTTTATTTTGGTTTACGATTTTTGAATAAGCCTCCATTAAATGGCGTAACTATGATTGCTTGTTTTGATTTATTCAACACCTAGGCAAGTAGCTACAGGCTGAACACTTGATATTAAGTCTAAATGGAAAGTTTTTAGTCAATACTTCTTGCGAATTTGATCAGGCAGTTCCCAAGGCTTCAGTTACTTGATATGATGTTCAATGTAGTTCATCAATTATTTGTGATGATTTTCAATGTGATTCTAAAGGATTGACAAAAGTCATAAGTGATGCAACCATTCATAGCTTATACTGCATCTAATTTATGCTCCTCGAAGAGTCTCTCACTATGTTGTGGCATTTTGATTCGTCAAGTTATGCTTTTACCTGTTTTATGAAGTTTATTGATATTTGCGGTCATACATCCATGTGATTATTGATTTTAATTTTCGTATATCGTCTAAATCTATTTCTCGCTGCTGACATTGTTTTTGCACTATTTTTATAAATAATATAAGCACATCATGCTTGAGAAAGCGTCAAGTTTTAGTGGAAGAAGTTTGTCATGAATGTTTTGATTATTCTTTTTGTAGCAAGAGAAGCAGAGAGCTATGGTCAGCGAGATGATTACGAAGCTCACAAATGTGTGTTGGGACAAGTGCATCACTGGCACTCCAGGAAGCAAGTTCAGCTCTAGTGAGTCGAGTTGCCTAACTAACTGTGCTCAACGTTACATGGACATGAGTATGATCATTATGAAGCGATTTCAGTCGATGCAGTAAGATTAAAGTAATAAACTTTACATTTTGGCGATGTTACTGGACTTTGTTACAAGTACTTTCAATGCCGTCTCGTAACATTATGATGTAATTCTAAATTTCAGTTTGAACGAAAAGCAGTTCATCTTACCTTCTTTTATCGAGAGGGACAGTCAAAGGCGTGCAGTTTTGGCATTTTGTTTATGGTTAAAGGTACGATCGGTAGTTGATCGAATTAATACCAAACTTAGTCGTAGTTGTCTGGTTTGAATTTTGGTAATGGAACATAAATCATTGTGTTGCTTTTTTCAGGACCCGCTAATTAGTTGCTGATACCGAAAATGGCGTGCTATTACCGCTTACTCTAATCGTTTGACGTACTAACAACCTATTCTGGCCTGTGATCAAATTAGATCTTTCCTTGCAAGTAATCTTTGATTGATGTCTCGGCATGTCTCTTTTGTTATTGTAAAAATTGGGAGTCCTAATTTATTGCAGGCTGGTAATTACATGAATTTGCTAGATTTTTAAAAGTGCTTTTAAAAGAACTTTTTTTATATAAAAGTATTTAAAACATTTTTAAAAACAAGTTTTAATTTTTATCTAAAAATTTAATACATATAAAATAATAATAAAAATTTTATAATAAAGAATTTTTTATTTAAATTAAAATTTTTTTATAAAATATTATATATATTTATTAAAATATAAATAAAATAAAATAAAAAGAAATTACTTTCAAATATTTTTTTTATTTGAAAATGTTCGTTATAGGTATAGTTGTTAGACTCGAATCAGACCGTTCGGGTCGACTTAAAAATTGTCAATCTTGATGATAATTCGATCCGAATTTGTATAAAAATTGTCTATGTAATTGATTTGTTTGAACTGTTTCAATCTGGTCGATCCGTCCGAATTAAACTGAATTGAATGAAATTTTTAAAAAAATTAAATTAATGATATATTTGAAAAAATAATTACTAATAGTACTATATTGAAAAATAATATGTAGTTTAGATTTTATATTTGGATGTGGTAATGCAAAATAAATTATTAGTGAATTTTAATTTTTATGTTGTAAAATATTTAGACTTAAATATGTATATTTAAAAGAATTGGTTATGTATTTTTTATTATTTATATATTTTATGATTTTATTTTTTTCTAATCATCTAATTTATTCAAATAATTTTTTATTATAAATTTTTACTGTTATTATTATTATTGGTAGTGATGGTAATATCATAATAGCAATATTTTAATTTTTGTTTTAATTATTGTTACTGTTATTATTGATGATAATGTTATGTTAAAAATAATTTAATTTTTTACTATGATTGTTGGTGATGTTGTTATTGGCGGGATTATAGTGACAGTAAATTTTTTACTATAGTTATTATTATTATTATTATTATTAAAAAATAATTATATTTTTTATTGTAATTATTATTATTATTATTATTGATAAAAAAATATCGCTCACGTTGACGCTTTATATTGAACCAAACGGATTGACCCGTCGTGATCTGAATAGTTTATCGTTCGATCTTAGATTCGATTCTTATGATTATGGTTATGGGCCAGTGGTCAAATATCGGCTTCAATAAAGTGGTGGTAAATTGTTTGGGTAGTGAGTGGAACAGTCCTGACTGTGATGGCTGCCCACGTCATCTGCCTAAACCTCGGCGGTCGTACTACGATAAGTAGTCACGTTTGCCGGCGGACTCGCTAATTCTCCAATCTAGCCCTATTTGTAACTCAAAACTACCATAACACCACTCCGTTCTTTTTGTAACTATTTCCCGAAAAACGGCTTCTTGTAAAAAACATCTTAGCTAACGGATTACTGCACTCAATTATACAAAATACCTATTTTATGGGAGTATACTTCACAAATGCATTTGCTCTTTTAGTATTATAATCTAATCATAAAGGGTAGTTCCGGGATTTTAGAAGGTCTAATAAATGAGAAAGATGTATGCATTCGAACAAAGTTTACATACGTTAACAATCATAAGATGACACGTGTAGTTGTAGTCGACCTCGAGACCGGAACTGTCATCTCTAATCTAGCTGTCTTTTTCTCTCTAGCTTATCTCTCTCTTCGCGACAAAAGACAAAGAAAGAAAGAGAGGAAAATCCGAAGAAGATCGCCGGATCTCGGTGGTTGATTGCCGGAACCCTAGAACTTCGCAGTGATCTGGTGGTTTGATTCTGTCAAGCCCTAGAAGTAGTAGAGAAGCTGAAGATTCAAAGAAGAAGAGAAGAGAGAAGGAGAGAGAAGAGGGAGGGGAGAGTATGTACGTAGTTCCGCCGCCTCGGGATCCGGACGTCGGCGAAAGTGAAGATGCGCCGATGGTTTATGAAGTCTGGAAGGGCAGCAATGTAATTTCTTACTAGTCTTTATCTATCTCTCTTTGGTATTGATTAATTGTCGAGAGGTTAGTTTGATGTTTGTGGTCGCGTTAGTGGGTTGGTCGGATGGAATGTGTGTTGTTTGTTGATTTTGTGTAGAAGGAAAAAGGGATTTTTTTTTGGTTGCTGACTTAGCTAATTAGTGACTGGACATGCTCAATGTGATTTGCGGATCTTGATTTTACGAATTGAATTTCTATTTTGGTTTCATAGAAATGTGATGTTGAGGTTTGCGTAAGGCGGAAAAGTGATTGATTGAATGTGTTGGTTTATTCTTAATATCCTGCATTTATTTTTATTTTGATTTTATAGTAGAAATTTTTAGAGTGATTTTTGATGAAAATTTAGCTATTTTGCAATTGAGAGTGGTGAGTAAACAGAAATGGATTTGGTGTTTTATTTGGTACTTCGAGATTTTGGTTGATACTTGATTTCCTTCCAATAATCTTAGTTTTGCAGATACGGTAAGCATACGTGCTAAACTTTGTGAGCTAATGGAGCTGGTGATTCCTCTTAAATGAGATTTTTGTCTATGCAGTGGCAGCTTAATTGTCTTGTTTCTGAATACAGCATTCGATATTGATATTAGCAGAAACATTCTATCAGCTCATGTGGTGTTTCTTGATTGCTCTTTTCTGATGAACTCGACCATATATGGCTCTCAATTGAGAGAGTCCTGTACATTACTTCATTACATGCTGAGTTGTGATGCTCATTCGTTAAAGTAACTCCATCATGTTACCTATCTTGAAGCAAACTTCATCTTTTATGTTACTCAGGTAGTGTGAAGTTTCTAATCTAACTTCTAGGACCCTAACCTTCCTGATATGTCTTTCAATGCCATAAGCATTCGTGCTGACATGCCTCAGTTTTGTTGAGTACCATCTGCATTGTTCTAGACATCAGTGTTGGAAAACCTTCCTACCTCTCATTATAGCTTTAAATTTTATTTTCTTACAGAATTTGTTTTTTGTTTGTCTTTATCCTGTATTCATCATATTTTCTGCAGATATTCTGTCTTGATGGGAGGTTGATATTTGGACCTGATGTCAGATCACTTTTCCTGACCATATTCCTTATTGTTGCACCTGTTGTAGTATTTTGTGTATTTGTTGCAAGAAAACTAATGGATGACTTCCCTGACCATGCTGGAATTTCAATCCTGGTGGTGGTGGTTGTTTTTACTGTTTATGTGAGTATCTTCTTTCATTTCTCTATGCCATGAACTTTCATATAGCGGATGGTTGTTTCTCTAACATTTTACTTGGCATATCTGATTAATAAAAAGTAGGCAGTAGTAACAAACACAGACTTTAAAGTTAAGCACTAAAAGTATTGATGCTCCTTATATTTCTTTTTCTGGCCAATTTTATCTTGTGGTATGCAGTAGAGCTTGGTTATTGTCCCCATTTGGATAGGCTTGATTGTACTGCAGTATATTATATGATAAAACGCTTATAAACTAGTTCTGGCTAAATCTGTATGTGGTAATTGGCTGCTATTTCACTGTCTTTTGTTGTTAAACATGTAATGAGTTTCTTTGTACTTACGTCTTTGTCTAATTTTTTACAAGCTTTGCTTAGTAAAAAAATTAAGCTGAAAACTATTCTTGGAATTCTGAAGTCCATATTTAAGCAAATTATCAAATCCTAATTCCGAGTGTATTGTGCAATGAGGATGCCTATTTGTTTGCTGGATCTAGCTATAGGTTGTTATTGAACCATCTCCCAAACACTTCATTATTGGGGATATGATGCATGGTTCAATAGCCTAGGCTAACTTATGGTCATTAATGCTGCAGATCTTTGAAAAGAAATGTTCATCTGATTCGTTCTGAAATTTTCATAAGGCTAAATAGTGTTTACCTGTCCTAAGCTCTTATTCATACCCCTAATGCCACGCATTATTAAGTGACACTGTTGCCATTGTGACTTCTGGATTCTCTATCAATTTTAGTGTATGTTTGCGAGTGCTTATCAAGTACTTCTCCATCTCCATTTCAACTTTTCGTTTCCCAAGAAACCTTCTATAGTACTGTAGAAATTTGGAAAGTATAGGTGAATTATAAGTCATGTATAATATTTATTATTTCTTTAAGTTAAAAAAAGACAAGCTCGTCTCCCAAAAAAGCACCTCGCTTTAAGCAACCCAAATTGCCCCTTAATTTCATAAGCAATTTGATTGTTGTAGATGTCTTTCTTAATGTTGGATCCAAAGTGAGAAGTTGAAGTCATTCTTCATAAGTAGAAGCCATAGTGTTTTGTATAGAAGAGGTGGCACATTCCTTTCCTAGATTCTATGAAGTTTGATTGGATTACATCTAGCGTTTTAAATTATCTTGTCTCGATATAGTTTGAGTTTAGCTGGCATCAACACTATCTAGAAATCCATGCCCTTGCTCTCAGAAGCAGTTTTCCTGTGTACGGGGTACCTTGCATCTCCCCTCTATCTGCAGCCTTTCTTCCCTACAGCAGCTCAGCTATGCTAGACTTTCAATGATCTTAGTTTGTTCTGAATTTGTTTCAACCAAACGGTCTTTTCTGCTACGTAACTGCTTTTAAGATTTTGATCACTTTATCAGTATAAAATCCATTCAAGTATGGTAGTTTTTGCGGCATAATATCTGCAAGAATGTAAAAGAATTACATAATAGCATTGCTTGTGAAATATATATCCCAAGAAGGAAGATTAGATTTTGACATGCTCGTTCTCATTAAGTTAACTAGTATCGCAAGCCCTAATTTTTCTTTTCTTACCATTTTATTGAGTTAGGACATTAGTCATTAGATAAAGTAAATGGTATCCTAATCCCTTAACTAGATACAGAGGCAAGGGATAAACTACTTTGTTATGTTGTACCTGATTGTTCTTATGATGTCATGGGTTCTTAACCCCCAATACTCCCCTCCCACCCCTTCAGAACAGTTTGAAATTGCTCGACCTACTTCACCGCTTCAGAACAGTTTGAAATTGCTCGACCTACTTCAGCACTGTTCTTTTTGAACTAATTAATCAATTAGATCCTTCTCATGTAAGTTTGGATATTCTGCCACCCTCATTGCTCATTCTGATGTTAGAGGTTTTATCTGCTTGGTTCAGGATTTAGTACTCCTTTTGCTCACATCTGGAAGAGATCCTGGTATTATACCTCGAAATGCACACCCTCCTGAGCCAGAAGGCTATGATGGGAGTTCAGAAGTTGGGAGTGGTCAAACTCCGCAGCTGCGACTACCTCGGACAAAAGATGTGCTGGTCAATGGTGTCACTGTGAAGATCAAGTACTGTGATACTTGCATGCTTTATCGACCTCCGCGCTGTTCACATTGCTCTATTTGCAATAACTGTGTGGAACGCTTTGACCATCATTGCCCATGGGTTGGTCAGTGCATTGGTCTGGTAAGTGAAATCAAGTAGTGCTTGCTTGTTTTATATCGCATTTCTAGCTGTTTTGTATGCATTATGACCGCATGATATGCCCACACAGGAAACTGACAAACCATTTCCAGTTTTCTTCTTAGGTTTTGCTATGATTCACATACTTATTCTGGACATTTATAATTTTATATTTTGGACGCAGCGAAATTACAGGTTCTTCTTCATGTTCGTTTTCTCAACCACGCTACTCTGCATTTATGTCTTTGCTTTTTGCTGGGTATATATCAAGAGAATCATGGATGCTGAGCAGACAACAATCTGGAGGGCTATGATTAAAACTCCTGCTTGTATTGCTCTCATAATTTATACTTTCATATCGGTGTGGTTCGTAGGAGGTTTGTCTGTCTTCCATCTGTATCTTATCAGCACCAACCAGGTAAAAATCATAGATTTGCAGATTGGGTGAAGAACTAGCTAAAAATTTGGGTGTTTTTACTAATCCTTTGTTATTTGTCTTGTCTTTCACTGCCGACAGACAACTTATGAGAACTTCCGATACCGATATGATCGTCGAGATAACCCATATAACAAGGGAGTGATCAACAACTTTAAAGAGATCTTCTGTACAAGTGTGGCACCTTCCAAAAACAATTTTAGGCAACGGGTACCACGAGACCAAGGGCTCCAGTCTCGACCTATGAATGCTGGTTTTGTCAGCCCAAACATGGGCAAAGGAGCAAGAGAGATTGAGATGGGTAGGAAACCTGTTTCCTGGAATGAGGCAGGGCTGATTGGAGGTGATTTGGAAGCTGGTCTCCAGAATGAACCATTGGATGACAAGGAAATCCCTATTGGCAACGCTTCACCAGAACCAACTCATGACCTGTCACCGGAGGGTGTGGGGGGCCGTGGACGGACAAATCCCAGGCGGTCTAGCTGGGGAAGGAAAAGTGGGAGCTGGGATATCTCAGCAGATGTGATGGCTATGGCAGCTGGTGGTGGGGATTCAAACAGGGCAAGTGGCAGCTAGCTAGTTCTTCTACAAGGGCAGGCTTTACAAAAGCTGTAAGCCAGGTGCATGTTGTTAGGGGTGTTGTGTACTGTAGGCTGTTTGTTTGTACCATGTTTGCGCCATTGTTGAGATCTCGAGCAGTTCAAATTTCCGTGATTATCTTTTCCTTGCTCTCATTTACTATTGTTGCATTTATCGGACGATCTTGGGTTTGTGGCTTGTGGGGATCCATTGTTTTACTATGGTTGGTGACTTGGTGTATATATGAACATAACAGCTGATGGTTTTTATGAACATTGCGTTACCTATTTTTAATCCCCGACTTTGTAGCAGTGAGCATTGTGAAGAGTTTGCTATAGATTAGATCCACGAGTTGATCCATATAGCCATTGGTGCGCAAGGTTTATTTGTTTGTTTGGTTCTTACTCAATGTCCCTTTGGTGGCAAATTCAAGTTTCTATTGAGATGTATGTCTTTGAATTGTATGTTGTGCTTCAGCTAGTGTTTTGAAATTCATTCGCAACAAATGCTGCATAGCCGTTTGCAGGAAAGCTTCAAAAGCAAAGATATTACATCAGTACCATGGAAGATGGTACAACAAATTGCATCAATCGGTACTTCATCAGATACGTAAAAATTTAGAATGACAAGTTAGAATTGAACTTGAAGTAGTGCTAAGAAGCTAGCTCTGCCTTAGCTTTTGCTTTTTGAATGAATTTTTACTCTACTTATGAAACAAAAGATAACCAAAACTTGTTAAGGTTCTGAATCTAACATGTGCTCAAACTTCGCAGGCACCTCACAAACTAAAAAAATTTCTCCAAAAAAGAAATATTAATTTACCTCCACCAGAAAAGCAAAACAAGATCTGAGAATCAAATTTGACAATCACCACTATATATTAGAGCTTTTTAGTAGAATATATTGGAATGTTTGAATGAATAATCAATAATGTGAATATGCTCTGATACTTAAGTTTTTCTTTCTTGGTAAAGTTTTAAACTTTAGTCAACAATATCATGACTAAAGTTTCTAATTATTGTTGTTATTGTTTTGTATGTCTAGGAAGCTCGTACATAGGTCTAACTTTGCTTCTTCAAAAGAATGGATACCAACAGAAGTAGAACACTAATAAGAAAAAAGTTACCAAGTGTTGCAGGCCAGCTTCATCCTTCCTGGTTCATTCTTTCCATGTACTACATTCAACAAGGACCTCCCTAAGTTGCAACTCTTCATCAAAAAATATTTCTGATTTCATTGCAACGTCCGTCATCTTAAGATACTGCTAAAAATTTGCGCTTTCTCACTTTATGCTTCTTTCAATTTTCTTTTGACTACTTTAGTAACGGAGATAACGAAAAATAATGCAATGAATGCATTATGAACCAAGTGACCAAAGTTGTCTTAGCTCCAACGTTGTGGGGTTATGATTCAAGATTTGATTATTAACATTAAAAAAAACTATGAATAATTAATGGCAAACCTTAGTGGTAGATTTAGACACAAAATTTGATAACCAACTGACGAATAACAAAAATTTTCGTAATTTCTTTTAGTTAGCGAAGGAAAGAACCAAACTGAATTCAATAATCTCCAGAAGAGGTCTACTTTTTATTTTTATTTAAAAGTTTAGGACATGTTCGTTCATAGCAAGTTTCAAACTTTTTCTTATACGCCTTAAGGAAAAGTAGCTACGGTCAGCTAATATTTGCGAATATTAGAAAATACTTTTAAAAAAATTTAACAATAAATTTTATTTTTATTTTAATAAAGTAATAATAATAATAATAATTTATATATTCTTTAAAATTAAAATTTTATAAAATTTTATTTAAAAATATAAAATAAAAAATTAGAATGAAGATGAATCGAAAAATACTACTAAACATTATCTAAATAACCAAATACTAATATAGCTGGTACTAAAGCAACGGTGGCGGCGCTATGAAAGAAACTTTTTTAATGGAAACATATCTGCCACCAACACTGAGATAACTTAGAAATTATTTTGCCAAAAACAAAATGAAAATGTTCTGATGTCATTGATTACATTCCTCTTAAAGCAACGGTGATATAATATTTTATTCTTTTTAGTTAAGAAAACTAAACTAAAAAATCTCTAAATATTTTTTATTACAAAAAATTTAATTTTATAAACACTGTTAAAATTTTACTATATAATTATAACATGTCCTATTTTATAAGCAATTTTAAATAATTTTTAAGCGAATCTGGAACTTTGCGTGACGACTTCTACCAGAGACTTTATAAATCCGTTATTGGCCTTAGGTAAAATGCAATCGACAAAAACGAACCCTATCAAACACATTCAAATCCCAGATAATATTTAATTAGTGCATTCTAATCATGCATGCTTATTGAAAATATTAATTCATGTCCTTCTTAAGATATATTGAGTTAGCACAATCTCCATTAATGGCTATATGATATGGTTGATTATTAAGCACTAATCTCATACATATCCTTAATTAGATTAATGCAATGACTGCTTGAAGGTGGAAAAAAATTTTATAAAAATTTTCTTAAGATAATATTAGGAGGCTAATGATAAGGATTAATGGATACGTATAAACTACACCTAGCTATATGATAACTATATAATTAATTAGAATTTTTTTCAATTCAAGTAATATAATGGTTAACCTTTCTATATATAGTTAATAATTGCCTAAAAGTTTAATTATTGCAACAAACATTTAACTTCCATTTGCAGCTGAAGAACAGTTGACAAGTGTGTGTTTAGTGTTTACTGAAAGAGTTCAAATTAATAAACCACTTTTAATAAACTCATCACAATAATTTGCAGCCGCCAGTTCACCTTAAGTTAGGCAGGATGAGATAATTAAACTTTAATCAGATCAATTATTTCTTTCAATAATAATGCATATGTTTTGTTTTGTTTTTTTTTCTTTGTGGCAAGGAAAACCTTACAATATTATTTCAGTGTTGTAATACAACGTAAGGAATATTTGAAAGTGATTACAATACGAAATTTTTTAAAATAAAATTTATTTGAAAATTTTAAAATAATTTAATTTTTTGTTTTAAAAAATAATATAAATAATAATTGTACGATATATAATTTATTTGTGTTTTAAATTTTTTTATGCTGCAAAAATTTATTGAAAAATTAAAAATTTTTTTTGAAATAAAAAAATAATGCTTGCAAAACACACCGTCTTAGAGTGTGCTTCCAACTAAGAAAACATAAGAAGAATAATAATAACGTTGTTTGTGGTGTAATACAACTGGGTTACTGTTTCTTTTTGTTCAATCAAAAAGAAATTTTATAGAAATAATCTTGTTTGTGCTTTAAAGAAATTGATAAACGATTTGTTTTTCTTACTTCATTTAGAATTTAATTTTGTCGAGGAAAAAGGTGCCTAGAGGACGTTTGGGATTACGTCATGAAAAAATATTTTTAATTTTTTAAATTTATATATTTAATAAATTTTTATAATATTTTATAAAATTTATTTAAAAAATTAAAAATATATAAACATTTTACGTTTTAAAATGTTATTATTATTTATTTTTAAAATAAAATTTATTTTTTAAAATAAAATAAAAATATTTTTTATTTTAGAAAAGAACTCCTCTACGATCATATAAAAACTAGCAAGCTAATTATAATTCCTACCGGAAACTGTATACATGTAATTTTCATAAGTTGGCAAATCATGGAAGAACCATTCTATAACGTTTTTTTTTTTTCATGACTGTTTCTGATAAGGAACCAAAACGAACATAAATAGCTACAAATGCAACGATCACTAATTCATCACTCGCAATTCATGCATTCTTCAGTTTCAATATGTTTTTTCAAAAAATCTTTTTATGCCAATCTCTGATTAAATGGCTAGCTTTAGCTGTATATGTATGTTTCTGATAATGTGGCAGTTTATAAGAAGCTGCATGTTGCTAGCTGCTTATGCTGAAAATTTTTTAGAGAATCTAATTAAGTTAGGACAAGCAGTTCAAAGCTTTTACTTTTGTGATAACATAGATAGATATACTGGTAAAACCTTTTAGCTTTTGCATTTGGTGTACCAATGAAAAGCTATAAGCTTTAAGTTCAAGGATTGCATGAATCTCTTGAAGTGAAAAAGGTTGCTTATTTTAAGATTCAGAAGCTGCATGCTCTTGTAGTGTTCCTGTGGGGAAAAATAAAGGGCAGCTTAAATAAAGCTGCTTCTGATTATCATGCATCCAGGTGGTTTCATTTAAGTAGACACTGTTAACATCAAATAAGCAGAAGTTATATATACAATCTTCCCTAATATCTGTTAATATGCTTTTATATAGATGTTAATGGTAATTAGTGCTTCTAAAAGCTGCTTTTAACCTCTGCATTATTCAAAAAGTTTTGAAGTGTGTTGTGTGGTAGGTGGAAAAAAATTCCAGGTGTTACACTTGCAACTGTTTTATTTAAACAATATGAAAACGTATATAATCTGGAAATTCTATTTTAAGATAATAAAAAAAAAAACAATACAAAAATAATCAAATTTATAATTGATTTCACTAGGAGTCAAGAAAATTAGTTTTGGAATTGATTGAAAAAAGTATACAGCTCCAAAAGAAAAGCCGCAACTTTTTTTTCTTTCTTTTTCAAATTGAAATGCCTGGAAATTTAAAACGAAAACAAAATTTCCATTTCATAACGAACTCAACCTACCTTATTCTCTTGTGGGCCATCTTTCGTGTAATTGTTTTTTTCGGCAAAATTATAATTTCATTTTTATTTTCTGTTTCGCTACAATCTCAATAATATTAACGGGTCTTCTTAAGAAATTACCATTCAATTATTTATATGTTAATATTATTATATGTTTTAGTAGCTCGGATTGTATCACTCGTTACAGATTTAAAATAATTTTTTTAAATAAATAATAAAAAAAATTATTACATAAAATTTTTTTATATTTTATATTTTTAAATAAAATTTTATAGAATTTGTAAAAAATATTTAAAAATATAAATTAAAAATTAAAAAATTATTTTTTAAAAAAGAATGCCAACCGCTTCCTTAATTGATAGAAAATTTTTATGATAAAATTTATTTTGTAACGTAAGAATTGATTTTAAGTGAGTATAAAACTTTTGGTAAAACCTTTTTTTAATTACAAAAGATTTTAGGAGTTATTTGGAAATGTTTAAAAGCAGAGCTTTAACAAAATTTTTTAAAAGGGTTTTCAAAAAATAAACCTATATTTTTAGGTTTATTAAAAAATACATATATATGTAGTGATTTTTATAATATTACTTATTTACAAATTTTTAAAATTATAAAATATTTTTTTGGAGTGAATAGTAAGGGGTGTGTGTTGAAAACGCACCTCCAAACATGGTCTTAAAGTAATCTATAAACTCTAATTTTTGTTTGTTTGTAGGGCTACAATCCAAAAAATTAAAAAAAAAAAACAATTATTTTCTTTGGCCTCTCTCTCCCCTTTTAAATTTCTTAAAATAACTGCAAGTTTTAGTGAACATGAAAACAATTTCTTTAAAAAAAATAAACAAAAATTCAATACATATGTTGTGGTTTATATCATAGACAATATCTTAAAAATGCTTAATAATCATAAATAATTATAAATTATAAATATATTCATAAAAAATATAAATAAAAATAAAAAATTTTAAAATATACAGTCAAACGAGCTTATAAATTTTTACTTTAAACACTACTAATTAATATTTTTGTGGAAATTCGAAAACGCGAAACTTATACGACTCTCTCGAACACCTCTCCACCGTTCTTTTTCTTCTTGCATGCATCACCATTCCATCTCTAATTTGACAGCTTTTACAAAATAAATTGAAGAGAAAAAAAATTATATATCTAATTTAAATTGTGAAAAATATATATATATTTCACATTAACCGTTAATTGACTAGTGGTTTAAAAAGAATGGAACAAGCAATTCGGTTTTCTCAAAATTCGGTTTAAAAAAATTCACCACCTGCATTTCAATCATTAGTGTAGTTTTACATAAACGAGCCCCATAAATACTAGTTTTACATCTAGAAGGTCAATCAAATACTAGTTAACAAATTTGCGTACGTATAAAATACTACCATAAATATTACATATAAATTTATTTTCTTTTCTAATGAATTTTTTTATAGGAATGTAACGAATTTAAAGTGCTAGAATTTATTTATAAATAGTATAATTTCTTGAGAAGCAAAGGTGGAGTTTGTTTTATGGTTTGTTTTTTTTTTTGTTGTTGTCTCTAAAATAGTTATGAAAGTGCTCACATGAAAAATGGCAACAAAAGCCCATAACGTATTACATTTAAAACCCCACCATCACCAAATAATAATAATAATAATAATAAAATAAAAATAAATCGAGTCTATAAATAATAATCAAATCGTAAGAATACTTTAGTTTTAATTAATTAATAAATGGTTTATATTATACATGGACAATTTTCTTAATCCCAAAAAGCTACTTCCACTTAAACTCCTATATAAACACCCGTCCTTCGCCATTCTTGTATAACCCACTTGAAGTCTTCCTCTTGTAGACAAGAACCGGAGTCCGGTGAAACTTTTATTCGCCGTCTACCGGAATCCGGCAATCTTGCTAGAAATTTAAACCAAGAAAAACCACAAAAATGGCTGGGCTTTCTTTGAACCATCCTTTTGCATTTGCCTTTGGCTTATTAGGTAACTAATTATTAGAATTTCGTCATCCGAATTAACTTCTGGTGTTCTTTTAGTTTGTTTTAGCACTTGAATGTTTATGTTTATGTTTTTGTTGATCAATGTGTTGCAGGTAACATCATCTCCTTCATGGTCTACTTGGCACCAGCGTAAGAACAAACTCCCTAGCTTTAAATTCACTACAGAAACTTTAACATTTTGGCAGACGAACAAAAATTCATGGAGAAGTTTTCTTTTCAATCTATTGCAGGCCGACATTCTACAGAGTTTACAAGAAGAAATCAACAGAAGGATTCCAGTCAGTACCGTACGTCGTTGCCCTGTTCAGCGCCATGCTATGGATCTACTACGCACTCGTAAAGGGCAACTCTGATCTACTGATCACAATCAATACCGTCGGTTGCGTCATTGAAACAATCTACATATCGATTTTTCTAAAGTACGCACCGAGGAAGGCGAAGGTCTCCACCGCAAAGCTTCTCCTTGCGTTGAACGTCGGGTTGTTCGGTTTAATCCTACTGCTCACTCTCGTTCTTACCAAAGGCTCCGGACGAGTTCTTGCTCTTGGATGGATCTGCGTTGCCTTCTCAGTCAGTGTTTACGTTGCTCCGTTGAGCATAATCGTAAGTAGCTAGTTAATTTCTAGTAAAGCTAGCATTAATGAAAATTTTTGTTGGCGAATTTTAACACACTAATTAAACGTGCGTGATAGAATTAATTAATTTATTATATGCAGAGGCTGGTAATTCGAACGAGGAGCGTTGAGTTCATGCCATTTTCGCTGTCGTTCTTTCTGACACTGAGCGCCATCGTCTGGTTCGGTTACGGTTACTTGAACCATGATAAATACGTCGCTGTAAGAATTCAATAAATATCAATTCATTCTTTTTCGATTCTCCGCTATATATATGAATAAATTAAATTTTGGTTTCATCAGATACCGAACATTCTTGGGTTCGCATTCGGTGCGCTACAAATGATTCTGTACCTCGTGTACAAGAACGCCAAGCCGACACCTGTAATTCCGGTGACTACCAAGAACATCGGCGATCATGAAAGCTGTAATAAACAAGACAACACGATCAACTCGGAACACATTGTGACTATTGTTAATCTCACAACCACCACCACTGCAATCACTACGGGAACGCCTCCGGTTGCAGCAGTAGATATAAATCAAGTATACCCAATCGACGCCGCTACGCTAACTGCCGCAGCAGATGATCAGAACAAAACAGAAGAAGATGGCGCCATTGCTGCGGCAACTGTTGCAGCAACGACAGACAACAACAACGGAGACGTAAAAGAAACTGCGGCGGCTGCTTCGGAGGTCGGTGATCAGATGACGGCGAAGAACAACCTTAATGACAATAACATTGATCAAGAGTGAACGTCTGATCATGCAAGAGGCATGACGAACTAAGATGAGAGATCGAACACTCGATCAAATTATGTGTTTTTTATTTGTTCTCTGATTTTTTAGATGTTATTTCTCTTTTGTTTGTGTTAATTAATTATATCGATCTCTAGCTAATTAATTAGTCTGCTAGCTAGCTAGCGATCGATCTTTTGATAAAATTAATGTAATTGTTAATCAATATCGTTCAATCTTATGAAGTTTCCAAAATTAAACTCGCTTGATTTATATTATATATTTTGTTGTCGTAATTGAAATGTTAGTGGAGATTTATCAAGGACTAATTAGCCCATAAATGAACTAAGCAGCTAGCAAAAGTTCAAGAAAGATAAATTAATAATTTTTATTATGATTAATATTTCTAATTTTTGGTCGAGTTAATTATGATTAGTGCATAATCAAATATGTTTTCATGTAACAATCTGAAATTAAGGGGGATCAAAATCTTAACTAGTTTTAGATTTACCGGGCGTTTGGCGTTGCTTTTTCTTCCATTCTTATTTTTTTTATTTCATATTTTTTAATTATTTTTTTAAATTTAGATCTTAGTTGGCTTTGCTTGTCATGACATATTTATCTTTTTTTTATACAAAAAAATGTTACAATATTGTTTAAAATATTTTTGAATTTACAAATTATGAATAAATTATACGTAACAAAATTATTATATATATAAATTTTATTATGTTTAAACTATAAATACAAATTTATGTTTAAAAAATTTGAATATTTCTTTTTACCATGTTTTATCTTAAACAATCCCAAAAACTCCCGCTTGATTAATTTGTGGAGAAAGGTTTATAGTTGCTTAGTGGTCCCCTCAGATTTATACATACTGCATTAATTAAGTGACGCATTACGTGATGTAATATAATTAATTAGCCTATGCTGAAATTATTTTGTTTTCATTTCGAATTTTTACGAAGAAATTAAAAAAGATATAAGAAAATTTGGCATATTATTTTCAATTTTTTAGTACACCCCTAAAATTCTTCCTTTTCTTAAGAGCTGCATGTTATGGGCAAGTTCCGTTTGGTTCGGGTCATTTTCGGTATCGTTTCAACAAGTTCTTCATTAGATTAGGATCAAATAAGCGTGTGTTTATTATTCCACTCATAAATGATTTTTTTCATCCAAAAATTTTTCTCAACATTTTTACGGTAGTCATATGCTTGTTACGATCATTACCAGAAGAAAAGATTGTTAAACTCAATTCATTAATTCGCAAATTTAGTCATCAAATTCAAGCTTACAATAAGGGAGCAGGATTATTTTATTTAATCCTGAAACATTGTAAACAAACAGTAGAAAGTTACACAAAAAAAAAAAAAGAAAATTAAACATCCCTAACATAAAAACATGGCTTTAGATTTCTCTCAAGACATGGATATCATTCCTTGAATCACCTCTCGCATGATCTTATTATCATCAATCAATCAAACTTGATCGTTGTTGTTGCCACTGCTCACCATCACCATCTCTGCTTCCTTCTTCATCATGCTCTGTTCCTGATCAGTTTCCTTTTGATGATCTGCAGCAGTTGGGGAACTGGACCCCGAAGTACTTGTGGAATCGATTGGGTGAACCTCTGCGCCTACTGCAGCGGGCGTAGTAATAGTAGTGAGCTTAACAATGGCGACGATGTGTTCGGGGCATGAACTGTTGTTCTCTTGCTTATTGCAGCTGTCATCCTTAGTGTTCTTGCAGGTGCCGGACAAAGGTAGCTGTATAGGCTTAGCGTTCTTGTACACGAAGTACAGAATCATCTGAACTGAGCCGAACGCGAACCCGAGAATGTTCGGTATCTGTCACAAGAAAAAATTGATAGGTAAAAAAATTCATTGCCGGAAGAAGTTTAATTTTACTTCGAATTATATCGATCTAAGAGAAATAGTAGTAGGTTAATAATTACCGCCACGTATTTGTCATGTTTCAAGAAACCGTAGCCGAACCAGACGATGGCGCTCAGTGTTAAAAAGAAGGATAGAGTGAACGGCATGAACTCAACGCTCCTCGTTCGAATAACAAGCCTCTGCATATATCGACAGATATCATCACGCATGTTTAGTGTGAACAAATTAATTCGAGAGAAAAGAAAAAAACAACAAACTAATATAGAAGAATGTTTATAAGCTTTCCAGCTAGCTACTCACTATGATGCTCAACGGAGCCACGTAAACACTGACTGAAAAGGCGACGCAGATCCATCCAAGAACAACAGCTCGTTGGGGACCTTTGGTTAGAACCAGAGTTACCAGAAGGATCAGACCGAACAACCCAACGTTCATCGCCAGAAGAAGCTTTCCGGTGGAAATCTTCGCCTTCCTAGTTGCGTACTTGAGAAATATTACTATGTAGATTGTTTGAATCACGCATCCGACGGAGTTGATTGTGATCAGAAGTGGAGCGTTGCCTTCGACGAGTGCGTAGTAGATCCACAGCATGGCACTGAAGAGCCCCACCAGGTACGGCACTGACTGGAATCCCTCTGTAGATTTCTTTTTGTAGATTCTGTGAAATGTCGGCCTGCAACGACAATGAAATTTTCTTCCATCATAAACGAATATTTTTCAATAATTAAACTCGCAGAATTAAGTAGTAGGAGTTTGTTCTTACAGAGGTGCTAAGTACACCATGAATGAGATCATGTTGCCTGCATAACACATTCAGCAACGAAACAAAAAATGTTAGAAATAATTAGAATGAGACATTTAAAAACATAATATTATTGAAACTATTACATAAAATTTGCATAATGAAACTAATAAGATCATACCTAACAAGCCAAAGAGAAATATGTAATGAGGGCTCAAGGAAGGCACAGCCATATCTCTTTCTTCTTTCAAAGCTTGCCGGATTCCGGTTACGGAAAGAAGAAGTTGACCGGATTCCGGTAAACAAGCTCCGAATGAATTCGAAGAAAAGAAGAGAAGTTGCTTGAGTGGCTTATAGCTTGGCAAGATAGGGGTGGACATTTATATAGGAGTTTGGAGGAGCTTGCTTTTTCTGTTCACTTTGTTTAAACAAAACAAAGAAATTTCCATAAAGTGGAGACGTAAATTTTTTTTATCTACTTAATGCTTTTGTTGTTAAATAATTTTTTTTGAAGCTGTTTCTAGCGAGGTTTTAATGTTACCGACACTAGCGGTGCTATTCAACGATCTTCTAAAAATAACAACAAAATAATTTGATTACGATTTATTTTAATATCATGAATTTTTTTAATTTTAAATTTAAATTATTTCACTAAAATTTTAATCTAAATTTTATTTTATATATTTCAATTATAATTCAAAATTTTATTTTTATCGAACGCTATTTTTACTAAATCATTTTTATGAAACTAAATTTTAAGCAATTAAAACATGCTTTTATACGGCATTTTTTCTTTATTTATTTAAAAATATTTCTACACATTATGTTTTTGAGTATGATTTATAATCAACGAAAGCTAATGAATTAGTTGACTTATAATTTCTTTGCTTCGGAAAGTAGTTTAATATTTTACGGTCACGCCAATAATAGTAATGTATTTGATGGACACTCCTAGAGCATTATATTAGCCATTAAAATGTTATTACCCTTCGTAAAGCAACGTGTAATTCGTTACTAATTTAAGAACTTTCACTTTCTCTTCTATTAATATGCGTTTGTTAGTGCATACTAAACACTATTTTTTAATTTTTTTAATTTTATATTTTTTAATATATATTTTATAAGTATTTAAAAATTTTATTAAAAATTTAGATAGTGTAGAAAAATTTTACGTAATGAGATCTTTCTATTACAAATTTTTATTATTTTTTTAGAAGTAAAAAAAATAAAACTTATTTTTAAAAAAAAATAAAAATATCTTCTATTTTAAAAAAACTTTATTTTATAAGCAATTTCAAACGCACTCACGCACCAATATCTTCTATAGATCTCCAAATTAAATTAAATTCAAATTATTAATAAAAAATACAGAATTGATATCTAAATAAAAATATGTTAGTTAATTTGAATAGATAACTCGCATTTAATTGGATCAACTAGATTTTAATTTTACAAATTTAACAATTCATATTTTAAATAATTTTATATTAAATGCGTGCTAAAATAAACATATATTTATATATAAGAGATATTAATTTCTAAATAATGAACATATTTTTTGATTTGGGAACCAAATCTTACATCTTTGTGAATTTTCCCTCTTAAACAAATATGTACAGTTCTTTCTATTCCTAATCAAAAAGAAGAAGAAACCATTCATTGAAAACAAACCAATTAATGAATTTGGATTTTTTTCTTTGTGTTTTAATGATTAGACCATATATATCATTATTGTTTCATTCCTCGTACCTTTGACTACGAGCCATGCCAATCTTCATCCATCACTGCTGAGAAAATAAATCACGTAAGAATTAGTTTGCGTTATTTTAGCTTTAGAAATGAGTTTTTTTTAAAGTGAGTTTTTAGAAATGAATTCTTAAAAATAATGTTGTTAAAAGTGGATTAAATTTTTATATTTTTTTTGTAAGTAAAAATAAGTTGGAAGTAAGTTTTCGTATTTTTTTATATTATTTTGTGTTTAGAAGTGAGTTGTTAAAAATAAAAAGAAGTGATTTTTTCGGTAAAAAGAACACACTCTTAGATTATCTTTCCAAATATAAATTAGATAGAAACTTATGTCTAGAAATTATTTATTTTTTATAAGTTGCATTGTCATAATAATTAATAACTAATGATTATGTATGTAATCAAGATAATATATTATGTCTACACTCAAAGGAAAATTTTCTCACTAACTAATTTCATACCTTTTTTTCTCTCAATTGTCATTCTAATTTTGATCTAAAAAAAATTATATAAAATATAAACCGATCTTTTTATCAATAACATATTTAACTACATAAAAATAAATTTTTTAAAATAATGTTCAGTAGAATTTAGAGTGATAACCATACACATTAAATATAAAAAAATTCGATCACATTAAAACATGCTTGAAAAGGACTTTTGAAAATATTTATTGGAAAGTAAATTTTTTATAAAAATAATATTTTGAGAATTGTTAAAAAATGACTTTTATTTTATTTATATTTTTAAAACTTTTTAAAATATTATAAAATTTTATTAAAAAATAAAAAAATTTATTTCAAACATAGACCCAAATCTCTTTCACAAGTCTTTATCAATGCGAAGACTTGTGTATAAATTTTAGGGATAGAATGAAACACATCAAATCATTATTAAGGTAACAAAAAATGGAAGAGATCAATATCATGCATGCGTACGTGGAACAAAACTAACGGTGGAGAATTCAGTTGAGAGGCGTGTAGGTTTTTACGTTTGCGATTTTTCGCTGCGCATCATGCTAGCTAGATTTCTAAAACATTCAAATTTTGGAATTCTTGATTTATTTTGAGTGGAAGAAATAATCGATTAAAATCTTATATAAAAAAAATTTCTGAGGTAAAAACTTAGATCAATATTCTTGTGAGTAAAGAGTTATGCTTTTTAAAAAACATTCGTAATTCAATTATTTGTTGCTAAATAAGGGTTGGAAAAGATATCCGGCATTTTTTTAGTAACATAAAATTGATGGACCATCTCTATACTTAAAAGTCCTGGTACCTGCAATAGTAAACTCACAAGCACACAAAAATAACTGATATTTGAAAGTAATTTTTAATATTTTTTATTTTAATTTTATTTTATAATTTTTATAAAATTATAAAAAATATAAAAAAAAATTATATCGTAAAATTTTATATTATTTGTAATTATTATTTTTTGTGAAAAAATATATAACTCATGTTTTAAAAAAAATTCTAATATTTTTTTTAAAAATATTCTCAATACCTATTTAAAATTTATTTCGCTGAGACAGATAAATGTCCGATAAGAAATGATTTTGATTCAATCAAATGATCGTAACTACGGAAATAAACACATTATTTTCTTCTAAAAAATAAAGAATAATCATACACTCTCTAATATTATATATATATATATATATATATATATATTTTTTTTTTTTGAGTTACTTTTCATGTTTTACATATGAATTATGTGTGAAATGTTCAAATTCAAGTGAACCAAAAATGTGACCCACTTCCAACTAAAACACATTACAAATGAATCCTTGTACTTTCATAATATATGCTTGATATTTCTTTTAATTTGTTAAAGCAACTTTTAGAAGCACTAATTACTACTAATTAACCATATAAAAAAAAGATAACATACATATATTAGCTTCTGATTCTGTGATGTTAACAGTGTCTACCAGCTGGATGACTTCAACAACACAATCAGCTTCTGAAATTTTAATAATAAGCTGCTTTAATTTTCACTTCCAAGAGATTTATGCAAATCCTTGAAGTGAACTAGGTTTACAGCTTTGATCAAAAGCATAATTTTTTATGTTGTAATGCTTTCTTGCCTTTCCATGAACTTATTTCATCGTTCGAAAGTTTTTTAAAAACTTTTTGTTATCGGTAAAGTGTAAATTGGTTGCCTACTGGGTATTGGGCAATGGTACATGTTAGTGCTTCTAAACTTAAAAATTTTAGGTTCCTCGCAATAAACATTGCTCCAAAAGCGGAAAGGAAAACAGCTTATGGATGTGTTTTAGAAATCTTATATAAGCTGCAGGTGGAAACCATTAAGCTGTTTTTAGTAACTTATCATGATCTATAAAACAAATTTTGTTTCAACAGTACGTACAATTTCCTAACTTAAATCGCCCGCTTAAGCTACCATTAACTATAAGCCGCTAGCTTATAATTTGCAAAGCTAGAGAAGCTATAAAGTGAAGCTACGTTAAAAAGTACGCATATACGCATGCAACAACAATGGTAATATCCATCAGCAGCTAGCTAGCTAGCAAGCATCCTCACTTATCAGGTACTTAAACAAAATTTTATTTGCCTTTGCTGGAACAGTGAAAAAAAAAACTCACTAAGATTTAATTGCCGCCATTAGAACCATAAATTAATCTGTTATGTCTCATTAAAACATTATCATGATCGATCTGAAGACATCAGTAAAGTGTTCAAAGCCAATACAAAGTATCGTACGTTTTAAAAAAAACAAAGTCGCCGTAATGGTACAGTAAGAATTAAGCTTTTAAAAATTAATGTACAATTGAAATTATGCTGTTACCAGATATGTTATATAAGTGCTTATGAATTGTTTTATAAGCTGCAATTGGAAATGAAGCTGTTCCGCATATGTAGTAACTTAAACAGAAGTACAAGATTGAGTAGTAAATTAGCAGCACATGCAGCACTGGGGCTATATATTCTTATGCCTAAAAAAAAAAGAAAAAACTGATGGAGTTCAACAGCTGTTGAATTAATGTCAGGTTAAGGAAATCGGTCAAAAAAAAAAAATTCCAGAATCACTGGCGGGGCGGTACGCTCTGCTCTCTCGCGACCCCTACTCTAATCAAATAAAGGCCCCTACGGAAGATGAAAAAGGCGAGCACTTTTAATTTAAAGGATCTCAGAACCATGAGACCATTCTTTTCCTTTTCTTTCTTTTGATGGTATAACTTGTTGTACGCAAGTCAATGCGGTTGCTGTATGTGTTTTGATTAATGGTTTTCGAAGTACAGCAGTGCTAATAAGTTCCGGTGGTTGTAAGTTTTGGTAGCTTTTTTCAAAAGCTGTTATTGAAGGTGGAGATTGAGAGAGAGTGCTCAATGAATGAATACGTTTGATTGTTTTTCTGTTTGTTTAATTGAACGAATGAGAGATAAGAGAACATTTAATGTTCTAGCTAATTAACTAGCTAAGGTTCTTTATTATTGTTTTGGTCGAACTCGCAATGGTCATCGTACGTTATATTGTTAAAAGTTTGCAAAAAAAAGTGAAAAAAATTGCTCTTCATGAGCAAATCATAGCCCCTGAATGTTGGCAAAGACCAAATTGATAGGACACTTTTGAGTAATTGATGATAAATTGCGTTTCAGTTATTAAAAATGCAGAATTTTTTGTGAATGTCAAGAACAATAATGGAGAACTCTAAGACAGAGAAGAGGAAAACAAAAAAAAACAGACAACGTACGGACGAATGAAAATTCAGTGCCGGAAAAAATTAGAGAAGTTCACTACATTGCTCCCTGCTCAACTCACAAGCAAGACGAACTATTCACAGCTAGTACTGGATCTGCTTTTATGCCAAAGCACAAGAAGCTGTGTAAAACTCTACTATATATGAAAAACCAGAAAGGATAGGAGTACAAGGTAAAAATAACAGTCTTTTGTCTCTAACAAAATTCTTTTGAGCTTTTTTACTTGCACATAGACAAGAGTCCGAATGTTCGGTTTTGTTTTCCATCATTTAAAAGAGTATATAATTCCCAGCCACGCCTCAAGACATGTACACTCATCTCCCCTTCCCGTTATACAAGACGGATTTTTTGGACTGAAACAGAAAACAAAGTAAAGTCTCATTTTGAGAAGAACGAAAGGCGAACTTATGAATGAGAAGGTCAACTTTTCTGGGCATCGGTATTGGTTGTTCCCTGCTCGCTAGCCCTTCTCTTTTCCCTCCAGTTCTCACCCCACATTTTTGCCTCTGCTACTGCTCGCTCCCGATCAAAGTCCTTATTCAAGATCCCCATGTTCTCCCTCGGGGAATTCTCTTTCTCCAAGGCATCAAGGACGCCTCTATCACCTGATCCAACCTTGTCATCATTCTTGGCTACTGCATGCCCGCCCCTTTCTTCCTGCCTTCTTCTTCCATCATGATCACCGCCACCCGATCTGGCACCAGATGCTGGAGCATTTGGATCATAAGCTTGGTTAGCGAGATAGGATAACGCAGTGACAACATCTGCAATCAGAGGACGAGTAGCAGCTTCCTCTTGGATGCACATGCTAGCGACAGCAAGAGCTTGATAGAGCCCACGCATTGGGTAACGTCCTTGCAGAATTGGATCAGCCAGTTTTGTTAGTTTTCTTCTGTCATTGAACATAGGGCGTGCCTGCAAACATATTGTCAGTTTGACACATCAAAACAGGCACTTCATGTGAAGCATCCTAGTATTCTCATTCCTCACACGAACACACACCACGCAAATAATAATAACAATTTAAAAAAATAACAGCAAAGAGAAAGGAACCATTTGTAAGGAACGACTACATACATGAAGTATATTATAGACTCACAGAATTAAGTATAGCATGCAAAGACAGCTTCAACATCTTAATTTCCTGTTGTTGTTCAAGCTGAACTTATTTCAGCAATTTTCATTTACTAGATAGAGTAATTAACGGCATATTATGTCCTTCCAACTTAAAATTACTTTGAGGGTCTAGTTTTCTCTTTAAACAACAATTTCAAGCACTTCCTCACAATACAGCATTCTCGTTGTTTGCTTCAGTGCTGTTCCACAATGCTCACTTCCTATGTAAAAGTACAAGTAACAAATATGAGCATGGTAGACTTTCATTCTTTGCCTTTTTCGACAGCAGTATTTTCGTTATACAAATTCAAAATGGCTATTGTCATGACAATTTGCCTGATTCTTTCGATCTATGACATATCTATTGGCATGCAATGGGATAAAAGTCTTATGAAACACTGCCTATCTAGCTACAATGTTAAGACTATCTTACGCGATACACTTTCAGAACAAGAAAACCAGGCCTGCTATAGGGTAAAAATCTAAAGCACATTATTGAAATATCCTAGCCTCTTATACGTGAACCGGCATAAAAAACATTCAAACTAGCATCTAAAACATTCAACAAACAGAATGCAAAAAATAATGAAATGCAAAAATACTTCTATGGGAGAGGTTAAAAGCTCACCCACGCAACAAGATTTTGCTCTCCATGTGGCCTGTTAGTGTCAATGGCCTTCCGTCCAGTAATTAACTCCAAGAATACAACACCAAAACTATAAACATCAGACTTGACTGTTAGCTGCCCAGTCATTGCATACTCCGGAGCACAGTATCCATAAGTTCCCATGACCCTCGTTGATACATGAGACTTATCACCAGTTGGACCGAGTTTTGCAAGCCCAAAATCTGAGAGTTTTGGGTGAAAACCCTCACCTAACAAGATATTGGATGACTTGAAGTCCCTATATATAACTGGCGGGTCAGCCTTATCATGAAGGTACTCCAATCCCCTCGCAGCACCTGCAGCAATTTTCATCCTTGTATTCCAATCTAAAGGTTCCTGGTCAGGAGGAAGATCTGTGACAAGAATACCACTAATTCTGTTATTCTAATTGTTATAGAAAAAGCATTCCGAATCTTCTCTAAAATGTGACAAGAATACCACTCTACAACGCTGAAAAGCCGAAGCTTTAACAAACATTGCCAGTCTATTTCCAATAAAGACTTACGATATTACAAACTAATTTGATTCTTTGCAGGTGCATTTCATGTCCCAACTTCAATAGGGTTATCCTCATGGATGAGTCATGTCAATATTCTAGTACTTAGGAGTGGTAAAAATTTTAGTTGATGAACTTTCCATTCTGGTCCTTACATACTGACTATGGCTGATATAATCAAAACAAAGAAAGGAATAGCCACAGAGAAGTAACCACCTTTAGGTTCCCTAATCTTCGTAAGCATTTCTATAGTATGACCGTCGAGTTACGAATATAGAAGGACAACTGCATATAAGGATCCCAGATGAAGAAAAAGATGCCAATACAGAGCTTGTTGCAGAAAATATGGTAGTTTACTTCAATTGTGAGCAACAGACAAACATTACCATGTAAATGGTCTTCTAATGAACCCAAGGGCATGAACTCATAAACAAGAAGGCGTTGATCCCCATCAGCACAGTAACCTAATAGATTGACAAGGTTAGGATGATGCAATAGGCTAAGCATCAGCACCTCCACCAAGAATTCCCTATTTCCTTGAAGTCCGTTCCTGTCTAACTGCTTAACAGCCACAACCTACAAGAAGTACGCACGATGAGCAAATAAAGCAATTCATTTTCCAACCTTACAACGAATTGAACTACAATGAAGTGTTATACAGTAAAACCATGCCTTAAAGTATTGATTAGGTTAGGTTAAGTTTAACTTGATCTCCACCAAATCATGACGCATCCAGATCCCCATAGTAAACCAACCAGCTTGTATAACTATTAACCATCAGAAAAAAAAAGTGATTACCTGTCCGGTGCTCTCTAGACGTCCTTTATAAACACGACCAAATCCACCTTCCCCTAGAAATGACTCCGGTCTAAAATTCTTTGTTGCTGCTGCAAGTTCTCTAAAGGTGAATGTCTGAGCAGAGATGTTGAAACCAGAACCATCTTTCAGGATTGTTGCCTCTTTCTTTGGGCCTATGCTGCTTGCACTTGCAAATCTACCACTACCTGTAAGTACATTGTACCTTAGATCTACAACTGCAAAAAAATGGTTAAGAGGAACTGCTTGACACAATTTCAAGATTTCATGCAATCTCAGCTAGGAAAAACAAAAACAAATCCGTTGGTATCCTTTGCCTGTGCATTAGACTGAAAGCACTTCCCCTTTCAGCAAGTAACTGGAATCAGAATCCAAGACCTATCTCACGACCTAGAACTATGACGGAATAAAAAACCTGATCCAGGAACAAAACTAGAAGTAACATTCCAGCAACAGAATAAAGGCTAATGAAGCAATACGCACCCACTATCACCATTAACAAATCCAATGAAAGAACACCAGTACTACATGAAAAAATCAAGATCCAAAAACAAAAAAAAAGGAATCTGACAAATCAGAGTTCCTCATCCATTACCCACCTCTCAACAAATACCTGAAATTTAGCAACTCAAACAGAAATCCAATACATTCTTCTAGTACTATGGATCCAATAACTACACTATAACTAACAAGAAGCCAACTCAAGACTAGGAAATTACAATCTTTTTCATCTCTTAAGAAAAACAATGAAAACTTTTTGCATCTGACTATCAAATTTCTAGTACATGAACTATATAAACGGATGGTAACAAGCAGATTACCGGATTCCAACAAAGAAAAAAAATTAAAGCGTTAGTGCTATTAACCAAAAATGTAAAGGAAAACATCCAACCTACCGGAAGCCAATTTATCCATACGGGGAGGCACCATGGGCAACTCTTCCTTGTTCTTCTTCTCTTCATCTCTATCATCTTTACCTGGATTCAACTGTTCGTCTTCTCTGGATGATTCGAAACATGGGAAACAACCCATGTTTCGAAACAAATTACTAAAAATTCAATATTTTTTTTTCCAAAACCCAATCGATCTCTGATCGAAACCTCCCCAACCAAAACTGAAGCAAACAAGCAGCAAAATTTTCACCTTTCCTTTCAATTTTTTGTCAAGATCGGGGATGAATTGAATTAGGAGAACGAATGAATCGAAAGAAATCGATTAGCCGATTGACTGATAAATGACTGTTGAATTATAGAGGAGGAAGAAGAAGGATTCAACAGGAATTAAAATGGGAATAATTTTCAAAATTGAATTAGGAATAATCAGGAAAGAAAACCAGCGGTCGTCTTCCACACTCGTCTTTGTTTCACTGCTCCGACAACGGCTGGTATGATGTACCGCGGGACAAGTTCGTTATGTAATAATATTCCACTTTCTTAAACATTTATGAAATGTAAGAATTATTTGGTAAAACATGGAAGCTTAGCTTATCTTATGTCATTAAATTTAAAATTTTAAACCACAAAAACAAAAAAAACTAAACACAAAAGAATTTACTAGATGTTAGTTCAGAAAATTTTAGAGCCATTTACGAAAAATATTGGATCAATTTTAACAATGTAAAATTTAAATTCTTACCACCGACGAGAAATTAAGTTTTACAAAAATAAATTTTAATAAAAAGTGTAAAAATAAAATTTAAAATAATAATTAAAATTATATAATAAATTTTAAAAAAATTAATAAAATAAAATTCGATACAAAATATAAATAAAATTTGAGATAATAATTAAAATATATGAAATAATTAAGCTCAAAATTTTAAAAAAATAAATTTAATATATTTGACAGCTCAAATTTATTTCATGGTATCTTTAAATATAATTTCATCACGAGATATATGTTAATTTGAAATGCTTGTATAACGACTTTTTATTTATATTGATACATTGCTTAATATAGAGATTATCTTTTTGAACATATGGGCCTAAAAAAATAATAATGCATTAGTCAAAGATCAACACTCAAAACCTCCCATGTTACTCTATTATTATTTTTAATATAATAATAATAATAATAAAGTTGTTGTCACAAAAATATGAATTATTTGCTAAAAGTTTGAGAAAGAGATTCTGTTTGAGACGAAACGAATTAACTGTGAAATTCATGAATTATAATTTGTGAATTTTATACAAGTTTCAAATAGTTATCTAATATCTTAACTACATGCTTAAACTTCATTACCTTCGTATTTCAAAATTTTTTTCCAAGATAACTTTAATGTAAACCAATTAGTTATTGCGGATAAAGTAATTATGTGTTAACTATAGCGTAACAAAGAAACAAATTTATAACCGCTTACTGTTGAAAGTGTTTAAATCTGTGTTTTTCTGTTCACACTAGAATTTTTTTTCTAATATTTACTTTTTTTATACTCGATAGGACGTTTAAAAATATTTATAAAATAATTTTTTTTAATAAAAAATATTTTTATTTTTTAAAAAATTAGCTTTATCGTTTGAATCTCTAAAAAATAATAAAATTATGTAATAAAAAATTTTATTTCGTAAAATATTTTTATATTTTTAAATTTTTAAATATTTATAAAATATATATTAAAAAATATAAAATTAAAAATTAAAAAATTGTTTAAAAATGAACGCTCAATCAAATGAGTTCTTAAGTTGGAATCTATTAGGACGTGTTTTTTTTCTTTAATTCCGAAATAAATATAAATTTAATTACTATGAACTAATGTAGTTAATTGTAAAAAGTTCCGCAGCAAAATAGAATTATTTAAAATTATTTATAAAAAATATTTTTAATTAATATTTTAAAGTTAAACATATGATTATAGCATATAAATATTATAAAACTTTTAGTAGAACATATATGATTGCGTTTGAGATTGTTTATAGAAGCGTTTCAAATTGTTTTTTGGATTTTAAAATTTAAAAAAAATTCATATTATTTTAAGAAGTTATTTAATATATAAAAAATATAAAAACATCACGTAATAAATTTTATTATTATTTATTTTTATTAAAAAAATAATTTTTTAAAAATAAAATAAAATATTATTTTTTAAAAAATAGTTTTTATAACAGATTGGCCTACGCTTTTCTAGTTTAAGTTTATAAAATCGCCATTTGATGGGCTTTATTACGGCCTGGTCTGAAGGTCCAATCAGAGGACTGATTTTATATGTAACAATAGCGGCCCAAATTAAGCTCACTTAACAAGCCCGATAAAGCGAAGCTGTTAAAACCCAATTAAAACCCTTCACATCTTCGATCAATCGATCCATCTAATCTTGTGATTTGGATTTTGGTCCGAAAAGGCGAAAAGCTGATCTTCGTTGGCAATCTTCTTTCTTCCCGATGCTGCGCGCTGGATCTCCTCCGCCTCCACCACCGCAGTTACGCCGTCGGCGGCAGCGTATTTCCTTCTCCTTCCGCCCTCTCCTTCTTCTCTTCGCCGCCGCCGTCTCTGCTCTCATTGTCCTTCTACGCCTCGCCCCTCCATCTGACATTTTCTTTATCAAGAAATCAACACTTGTGGACCCTTATGTTGACATGGCAACCTTGGTCGGTCCAGCTGATGGCCGCGATCTGATAAACGCTGATGTGGCAAATCAACTGGGTCACCGAAATATTCCTCCTGTCGATGATGGTGACTTAGAGACGCAGGTGGGTCCAAGTGACGCTCTCACTACTGGCGGTGATAAGGTGGAGTCTGGCGTTGAAGATAATGAGGGATTTGCAGAGTCAATGGGACCGGCGGCTGCGCCTGGAGGCGGAGGAAGACGGAGATGTGCGACAGTGGAGGATATGGGCAGTGTGTTCAATAATGGTTCAGAGACGGAGAGGGAGAGTCTCCGTGTCAGGGAACTCATCAGGCAACACTTTGAGCTAAATGGTAACATTTTCATTGTCCAACTAACATAGTACAGGGTTTAGCAATTAGCGTGATAATTTAGGTGCTGGTAACCAATGCTGTC
Organism: Acanthochlamys bracteata; assembly: GCA_019914995.1. Taxonomy (NCBI): domain Eukaryota; kingdom Viridiplantae; phylum Streptophyta; class Magnoliopsida; order Pandanales; family Velloziaceae; genus Acanthochlamys; species Acanthochlamys bracteata. Next base: position 10,175,268 of record CM034129.1, on the reverse strand, counting down.
AAAAAATATTTGTTCCTAATATATTCTCTACTTTAGTAATAAGCATATGCTAGTCTATGATAGTGATACTGTAATCTTTAATTTAATCTGCTGTATGGGTTGTGCGTCATACACCCAGTTTTTGCTGTGATGATTGTTCATGTTACCTGTGCAATTCTTCATCTATAGTGGAGCAATAGTTTCCCTCCATTTTTGTAGAACATTGTGGCACATTACATTTGTTTTAAGTTTGGTTCTATTGAGTTTTGGATATCTCTTCATGGATTGTTAGTAAACCTATGTTATTAAAAAGATGTAGATTTTCTCTGTAGCATCTTATGTTTATCTTAGATAACATGCGGCCAGTATATTACTTATCCACACTTATACTTGTGTTGAGTATGATCTTGGTTTTCTTATGTTGTATTGTAAACAGTAAACCTAAGGACATATGGGATTATAAACTTTCAGTTAATGTTGTCCCTGATTTTTCAATTAGGAGATTCTGGTACCACTTCTTCCCCTGGACCAATATTCTCCTAAACTCAATTTGTATGTTTTGTATTAGATTTCCAAGTAGAACCAGTTCTTGGTGTTGCCATTTCGTAGGAGAATATACTTGAGGTATAAGTATTAGAATTTATTGTACACTTTGTAATTAGTAGATAAATTTGAATATGGTTCTCATGATCGAGAGTTTGAGTTGTATAATTTTGGCTCATTAATTCAAATTGATATTTATCTTATGAATAAGTCTGCATAAATCTGGTAACATTGCCAAGCACACGTGAATCTAATACTTTAGTTCTGAATAGGAAAGCGTATTCCCCCCTAAAGGGCGTCAGAGATGGATGTTCATTTGTTCAATTGACTTGCCAGGAGCTGATAGAGTCGGACAACTGCCACCACATCAGTTTTGCAGACAAGGTTTTGTTATGGGAAAAGCATCAGAAGCTGGATTTGGAAATGAAATGTACAAACTTTTGACAGGAGCAGCCTTAAGTGTTATACTTAACCGGTCTTTGATAATCGGTCAAACAAGGTATATTGCTCTCTCAACCTCCATTGGACTTGTCCGTACTGAAATACCAAGTTTCCTGAATTTTGTCTTCTTGGTCATGTGTTCTTAGTCATATTGATTTTCAGGATTCTGCTTTATTGTCAAAGTGAGAAAATCACCCAGTGTTTGCTATGTAGTGGTCCACCTGCTGAAAAGCGTACCTAGTGTACTGCTGAATGTGATGAAACATTATTATACTGATAAGTTATCCTGTGCAGGGGTTCCTATCCTTTTGGAGAATATATCTCATATTCCAACGTTTCGTTTACTATACGAGAAATAAAGCACTTATGGAGGAAGAATGATTGTACCAGTAGATATGGCAGAAAGCTAGTCGTAAGGGTTGACAATTTTGAACAGCCTTCAGAAACAAATGTTCTTTGTAGTGACTGGAGGCTATGGAAGCAACCTGTTATCTGGTAAATATAACATATGCTGCATCTTCTTAGTACTCAATTCTCTTGTCACATGTCAAGATACTTATATTTGATGCATACTCTTCGGCAGCTTCCTACATGCTTAAATAATCTTGGAACTTTTGGCAGGTTTCAAGGTACAACTGATGCAGTTGCCATCCAATTCTTTCTGAAAAATGTTCATCCTGGGATGAGAACTTCTGCTTCAATGCTTCTTGGCAAACTAAAATCTATTCAATCAAGGCCAAATATGTTCGGAGAACTGATGCGAGTACTTATATCTCCTACGAAAGAAGTTAAAGAAGCCGTTGATTGGGTCTTAAAGGGAATAGATCCAGATATTTCCTTACACATGCGGATGCTGACAAATAGGTAGATAGTCTTGACTTGCATCCTGCAAACAAGTATTAACTTCAAGTGATATTTGGAAGAAACTCATCACGCCACGACATAGCTGCTTGCTTTTCTTCTTTCTTTGTATTAAAAGTTCAAAAAATGCATGTCATGGTCTTGCATAGTTGGATTGGATCCAGAAGTGGTGGCCCAAATCATTCTAGCATCATTTATTGCCTCCTTTGACAAGTATCTTCAATGTGCAGCACACATCTCATAATAATTAAGACTGACAATATTATTCTCTGTATGTAGGCCTGTGAGGGCTATGCAGGCTGCTGTTTCGTGCATTAAGAGAGCACTTGCTAGCTATCAGTGGGAGGCTGCAAAGCCCCGAGTTGTTCTGATTTCTGATACGCCTTCACTTATCAAGGATATTATGCCGAGTTTGGCTCAATTTGTAGAGGTGATATATGCTTGTAATGATCATTAGCACTTACTTAACAACTTGTCTAGGCTTTCTTAGACTGGTTTCAGTTCTCAGTTACACTTGCACACATACAGTTCTCTTCCAGTTCTTTTTTGAATAAAGAGATCCATTGGAGTTTCTAGTTTCATGGTTCTGACATATATTGGCTTTACAGGTTATTCATTTTGATTATAGGCGTTTTGAGGGCAACATATCTGGTGAGAGCTTGAGCAAGAAACATGAGGTATCTGCAATTTTTTCTCTTCTTCTAGAGTAGCGTTACATATTAGCTTTTACTTTGGCACTTGCTTCTGGAACCCTCTCATCTCTTTATGTTTTGTGGTTTTAAAGAGGCTAATAGCTTCTTTTGGAATTAGCTAGCGTAACAGTTGTATCTCAATGGTTGTGGCAAATTGGTTTTTCGTATTGTTTCAAACATGACCGGCATTCTTGCAGAATGTATGAATCCAAGAAATGCCAGTACTTCGTGCTGGCATGTTTAGTATTTGATGAATAGTAAGGGTTATGATTCCTTGTGGTTCTATGAATTGTTAGAAAGTATTATATGATTCTGTTAATCAGAAAAACTTATTGATACTGCTTTGTTTCCTATACTTGATGCAATTGAACTGTGTCAGAAAAAAAGGGGCTACTGTCTTTTAATTGAATCAGGATACATCACACATAAACCCATACATGTTTTGTGCTGTATCAATTGAATCAGCATATATGTATAGCCTGCAGCCTTGAGTATGTTTATTGCTTGTGCATTTTTGTGACAATTTTTCTGTAGTATTTGTTTGTGTATATCTGTTCATTTAGATGCAATCGCCCTTTTCCATGTCACTTTTGCATCCTTGGGAAATTGTATTTGTATTACTTGTCTGCTGTCGTTTGACCTTGCTATTTATGCCTTTTTACAATTCGCTCTAAGTTCAGGATTTCAGAGCCAAGGATTGGGGGCCGGCACCAAGATGGGTAGCATTTGTTGACTTTTTCCTCGCTTCCCGAGCTAAACATGCCATTGTTGCTGGAGCTCATCGTCGAGTAGGGACAACATATGCACAACTTATTGCAGCGCTGGCTGCAGCTAATCAACATGGTATTGAACTCTACACCTGCTGCATTTCCTTTAGTTGATGATACCAAAACGAAAAGCTTTTTTGTTTTTGTGACCGTTGCAGGTAAATCCTTGAATTCTTCAGATTTTTCATTCTTCAGCAGCTTTCACAGCAATCTATTGGTTGATGGATTGAAAAGCCAAGTAGGATGGGGTCACATATGGAACCGATTTGCTGGCCCATTAAGTTGCCCTAACCAGCCTCACCAATGCGCTCTCACACCACTCCTTCCTCCTGGCTGGTGGGACGGGGAATGGCAAAGCCCAATCTCTCGTGATAAACGGCGCTTACAATCGTACGGCATCCAACTAACCGACCGTGGTGAAGTCATTAAAGGCAGTCTGGAGTCCTACTGCAGGTCAAGGAAAGATCGTGTAAAAACCATTCAAGTGTTTAGCCAATGCACGAGCAATATCAAATGCTTTTGATTTTTCTTTCTTTCTTTCTTTCTTTCGGAAAGCCTGTACATTTCGAATCATCACTATGTAAATAAGATACATATTCTTCTTATAACAACATAGCAAGGTTTATGTATCTTGAGAAATTTTTCGTATCCTTAATTCCTTACCATATTGTTGATATAGGAATACAGAAGAGCTGATGCGAACCAAATAAATAATTCTGGCCTCCTATTGTAAATTACTAAAAGAGTGGCCGCTGTTTATCTGCAAATATAAGTTATACAGGGAAGGGTATTTTGGGAAAGAAGTATACCTTTCGTTCCCACTCTTCTTATGTTTTGCTTTTCCGTAAAGCCCCGAAACGATTTCTGTTCGGAGAGAGAAAGAGATAAACAAGGAGAATTGAAATCGTCCCCAAATTCTCACACGATCGAACAAAACCTAACCCTAGTTCTTGTAAACTTCGCCTGATTCGGTTGCAATTTTTGATTGGTTTGGATGAGGATTTGATTCGACTGACGTTTATCTCTGTGATTCTCCACTCTCAATCATGGCATTACCGTTAGAAGGTAAGATCGTCTGGATTCAAGTTTTGTTTCTTTTGCTTTGCTTCTGTGAGTCTTTAATTTGATATAAAAGGTTAAGGTTCGCTCAATTTCTTCATTTTTGTTAAGATTTGGAGGATTTTGGTTATTGCGATAAGTTTGTTTGATAAAACGTCCGATTTTGGTGTTGGCTTACAGAATCTTTTTGAATTTGTGTAGTGTCTGCTCTTATTCTATGTATTTTGGTTTATTAATTATGAGAATTTGAAGAAAAGATAGTTTCTTTCTTCATGTGGATGTTCTCCGGTGAATTGTGGTGGGTTGTATTCGCTTTTAACTTTTAGTTTGAAGTGTAAGTCATTTAGCTTGGGATGAATAGAAAGCCATCTTTTTTCCTTCTTTGCTTGTTTGTTTGTTTTATTTATAAAAATCAGTTTATGTGTTAGGTATTAGACTATTATTTCTGGACTACTGGTACTACTACGGTCAACCTCAATTATAATGAAAGCATTTGGCAAGATGATATATGTATGCTGCTAAGACACTATCCTTTTTCTGTATTCTTGGGCTAGTTAAGGAAAAAGACGCGTCCTTTCCTCTTGACAATTGTAAAAGGACTTGCTTGAGATGAATAATAAGGTGTATTATTTTTTTGGTACTAGATTGACTTAGTTACTTATAGATAGTGAGTTTAGTCTGGATGCTGGTTCATTAAATTCGTAGGATGCTTGTCTAATTAATTGTGAGTACAGACCCTCTCACAGACCCTGCTCCTTGGTTATTGGTAGGAATTAAATTCTGAACATCAGAGATCTGTAGTCTTGAACTTAGAATTCTTTATGTCAACCATCAGTCACCACAACCTGCATTAAAAATATTATTTCTGTGGTTATTGCCCAACTTGTTGGATTTGTAAGGAAAACGGAATTTAAGTTAATTACTAAAGAGCAATAACTGGTGTAGGTGCAATTTGTGTCATGAGGATTCCTTTATTCAGTAATCATTGGAGAAAATTTTATTACAAATCCTCATGTTAAGTAAATGATTAAGGAGCATAATAAATTTTGAATAAGAAGAAAGTTTTTAAAAGGGCTATTGGATATTTTCTTTCTGGCTTAGGAGTTTGTCTCCTTCCCCATGTTGATGATTTGTTCTCGATGTTGATGTAGTATCAATCAGTTGTAGATTGATATCAACGTCGGGGAGTTGGATGATGTTCTTGCTCTTGAAACTGTCTCTATGAATATGCTTGAAAGTGCAACTTCCTTCCTCCCACCCCCCTGTTGATCTACAAAGATACCTGGTTTGAAGCCATTGAAAAGTTTTTGGGGAACATCATTGTTCGACTGGTGCCCTACATAACCTTATGAATATATATGTGGTGTCGAGGTAGAAGTTGTTGCTGATTGTTCGCTCCAGCGTAATATCTCTCTTAGTGTTCTTTTAGTAATTGGTTGCTCAGCTACTTCCAGCTCCTTTATCTTGACGTTAAGTTTATTGTTAACTGTGGCATGTGTTGTGTTCTTATTGCTTTTTTTTTTCTGTTTGTGAAGCAGGAAACATGGCTGGAAGTGGGACTTTTAACGACCAAATTCTTGTTGACAAGCTGGCAAAGCTCAACAATACACAGCAAAGCATTGAAAGTATCTTTCTCATGTTTCATTTTGTTTTTCACGGAATCAGTATTATTCTACCTAGATGTTTCAATGTAGTTTCATCTCATCATCGATAAATTGTTCTTTTTTTCTTTCTTTGTTTTTTTGGGTTATTTGTTGGTAGCTCTGACAAAATCTCTTACCTTCTAATCTCGGTGGAGGGATTGTAGATATGATCTTGTACTGGACTTTTATCATTGTTATATGAACTAGATAAGTTCTTAAAAGCATAACCATATCAAAGTTTTTTTATTAAGATGTACAACTATCTATCTAGTGACGGTTTCTTAATGCGATACCTGTCTCTTATTAATTTATCTTCATGTAAGTTCATCATTATTCTTGCTTGCTTGGCCTTGTGCATTTGCCATTTGGCTGTTTGTTTTAGCCAAAAGAATAGTATGACCAAGCTCCTTCACTTGCCTATCGGATAGATGAGAACCATGCATAGAGTCCCACTTCTTTTATGTGTTAATGAATACTATACTTCTATTGCTATCGTTTCCTCCATGCTATATTAATTCAGTTTTTGCCTTATCTCATTTTCTTCGTTCCTGGTACTAATGCTATGTCCTTAATATCATGAAGCTTTATCACACTGGTGTATATTCCATAGAAAGAGGGCAAGGCATGTGGTTGAAACTTGGGAAAGGCAGTTTCATTGCTCTCCAAGGGGTCAGCGAGTGCCTTATTTATACCTTGCTAATGATATTCTGCAAAACAGTAGACGGAAAGGTGCAGAATTTGTGGCTGAATTTTGGAAGGTCCTACCTACTGCTCTTGGTGATGTATATGAGAATGGGGGAGAGTTTGGAAGGAATACTGTACTGAGACTGGTTAGTAGCTTCACTGGAGCGAATTTTGTTATGTTCATCACCATTAAAAAAATGGGTTAATTCTGTCTGCTCAAAGTTCCTTTTGTGTTTGTGTTCATGCATTGTGTGTTTTGTTATGTTATTCTCTTACATTTTTTTTAACTGAGTTCATTAACTAAAAGATGGACTGAGTTGTGGAATGTTCAATCTGAATCTAAACTTCAAGAAGATGGGACTTAAGAAAGCTTAGTACCTTGGGGAGGTCCCTCCTTCTACTGGGATGGTGTAAGAGGTCTCAATTGCTGAAACTAATCACACTATATGCAACATTTAATAATGCTGAATGCTTGTGCATACCCTTTGTAGTGTACTCAAACATCAATGTTGATTGTGGTCTTCTTAAATAGAAAAGATTTGCAATGCAGAGTTTATTGGAGTCTCTGTGTTTTTTAATCTGCATCTTAACATTTGATACCGCCTTTACAATTCAGAAGTCGGTTTCTGGACTTAGCAGTTGATTGAGATAACATTAGATCCTTTTCGGAATCAGTCTAGTCTCATCGAAGAGCAAATAATTCTGGAACGTAATCAAGAATTTAGTTGCAAAGTCAGCAAATAGGCTGTATTCTACTTTGTCTATTTCATGCAAGGATGATTCTGTGTTTTACTTGCTTTACAGGTTGACATTTGGGAAGATCGGAAAGTCTTTGGCTCACATGGGCAATTGCTCAAAGAAGAACTGTTGGGGATGAATGTGCAGAATAGGAGCAGAGATGGAAGAAGCACCAGTTATAAGTTGGTAAGAGTTTTCATTCCGTGGTAAAAGAATGCTGCTGCATACTGGTGTGTTATTAACGTTGAAATTGTTGTTAACCTTGAATACTCAGAGGCGACCTGGTGGAGATATGCTCCAGAAGCTTGTTGACAGTTATGAGCATATATATGGTGGTCCATTTGATGAAGATGCTGCGCTTGGGAAATGCCAAAATGCTTTGGCCTTCATTGAAAATGCTGAGAAGAAAGTGGGGGACGATTCTGACCGAGGTAGATACTTCTCACTATTAGAGGCAGTAGCGCAATGTGATATACCTTCTCAACAAAGTTTACTGCTACCTGTTTGTCACACCAGTCTCCACTATTACCACTGTATTTTTATTGTCACCTGGTAATCAGACGGTATTGAGGAAGTTGCCGCATATTGTTATGAAGCAGTTTCTCTTATATGTGCTAGATGGAATATTTCAATATGTATCTGGTGATTTTGACATTATCATACAATGATAATTTCACAAACTGACATATTGATAGTTTCTCCTATTTGCTTTAAATATGATGGTTTTTGTTTTTGCAAATGTGAAAGCCAAGTCGCCAATAGGAATTTTATGATTTGAAGTCTAAAAACAGGAACTTTTTCACATTTATCAATGTCTGATGTACAATTTTATGAACTCCTTTGGCCTAATACAACTGTGGGTTGTATATGTGCCTACTACCTTGGAGATAGTATTTTATTGGGATATCCTTCCTTTCACAATAGGTGTTGCTAGTTTGGAAAGGTAGATATTCTTAGACATAAGTGAATAAAAAGACAATTGTGTGATCCCTAGGGTAAGATAGCTAGCTGTGATACATACGAACTAGTTTATGATAGAATGACGCATCAATTCAGGTGAATGGTGTAATTATATGTCTTAAGAGGCTGAGACATTGTGGTGAGAAATTAGACATTTCAAGAAATGAATTGATAGGTGAAGGGTGTGTTCATGCATCTGTCGGACCCATCTAACGACGATTTGTGGACCTTGCAAACTGCTTTATGAACTTATTGAGCTACCAAGCTTACATGCATTATTCTAATGAAAAGAGTAGAATTGAATACAAGGTTGTAACCTATGCTACAAGTCCATATTCTGTTGATAGATTAATGCAACAGTAGAGATGTTGTAGTTCAGCTAAGGATGGCAGAGTGAACATCTTTAGGTAGCCATACATCCAATTGACTGACCTCTTAACATGACATGAGACTGAAATCAATTCTTTTATAACTTTATAGTGCAACTATTGCAAGTGCTACTGAGTGCCTCTCGTCAAGATCGTTGTTTATTATGTTGTTAGTCTATTATTTCTGAACTGTAAATAGATTGGGAAACCATCTAATGCAGTTCATGCTCATAGCTGTGCCTTTTACTCAACATGAATATCTGTTGATTTTATACACTTGCTTTACTGATTGACAGGTAAGGGAACTAATTCAAAAGTTCTAGAAGAGTTACAGGCACAACACGGCGTATTAAAGGAATGTATAGAGCAACTGAAAGCAGTTGAGTCATCAAGAACCTCCCTAGCATCACTACTAAGAGAGGCACTATGTGAACAGGTGTGTTAGGAATGTATCTCCTTTGGATTTATAAACTTTTTACTCCTTTTAATTTCATTCAATCAATTGTTTGGCAATTTCAGGAAATGAAGCTTGAACGGGTACATTCACAACTCCAGGTATTACTTTTACTGTTGACTCTGAATGCTTATGATATAACTAATACTCTTCGACTTGCTAGATTAAGTTTCATCCATGAGATGTATGATGTTTTCTTCGAAGTAACTAAGATGATGAGCTCTTCAACATTTTTTACATGTTTCTTGAATTCAAATTTTGCGACGAAATACAATAACTTGTTTTGTGAAGCTTGTCTCTGGATTGAGTATCAATTGGATTTGATTTTCGTGTTTGCCAATGTGTGCATAAATTAGTCCCTACATCGAGCGCTCCATGATACGTTAGCTGTATGAGATAGGTGCCCAAGCATATTTATAGTTCGAGTGTTTTTCTACCATTTTACAGGTAGCTCTATCACGGTATGAGCACGTCGGCAACATCTGCCAGCAGTTGACTATGAATCAGTCACCGCATGGGGAGAGGTTGAAGGAGACATCTGTTATATTGAAACTTCCTCACAGTTCTGTCTCTGAAACTCAACCTATCAAAGAAGATACAGAAGCATCAACTCCTGCTGGTAATATTTCTCAGCAGGCTTCTTCCTTTGCTGACAACCTCCCGGACACAAACAATGAGGATCGAAAGTCGGCTGCGGCAGAAGTTGCAGCAAAGCTAACAGCATCAACCTCCTCGGCCCAGATGCTTAGCTTTGTGCTCTCTTCACTTGCTTCAGAGGGTGTTATTACTGAGATGGCAAAAGAAGATTATCCTTCTGACGTCAAGAGGCCTAAAATCGAGAATGGAACTACTCTATACATCCCTTTCGAGCCACAACCGCATCCACCAGCATTCTCTCATCCCGATTCAATACCTCAGCTGCCACCACCGCCTTCGCCATCATCAATTTTGCAGCCAATGACAAGCTTGCAGCCACCAGCTTTGATACCTTTAATGCCTCCCCTTCAACCCCCAGCTACTCAATTTGGCCAGGTTTCTGGCTCTATGCCAAGCATGCAGTTTAGCTTCAGTCCTACCCCACTGAATGGCACTCCTATACCTGGGTTTCCAGTAGGCATTCCTCCATTTCCAGGCCCCGCAAGTCCTTACCAGAATTTCCCAACAACACCGCCATCAACTATTTCCCGACAATAAGTTTCAATTTATCTAGAAGAGTATTTTATCCAGGCTTGAATTTGATTACGCAGAGTTTTGTACAATGATGCAATAAACTTTGCTACTTCATCAGGCTTGCCCTTTTGTTGTACACTTCCTAAGCTCAATGTTTACTCTGTAGGCTTCTTCCTTCATGCATCTACGGCCAACGTACATATTTGTATACTGATAAACAACATATCTTCTTGTTCTTGTACAAAATTGAAACGCTTCCCTGTGGTAACTGTTTTATATTTTGATGTACGTGGATATGTGATGATGGTTAAAAGATCCTTGAGATGTGCTTGTGATGAATGGATCAAGTGATTTATTTTTCATGCTCTTTTTTTATTTTTTTTTTGGTTCCATCTCTTGGAAACCTGAAGTTGATAAGAATGTGAAGTGCATGTCTTGGAGACGGAGAACTTGGAAGCCGATATGAATGTGAAGAAGAAGACAAAAGGAGAGAAGTCAACTGTGTGAAAGCCGAAAAACTCGAGTAATGGTTTGACGACTGCTGCCGTCACGCATATCCGTTAGTTAAATGTTCATTGTTTCAGAAACAACAACAAGACCGCAAAAAAAAATATGGACGCCATTCATTAGTGCTATTGGTTTGGTTTGCTTAAAAAGTTTTGCTTCAGTTCTCAAGCAAACAAAACAGACCACCGGACATTAACACGCTCTCCGACCACTTTGTCTTTACGAGCTCCTCCCTCAACCACCACCCAGTTTCCTTCTTCATGATTAATAACAAAAAAACAATAACAAAGAGTTCATTTCTCGACTTACCTGTCTTGGGACCGTGCTTACCTGTCGGTTCCCACGTGCCGACGCATCATTCTTGTCTCCTCGCACGTGCCTGCCCCCACCACACACGCACCTCTCCTCAAATCTCAACTCGGGAGATTTTTACTATAACCCAAAGCCCCAAAAAACAAAATCCAGATGCAGCTTTTTGACCTAAAACAACAACAACAACATCTGAAACACAATAACAACACAACAGGTCATCTTTGACGCCTTCTCTTTCAATTCAATTCCACCGAAAGAGAAAAAGTTTCAAGAACAAATCAAAAAACCCTCTCTGTCATGTTTGATTTCTTGAAAGAAAGACGGAAAACCTGTGATAGAGAATGAAAAGCAGGCAATGAATGAACAAGAATCAGGAGAGATCCGATACATTATATGTGATCGATAGGTGCTTTTTGCGCAAGGGCAATGCATGACCTGCACAAGCTGCATGCTTTTGTAAAAGTGTCCATTGCATGCTTTAGGAATGGGTTAGATTCCATATGCATGCCTGTAAATGAGCACTACTGCTTGTGTATATATGTACTGAATCTGATCAGCAGTGGATAAAATTATCCAGTGAATAAAAAGAAGACAAAATGTTCTTTTGAGTCAAATTTACCAAAACGAGTCAAGAAATTAAGGGCATCAAGAATCATGCTTTTCATTTTTGGTTTCATGCATGCTTTTTTAACTACTGCTTTGGTTTGTTAATTTGGTTTGAATGAACATTTCTATAGAATCGATCCACCGCGCGCAGAGAAAGATAACAACTCCTACCCGACCGCAAGGACGATGAAGAGACACTAGTACTGCTCCTGCAAAAGCTTAGAACAAGAAACCATATCCCTCGTTTTCACGAACTCCAACGTAGTACGACACTAGATATACTAATTCATGAATTCGACCACTAGCTCGTTATAATAATGGGAGACAGAATCAAGCACTTCAGAACATGCTTCAATCCCCTTTGTGTTCGATGTCCTGTTTCTTTTCTTTTTCAATTTCTTCCCTTATACCGTTTTTTAATTTTTCAGAAAAAGAAATGGAGCAGGAAGCAAAAGCTAGCAATGGACTACTGCTTTTTGCATGCACTGACGACTGTATGCATACCATTACTCTTCTAAACCCTAAAATAACTAGTTCCAAAAGCACTTTTACAACTTTTATATATCTATCTAATCCCTGGCTAGCTAACTTCTTTGTTACTTCTATAGATAGATATATAGATATACACCCACCCAGCTCAACACCACCTCTTCCGCAACAAGTTCTTGAGATTTTTCTGTAATAAGGAACAGAGCAAAGGGAACAACAGAAGATCAAAGCATGCAGTACGCAAGCATTTGGGAAGCAAGAGAGATGATCCAAAAAGTCGTCCAAGAGAGCGCAGTAGTCATCTTCAGTGCGAGCAGTTGCTGCATGTGTCACGTGGTGAAGCGTTTGTTCTGCGGAATGGGAGTGAACCCAACAGTTTACGAGCTCGACCAAGACCCCCATGGACCTGAGCTGGAGCACGCGCTTGCGACAGTTGTCGACGGAGCTCCAGCGTTGCCTTTGGTGTTCATAGGCGGGAAGCTTGTTGGTGCGATGGACCGTGTTATGGCATCGCATATCAACGGCACGCTTGTTCCTCTCCTCAAAGAAGCTGGTGCCCTCTGGCTTTGATCTTTGATTCATTGTAGAGTTTGAAAGAGTTGTAGTAACCAAGTATTATGATTGAATCAGCCAGCAGTGTTTGGGTTATAACTTGTTTTTGCTCTTTGGCTTTTGCTTTATTTGAAGTTTCTTTGGGTTTGATGATGCAGAGCGTGCACTGCAACTATACTACATGGATATGGGTTAAGGGTTATTTGGTTGTATCATGAAGTGAAGTGTACTATTTGTTGGTGTTGGATGATTATCAATGTATAGAGAAGATTAGATTAAAATCATGAAACATGGATCTTTCATTGGTTACCTGTTTCTTAATTATATTATCAGTTTCTTGAAGCCTTACTTTGTATTAATGTTTAAAATTATACTTAAGAAAATCAATTTGTTCTTTACATATATATATAGCTCTAACTTGTTGCAAGTTAAGTTTACCTAGCTATAATTAAAGAAATCATGGCAAAGTTGAACATGTTTTTAATTCATTAGAGAGGTTTAAACAAGTTAAAAACATCAATGCATGATGGCAATATATGAAAGGAGAGCTTAAGTTACTGATCTAGCATTGCTGAGGAGAAGGATGAACAAGAATTAGTTAATGTTTTTTCTATCTTCTGAAGTATGTAGTGTTAACAATAGTACTCTGTATGAACTCCTGCAGTGCAGTCTCTGGTGCTGGCTCTTTTGCTGGGATGTGTAGAGTAGGTACTTACATTTGCTTTGGTTTCCTTTTTGACCACGCTGACGTTACTTATATAGTACGTAGTTTAATTAGTTTTCAAACAACATATTAATTAGATCAAGAACGAAAGAAGATTAATTAATTAGAGCTTGGGATTAGTTTAGTTTGGAGTTAATGAAAGAAGCAGCAGATGGAAGACGTCACTGATCAGTGAATGACTTAGGTTTGGTTGCCTTTGGTTTTAATTTTTGCTTTATTGAAGCCTTTACCGTACGAGTTGTTTTCTTCGCGTGGGCCGACAAAGGCTGCCTCTTCTCCTCCGCCATTCCCCTTGCTCCTTACCACTTCGGTATGACCAGCTCGTTGCCCAAAAAATTATACATATATTAATTATTTTCAACTTTTCTCTTTTTTTTCTTCATCTTCTAGTGATCATATTAATAAATCTGAGTATGAGGATTCTCCATTTCCATCGATGCAAATCTGATCGAATTTAGTTATGTTTATCTCTAATGAAGCATTCAACAAACAACAGTATTCCTTGTATAGTATAATGCATGTTATATATGATTAACCCAAGAAAAAGCAGATAGACAAAAGTATCAACTCCATTATTATAGTACCTAGAACATGCTTAATTCAAAGCAGTATCCATTAGTTGATATATAATGGAAAAAAAAAGATTTAAAAGAACAACAAAGAAAGCAAGCAGAGGAAAAGCAGTAGTCAGTGTTAACGGGAGTGGTGCTTATTGCATGCGCTGACGCTTGTACTACTCCTTCTTGTCTAACAGAAAACAACCCAACAAACGAAACTCATAATCACTTACTCTCTCTCTAGCTAAGTAGCTTTTCCTTACTTTCTATTATCTCTCTATATAAACCCCACGTATAGGGCCAACCTGATCCATATAACCAAAACATCCAGACTCGTCTCCTCAGCTTTAACTTCTGCTTGTTTCTAGCTTCTTGGTGTTTCAACAACTCTTTGCCTTTGAAGAAGAATGCATTACAGTAGTGCAATGTCAGTGTGGAGTGCAAGAGAGATGATCCAGAGAGTCGTCGAAGAGAGCGCAGTCGTCGTCTTCAGCGTGAGCAGTTGCTGCATGTGTCACGCAGTGAAGCGTTTGTTCTGCGGAATGGGAGTGAACCCAACAGTCTACGAGCTCGATCAAGATCTGCACGGTCCTGAACTTCAGAAATCTCTCGCGACTCTTCTCGGCGGTCAACCGGCTTTGCCGTTGGTTTTCGTTGGAGGAAAGCTTGTTGGTGCAATGGATCGTGTCATGGCTTCCCATATCAACGGGACACTTGTTCCTCTCCTCAAAGAAGCCGGTGCTCTCTGGCTTTAGATGCATGATTAAAGAAGGTTTAACCACATAATTAACAGTTTGCAAGCTTTTAGTTTTCAAGTGTAGTAGTAGTAGTTCGCATAGAGTTTAGAGAGAGTCTAGAGGAGGAGGAGGTCCTTTTTATTGTCCTCCGTTTTGGGTTTTCAGTGATCGATCGATCGACGG
Organism: Acanthochlamys bracteata; assembly: GCA_019914995.1. Taxonomy (NCBI): domain Eukaryota; kingdom Viridiplantae; phylum Streptophyta; class Magnoliopsida; order Pandanales; family Velloziaceae; genus Acanthochlamys; species Acanthochlamys bracteata. Next base: position 10,160,242 of record CM034129.1, on the reverse strand, counting down.
TGAATCGAATTGATCATTATCGTCAGTGGTTTCTTTTTTCACATTTTCTGTGATTTTAAGTGTTTGGGTTTTGTTCAGGTTTGATGCATGGCAGAAAGATTGATGCATGAACTGGTGTGATGGGTTTTCATTATTCGAAAATTTTGGGAATGAAATGAGTCAGTTGTTTGAAGATTTCGTTTGGTTGATGAACACGTATAAAGAGATCGATCTTTTTATGAAGGGAACAATTAAGCTCTGCTGTTGTTTATTTTCTCATATCTTTTTCAGATGATCAAATGCTTACTCGTGAAATGTTCCTTTCTTCAATTGTATAACCTTGAGAACGTATAAGAAGTATTCAGAAAAAAAGCTCTTGCTTTCATTATGCAAGCATATATAACACTTCTCCTGATTATCAATTTTTTCATAACGTGAGTAAATAATATATTATTTTAGATATATTTTTTTTAAAATTATATTTTATTTTATATATATTTTTTAAAATTATATTTAGATAATTTTTTTATTTAAAAACTCTTTTTATTTAGATTTATAAGAAGTCTATATATATGTATTTATATTGAATGATAAAAATAAGATTGAAAATTTTTTTCAACTTGGCACCAGAGTAAAATCCTATATCTGCTCGCCGCCGTCGTGGAGAAAACGACTGCGACGGCCGGATTCTGACCAGACTATTCATTGTGATCGTGGAGATACAATTATAACGGTTAAAAATTCCGACCATGATAAATCCGGCGATTTAATCGGACTAGATCTAAAAAATAAAAAAATAAAATAAAGGGAGAATTTTTGCCGCTGCCTCCGCCGCGCTTGAAGTTTCCGCCGCCACTGTTTCGCCGAAGACGTTATTCCGCCGCATGACCGCTCGATCTGTTCGACAGTCGTTCATTTTGCCGGTCACGGTGTCACTTCACCGGTGGTCTGACCCACCCTACTCGACCCTACTGCCCGACCGCCCGGACCCGGCCGACCGAAAAAAAAAAAAAAAGTTTTATGGAAAATTCAAGTGCTGTGTCTTCAGTTGCCTCAATGACTACTCCTTTTTCAACATACAAGGTGATTCATTCTCTACTATAAGTGTTATGTTAAATGGCTCAAATTATTCTCTTTGGTTTCAAATCGTTGAGATGTACATTGTTGGAAAGAATAATATGGGATATTTAACTGGAGAAATAGCACGACCTCAAGAGACTGATCCCACTTATGTCCGATGGAAACTGACAATGCTATCGTCAAAGGATGGTTGATCAACTCCATGGAACCAGCTGTGATGGAGCTTTTTATTTGGCTTCTCACTACTAGAGATGTTTGGACTGATGTGTCCAAAACTTATTATGATAATTCTGACATATTTCAAATTTATGAATTAATATGCATGGCATTCAAATTGAAGCAAAGTGGAAGGCCCGTTACGGCCGACTATGCAGAATTATAGAGCATATGGTAAGAATTGAATTTTCGTAATCCAATTAGAATGTGTTGTGCTAATGATGTATTAGCTCGACAACATGAGATTGAGAGGGAACGTGTCTATATTTTTTTGGTTGTGCTTGATGATATACTTGATAAAGCCCGCAGTGATCTACTACGAACAGATACTTTTTCCGGATTAGAAGCATCTTATAACTACATTCGTCGTGAGGAGCAACGACGAGTAGTTATGATAGGGTCTAACGATATTGGAGTTATTGCTGCTGTGGCCTCAAAAAATCTTAGATTTCAAGTGAAACAAAAAGCACAAGAAGGACAGTGTACTCATTGTGGTAAAGCTGGGCATATTCGGAATTCATGCTTTCAGTTAGTTGGTTATCCTGATTGGTGGGAGGAACTGAAGAAAAAAAAAAAACAAGACAAAAAGATCTCTGGTGTAGCGTCTGGAGTTGCAGGCCTCACTTTAGCTAATCCTTTATCCTTTATATCATCGACTGCTCCTTCACCAATTCTATCTCTGGTGTCGCGGGTTAATTCAGATTCTCCAATTTCATGTAACAAAATTTTATCTTTACTGTTTTAGATTCACAACGGGATACATGATGTATTTTAGATTCTGGAGCTACAGATCATATGACATTCGATCCGAAAAATTTTCATATCGTAAGTGCTCCAGTTATAAATAATGTGACATATGCAATGGAGAGAGTTATCTAGTGACAGGTGTTGGTACTGTAGCATTATCATCATCTCTATCTTTACAGAATTGTGTACTTGTTCCATCTCTCTCATACAATCTTTTATCTATTGGATAAATTACTGAACAGTTGAACTGCATTGTTCTTATGTATCCTTATTTTTGCTTACTTCAGGATATCCATACACAGGAGATAATTGGGTATGGTACTAAGAGAGGGGGTTTATATTATCTGGATGATGTTAGTTCATGCAGCGTTTACAGTGCTCGTGGATCTGAAACTGACAAGAAGAATAAAGTTTGGCTTTGGCATCACCGTCTAGGTCATGTTTTTTTTGTTATTTAAAATATTTACTACCGTTTTTAACTTTCGGTCTTAAAGAGTCTGAATTTCAGTGTGAAGCATGTATTCTTGTTAAGAGTTATCGAGTGTCGTATTTTCCTGTTAGCAATAAAAGAACAACTCCTTTTGAGTTAGTCCATTCGGATGTTTGGGAACCCTCTCCAGTTATAACTTTTACTGGCATTAGGTGGTTTGTGACATTTGTAGATGATTGCACAGGCATGACATGGTTATATATTTTGAACAATAAAAGTGATGTTAGTGATATTTTTGTGTGGTTTCATAAGATGGTGCAGACACAATTTTCTTTTCATATTCGAATTTTTCGCTATGATAATGGTGAGGAGTATGTTAATATATCTTTGAGCTCTTACTTTTATCAGTATTGTATTATTCATGAGACTTCTTATCCACAAACACCACAATAATATAGAGTGGCTGAAAGAAAAAATCGACACATATTAGAAACCGCCCGTGCTTTATTATTTGGAGTTCATGTTCCAAAACATTATTGGGTAGACGCAGTTCAGTCTGCGGTTTATGTGATTAATCGCATGCCATCTATAGTCCTGAACTTTCTGATACCACTTGAGGTTTTATCTACATTTGTTACTATACATTCTATTCTCTCACTTCTACCGCGAATTTTTAGATCTGTTGAATTAGTACATTTGCAGAAAACTCAAGGAGATAAATTAGATCCATGTGCCTTAAGATGCATGTTTCTTGGCTATGGTCATCACCAGAAAGGTTATCGGTGCTATCATTCTCCTACACGCCATACCTTTGTGACTATAGATGTGACATTTTTAGAGTCGAAAATGTACTTTGTCAGATCGACTTCACATTCAGATCTTCAGTGGGAGATAGAAGCTACGGAAGATCTGAATTAATTTACCATTAAATTCAGTACACATACTGAGGATGGTCAGAGAAAATGTGTGGATCATGACTCAGGTCTGGAGGAGTTTAGAACTACTGAACTTGAACAAAAAGAAACGGAAGAGATAGACAGAGCTGAAGCTGTAGAAGAAACCCCTCTCTCGCATCCTGCAGTACCCGCTCAAACTCTTGAGGATATCCCTAAGGTAAGTACCGAGACTCAGAATATTATTATGGATAAATCTAATATTGTATGCAGGAATTATCAGTTACCACATAGAGAATATCGTGAAAAACCTCTTGAGAGATATTCACCAGAAGAAAAAATCTCCAAATATCCTATTGCTAATCATGTGTCTTCTCACAGGCTATCCCCATCATATGTTGCTTTCATTAATCTGGTGCAGCTGTGACACTTCCTTCTAACACTAGAGAAGCGTTATCCGATCGTAGATGGACTAAGGCTATGAATGAAGAGATGGATGCTCTTCAGAAGAATATGACTTGGGAGATAGTACCATTACCCAAAGGAAAGAAAGCAGTTTGTTGTAAATGGGTGTACACTATTAAACACAAAGGAGATGGAACGATTGAGAGATATAAGGCAAGATTAGTGGCCAAGGGGTACTCACAGACTTATGGAGTGGATTATTACGAGATTTTTGTCCCAGTTGTAAAGATTAATACCATCAGAGTATTGTTATCTCTCGCAGCAAATTTTGATTGGCCCTTACAGTAATTTGATGTAAAGAATGCATTTCTTCATGGTAAGTTAGAAGAAGAAGTGTATATAGAGCTTCCGCCTGGCTATGAGGTATCGGAAAGAACTGAATATATCTGCAGGCTAAAAAGGGCTCTATATGGTTTGAAGCAATCTCCAATAGCATGGTTTGGTAGATCTAGTCAAGCCTTGAGCAGATATGATTACCGACAAAGTAATACTGATCATATATTATTCTTGAAGAACCAGAATGATAGAGTAACTGCTTTGATAATCTATGTTGATGATATGATTGTTACAGGTAATGATCATGAAGAAATTCAGAAATTAAAAACATATCTAGCCTTTGAATTCGAGATGAAAAAACTTGGAGAGTTGAAATATTTTTTGGACATTGAAGTGGCCAGATCTAAGCAAGGTATTTTTCTATCACAAAGAAAGTATGTTCTTGACTTATTATCTGAGACAGAGATGTCAAATTGCAAACCTTCCGACACACCTATCATTGAGAATCATAATTTAGCAGAGCTTTCTAATCAAATGCCAGCAGCTAAGGAAAAATATCAACGATTAGTTGGCAGGTTGATTTATTTATCACATACTCGCCCTGATATAGTATATGCTGTGAGCGTTGTCAATCAGTTTATGCATTCTCCAAGTGTCGATTATATGGAAGCTGTGAACAAAATTTTGAGATATCTGAAGTCAGCAACAGGCAGGGGATTACTATTCAGAAAGAATAATCATCTGAATATAGATGGATATACTGATGCAGACTGGGCAGGAGATAAGACGGATAGACGCTCTACATCCGGCTATTTTATATTTGTTGGAGGTAATCTAGTCACATGGAGGAGTAAGAAACAAAAAATGGTTGCTCGATCTTCTGCTGAAGCTGAATATAGAGGAATGGCACATGGAGTTTGTGAACTGTTAGGGCTTCGAATATTATTGACAGGGCTTGGTTTTCCTCAAAGAAATTCTATGAAACTATTTTGTGATAATAAGGCTGCAATAAATATTACTCATAATCCAGTACAGCATTATCGCACTAAACATGTTGAGGTAGATCGACACTTCATCAAAGAGAAACTGGATTCAAAGTTAATTGAGTTACCTTTTATGACTTTAGAGGCACAGTTAGCAGATATATTGATAAAAGAGTTTCAAGCAAAATCTTTCATAACTCACTGAGCAAGTTGGGCATTGATGATATTTTTGTACCAATTTGAGGGAGAGTGTTGGCATGAGTCAACAATATATTATTCTAGATATCTTTTCTTAAAATTATATTTTATTCTAGATATTTTTCTTAGAATTATATTTAGATATCTTTCTTTATTTAAAATTTTCCTTATTTAGATTTATAAGGAGTCTATATATATGTATTTATATTGAACGATAAAAATAAGATTGAAAAAGTTTTTCAACTATATATTCATGTATAATGCAACGTTGATTCATTACAACTTAGTTTCTGATGGATTTTTTCTTTCTGAATGACGAATATTAACATCAAAATCAGGCATAACTGAAGCAACAGAATAACATGATCACTTATGGTTCTCAAAGAAATTGAAAACATCTTTACAGAACGCTTCAGGCATGCATGCTCTTGGTTTCCATTTAACCTTTTTGACCATGCTGATGTTAGCTAGAACATATTAGACCTTTAACGAAACAACTTCACAAAAAAATACAAAAAGTAAAAAAATTATAATTTCAATTTGTACAGATAATTAAATAAATGAATCAAGAAAAAATATGTGAGACGTTTTTGAAAGGGAGTCGGAGCATTTCATGCATGCAAATGGTGGTGGTGCTTGTTTTTTTTTGGACTTTTTAGCTTTTCTGTTTTTTCTTTACTTGAAAGTTAATTTTCCGTACGAGTAACGTTTTTGTTGGCGTGGGTCGACAAAGGCTGCAAGCGGCCCACCATTTCCGGGCCCTCCTCCCAAGGCCTCTGTTCTCTTCTCTTCAAAGCCCAATTAAACAAGAATATTTCTATTTTATTAAAAAAGTAGACCAAAGAGAGGTATGTAAATCGTAAGTTAATATTAATATGTTTTCTTTTACATAATATGTTGTTGCAAAACTTAACTTAGCTAAGGACGTATTTCAAACGCCCGTAAGCATATTTTAAACGCCCATAATTCTACTTTCTCTTGCAAGATTTTGCGTTCCGAATAGTCCATATATTTTAACTACATAAAAAATTCAGAATTTTACTTTCATATGCGAAACTCTAATTTTAATTTTTTTATTTACACACTTTTCAATGTAATTATATTTTTTAATTTTAACACATTTTTAAAATTTACTGAAACACAACTACTGAACTTCATTTTATTTTTCAAAAACTTTTACTTTTATTTTTTACTTTCACGAAACACGCCATAAAATGATTAAACATGATTGAAGTCATATGTATAACCATGGAGATGATATCTCTAATTAACATTCACGTTGAATAGTTATTATATACCTATGGGAGTTCTCATGATGAAAACAACTTGCAAAAGAAGTCCTTCCTGTAGATTTTGTATGGGAGAGATTATTGTGTTTGAGCTTTTATATAAATAATTAAAAAAAACTTTAATCATGGTAAAATTATGAGATTATGTAATCTATGAAACTCCTAAGTTCTTTTTTTTTTCTTTGCATGCCTCGTAGTGTGCATGAGTGTGTTGAGTGCTTTTATAATCATTTCATACAACATGATCTTTTAAGGAAAATGTCGTAATGGCTTATGCAAGTATGGTCTCTTATTAATGAAGCACAACTATAACTTGTGGGGGCTTCTTGTCTTCTAGAAATTATTGAATAGAAGCACCACGGGTAGTTAAAATATTTAACGAACGACTTTTGAAAGAGAAGCATCAGTATACGCATTTGGTTCAAGTATGATGTCTAACATAATAAGGGGGCATAATAAGGAGGCGTTTGAAAATATTTTTAAAATAAAATTTTTTAAAATAAAAATATTTTTATTTTTTTAAAAATAGATTTTATTTTTTTATTTAAAAATTAATAAAAATAAATAATTAAAAAAAATTTATATAAATTTTTTTATATTTTTTAAAATTTTAAATAAATTTTCTATATATTCATAAAAATATATTTTAAATAATATTTCAGTACCACCATCAGTAACGGCTACAACTGTTTCTATTGTTGCTTTTGAACTTCTTGTTGCTGCTTTTATGGAGTGAAGTTTTTCGGCAAAGCTTAATCAGATACTAGCAACTAGAGAGTAAGGAAGTACTTAGGTGCCCAACATTCACTCATATCAGAGGATTTAGACTCCGATGGACTTTCCAGACTCAAACAAAATCCTCCACTATCACTACCTCCGGCACTATTCGCTCTCTTAATCGGTACGCAATGAGATTGGAAATCGGCATCGAACTTCGTGAGATTGAACACCGTTATTCGAAACTCTACCGCTGGTACGGGCTCCTCGGCAATCGACAGCGTCACTCAATAATATGAAAATGCAATTCTTTTTTAATTCACACCCGATCGATCCAACCGGACGGTTCCCTCCTGAAACCCAGATCAGACTGATCGATGGCAGGCCGGGTTAATTTGCAAACCCATATAGGTTTGTGCTCTGGATCTACTTAGACGTTCCGCTCATGTTCTGCCAATTATGAGTTCAAGTAAAGACAGCATTTTCAGATTGTTGGTAAGTGATCTTAGAAACCGTAACTCTACTTTTTTCCGTCATATTTTAAATTGTGAACAATTTATATATTTCAATTACACAAAAAAATTAAAACTTCATTTTTACATACGAAACTCCAGTTTTAACTTTTTTATTTGCACACTTCTCAATACAATTATATTTTTCAATTTTTAACATACTTTCAAAAACTATTGAAATACAAAAATTAAACTCCACTTCCACTTTATTTTTCAAAAAATTCTACTTTCTACTTTTCACTTTCACGAAATTCAATTACGGACATTTAAAACATGCCCTAATTGAAAAAGATAACTGGGGAAATTTTGTGAACAAATAGCGCACATTTCTCATTCGAGATAAACATATTGGTAACGCAAAGCGGATCCACCCAAAAATTGAGAGAACATCAAAGTTGTTACATTCCTCAGCAATGACCTTCATTTCATGCGCCAAACCTGATCTGAATTGACTAGCTCAAACCATGAGTGGTCATCTGTAGGCACACTGAACTAATAATCTGGAGAGATTTATCAGCTCAAACATGGTAACAGACGGACGCAATGCTCATTTCACCATTGCCTTAGCTGGAAACTAGTTCCAAACAACTGCCTACAGGAATTAGTCAAGATATGCCCAGTCAGGATACGGACATTCGTAGCTCCAGCCAGGTCCTGTGTATTGCAAACAATGCAACCATAGTCCCTCTTCATAATTGTCATATCTGCATAAGAAAGGAAGCAAATCAAAACAGAAACACATGAATTCTGGGGCATTGAAAGTCTTTCTAACATCAAGATTATCGAAGGTAGCTATAAAGACTAGGAGATGTGTGTTCAAACTGGCATCTGCTATTCTCAACAAACTTGTGTACATGGCTTACCCTTTTGGACCTAAGTTTGGGCAATTTGTGCACATAGGATCAATGCTAAGTTCATCATCAGCCCATTCTTCTTTAGCTACAGCACAACAATCATCAGAGGAAACAGTTGATCCTGCCGCTAACTGAGATTGGCTCAGGGTGGCAGCTTTATCAGCACTTGTCCCATGAGTTGAACGAAGGGCAACATCTTTGGAGAGGTATAACATGTCATTAGCTATAGGATGCCCTGTGTATTGCAGATGCACACGAATCTGCAGGTTTTTCATATCTCCAATGAAAATCATGATTCCAAATTTTATTCCTCATGCATGAACAAACATCCAGTGCATAATCGATTACCTGATGAGTACGGCCCGTGGCAGGTTTACACAAGACTAGGCTGTGAGTACCATTAGTGCTGATTCTAGTAAACTTTGTCACTGCCGGTTTGCCCTTTGAAGCTTTACCAGTGGACTGGTCAATGGTCTGCATTTTAAAAGGAGCTTTCAGAAACAATCTGAAAGAAGAGTGTGCTTACGTAATTGATGTAGCATGTGTCAATTACAGAGTTTAGTTATACATAGAATCTTGGTAATAATAAATTCTAGTATTTTATTATTATCAAAATTACTTAGAATTTTAGTATATTAAGAGTCTAAGTCATAATAAATTTTAGTGTATACTAGAATTAAAACTATTTAAAGTTTAAGTTATGTTTTACAAGAAATCTTTATGAGTCTATTTATATGTGCGTAGGCATGATTGTAAGGAGAAAATTTGGAGTTGAATAAACTTGAGAGTTTTCTCTCTCTTCATTATTATAGTTCTGTATTCCTTAAAACTAATGAACCTTAATGCCAAATTATTCTGATATTCTATAGAATCAACAGAACATTTAAAGACCTTTTATTGTAGACATTTTCTGACTCAACAGGATAATTGAAATTATCTCTATTATTTTTATATCAGCCATATCTCTTGTTGATGAAACTATTTGTTAGAGCTTTTCACTACATCAATTTGGTATCACAGCCAAATCGTTCCTAAGAAAGATGGCGCCAATGACTCAACAAGTCTTTCAATCCGGTATCGTATGACGATTTAACGAAGTAAAGGAGATCTTTTATTCTGAAAATTCTCATACTAAATAAGATAATTTGGCTTATTTTTTTATTCGGCACTCGTGTGACAAATCAACAGAGTTGTAGAAATTCGACGAGCTATTGAATTTTAGATGAAAATTCAAGAACAAATTTTATCCAATTTGGGGAGAATGATGTAGCAGTGTCAAACTATTATAGAGTTTAGCTTTATTATGAGTCTTGATCATAATAAATTATAGTATTTTATTAGAATTAGAATTACTTAAAATTCTAGTATATTAAAACTCATAATGAATTCTAATGTTTTACTAGAATTATAACTATTTAAAGTTGAAGCAATATTTTACTAGAAAGACTATAGATTATGAGTCTATTTATATGCGTGTAAGCATGATTGTAAGGAGAAATTTAGAGTTGAATAAACTTGAAAGTTTTCTCTCTTTATTATCATGGTTCGGTATTCCTTAGGTATCAACGAACCTTCGTACCTATTGTTCTATTATTATGTAAGAATCAACAGAACATTTTAAAGCTTTTTATCCTGGACATTCTCAGACTGAATAGGATAATGAGAGTTATTTCTATTATTTTTATATCGGCCATATCTCTTGTTGATAAAACTATTTGTTAGAGAGTTTCGCTATATCAATAATGATGGGAAATAAAGAAACAGTGAGGGCGTACCTCTACAGAACTCCTTCCTTCACGTGCGTTATAATTTACATTTGCATTGACAACTTGCTAGGACGAAAAAAGAAAAAAAAAAAAAGAAAAGAAACAAACAAACAAAACTTGCTGTGAATAGTAAAGCGACGCCAAGAAAAAATGTCATTCAGAAACCTAAATAACTAAACATGAGATAGTAAATACCTCGTACTCTGGGAAGACCCCAACAACCTTAGCAATATATTCCTTCTGCAACAAATTAGCCTCAATCTGAAACAAGTTTTTACTCTTATTAATATCGAAAGGCATCAGACAAAGCCATCTATCCAAAAATATCTGAGACTGGCAGTTTCATTCAAGAAGGCATGAAGCAAGATCTTATCTTTCATACTTCAAATGCAAACTATCCTAAGAAGGGTCAAATTCTGACCATCAATTATAAGTTAAAGGAGGACCAAAATAAATGCGCTACCTGAATACAATTATTAAGCAAGCCAAGTACGCTACTATGTTCATAAAAGAAATGATTAGCTGTTCCCGGTTAGATAACAGATTATGACACTAAATGCAAAAGAATTCACCCAAAAAGCCACAAGAATTTGCTTGTGAGACCACTTTTACTGGGACAAGCCAAAGATGAACTTGTGGCAAATTTCATCTTACCTGCTGCCTAAGTTGATCTGCCTTCGCAGCATTTCTTGCAAAGATGAGAAGACCAGAGACAAGCCGATCTAACCGGTGCACGGCTATCAAAATGAGCTGATAGTTAAGGGAAACAGCAACCTTTTACAAGCAAAATAGATGACCATAGACATATATGATCAGGTGCATATAATTGCATCTCTCTGATTTGGAAAGCTTAGGTAAGATCTAGCTAGTACAACACAATTTCTTCATAAACTGAATGGATACGAAATAAAGGGTTCAAGCCGTATTCTGCGTGCAGTATGCCAACGACGGTATTCTTTCGGTACTGGCCACACGGATGCACCTGCAAATATATCACATTTAGTCACATTATTGAACTAGTAAAAGAAAGTTTCAAAATAGAATTATTTTTATCAGAATGTAAGTCACATTTACAATGAAAGATAAGGTGTGATGCACTTCTACTTCCTTGTCAAAGCAACATCACAGTAGTAATCTACGAGATAATATTAACGGGCATCTTATGCTAACTTCTGTATCATGTTTAAGTTATAACTCCATAATAATCACTTAGATCACTAAAGAGAAAAGGCTTAACATGGATATAATATGTGAACTCAATGCTAGTGAGTGCTAAGAAATTCTGGATGCATATACAAACAAAGAGTTCATATATATTAGATAAAAAGAAAAAAACCATGCAGGTTGAAAGGCTTTCTTCTTCTTTGATATTCTGCAATAATAATTGGATCTTAGATAAACAATGGATAGCACTGCTGCGATGAAGATATTGTCTTCTCTAATTTACTATTATCATGTAAGTGATTATATTTTCTGATTTCCACAGAGCTACCCCAATGTATACACATATCTAAGAGATTCTAAGAACCTTCATACTAGTAGTGATTAAGAGCTGCATGAAATAAGAGAACCCCTAGTAGCTCACGTAAACACCCATTCTCGTCCGTCCCTAACAGTGCCCATGTGTTTAAGCTCATAACAGCCTCTATAAATGGTGCTAGCAATGTAAGGATTTCCTCAATTGAAAGCCAGAAACGTATTTGCTACCCCTTACAGAACATTAACATTACAAGGGAATAACTGAATAAACACAGGAAGAGCCAATGCAGCGCATGGTGTTTGCAATTAGGATACATATCCAAAAGATAGTTCAATCTAATATTCTATTACAAAAAAATTTGCTTAGTGCTCAATTAGATATTGCATTAGTTAAACATAAGGTGCCGACTAGACTCCAGAAGCAGCTTAAAATCACAAGACTTCAAGATTAACTTACAGGAACTGATGCTGGCTTGCAAACAGTAACAATATCGGGCTCAGTAAGTAGCACGTTTATGTTATCAGCCAGAACTGGAGGTTCATGTCTACAGGATGCGACATAGGAATCAGCATTCTTCCAACAATGACAAACAGGAAACAGAGAACACAGACCTGTGTAAGAAGTGGCTTATTTTCTGCGATGGTTGAACAGTATATGACAGATCAACTGATTTGCCATCAACCTGGATCCTCCCGGATTTGACAGCCGTGATCTATTGGAAAATTAATTGTAATGAGCCAAAACTTACATTCACATTCAAAATGTGTCCATTAAGAATAAATATATGATGAAACCTACTAATGATACAAGTTAGAATAAACAATTAGTTTATTGCGCTCATAGCAGTAGCGTAGATCAAGAAGCACCACTACAATATACTACTCCTTGTAACTAAACCCATCAAACATCTTAGGAGTACACTTCAACACATAGCCTTGTTGAAGTATCTATGACTAGTTCTTGTAATAAGTTGATCAAAACATTTATCCTAGATTCTAAGCATTCTTTTTTAATGAAAATAAGATTGCTATTGTACTGGATTGTAAGGATTAACTGCACAATCAGAAACTGAGCATATAAAATTGTCACAGTTGATTGCTTTACTTGCCTGAACAACAACACTTTAAGAAGTCAAAACTCAAATATTCAAATCCGTCCTCCATAGATAATAGATATAGAGATAGGTCAGACTAATTCAGTATTTTGTCAGAATCAGAATTAACCAGTTCTAAAATCTAAGTACAGAAACCAAATAATTTAAGATTAATATAGCCCAAAAATAAGAAGAGGGCGCGCGGGCGCACATAGTAATCTCGCGGCCGGCCCTTAAACTCCTCCGAGAAGAAGTCTACCACTGTTTTCCCAGCCCACCTGTTCTTGACCTGCATAAAAATAAAGAAAATAATAAAATCAAAGTCAAATCTTTACTCATAAAACAAATCCGCGGCAACAATTACAACCCGAGAAAGTGAGAAATTTCACTTACATGGCAGATGAACTCGAAGTAATAAGGCCTCACATACCTCATCCCTATCAATCAAGACCCAAATATTAGACAAAGATTGTTTGACTACTGAAAGAAAAAGAAGGTTATCTTTGGATTCAATTCACCGTTTCTAAATATGTAATCGTCGGGTTGTGGAGGGTTTGCTGGAGTTTGCCACACAATCTCCATTACAGTTCTGCTGCTACGATCTTGTGCGTCTTCTTCTTCTTCTTCGCGCTTTCTCTTCACCATCTCTGAGTTTTCTTTTCCAAAGAGAAGAACAATCCTTAATTGTATTTTATATTTTGGCCCTTTTAAAACTTTCATTTCTCGTTCACTTTTGCAAAATATCAATTTAGTCCCTGTATAGAAGAAGTACCAATTTGAACTCTCATTCCTAGACCAAAACACTTGCAGTACAGCTTCACACAAATTTTATAAGAACTGAAGTTGCAAAAAAAAAAAAAAAACAATTGGTTTTCATTTCAGGTTTCTTCACAGGCGCCAAACAATCAATCAGGTAGTTATAAACATACGTAATAACACATTACTTAACAATAATAACATTTTAACATATGGAAATGAAAGCATGTTAAGTTACACGGATTAAGGGCGTGTTTATTGTAGTATTAAATTTATTTTTTTTAGAAGTATAATTTGTAAAAAATGAGTTTGGAATTGAAAGTAGAGATCTCTATAGCCCTCATATTGGTATGACTGGTGCTTGCCAAACGGTGCTCCCTAGATACGCAGATGTATAAAGAAGTACCAACACTTATAGTTAAGAGTAGCAGTTCTTGTTCTGCTTCATCTACCGAAAGATGAGAGCTGCTGGAGTTTCTTTTGTTCTTCTGCCAGCACCTGTTTGCATTACTCTGCAATATTTTTTCTGTAAATGGAGCTATTGATCATTCAAACACAATTACTTCTAACATCACTGTATTTAATTGTCACTGTTTCTTGTGATGCCTGTCTGCAATAATTCCATCCCCTAACGCAGCTATTTTGGTAACATGATGAGATGAGATGAAATTTTTTCCAGGGCCTGTTCTTGATTATCAGGTCCTGCAGTGTTAGTCCAATGCAATTTCAAAGTGAAATCATACAATGAAATATAAATCACAGTTGGAAGAATAACAGACAACTATGGATGATATAGACAACAGATTTCGACCTTTGATGCTTTCAAATCTGTCCACAAATGGATATCAACTTTAACTTATCATCTCTTGTATAAACGTTCCAGGTATACAGAGTTCAACAGAGCATGTTGGTGAGTCCAAATTCGAAACCCTCCTGCTACTGTTTGTGCATACAACTTGAATGCATTGAGTTGCAGACCAAGTAACAGAGACGCCAATTTGTTGACCGTTAATGAATTCACAAGAAGAACAAGAAAGTTAACTGTTTCTTCATTCTTCTGGCCATTGCCTTCAATATTCCATTACCTTCAATTGCAGTACTTTTTTCCCACACGAAGTCTTCCACCATTTTTACCTATAATGCCAATTACACCATTGCTTCCAACACCAACAACTCCACCTCCATCAATATGTATAATAGACTGGAGTATTATACTGGACTTGGGCCGGGCCAACAGTTGAGTACGAGATGAAGGACATCGGCTCTCATGGGCTTCAATTTGGGCTCACGACAAGGATTTAATTTGTCATGCCTTTTGTTTTCATGAAAGTTGTCCCAAATAAATTTGTTAAAGTATCAATCGATGTTTGTGTTGTCTAACCAGAAATGTGGGAAGGTAGGGAGCATTGAGTAATGATTAAGATTTAATAAGTGCCGTCAAAGCTAGCATTAGCATGCTTAAAAATATTATAAAAATCTCAAATGTGTTTTATGTTTAACTAATGTTTAATGGCCTACACATTCAAGCATGCAAGTTGGTAGTTAAAATGTCAAAAACAGCAAACGCATTGCTGCCGTCATTCCCTTAATAACGTGTTTCAAATATTCAAAATTTTAAATTTTTTTATAAGAGTTTGAATATTTTATATGTTTCGACTCAGAGTTATATATCAAAATTACTACACTTCCAAGTTTTAATCCACTTAAAAAAAATTATTTTCAACCTACTTTAAATAACAATTGAATTACAAAAATTAAATTCTAATTCAAATTTATTTTTAAAAAATTTTACTTTTTATTTTTATTTTCGTAAAATTCACCTGTGGTGTATTTAAAATAAGTCTTAAATTCGTATACAAATCAACTGCAAACAACTATAATCTTGTTCGTAGTTGAGAAATCCACATATTTTATTGTGTGCGGCTGTAATATGGAAACCAATCAAGCTTACTATACCAAATTGAATTCTGGCCCAAATGATAAATTTTGATCTCGTGAAATTGTAATTGTGACAAAATCACTCTTCCTTGAAATAAATATCACTTAAAATATCATTCAAAAGTTTGAAAACTTGGTGCTTAACTACAAGAGCAATTCATCACCACAACCAACAACTATGAAATCATTGTAACAAAAGTCTAAAGTGCTAATTTGATCCTGAACGCATGAAGGCACTTTTAGCGACAATCACTTTAAGAAACTTCTCTTTGTTCCCTACAATTAAGTTTATAATCTCCATTCTGTAAGTAATTGGAGTTCAAAAGCTTTGAAAAGGTAGAACCTTTTTTTTTTGTTATGCCTCTTCTTTTTGTTGTTGTTAGACACAATTCAACTGTTTTTGTTTCTATATTTCATTTCTTGCTTTTTTCTGATTATGACATTTTCTTGCTTCCATTAGTATGTTTAATTGATATTGACCTAACTAATTCCGTCATATAAGTGCATCGGTACATACTGAAGCAGAGAATTTCAATTATCCGTGATAAATTAGTAATTGTCATAGGTTATAATAAAAAATAGCACTCCAAAAATCTTAATATCTTATTAATATGTGAGTTATTTGTTTAACATATCTAAGTTTTTAAGCAAGTGTTAATTAGTTCTTTACAATAAAATATTTTTTAAGTGATCAACAATATATAATTTTTAACTAGACAGAGTGTTGTATGTAATTTTCGTAACGTAATGGACTGAATTGTTGGATCCAACTTGAAGAGTTTCTCTACCTAATTTTTGAGAGAAAAAAAGAAAAGGCTATGAACATGAGAAGAAGTTTAACTGCACAATTGGCACCCTTAATAAATGGTCGGAAAATTTATTAGAAAAATAAGAACATATGGACCATGCTTGTGTATCTTTCCCCGCCATTGATATGACTGCTGTCTCATTCTTTGTTAATTAACCGATGAAAAAAAATGTTCTGCAAAAGTCTTGTGGTTTGTTCTCCAAAAGAAGGATTAGTTAAATTTAATGATCACTAATTAAAGAAAAGACACAGAAGTCTCTGCAGTGTAGTGGAAGATTGAGAAAGTTGAGCACTGATGATAGATGGATTAGCTTACGAGACAGTTCGGTGCTTTTTCTTCTGGTTTTGCATGGTTTTTGAATGTGAATTTACTTGAAGATCAAAGAGCATAGTGGCAATTTCGGGCGTTTAAAAATTATTTTGCGAACTTGAATATACAAACTATGATATGAAAATAAAATTCATTAAAATTGAAAAAATATTCGAAAAAATCAACATTGTTTAATATTATCTTAACCATTTTTTCTGTCATATACTATATTTCTACTCACAGCCTTTGTATGTCTACGGAAAATAATCTCGTTTAGATGGATTACCAAGTGCTCCGTTTTAGAATATATCTCCTTGTGCCGTTTAGAATTACTTTTCATTCATTTTTTATTTTATTTTTTATTTAATATTTTAAATACATTTTTATATAATTTATTTTAAAATTTTTTTATTTTAGAAATTATTTTTCAAAAAAATTATCAAACGTACATACATAGGTTGGTAGTCCTTTACCCACAAAGAATAAAAAATGGTTTTGAAAGAATTGGCCAGTTGGGGTCCATGGGTGCAGCGCAGCAGACATACGACCGACAACAACTGGCCTGAGCAGGTTCTATAACAGCAGCTCACTGCTCAGCTGGGAACCTTTTTCTTCACCTCCGCCAAAAGAGAAGGTCCAACAAAAAAAAAAAGAAGTCTTTCTTATTTGGTTATTACCCAATCATAATCTACCAAACCAATCAAATTATCAAATTAAAAGACATTAATCACAATCCTTATTTATTCTCCTGGCCAAACGCACATTACTTCTGTAACGAATTCTAACGAGCATGTCTATGAAACATAAATGTGTACAGTTCTAATTACATCACATTTACTAAGCAAGTAAATATGAAAGCAATAACTATATATGGTTTTACTTTCTTCCTTTTCTCTGTAGATACGCGTCAGAAAAACACAAATATAACAGAGAAAGAGTAAATGAGATGGGCCAGATGGCTCGACGTAGTGAATAAAAGACATTCCACACACGAGCAATCCTTGCATAAGCTTTAGCAGCAGCAACAGCAGCTGCTACAACTACCGACCTACAGTACCTGGAGCAAATAGCTCAGAAACCTAACCAAAATTAGAAAACGGTTGAGAGTATTTATCAAATAAAACCTTTAAGAAATAAAAATATTTTAAATTTGTTTTTCTCAAAACAATTTTAAATTTTAATTAAAAAAAATAATATATATATTTAAAATATATAAGACTTGTACATTTTAAAAATTTCAGAAATTTTATATTATACTATAAAAAACTTTAGTAAAAAAACAAATTATTTATTTGATAATAAATATGCACATTTCTCATCAACTACAGTTTCAGCGGTATACAAAAAGACCAAAAATCTTTAAACCCCTTTTGCGCGTCTGCTTTTGCTATATGTTTTTTCGGGAACCATCATGAAAGGCAAAACAGTAATGCAAAATTTTGCTCCATCTTCTGACGTTTGAATGTTACTGTTCACTAGTATATAGAAATTGTAGCACTCGTGTCGACTGATAGTGTCAACTATAAAATCTGTTGGAACTTTTTATATCCAAAAATTTTAAAAAACTACTGTTTGAACAAGCAAATCATAGGGGAGATTTGACACAAGTGTGTTGATCCTAATACTAGCAGAATAAAAACGAAAATGGTACGCCAGGATTGCAAAATAGATAATTTACTACGTCAGGCATTGGGCGGACGCGACAGAGAGAGGGTATCGAAATGAATTGGCATATTGGAAGGTGATGGAAGAACCGGCAGGCAAAGGTCTGCCGTCGTTGAGAAGGCAATCATTATATGCAATGCGCCTGAATAAGCGGGGGTTGACGAGCCGAGCAGAGCTGAACCAGCCACAGGACAGGTGGATGTGACCGATAGAGCAGCCCGGCAAGAGGCAAACGTTGAGAACCTCCACCGTGTAGGTAGGGATTCCATTGGGCAGAGGTGATGTGGCACCCTGGTACAAGACGATGTCGTCCTTGCTGCAGCCTTCACCGATCCGTTGCGTCTCCGCCCTTGTACCATTGCTCCTTTCATCTGCATTTCATATAATTACAACATCAGGGCTAGAAGTTGCAGTTGCACAAACACAAGATAATTACTAGCGAAACGAAACACACTTTACATCAGATAATTATAAAGGATGACAAATGATGGCACTACATTTAATAACTAAAAAAAGTGAAAGCAAAATTTTGGTCATAAGGTGGAAAAAGCGAATTGGGAAAAGCATCCAGATGAAGACAAATCGGAAGCCATACTTTGCTGTCTGTCCAATGGAAAACCTTGTGCTATAACCGTTCTGCAACAGCCCAGCGCCCAATCTTTTTTCAATCAGCAAGTTTTGCTATACTATAATAAGCATTATATGGACCAATAACTCAATACTACTAGTATATAACCATGGAATGCAATGTCGGGTGAAAGAACACCTACATGTGCCATCCATACAAATGGGTGAGCTTAACGCAGTTGAGAATGTTTGGATAAGAAAATTGAGCTAAACACACTGAAGAAAAATCAAGCTAAGGTAAGAAATATATAGAATTCAAAACTTTTTCTACGTGCAGTCCAATAAAAATTTAATGAGAAAAATAACCTAGCTCGCTCTATTGCCTCAATGCCTTCAATACTAATAATAAAATTGAAAGGAAAGAAAATTAACAGATGAATATAAAAAGAGACAGACAGGAAAGGACTAGGGACATTCCATCGTCTATCCTTCTTCTTTTCTTTTGCTTTCTTTGTTCAGGCACAGTGTATCAGGTGTGATCATCAGCAGGAAAATGTACGCCGGCACGCGAGCCAGACTCAGAATGTGGGGGCCGCTAGACCGGTGTGAAATACGCGCAGTAGGCCAGCATTCTACCAACCCCCTACTACGAATGAATAAAGCCTAACGAGAATGAACATATCGTATCGTTCCTTCTTCTATTTATTTGTCTCAAACGTTCATTCTCCACCGTACGATTAATATAGAGAAAATGGGGAGAGAAATACCTTGATCGAGAAGCTTACGATGAGAAACGTTAATGGAGGGAATCTTCAGGTTGGAAACGGGAGAGTTTTCATGGTCCAGTGATCGATCAAAGTTTTTCTGCGTGGATAATCCTGACAGAGAAATAATAGAGGCAAAACATTAATAAAATTTTGTTCAATATTTTCCAAAAGCAGGTAGAAACAGAAGCGTACACCGAAAAAAGAATCATATAACGAATCAAACTGGTCAGAATTTCCATAAAGATTAAAAGAAAGTTCAAAATTTTCGAAAAATTCTGAAAGTCCAGGAAATAATGCGAATATAATAAGCAATAACCTTGATTTATTTTGAAAATTTTGACAACACAGTTAACCAATTGAAATAATTTCTGGAAAAGTTTTAGGAAAACTAAGAACAGCAGTAGTAGATAGCTAGAAATTCTAAGAAACAGACGAGAAATAACTAACGGGTGTAGAGATTTTTTTTGGTGTAGTGACAAAATGAGAAATAGAAAACAAAGAGAAATTGAGAAGAAGAAGAAGAACGAGTATTCAGTAAAAATTTAGGGAGAGAGATTGTTCAACAAACATACCGTCGACAACGGCAAGCAGGAGGAACGCCGCCGCTAGCGCCGCCGCAAAACGAGAGGTGCACCGCCATGAGAACGCTATCATCGCAGCAGCAATGGGAATGGAGTTAAAATCTGAAACCATGCTATAGCTTCAATGCAGACGAGTTGTTAAACAGCAAAGTTTCAATTCTCAATCGAATGAAGAACAACTGTCTGAGAATCTCCTCGTCTTCTACAACAACAGCGCAGATGAAGAGAAGAAGAAGAAGCTAGAAACTGCAGGAGAAAAGAAAAAGAAGTATGATAGCGAAATGAGAAACAAATCTGTGCAACAAGGTGCTCTATAGCTCATGCCTATAAAATAAGTAAATGAAGATGAACGAAAGTATCAACCAATCCAATCTTTACTCGTTCATCGAGCCAGAAAACAAATCACGAAAGAAGTAAAATTGAAAACCCACTCGTTCAATCTGTCTCTCACACCTCACCCCTTTCCCCTTGCTTCAATCACCAAATTAGAATAATAAAAAACGAAGGATATTTTTGGGAAGAAAAACCAAAAAAAGCAATACAATAGTACCTCGATCAACTCGCTGAAACAAGCCGCGGCAGTACAATATTGCGCCGGGTTTGTCCCAGAGACCACGAACAACCTCGTGGTTCGTACCGAAACCTTTTTACCCAATCGGAAAAAACCCCAGCCGATCAAAAACTACCCACACGTAAAAAGCTACGATTCTGAAGAAGTAGATTCAGATTTCGACCACTGCTACTACTACACTATACTTCCATCCATTCGATTGATTCTCAAGTGTTGGAAAAGCGCGAAGAAGCTAAAAACAAAGCATAGGAATCTGGAGAAGAACAACAACTGCTACAAGCAGCAGCATCAGCGAAGCGAAGATCGCACGAACCTGTTGTGAGATCGTTGTCGGGAAGTGTGTGATCGTTCTCGACAAGACTGATAGAGAGACCAAAGAAAGTTGAGATGAAGCGGGAGTATAAGAATACGAAAACGTCAATAGGGTTTTTGGGTTTCTGTTTCGAGTTTCGTCTTTGGTCTTTCTGGCAATGGAGGTCTAATCGCGGTAGCGTTGGGTATTTAAAGGACACTACCGAGTATCGTTTAATTAATTTAGTATTTAGAATCTATTTACTTTTTTGGAGAGATTATTATGTACTTTTCATGTAATGTGCTACTTAATTACCAAATTTTGATTTACTATAATTGCATTCTAAATACTAGTAGATTATTTGCCAAAAAACAAAGAACACTTAAGCGAAGTAAATAACGCAAAAATATTTCAACGAAAAGAACCCTAGTTATTGATGGGCTGGAAAAATACAACAAACGTCGTTCTCCAGCGACCCAAACGAGGTGCATTCATGGCGGCATGGTAGCTATCTATAGTCGTTTGCAGAACCGTCACGTGCAATGAACACCGCACGTGAGAACTGTTTCTACCCGCCCGCTAGTACTAGATTCCTAATTTTCAAAACCAAGCCCTCTATAATCAATTTCGATAAATTTAGGCAGTTTCAATTATGTTATGTTGTAGGGAAAACGTCTACTCAGGGCCTTTCATTGCGAAATAATTATATTATGAAATATGTTTGGAAAATTTCGGAGCTTGCATGGGACCAAGAGTAAATAGAGGACAGAGAGGTATGAAATGTTCTTTCACAGTAATGAATAAATGAATGATTGTAACCCGATGATGGCTCACTCAAGTTAACCAAGTCATCTCATACATCGATATTCGCTCGTGTCTTGCACGTGATGATGCATTTACATTCATTTCGTTCTCAACCGCGTTGACCTCCGCATTTTTTCATTTTGCATTCAGAAATGTTTGTTGTTAACGCAGTTGAGACCTGACCGATAGTTGTAAAAATCTAACCACGTACATTTGAGTCGATCTGAAAAACATCAATTTTGAACATAAATCTGTTCAAATTAACAATAAAATTACAATCGATTTGCTCCGACATGCTTTAATCTATTTCGAACCGTTTTAATTTGATCGAATTTGCTCGTCCGAATCAAATTGAATTATATTAAATTTAAAAAAAAATTAAATTTATGTATTCTATACAAAAATAATTATTAATAGTTTTATATTAAAAATAATATATAATTTAGATTTTATATAATAATATAAAAAATAAATTTATTATGTTTTATTTATAAATATTTATTATTAGTGATTTTTTAATTTTTATATTATTACTATTAAATTGTAAGAAAATAAATAAGATTATTTTAAAACAAAGAATTCTTTTTTAAATTTATTATGTATATATTTTTTTGCTCTTATATATTTTTTTATTAATTTATTTTTTTCTATATTTTTTAATAAAAAATAAATAATAAGCTTTCACGCTACCGTTAATGTATAGTATTATTGACATACCGTATCAACTCGTTGATCCGGTTCACAACTGTGGTCCGGACTTGTTAATGTACTACTTAAAATGATGCTTAAAGGTGTATTTAAAAGTACTTATATTTTTTTAAAATAAAAAATATTTTTATTTCGTTTTTATCTAAAAAATAATAATAAATAGTTTTGTATTTTCTAAAATATTGTAAAAAATTATGAAAAATATAATATAAAAAAGTTCAAAATTATTTTTCTGCACCATTAAAAGTGTTTTAAAAATTTTTTAAAAGAATTATTTTAGATTGTCTAAATAAATTTGATTTTTATTTAAAAAATAATAAAAACTATAGAAATTTTATGCGTAAAGCTTTTTATAATTATACATTATTTAAGATGTTAAAATTCTATTAAAACATTATTAAGAAATAGAAATTAAAATAAAATACAAAATAGTGATATGCACTGTCAAAAATATTCTAAATTAGTAAATAAATTAACTTTCTAAAAATATAAATTTTATTAACTAGAATTTTAAAAAATATGTATAATAATTTATATATAATTTATTCATATTAAATTAGAAAGTTTATAATATCATAAAAAATATATTTAAATTAAAACCAATAATTGTCTTCTGAGAACGCAATCTCAAAGCAGACCTAAGACCTAACTCGACTCCCTTCATATTGGTTTTTCCTAGAGCCTTGGAAAATGAGCATGCTTTTGTGATATTGGTATATTGGTTTGACTGCAAGGTAATTCCTAACGGTTGATGCTTTAAATTTGAAACAACGACAACGCAACCATTTAGTAGGTTCTTTAGTATCGTCCTCGTGACTGAACTAAAATTTTTCTGCCCTTCTTTTTAAACAGAATTATTATGATGAACAGTAGATAACTAGATAAACATAGAAACTTTCTCATGTCTTGCTTATAACCTTATAGTGCTTGCATGATTGCTGATCAAAATTTTCAACGGAAAAAGAACAAAATAAGAAAGTTGGTCTGTGGATTTGGGCTTTTCGATCATGTTGGGTTACTTCAGATTTGGGCTGACTTAAATGCTAGGCCCGAATTGGCTATTAACCCCCTTCAGTTTGGTTGCTACTCAGTTCTCAGCCCTTATTCGATTGAATCAATTTTCGTTCGAATTCTGGAAACTTGAAAACCGCGCCGTCGAACGTGATCGACGGCAAGCGAACATGAGCTGGTTTTTCGGAGCATTCAGGGCTACTCGATCGCTTGACATCGTGAAGAGGAACGATTCGCCTGGGCTTCTCTGGAAACGGATAAAGCTCACAACCACCCGCAAGGCCAATGCCAAAAAGCGTCTCCGAAGAGTCTGGCAGGTGAAATCACGCTCTAATTACTACTTCATTAATCTTTCTCTTTAGCGGTGTTTGCTGTTCATGTCATGTTTCTGTTAGTTGACTCAGTGGTAATCGAATGCTTTGTGAAGAATTAATTGGATGTCTTGAGATTGATGTTTATAGTAATGATTGGGATTTTAGGGAAATTAATAGTTCTTATTTAAGAAATTTAGAGAAGGCTTTGTAGTTCTCGTTGATTGTTGAGAATGAGATGATTGAAAATCAACTCGTCAACAAAAGAGCATGATGTGTAGTTGCAAACATTTTGCTAGAGAAATACTTTGCTAACAATTGTGTAATCGAAGCTTAGATAATAAAGGTTCAGTGATACTAGAATTTGGGTATTGGATGAGAAGACTTTGGTTTGCCTGTAAGAAGAAATGGATGTTGTTTAGTTTGTACCATGTGAAATTTTCCACGATGAGATGATAGTCTGAACCAGCTATCATGTTAAATTTAAGAAAGAGAAGATGCTGAGTAGTTCCTTGATCGCTGCTTTGCTAAGAAAATATGAAGAATACTTGTCCAAATTATTTTTATGAGTTCTTGAGAATGCATTAGAGGATAACACAAAATGCTAGAAAAAGTCAGGTATAGGAGGATAGAAGGAAAGAAAAACAAGAATTTGTCTGAATCTTGATTTCTTTTATTAAATGGTGGTAGAGGTAAAGATTTAAGAAGGCATATTCATATGTTGGCTGGTGCATATAATGGTGAGAGATGTGAGGTGAAGTCTCAAGTCGTATTATGTGATGCGAGATATTTGAGACGTTGAAACATTATTTGGTGGTAGTGATCCTATTATTTTGCAATTGTAAGTAAAAGCCATGATCTGACGAAACCGAACATATTTATTCCTTGCAATGGTAAAATGTATTAAGTGTTGAAACTAATATTCATGACTAGTGAAATAACAAGTGTGATTTTGATCTGAAACCTTCCAATAAGCCTGAGTTATAACCTATATTGGAAGTATTATAAAGGCATCCAACTGGAGTTGCATCACTGATAGATCTAACTTGATAACAAATCATAGAATACCACGTGACCAGTTTTCTTTCTGAATTCAGCTTTGTTGAATATGTTCCATATTATTGTTTATCGATCTTGGTTCGATATAATTGAACCATTTGTGAAGCCTTCCTAAATTCATAGATTAAATGGAACTGAGATATCATATTGGATGATGGCTATTGTTTTGCATTTGGATTGCACGACTTTAGCCAGATGGGAAAATCCAATTGTAGCTCTTGCATACAAACCTAGGAGCTCTTAAGCGTGTCTTGTGGTAAAAAGGTGTATTCATTTCCTAACAAAGTGATGCATGTTACTTTTCTTTTATTTAGTGGCTAACCCTTAAGTTTGGTGAAGAGCTACCCAGCCATTCAACAACCTAATGTTAGTTCATTTTTCTTGTAAGAGTGTAATGTGTTATATCCTGACTTGTAAGTTGCTGCATGCACTTTTATGCAGAATGAAGCTGTGTTGAGGGTTTGTGCTGCACCACCACCTGCTAAGACGTCAGAAGGAGATCATACCCAGTGATAGTGGAATCCAAAGTGTGCAATCTTTTCGAATGTGGTTAGCTAGACTTTTCAGTCAGTTTCTATAAGTGCAAGGGGAAGAGCATCGTGTATGCTGTTGGAATTCAATTGTTCCTATCATGGGTATATGGCATGGTATAAGTTTAAAGTTAAGGTGCAGTTCTTTTCGAACAACAAATAAGTCAATTTTGTTCAACATTCTGCACTCTCATCAATTTGCAAGCTCCGATTGATGCTACTCTTCTTGATTTTTACATCTCATACTTCTTCATGATTCATCATTGAATATCCAATTATGGTATTTTACAATATAGACGAAGTTCATGTGCTCTGTAAAACACCTTCTGAGTAAAATGCCGTTGTTGTGTTGTAGATTGTTGGTAATTCATTAGCAACCATTCTACTATAGGCCATATAAGCTCGTGCACACAGCATGATGGTTTGGTCTTTTGCTACAGTATCATCTATTACCCTCTTTTCTAGATACGGGCATCACAAGTTCGTGTGGCGTAACAAACAAGGAGAGGGCAAAACCAGGTTTTCTTTTTTTTTTTTTCTCAACCAAACTTCCAGGCATTTGGAAGGCATTTATACCTACCATTTAACAACAGTAACGCCTGGTAGTGTTTTTCCACAGCCAGTGACCAACCAATCCTTTCACATAGATCACGCAAGAAATCCCAAACACCAACAGACAAACTTCACATATATGTTTCCTACTGCGTACTTTCTTCGATATTTCCTCTCTGCTTCAATATTTCCTCACACTACACTTCAGAATCAATTCTCCTCACAAGTTTCTTCACATCAGAAGCTCACGAATTAATTTTCGTTCTATTTATATAACCCCGTAACCTCATTACAAGGAGAGGTGTCTGTGCTTTTCTCCGCCTCGGTCATCTCCAAGAACACTCTATAACCTTCGTATACTGAAAATGGTACTTGGATAAATTCCCTTTTAGCTATATTTCCGTAACAAATTTATGGTAAATTAAGATGAAGTTCTTGATCAGGTTGTTGCAAAGATTGCAGACTTTGAAACCTTGGAGAGACCAAAAGGCGAAGTCGCATTTGAACAGCTCAACGTTAAGCAAGGCGAGCCGACACTAGTCCGGCCTGCGGAGGAGACAACAACAGGCTTGTACTTCTTGTCCAACCTTGATCAGAACATAGCCGTTACCGTGCAGACAATCTACTGCTTCAAGGCAGAAGATAAAGGCAATGAAAATGCTACTCAGGTGATCAAGGAAGCATTAGCGAAGGTTCTTGTTCATTATTACCCTTTAGCCGGGCGACTGACGGTAAGCTCTGAGGGGAAGCTTATTGTTGATTGCACTGGGGAGGGAGCAGTTTTCGTCGAGGCGGAAGCTGAGTGTGAGATGGAGTGCATCAGCGACATGACGAAGCCCGATCAGAAGACTCTTGGCAAGCTTGTTTACACTGTTCCAGGAGGCAAGAACATACTTGAGATGCCACCTCTCATAGCACAGGTTACAACGTTCAAGTGCGGCGGCTACGTTCTCGGTCTCTGCATGAATCACTGCATGTTTGATGGCATTGGCGCCATGGAATTCGTCAACTCTTGGGGAGAGACTGCTCGTGGCCAGCCGCTTTCTCTACCACCGTACCTTGATCGATCAATCCTCAACTCTCGCGTTCCCCCTTCCATCGAGTTCCCCCACCACGAGTTCAATGAGCTCGACGACATCTCAAGCACCGGCGATCTGTACACTGGCAATCCCATGCTCTACCGTTCATTCCTTTTCTCCCCTAATAAACTCAACGTCCTTAAGCGTCTAGCGACGGAGGACAACAGAAGCAACTTGGACAAATGTACAACCTTTGAAGCTCTCTCCGCATTCGTGTGGCGTGCACGTGCAAAAGCTCTATCACTACACCGGAACCAGAAAACAAAGCTTCTATTTGCGGCGGACGCCCGTGGGAGAATGTCGCTCCCGCGGGGGTACTTCGGCAACGGTATCGTTCTAACAATCGCCCAAGCAACGGCAGGTGAGCTCTTGGATTGCCCGTTAGGGTATGCAGTGAATCTAGTTAAGCAGGCAGTGGCAATGGTGACAGAAGACTACGTGAAGTCGGCAGTGGATTATTTTGAAGCAACAAGGGCACGGCCAGCACTTACTGCGACGCTGCTGATAACGACGTGGTCGAGGCTAGCGTTCCATGGCGCAGATTTCGGGTGGGGAGAGCCGGTGCAGGCAGGCCCTGTGGCGTTGCCGGAGAAGGAGGTCGTGCTATTTCTCTCTCATGGGAAAGAAAGGCGGTGCATCAATGTGCTTCTTGGACTCCCGGCACCTGCCATGCAAGAGTTTCAAGAGCTCATGGAGATATAATAAGCTTGCTCTTAGTTGATACACGGTTGCGCTGTTGTTGTATGTTCTTCCGAGACAAAATTCATAACAAAATTTGTCTACTATCTATCTATGTATAAGCATAACAAAAAGGAAAAGAAAAGAAAATTGTTGTTCATTTCAGAATTTAGTAGTTTAGATGGGCCAAACTCATTATCAAAAACTTTTCCCAAAGCCCATTATCATTATAGTTTTAAGATTACACGCTCCTATTATGGTAAAACTAGCCCGTAATCTGCTTTGTTGGATGGGTTTGATTTTGCTAAAATATACGATAAGTGGCTATAGTGGAAACAAAATTCGTGTTGGAGCTAAACGGCAAAATATCAAGGAGCTCTTTCAATTCAATTGATCTGATTTTCAATACCCTGTTGTGCTTATAAAATATAATTTTTTTAAAATAAAAATATATAATAAAAAAAATTTATTACATAAAATTTTTTTATAATTTTTAAAATTTTAAATAAATATTTTATGTATTTATAAAATATATATTAAAAAATTAACAAAAATTTTGAAAAGTAGTTTTTGAAAACCTAAACCAAACGCTGTCAAATTCACACACTCTTTACTAAATTTTCCAAATTACTCCATCACCCTTCTTCCTTCTATATAAATTTATCTCCAAACTCGCTCTGCTCCAATTAACTCAAACGTTACGAAAGAACAAGAAGAGTTCGCTCCTCCGCCGACTCGGCCGTACCGCCATCGTCAGCAATGGAGCAAACGGTGCTTGAACTCAGTATCAGGGTAGTGATTCGGAGAACTCAAATGATGGTTACCGTCGGGAACGGAGGAGGTGAAGGATTTGTGGCGTCGAACTTCCCCCAGGGTTTCTCGACTCCCTCTTCCTCTACCAAATCCGCGAGTAGACAGTTTTGGAAGGCTGGTACTACGATAGAGAACGATGCTTGCTTCGCCGGTTTCTGGTTAGTTGCAATTGTTCTCTCTCTCTCTCTCTCTCTCTCTCTCTCTCGTATAAGTTTATCTAGAAACTCAATTCTGATTTAAGAATTCTTATAAGTGTTTTTCTATCACTTGCAATTTCACGTAGTTTTCTGGATTGCGTCTCTATATTCCATGCCAGCTGTTCTAGACTTGTTTTCTGGTTGTGTAGACTAGATGTTGAAAAGGAAGAACAAGGTCAGGGGAGGTGTGTTTTCCTAGGTGTTGTTGCTTCCAGTTTTTTCCCCCTCTTTGTTGGCTGACTGAAGAAGAAGTAACGATTGCATAACTCTAGATATGAACTTAATTGTAGTTACTTGAGCAATTTTTTTTCTGGGATTATGGTAGAGGAATATGTTTTCGCACTGCAAGTATTTGCAAGTTTTCCATTTTTTTGCTATTAGTAGTTGTAGCTTTTAGATTCATCTCTGTTCATTGTCGCCACTACAGTGTTCAATTGCATTGCTGTATAATTGAAACTTCGTTGAGCTACTTTAGTTTTATCTTCTTTCTTATGTTGCTAAGATATTGAAAAGGAAGTAATAGTTATGAGGAATCTTACTTCCGGATTTCTCTGTCCTAACTGGTTCCATTTGCCAATGCC
Organism: Acanthochlamys bracteata; assembly: GCA_019914995.1. Lineage (NCBI taxonomy): Eukaryota > Viridiplantae > Streptophyta > Magnoliopsida > Pandanales > Velloziaceae > Acanthochlamys > Acanthochlamys bracteata. The sequence continues at coordinate 10,130,686 of CM034129.1, read as the reverse complement.
AGCCAGCCTAGGAGAAAAAATGCAGGACCGTTTAGTATATTCCTTTTTAGAAGTTGATGTTGATTCAAATAAAGATGTCTTCATTGGAGTTGGTTTAATACTTTCCATGTTTGCAAAAGAGCGTACGTTAAGATATAATTGGTTCTCAGATTGAGTAGTGATATCTAATGTATTCCCCTGTAGTAATTTGTTTCCTGCATGTTACGCCACTGTTTTCTATGAGTGGATACTCTTGATTCCAGATTTATTCCTCTGCTGGTATTGATCTAGTAAAGGCACCAGTATGCCAAACTTTTTGGATTTTTTTTTTGTTGCTGAACTGGGAGAATGAAATATTTACATCACTTGAATGGCAGCCTGAGAGTAAGAAGAAAACATAGCATTTTTGTGAGTATTCTATAAACAAAATAGTGATATATTGTACTAGGTCTAGTTGCTGCAAATTGCTAAAAGCTGGCTTGTGCTATCTAGCAAATTTTGTGATCACGAAATTATAAGATTTCTGTAGCAGAAATGTAATTCAGGCACTGAGGTAAGTCTTTGATTTGCTAGTTTTAATAATTTCTCGATATGCATAGCAGGAAAAGAAACAGGGAATGTAGCTTGATCATAAAATTAATAGAGTTTATTGTATACTATGCGACTCAAAGGTGTATTCTAAAAGGACATTGTGCTTGTGAAGGAATTGTAGTGGGTGTGCATTTCTGAGTAGACATGGCATATGTCAAAGAACATTGTATATTTTGAGTAGAATCGCTCAGATATGGTATACATAAAATCTGCATGATATTTTTGATGAGACTACGCAGATCTTTCTCTCTCCTTGCATGCTTATCTTACTATGGGAGTAATTGACAGCAAGCAAGTTGGCTTTCTTTCTCCCTAATCAAATTGACTGTAAAATAAATTATCTAGATTACTTTTGACTTTGAGGCTACTAATTATGAGTAATGTTATGTAGCTAGAGGGCAATCTTCTTGATGAAATGCAGATGTGTAGACTTTACATTCTGTTGTGATCAGTAAGCAACACCTCCCATCTTGAAACAGCTCCTGCTGGTACATGGCCATAAGAAATATATTCCAAGTAAATCTTTAACTTAGGTTAGGTTGCATTTTGATGACATTTTTAATAATAAAGTTGCAAATGAGAGGTGGTCCTGGTGATATATTAGTTTGGTGTACTGATATCAATTAACATCATAAAGGTCATTATTTGCTTGGCATATGAAGCTTTTCTTAGTTAGTCTAGATTATTGTGCCGTGGTGGAAACATCGCAGCATGTATAAACTTCAAACTTTGAATCTTGATCATGTTGATTTGATTAAGCTTTTCTTTGTTTGTTGCAAACAGTCGTAGGCATGGATCATCCTAAAGTTTTTACATTCAAATGCCACCTGTCAGAAGTGGGCTCTTGGAGGTATACACTGTATATATATAGCTGACAATGCTTACACAGAATTGTCCAATAGAGGTTTCTTTCTTTCTCAATTCTAATATATATATTATAGTATAATGTAATATAATATAATATAAGCACTCCTCTCTTGTTGGATATTTCGCTATTGTAGCTGTTCAATCGTCTATGTATTTCTTTTTTATTTTAGCCGTTCGATTAAAAAGTGGAACGGTTATAAATTTAATCAAAATGATAATAGATGTCTAGGTTTTTCTTTTTTTAAATATGAATTCATTCATAACTACACGAGAGATGGCTGAATTAAAGGAGCGCCAAATTTTTTGGTTTTCAGCGAACAAGCTTCAAGGGCTTTTAAGGACTTTTTAGAAATACAGATGAATTTTTTTTTAAAAAAAAATATGTTTATTCTATTTTAATAAATAAATTTTATTATTTTATTTTAAAAACTAAATAAATAATAAGAAAAATTTTATTACATAAAATTTTTTAAATTTTTAAGTAAATTTATAGATTATTATAAAAAATATATTTTAAAAATAAAATAAAAAATTAATAAGAATTTTATAGAATGAAATGTTAAGCGGCCTATTAAATGTATCTTCTAATTAAGCTAATGCACGTTGGCCAATCTGTGAAGCTTACATGTCCTTTTACATTTTGCTAGATTTTTCGTGCACTGCTGTGAAGCTTACATTTTGCTAGATATTTCACAACATTGTGTAAAGCTTTGTACGTGGCTTTACAAAGAGACATTTTTCAGTCCCATAATTGCGGAAGAGCGAAGACAGAAAATTCATCCATTAAGAAAATAAAAAAGAGCGAACATATATGTACATATAATAACTGAGATTTGTCACGGGATCAAGATTGATGCATATTTTAATTCTTTGATTATATGCTTGAAGTATATAGTCATCAAAACTAATTATTCTCTGTGTAACACAGTCTCTGTTAAGCATGGCCATTCTTATTACAATTTCTTTTGAAGACGCAGCGTGAAGCAAAATAGAAGTTCGATCTATGAAAACGATTTAAATTAACTCTTTTCATTTAATAATTCAATATTTACTCTTATTATTACCGTGCTTTTTTGATTTTTTACTTCCCATAGACGCCAGCAAACTCTTCGTCACGATAGGAACCAAAGAGAAAAAAAGGGAACTCCATGAATTAATCAGACAACTGAAAAGAAAAAAAAGGATAAACAAATACTTGTTGGAGCATTTCTCGATCTCATGGTCATGGCTTCAACAGAAGGCCAGAGATTAGCAGCTGCGGCTGCAGCGTGTTTGGTAGGAGGTCTTCTGGTTTTTGCCGTAAGGTTAGGTTGTACTCCACCGTGGAATCGCCGGCGTCGTCGGAGACCTGTTAGGGTTTACATGGACGGGTGTTTTGATATGATGCACTACGGGCACTGTAACGCTCTCCGTCAGGCTCGAGCCCTCGGTGATGAGCTTGTTGTTGGAGTTGTTAGCGATGATGAGATCATTGCTAACAAAGGACCTCCTGTTACTCCTCTGCACGAGAGGTTTGTTCTTTCTTTTTTCTTCCTTTCACTTCATGTTGATTTCTCATTAATTTTCTTTTTAGGAGAGATTTGAAAGCATGCGAAACATGCCGTTGGATTATATTCGTACTCATTTTTTAACTTTTAAAATATTATTACAATATATTTTTTAAATTTAAGGACGGATTTTGTTGGTGAATTTTGTTCTTGTTAGGCAACCTACATTTCTGTATCTGTTATATCAAACTTTAGCTGATTATTTCTTTTATTTTGTGGTTTTTCCCCTTTTTTTGAGAGGGATTAAGTAGGATGGTTTGTTTTCGTTTTTAATTTGTTTGAAGGAATATGTAAAGGTGAACTATTCCTCTTGTAGTTAGCTTGGCAAGTTTCATGTGAAATGGTTCCCTGTTCTGATTCAGGAGATTGCTTCGTATGTCTAATCGTTGAATCTAGTAGTTGTGATTTCGTGTGAAATGTTTATTGGAAACTGTTTTCATGCAAGCTTGATTTTGTTGATCCATCTGTGGTATCATTTTTCCAAGAGATTAGAAAGGCTTCAGAAAGGAGCTTGTTAAAATTTCTTCTATGCCCTAGTAATTTCTTTTTGTTGCATTTGTCTTCGACGGTGTTTATAACGGTCAATTCTCATTCTTTACTTTTGTGTGAGCGGTTTTGGGTGAATTCTCATCCACTTGAGCTTTTTTAAATATGATTTGTGTTAATCGTAATTCAAATGCTCGATTGGAATATGCTTGTAGGATGATCATGGTAGGTGCTGTGAAGTGGGTAGATGAAGTTATTCCAGATGCTCCATATGCTATAACAGAAGAATTTATGAAGAAGCTGTTCAATGAGTATAACATTGATTACATCATTCATGGAGACGATCCCTGTTTACTTCCTGATGGTAGTGATGCATATGCTCTTGCCAAGAAAGCTGGACGTTACAAACAAATTAAAAGAACAGAGGGAGTTTCAAGCACTGATATAGTTGGTAAATTCATATAAGCTATCTAATACCCAAAACTAATTTTGGTAGATGTTCCAGTTTTCTCATTGACAAATTTCACAGTAGATTGAGTCACAGTAGATTGAGTGTGGATTCTATTTATGTTTCTATTTGCGGTTAACTCCTGTGTGATCAAATTTGTTTGTAGTAGAAAGTACAGAGTATTTATGAACCTATTCTAGAAGATGTTCCAATCGCCTCCTACTGACTGTAGCTTTTCCTGGTGACCCTGCTTTTTAATCATGATTATTTATTTGTTTGCTGATATTTGGTAGTTGACAAATTCTGTGCGTAAAGAAAGCAAGATGATCTACCATTGTGAGCTTGATTTAGTTGCTGGAATTTATGGCATGAAAGCCTTCTAAATTTTCAATATCCTTGCCACTTGAGAACCTTGTTAGGTCACTAATTCATGCACTACTTGCCTTTTCTCACTAGTTCTTCTTAATTATGTCAAAAGTAAAGAGTACTTTTGTGGTTTTGTTATCCATTGCTATTGCAGTTAAGCTATAATGATTTGTTGCTTGAGCAGGTCGGCTGCTACTTTGCGTACGAGAGAGGTCGAACCCTGATAGTCCTAGTCATGCTTCTCTACAGAGACAGTTCAGCCATGGCCATAGCCGAAACATTGAGGATGGTGGGTCTGGCGGTGGAACTCGTGTATCCCATTTCCTACCTACATCTCGTCGGATAGTTCAGTTCTCAAACAAAAAGGTAGTACCATTACGTGAATTCCAATTTGAATGTTGTCTTTGACATTGATAGTTTCATTTAGTTGCATGGAATGTAACATTTTCTCTATTCTCTTCCTTTTGACCGAATGCAACAGTAGCTCTCCATGTCTGCTACACTATGAAATTCTTTACAAGGATGTCACCAGCTCTGTTTTCTTGAGTCAGTAGGAAAGTAATTTCGAAAGCGATTCACCAAGTTACAACATGCGATCTCTAATTATTTTTTTCCCCCCAAGTGAAAGTGCAATTTTGAATTTCATCATCTTGGACTGTTGAACTGACAGTTAAACCATCAAAGGCCTTTAATGATATGTATTCATTGCACAAAAGTATATGTTTGCAACATTTTTACACACATATAGGTAACACAGCTCTGATTTGTGCTTGCATGTAAATTCATTTATCTTTGTACGTATTCATGCATGAAGTACCTGCATAAGCAGTTTAGGTTTTTTTTTTAAATTATTTTTTTATATTTTTAATACCCCTTTATTGGTTTTTGATCTTGTTAAAGATGTCAAAAGGGTGACACAAGTTCCAAAAATCACCTACTTGTTGACTATATTTAGATTATACTGCTGTTAATTTTTTGTTGCTGTTAATAGGGTTTAATTTTGACTTTTTTTTTTGTGTCACAGGCACCTGGTCCAGATGCTCGGATTGTCTACATAGATGGTGCATTTGATCTTTCCCATGCAGGTCATGTGGAGGTATGTGTGCATTGCAATGCTTTTATTGATTAATTAAATTGGTATTGCGAGGAAGGGAGAACGAAGATAATCAATTTCTCATCAACTTAGAACCTTCTAATGTTATATGCAGGATCTGTGAAATCTGCATGTACGTATTTCATATGTGCACTCACAGAGTTGGAAAAGAGAATTCTCTGTATAGTATTTTTTCATATAATTTCTCTGAATATGAACCATGAATGGCTCTTACATAAGTTGGAAATGCTCTACTAGCACTTCTGAACATAATATTCCACAGGATTAACCTGCAATATCAGGCACAGAAGGCTGAATTCTATGTGTTCAGCAAATTCTAATCGTTCTATAAGGTGTATTACAATGTATCCTAAACATCTTTCACTACCTCTTGGGCATTGCACTAGTTACGAACTTATTCTTGATCTTTTTCTTTTTCATGATGGGAAGATGAATTTTTAAATATACTTGTTTTTAACCCGAGCTAAGCTCAAAAAAATGCTTTAGATGTATTTCTTATAATTTTGTAAGCAATGTGGTTTTTGTTTCTGCTTTATCAAATCATAATTTCTTCGACCAATCTGTGATTACCTTACAGATATTGCGGCTTGCTCGTGGTCTAGGAGACTTCTTACTTGTTGGCATTCATACTGACCAGACAGTCAGGTCAAATGCCCTTTTTAACTCCTGATGTGTTATTTGCTAGAGCCGATGAACTGATATCTATTTCTGGATTCAGCAATGAGACTGATCTATATTTTCATGTCTGGTTGATGGAGTCTGTGCACAATTACAGCCTTCTTTTCGCGATTAATTAGCACTTTAAGTCCTTACGTAGTGATAGCTGAAGCATCCTGGTTAAATATATCTATTAGTTAGCAAGAACTACCTCAATTAATTTTTATAGCAGTTCTTATTTTATATGCATGTTTATTTATGTTCAAATACCCCCAAGCTTCTGAGTTTATATATTGCAAGCTCCATGCTATCATTATAATGAGTCATCTTGATTGTTTGATTAATGTAAGAAGCATTCATTATTTTTAAGTGTTTTTATCTCCTGTTACAATTGTTTGATCATGTTGCAAAAGCAAACCTTTTAAGTTCCCCTACAGTCGGATCACATTAGCATAGTATGTTTTAAGATGGTTTAGTGTCTTGGGTATGTTCTAAGAATTGCATAGTTATTAAGAGAAATGATTATGCTTCTTATACTTAGTCTTATTCTTCTTGTCCCCAATGTGCACACATTCAATTTTTAACGCAACTAGTGCTTTTGGCTCTTGCAGCTCAACTCGAGGCGCCCATCGTCCCATCATGAATCTTCATGAGAGAAGCTTGAGTGTTTTAGCTTGTCGCTATGTGGATGAGGTGATTATTGGTGCACCATGGGATGTCTCAAGAGATATGGTAAGTCACTTGCAAGTCAGTTTGCATTCGCTTGTGAAGTCTTGCTCATGAACCAATAAACTGCTAATAATATGCTTCAGTATTTACATTTACATCATGATTGCCGCAATGTAACAATTTTGTATTTGCCGAATAACATTGGGTCCTAAATTTGCAGATTACAACCTTCAATATCTCATTGGTAGTCTGTGGTACAATTGCAGAGAATAATAAAGATCTCATGAGCGTAAGTTGCAAACTTGTGTCAATGTGTAGCACACTTCGTGAGATGTATGTCAGTTGTAATATCTGGTGGTGCTTTTGTTTCAGGGAAAGAAACCCTACTCAGTTCCAATGGAGATGGGTATCTTCAAGCAGATAGACAGCCCTTTAGATATCACCACCAGCACAATTATAAAGAGGATAGTATGCAACCATGAGGCTTATCAGGTAACTTCTGAATATTTATGGAACCTCATTTAACTGGAATTACTGGTATGGTAATTTGGTTTTGTTAGTTATGTTTTAAAGTATTTTCTAACAAATACATAAAGTGCTAGGCTAATTTCTGAGGTCCAAATTTCCTTCTATAGCATATGATAATCAATTGTGGCAGAGACTTTTTGAATGCCAAGCTGGCTGCTGTTTGGGGATCAGTCAGACTTTTCAGTTGTTGAATATAGGATAGTTGACATTTTGAATTCATATTTTGATACAGTAGCCATATTCATTTGAAGAGAACTTCTAAATCTTAAGGAAGATATGCTTCCTTTAGTTTTTGTACTCCAGATATGTAATATTTCTAAATATAAACCATTATATTCTGCTGAATTTTAGGTTTTGTCAAAACTTATATGACTTAGTTCTTCATCTTAGGCCTTTATGGTAAACTTTAATTTCTAGTAAAAGATGCATTTTCAATGTTCGCGTTCTATGTCACAATCCAATTGGGTCCAGGCAACATTTTTGAAGCATGCTTGGCCACTTGTTTATTGTGGTTTGGCTTGAATGTTTGCGACATAAAATTTAATGATATATCTTTGTCCTAGAATCTACACCTATGTTAGATACAACAAAGCTTCCTCCCAATTCAGGTCTTTATGATAGTATGTACCTGATTGTACAGGTAATTTCATTGGCCTTTTTCTAAACTATAACTGAGAGCATTACAAAAATGCCTGAAAATGACGTCAGCAAGTTGTGAAATTAACGTATGTTATTTTCGTGCAGAAACGTAATGAAAAGAAGGAAGGAAGCGAGAAGAGGTATTATGAAGATAAAAAGTATGTTTCTGGCGACTAACCTAGAGGGTATGATTTGGAGATGATCCCTTCTGATGCATCGACATTATTAACCTTCATTGAACTTGATGTTTTTCTTCCTGGAGAAAAGTCATCCTCGTTTAGCGTAGCTCTGCAGGAGTTTTGTTTATATGAACATCAATAGCAGCTTTAGAAGCAACTCGATGGCTCATAGATTGCTTTGCTGAATGCCGTTATTAGTTTAGAGCACACAATCGCTGGCAAGTGCCTCATAGAAGGTTAGCATTAGAGAGCATAGCTTGATTCTTCTTTCCCTGATACTCCTAATTTTGTGCATTTGTAATGCCCTACCGAAAGCACTTCACATTTGTTAAAGCTGCAGTTCATGTTTTTTCTTCCCTAAACTTGTGTAAACGTACTAATATGTGATTTTGCTCTCTAATCTATTTTGCCATATCAGGCAATGCTTAATGGTTCAGTCTGCAATAGTAGTTTTGTTGTTATGATTGTTAGCATTTGGAAGTATAATTAGAGCTTGCATCAAAGAGTTTCGGCATTTTGATGACTATTTACTATTTAGAGCACTTTCATCAATCCTTTGTTGATGGACTGTAATTCCGTAAGAGCTCTTATTTCTGTGTTCTGTTTTTAAGAGCAAGAAACGTCCATTTTGTCAAAAACTGTTTCAGCGTAGTTTCACTGCTTATCAAAATTATTTGATTTTTTTATTTTTTAATAAATATTTTACCGTATTTTAAAAAAATTTGAAACTACAGATTAGATAAAAGTTTTTAGTCTAAATTTTTATCAATTGATATTTTTTAAAATTTTATTTTATTTTAAGCATCCTCAATTCCGTTAATCCAGAAGCTGTTTATGAGATGTTCTAGCTGCACTATGGGTGAAATTATCTCCTAAATAATATGTTTCCAGATTGTTTGTTATAAGCTTCATTGTTTGCTTGCAAGATTGGGCCTTTTTGCTTTATTAAGATTAGGCGTTCGTTTGGCGTTGTTTATAAAATATTTTTCACTCTTTCATTTTATTCACATTTTAAAATAAATTTTTTAATAATATATTATAAAATTTTAAAAATTCATAAAATTTAAAAAGTTTACATTATAAATCTTATTATTATTTATTTTATTATTTTTTAGATAAAATAATAGAGCTTTTCTTTGAGATATGTATTTTTTTCAAAAAAAATTTATTTTATAATATTATCAAACATCTCCTGAGTTGCTCAAATTTTAGTAATATTTGGAGAGATTCTGTAATGTTTTTGAGATATGTTCTGTGTCATGTAAAGCTCTATTGGTATCTCACCCAAAGTGTTGATATTGAGGTGATATTTGCAAAATACTTTTTAACTTTTTATATTGTAAATTTTAAAATATTTTTTAATCTATAAAATTTATTAAAAAATAAAAAAATCTACATCATAAGATTTATATTATTATTTATTATTTTTAAGTTAAAAAATAGAATTTAATATTTAAAAAATTAAAATAAATTTTTGTTGTAAATTTTTTTTAATAAGCATTTCCAGACATGCCTCTACTTTTATTGAAGTGTCCTGGAAAGCATTATATTGCTGTTGAATTTAACCATCGGAATCGGATAAGTAAAAAAAAAAAAACAAAAAAAATATTACTATAAGTGCCAAATCAGCTTATTTTAATGTTAGCAAGCTACCAAAAGCAGAGAAAAACCGTAGCAATTATGGAAAGAGTATATTTGTTATTGTACAGAAACGGTATTTGATCGGAGCCGTTCGATTCCAGAGAGAAATTTACCCAACAGATCTTTGGGCTTGGCTCGTGGGCTTGGCGCCATTGGATGGTCCACCAACTTAGATGGTAGACCGGGTCTAGGGCACGTTCTCTCTTTCTTCTCCTCTCTCCAACAAGGAAAAAAACCCCTTCAAAATCCCGTCAATTTCAAAATTTATCACTAATTTATGCAATTCGTGTTCCTCTTCTATCTGTATCTGTGATTCAATCAGGTATAATTCTTGTATTCTGTTCTCCAATTTCTTTCAACGTTTAATTTCTTTTCAATGATCGACTTTTGGTTGCTAACTGGTGAATTATTGTTTTTATCAGACAAAACGTGGGCAATCTTTCTCCGATCTTCGATTGAAATGGTTGCATCTGGATTTTTTTGCAATCAAGTTGTAGAATTAGAATTTTTGTTGGAAAATTTTGTTCTCTGATTGTTGTAAACCAAATGAGTTCTACTGACTGTAAAAAAGAGCGGGAAAAGAAAGAACCAGAAAATAATTTCAGCGATGAAGCGGGTGAATTGAGAATTGGTCTGACTGTTGCTTCTACTGAAGATGCGTATGAGCTCTACAACACATACGCTTTCTGGAAAGGTTTTAGTGTTAGGAGAAGACATAAGCGGTATGATTCAACTGGTAACATTACACAAATATGTTTCAGTTGTTCCAAGGAAGGAGAATCGAGAGCTGATCCACAGTCCGAAGGTAAATCTAAAAAGGCTAGTAGATTGATTACGAGGACCGGATGTAAGGCAGAGGTGCGATTTAAGTTAGATAATGATTTGTGGAAGATTTGTTACTTCAGTGCTGAGCATAATCATGAACTTGCAAATCGAGCAGAAAGACAGTTTTTAAGATCAGGAAGAAAGATATTGGATGCCCATGCTGATCTTGTTGCTTCTGTGGTTGCTGAGGCAACTACTAGACCTTCGAAAGCTAGCATTTTGGCGAAGAAAGTCGGTGATAATAGTGATGAGGTTGTTGCTGGCAATCAGAATTTTCTACAGAGAGACAACATGGAAGGTTTGGATGCAGCGGATGTACAGAGTCTTATTGATCATTTCAAGAAGAAGCAAGCTGAAGATCCCATGTTCTTTTACACAGTTCAATTGGATCATGCTGGCAGGTTGACAAATCTTTTCTGGAGAGATGGTCGTTCGAGATTGGACTACAATTGTTTTGGAGATGTTGTAGTTTTTGACACGACATTCAGAGAAAGCAAATATAATTTGGTTTGTGCCCCCTTCTTTGGGATTAATCATCACTGTGGCTTTATCTTATTTGGTTGTGCTCTTTTGTTGGATGACACAGCCGACTCATTTGTGTGGTTGTTCAGGACATATATGGAGTCAATGGGTAGTCAGGCGCCTAAGACCATTCTCACTGATCATGGCCCAGAAATAGCAGATGCTATCTCGATGGTGCTACCAGATTCTAGACATAATATGTGCCTGCGGCTCATCCGAAAGAATGCATCTCTTCATATTGGACATTTTTACACAAACAAAGACTTTGTCGAAATGTTTAACAAATGTGTTGTTGGTTGTCATACTGAAGAGGAATTTCAGGAGACGTGGGATGAAATGCTTAGAAGATTTGATTGTATAGATAATTCTTGGTTAAACAAGCTCTATGAAAGCAGAGAAAAGTGGTGTACAGCATTTTGTCTAGACACTTTTTCTGCAGGGCTCCGATCATCCCCAAGGAGCGAAATTGGTAGTGTTCTGTTCAACAAAGTCACAGATAGAACAGTACCTCTCACTCATTTCGTGAAACAGTACGAGGCAAAGGCAAAAAAATTGAGGTATGAGGAACTGCGTGAAGATTTCCGTTGCAAAAATGGTTTACCTCCTCTTATGGTCAAAGGTGGAATGCTATATCATGCAGCCTGCTATTATACTTTAGTTATATTCAAAGAATTTGAGAAAGAGTTTTACAAATGCATGGCGGTTAGATTAACTGAAATTGGATATCAGGATGGGGTATATACTTATCAGTCATTTGAAGAAGATTGCACAGACATGTATACTGTTGAATATGCAGCTGAAACCTCCAAGGTTTATTGTAGTTGCAAGTTGTTCGAATCTAAAGGGATTTTGTGCAGTCATGCCTTGAAGGTACTTGATCGAATGAACTGGATGAAATTACCAAGTGAATATATCTTGAAAAGATGGACCAGAGATGCCAAAAAAGGTGTAACCTTAGGGACATCGACTGAACTTTCTACTAACAGTGGAAAATCGTCAATGATCCGGTTCAGTGAGCTTATGTATGCCAGTCAAAATGTGTTTAATCTTGCTTCCAAGACTGAGAGAGGAACACAGATAGTGAAAGAGAAATTGGATGACGCACTAAATATTCTGGAGAAAGAGATTGATGTGCTAACTTTGGAAGAGGAGAACAATGAGCTCAATGATGTGGCAGCGTATGAAAAATCTATAGATGTAACTCGAATATTAGACCGTTCACGTAAAAGAGTGAAAACATCTACTGACAATCGGAAAAGAAAGGTTACAGAAAATGAAATTTTATCTCAAAGGCCAACAGAATCTGAATATGATGAACAGGTAAGTCCGCATGCATCATAGCTTCATAATCCTTGTTTCTTTTAGTTGAAAGTATTGATCAACATTTTGACTGCTTAATACAGGAACCTATAGATATCAACAGTGTGGGGGTACATCAATCTCAACAATGCCAGGTATGTTATAAGTACTCTTTGAATTGAATAGTGGTTAAGTGTCTCCATCTTCTGAACATGCGGTACAAGCTATTATAACTCCTAGTAGTTAAACTTATTTGTTTGATGTTAGAGGGCCTAAGATTACTTGTATCAACATAGGCGTCTCAGGCAATTGACACGCTTGGACTGCAACGGTCTCAGCAATGTCAGGTATGGTAGCAAATAGCAAATTTTGCTGAACATGGTGATACATCAGCTTTCTGTAATTAGTCAAAACATCTCAGTGCAAGGTTATGACGATCCTTTGGTGATAGTTTAGTTTGTTTCTATAAACTTTATTGAACTCTTTCCCATACTTGAATCTAGGTGTCTTTGAGAACTGGCAACTGTGCAGTTCAGCCATCCCAGCAAGCTGAGGTGTGGCATCATCTTATGTTTCTCTTACCTTACCATTTGATAACAATACTGATGTACTTAAATATCATATATCTTCTTGACCAATTGGAAGTAATGTTCTGCAGGTTTTTCAACATACAGACATTCCTGTTGGTGTTGTTCTTTTGCAAGGACCTTCCCTGAGAAAAGTTGCCTTGCAAAGACCTTCTGTAAGTAAAGTTGGCTCGTTGAGGCCCCTTATCAGTAAAGCTGCATTGCAAAGGCCTCCATTTTATCAGGTATTTTATTCTGTTAGCAGTAAAGATGCTAATCAGTTATAGTTTTCTGAAAATAATGATTTTGCTTATTATTACTATTATAATCCATGAAGGTCCCTTGGGTATTTGGACATCCGAACTATTGTGTCACAACATTACCTCAGTCCAGTGTAGCTATGCCTGACCCTAATCAGGTAAATAGCATAATTACCTTTTAAACAAGTCTGGAGTAAGATTTAAAAATATTATGACTTTATGGTATTATTTGCAGCATTCAACTACAAATCAGATGCCATACGCATTGCACGTATGTTTTCTTGGATAGCATAAAGGCCAACTTGTCTTTATTTAATAAATATTTTGTATAACTAACAGGAGGCAATTACAATGTAGGGATCAACTTTTCCGGTGTTGGATAACTCAAAAGAGAAATAACTTTGACGACTGTAAGTAATTGATTTTGTTTGTTTAGACCTAAGGTTTATGTATGATTGTATTTCTTCTTTAAGGAATTTGATCATAGTGCAGTTGAATTTTTTTTTTTTGTGGTACTCTGGACGAGATATTGCAGTCAAATCATTAACTTCATTTTGGGGTCACTTGGTTCGGATGGTTAGTGCATTATGCATTGTTCTCGAAACACCACCTCTTCTGGTTTGGAAATGCTATATCTTGTCCTTATTTTTGTTTGCGAGGAATATAGGTGTTTGGTTATCTAAAAATTTTTGCTACTATTTGGTCAGTTTGAGTTTTGGGGTTGAATGGAAATGTGGCTTATTATACAATAGCGTGATAACATACCCTCAAAAGTTCACATATTTCAAACTTTTTCTTGGTAATAAGCAAGCAAATCCTTACAATGCTTTCAAAGATTAGCCTTCCTCTGGAATATTCTTGTCCCTTTAAGGACCAAATATATGAAGAGCACTGGAGCATTGAGATGTATACTGATTATAAGGATCTGGCTTCTAGAAGTAATAAGAAAGAACTTTTCTCACTTGATCGGCATTTTTTTTATTGTTGTATGTGGTAGGTTTAATCGTCTGGCAATGCATATTTACTTGGTCACTTGTTAGCTATCCTGTTTTCAACTTTTTGCCTTTTTAAGTTTCAATTGTTTTTTTTTTCCTTATTATAATTTTTTGGCTGAGAATAATGTTTTCCATCATTTTGCAGAGGTTTATGCCTACTTCTTGATGGTACCAACTATACCTACTTGTTGAGGGTATTATATGTCCATAAGTGGGAGGCTGTCCAGTATAAGAGAACAAGAGAGCTGGAGTATCTCACTTGCTCTTATATCATGGTCCATGTCGATGTTCAAGGTTAAAGATGACTCTCATTTAATCTTGTGACTACTACTGTCTAACGTTGTGATTCATACATGTCAACATGTGTGGACAACCTGATAAAACTGAGGCAGTTATGTATATATTAGAAGATTAAAGTGTACATATATGGTTTTGAATTTAGAAACTTTTGAAGGAATTCTTCGGTAGAGTGGCCCCATATCGAGTTTTGGTTCACTTCTTTTTGGCCGGTATCTTGTCATTTAGTAGCAAAGTTATACTGTTTTTCTTCTTTTCTTTTCCCTCTTTTCTGTGAGTCTCTTTTATCGTTGAGGGTATGGCGCTGCTTGTATCAGTTCAAACTTAAACAAATATTGAAAGTTTTCTTTTGTACTGGCATATGTAAAGAGTATATCAAACGGAATGGAATTCAAGGATGGATAGTTTATGCAAATGTTACTTGTCAAATGTTCCGAGCTTAGATTGCCTATGCTTAAGACGTTGTTTCAGTGCATAGCTCATCTGCATTACAATTTCACATGCATTTGTTGACAGGAATTTTAATCTTATTTTCGCATTCAACTAGAAGCTGTATGTATAATGTATACAAGTTGTATCTACATCATATCACTTCTTCATTTTCTTGGTTTTTGTTATTTTGGTATGTTCGCAACATTTTTATATCCTAGTTGAATCAGTTGATGAGTAGTTTGCTCTCAATTGGTAGTAATCATCTTCATCAATAAAAAGAAAAAAAATATTTTAATTTTAGGGGAAACGGCAGACAGATGATCTTATGCTCCATTTTCTCTGACGAAAGAAAAACAAGTTAACAAGAAGTAGCAAAGAACGGCACTACTACATGCCACAAAGATTTTCATCTTCTGGATCCGATTCATCATTGCATTTGCATCTTCCTTCCCAAGACAAGATGCAGAACGAAGAAAGAAAGTAGAGAATTCATTGTCGTTTAATTTTTGTTACTGATTTGGTTTGAAGTTTTACACCCATCGACGCAGAACTGTTCGCGTTCCCGAGATGGAATTCCGAAAGCCTTGGCAGATTTTTAATCTCGCGATGGAATTCGGAATACCCATCGACTCAAAATAAGGCTATAAGAACCGACCCCAGAAATGCTGTCTGTATTTTGTTGCTGCATACACTTTTCTTTGCCTTGAAGGTTTCAGTTCATCTACGTGAAGGCTCTTTTGTTCATGATATAAGGTAAGGGCAACGAATAATGCTTTAAAGTAACAGATATTGACGGATTATATGTTCGCTTTTATGTAATAGTTATTTGGTCGAGTAAGCTTTTCTTCTTTCTACGTGTTTAGCCACTAAATAGTACTTAAAGCCAAGCTTCTTCTGCGTTAAGTAATCCAAAATGGGTTCTTTTCTCTTATCTCTTTTTCTTTTTCCTGAGAACTAATCTGAGCTTTACCATCATCTTACTCAATCGGCGTGTTGTGTTCTTCGCCGTTATGGCAGTCATAACTATTAAAAAAAATTTATAACAAATCAATCAATTTAAAGTTATTTAAATATTAATTTTTATTAAGAAAAGGTGTCTAATATAAATATGTTTTTAAAAATTACGTAAGTAAAGATATTAAATTACATATAAAAAATTATAAATTTATACAAAATAATTTTTTTCGGATAATTTTATTTATTTTTAGTTTATAAGTATTTATTTATCCCAAATAGTTTTTCCAGTTTATTTTAAATAAGCTATTTTCATCCCAAATACTTTACGCATTGTTTGAGATGTGCTATATTCTTTAAAAATTAAAAATAAAAATTATATACTTAAATATATAAGTATTTTAAAAAATATATAAAAATTGAAAAGTATTTTTAGAAGCTCTAGCTTTTCAGCGGCTTCAAATGTGCTCTTAATAAAAAATTATTTATGTTAGAAAAAATCTATAGCTATAGAAAGTTTTTTTTTTAAAGCTCGAACAGCTATCTCAATCATGAAGTTTTTTAAAATTGTACCGGGTATGTGAACGTAGTAGTTTCTCTTTCTCAATTTTTTCTTGGCTTTAGTTTGTTGAACTGGAAATTGAAGTAGCTCAATGGGTGATAGCCTTCAAGCAAGAGAACATATTCAACAAATTAGAAGAGTGAAGTTCTCAATTGGTGGAGAACCAAATCCGTTAACTGAAGATCTTCATCATGCTGTTAGAAACCTTTCGTCTGAGCTCTACACTAAAGATGTTCATTTTCTTCTGGAACTCATACAGGTACATAGCTCAATGTTGTTGACAATTACTAGTTAAAATTATTGAATTTGTTATAAGTTTTAACTAAATTTCTGAATTTGCTTTACTTATTTTCTGAGCTCATAAACGTAGTAAATCAGTGTGTTTTTCTAGTCATCTCTTTCATTTTTTTTTATTTAACTGTTGTCTTCATCAGTTGCTTTACCTGCTTATTCATTATAAAAAAATTTTCCTTAAAAATGTTTCTGCTACTCTATATGATGGATTATGCTTGTCTTTTAATGTTGTTACAATTAGGAAATATATAGTAATCTGAAATTTGTGTTTGTTAATTGCTCTTCAGAATGCGGATGATAACGAGTATCCACCTGGAGTTGATCCAACTTTGGAATTTGTTATCACTAATAAGGACATTACTTGCAGCGGTGCCTTGGAGACCTTACTGGTTTTTAACAATGAGATTGGATTCTCTAGGAAGAATGTTTGAGTCCATTTGTAGTGTTGGCAGATCTACTAAGAAAGGAAGGAGACAAGATGGCTTCATTGGCGAGAAAGGTATGTATGCTCCAATTAAGTTCAACAGAAGTTTCTAACTCGAAAGCAATTGAAGTTGCAAGTACTAGAATAACGACTTATTAATGATAAAGTGGCATATTCAGGGTTTACAAGTTTTGAGTTTTGATTTATAAAACTATAAAATAGCTTCTTGTTTTTCGTATTTTTCTGAAGAAGATCTTCAATTTTAGTGAATTGCCTTTTGCAGTTTAAACAAGTACGAGTTTAGGTAATCATCGTTTAATTAATTTTGAAGTTAAATTCATGTTAACTTTTAGTTAAACTTATGTAACAAACATTATGAAACAGCAGTTCAGTTATTCTCAATTTATACAAAGCTGGCTGTTTATTATCCAGCGCGAAGCTGATCGCTTTTTCTGGGATGATTATTTAGGTTCTCTCATTCTCCTTAAGTTAAAAGAAGGAAAAAGAAAAAGAGATTAGAGAAAATAAATTTTATTATCTTGTTTACTTCTGTTGTAACTTGTTACAGACTTTTCTTAAACATGCTAAAAAAATAGTAGTCTTGGTAATTTGCTTTCAGCAACATAAAATAAATACTACTTGTTTTCAGGAATTGGTTTTAAGAGTGTATTTCTTGTCACATCTCAACCGCACATCTTCAGCAACGGGTACCAGATCAAGTTTGATGACGAGCCTTCTGATGATTGCAACATTGGTTACATTGTTCCCTACTGGGTTGATTCAAGCCCCACAATTTCTTATATTCATGGAATATATGGTGTTGATAAGGAACTTCCTACAACAGTCTTTGTACTTCCTTTAAAATCTGAGAAGACTGATGCTGTAAAGCAGCAGCTTGCAAGTCTGCACCCTGAAGTGCTGCTGTTTCTGTCCAAAATAAAAAGAATTTCTGTTCGTGAGTCAAAAAATGATACTGGCTCATTGATTTCAATTACCTCTGAGCGGGAATTCAAAACAATTAAGAACCTCTACTCCGATTCTCATGTTGTCCTTTTATCTGCCAAGGAGGTAGATGATGGAAGTCTTGATGATTGCAACTACTACATGTGGAGGCAAAAGTTTCCAGTCAAGGATGAGAACAGAATTGATGTCAGAAAAGAGATAATGGTTTGGACAGTTTCTCTGGCTTTTCCGTTTGGTGCACGTTTAAAAAGGGGTAGCTTTTCAGGTGGCATATATGCATTTCTGCCACTGAGATGGTGACGAATTTTCCATTTATAATCCAAGCTGACTTTCTGCTGACATCTTCCAGGGAAGCTATTATTTTGAATAATAAGTGGAACATGGGTATTCTTGATTGCGTCCCTTCTGCATTTGTTAATGCATTGGCTTCTATGGTCAAGTCTGCTGCCACAGCTCCTGTATCCTCTATGGTACAGATGTTTGACTTCTTGCCAGTTGAAAAGTCTCCTATTGATGAGCTTAATGTTGTGGGAAGCCATAAGAACAAGGATTCAGTTGGAACATATCATGCCATGTGAAAGTTTTACTGAAGATTTAATATTTAGCAGGCCTCTTGTAGTAGTAAGGATCCTACCAGCATTTCGGGAAATCCTTCTAAAGTTGAAAAATCAAGGCATACAATTGAACAATGCATATTCCCGCGATCAATATATATTACACTCTGATGCAGACCTGTCACGATTTGATAAAGTTCTCCTATTTCTTGGAGTTGAATATGTTATGTATGATTGGTATGCAAACTGCATACAGCAATGTACTCTGGCAAGCCAAGCTGGAGATGATGTTTACTTGGAGCTCCTCTGCTTTGTTGCTGATAACTGGGTACAGAGATTTGCTAATAGTACAATGAAAGACATAAAGCTTCTCAAGTACATTGACGAACATGGTGAAACTTTGTTGTGCAGCATCCAAGCTGCTTATACGGCTTCACCTTTAGTATGTTTTGCTTTGAATCTTGGTCACCATGAGTGGCTAAGCAAGTGGAATCTGGAATTCCGATGCATGGGGTCTCTGTATATGTTACCTTGTTCTACTGTAGCTTCTTTATTGAGCTTTAGCAGGAAAGACATTTTATCTATATGGCTTCAAAGGCATGCTAAGGTAAAAGTACATGATATTCAGGGATTTGCTTGTTTCATGGCAGAATGTCTGCGAAATAGCAGAGATAAAAAATTTGTTCTCTCATTTACTCATTTTCTCTATCACTCATTGAGACTTGAGTTTATAGATTCCATGGTTGTTTCAAAAATTTGTCGCACGATTCCAGTAATTGACAAAAACGGAATAGTGACTCTGACTAGGAGCGCTTTCATTGTGCCTGCAGCAGGGAGTAAGTGGCATGAGCTGATTGATTCAGATTCTTTCTTTGGAGAGGATTATGTTGAGCTGGGAAATGACTACTTGTCTGAATGTCAAAAGGCTGGAGAATGCACTCGAGGGGATGAACTCATGCACTTCATGATTGACTTTTTGAAACCATCAGATATTCCTGAATTGCAACCTCCTAACGTTGAACTGCCAGTGGTTTTCTCTTTGCTATCAAAAGAAAGGGCTTTATTGTTGTTGGAGTGGATTCGGCACTGGAAGAATACTTCTGTTTATGCTGAGAACAGCAGATTGTTCAGAAGTATAAAAGAAGGAAAGTGGCTCAAAACATGTTCTGGAAGCAACTCGCCGGAGCAATGTATCTTATCTGGAGGTAAAGGTGAGATTATTTTATCACAGATTGGTCTTTTCTGTTTGAATGATGCGACCATTGATGAATCCTTCTATGATGACGAGATTCGCAAGTACAAGAAAGAGCTTAAGTTAATTGGAGTGAAATACGGATTGCAAGGTGCTTATGGCATGATTGCCAGACACTTCTCTGCAATTTATTCTTCTCATTTTACTAAAGAAGCGGCAACTTCACTGCTTTCCTTCATACGGTATTCTGTTGCAAGTAGGCAAGTTACTGATGGATTTATTGAAAGAATCAAATCTGGTTGTTGGTTGAAGACCACCCAAGGTTACCAATCACCAGCTAGATCAGCATACTTGTCCTCTGGAGAATGGGATATTGTTTCAAGAGTTGCAAATGTGCCTCTTATTGATATATCATTCTACAGACCTGAAATTGATGAGTTCAAAGGAGAGCTTAAATTATTGGGTGTTATTGTAGAAGTGGAGGAAGTTTGCTCTTCCATTGCCAAAAGTCTTGCAGTATGTCTTACTTCTGCAACCATCTCACAGCAGTTGACGGAGGAAGAGGTTATCTCTATATTTCGATTTGTAAGGTACATGAAACAGACAAAGCAGCTTACTAGTGACTTTCTCAATCGTTTAAAAGGTGGTCAGTGGTTAAAAACTTTCCAGGGATATGAAAGACCAGGAAAGTGTTTATATATTCCTCATGAAGCTGCTAAACTTTCTCAACTTATAGATCTTCCTATTGTCGATGATGAATTCTATGGGCATGAAATTGGATCTTTTATTGAGGAACTAAGAAGCCTTGATGTTCTTGTGTCACTGAGGCAAGTATATGCCACTGTATCTAGGAGGATTACCTTGCCTCCAGAACCTTCGTTTTCTACAAAGAGAAATGGCATGTTGATATTGAATTGCGTCAAGCATCTAACACATGATGTCAATTTTATGCAGAAGATGAGAAACAAATCTTGGTTGAAACCAGTTTGGGCTACAGATACCACCCGCCAAGCTATACTGTCCGACCCTAGTTGGGATTGTATCTTGCGTATTGTTCCAGTTCCACAAGTTGATGAATGTTTTTATGGAAGCAGCATTCGGGAATTTAAATATGAGCTTGCCAATGTTGGAGTAGCTACAGAATTCGCTGATGCATGCAGAATAGTAGCTTGTGCTTTGAAAGACCTTGCTGCTTTGTCTGGCTTAAGAATTGAGCATGTGCTTTCATTACTTGACAATCTTAAGCACCTTCGTCTCAGAGGTTATTTACCTGACACACAATTCCTAAACATTTTGTCTACACAGAAGTGGCTCTTAACACGCCATGGCTATAAAAGTCCTAGCTGCTCTATCCTGTTTGATCCAGAGTGGAATGTGGTCACTGGAATTGCAAATCTTCCTTTCATCAATGCTGATTACTATGGGGTATCTATTTATTCGTACAAGGATGAACTTAGTTCTCTAGGAGTTGTAACAAGTTTTAGTGATAGCTTCCAGCTTGTGATTAGCTGCCTTAAGCTCCCCAAAGTCCCTGAGACCATTGAGTCAAATAGTGTTCTCGCCCTTCTAAAATGTGTTAGATCCATGTTGCAATCAGGTCAATCATTGTCACAGCAATTCATGAAGAAGACTAGTGCTGTTAAATGGTTAAAAACTCGTACTTGCTACCAGTATCCTCACGAGGCATTTCTATATTGTCCTAAATGGGAATCCCTGCTGGAAGTTAATGATGCTCCTTTTTAAGATGAAGCTTTCTATGGAGACACAATTTCTTTATACAAGGAAGAGCTTGTCAGCATGGGGGTGATTGCAGATGTAGGGAAAGGTTGTTCTGTCATTGCTGATGCTCGCCAATATCACAAGAACCTTTCAGTTATCAAAAGGCTATACAATTACCTTCGGATCTTTGGATGGAAACCTGAAACCAAATCTAATGCTTGGATATGGATACCAAATGCTGACGGCAGTGATGGTGAATGGACTGAACCTTCTAGTTGTGTACTTTATTATGCTGATCACAATTTTAAATTGAGTCGAAGGATCTTAGAGGAGTACTATGAAGAGCCTGTATTGCAGTTCTTTGCATCAGCCTTTGGAGTTAGGCGTAAACCGGACATGGATGATTATCTTGAGCTTTGGAGAACATGGGAAGCCTCTGAATATCAGTTGGACTTCTTCAAGTGCTTCAGTGTTTGGAGCTATATAACTGAAAATTGGAGCCCTCAAACAGAAAGTAGCATTCGCCGGTTCGTCAATAAGCTTCGTGCTGTGAAGGCAATAGGCGAATTAGTTCATCTAGTAGAGAAAGGGGATGTTTTTATTCCTGATGACTTGCAGATAAAGAAAGTGTTTGAAGAAGCATTACGGAGGAGCCGCTATTTGTATGGTCCCCAGATCCTACATTACATCCAATTCAAGTAAGCAAATTGTATAGGATTTACCATGTTCTTGGTGTGAAGAATGTATCCTGCTGTATTAAAAAATGCACGAACTCTTTGAGGTTCGACTCTAGACTTCAGTTGGTAAGTTCAAGAGATCATCCCATAGGAAAGGTTTAGTCGCAATCATCTTGGCCTATCTAGCAAAACCGAGCCATCGAATTCCTGTGGAAAGGAGACATGGCATTGTGAAAGATCTTATGAGTCTTACTGTTGTGGAGGCCAATGATCCAGTCACAGTTAGCTACCGTCTGAGACTTCCTTCACAAGGAAGAACTTTCACTGCCGAAGCTAATGACATGATCCGTTGGGAGAAGAATAGACAAATGCTAATCATTACTAAGACGAACGGCTCCAAGCAAAGACAGCTGCTAGCATTTGCTTCCCGCTTTGCTGTAGTGATATCCAATGGCCTGCTGTGGGATTCCAGTGATCTGATTGAGGATCTTGTCAGACTCATCTATACAGGCTGCCTTGTTGGTTTTGATGCGGATGCTGTTGGTTTTCTGCTAATGAAGGAGAATTTGCAGCTTTTCAAAGAGGATGGAGCATTCTTGTCTACTTGTTATCCGGTTGGTAGAGGTGCTGAAGAAGCTTGATTCGTTCTTTGATGTCCATATGGTGAGGTCTCACTTTTCTGCTTTAGAGCTTTTGGATATTTATATTTTTCACTTCTGATTATTTCAAAGTGAACTGCAGGATTATTGATGAGTTGGCCATATTAACGAGACTTGAGTACCTTGTGATTCAACCTGATCACATTATCTCTAACTAGTTACTCTGTTAGGCAATCTTTATAAAGAAATTAGCTAGAATTTACATGGCTTCTTTCAAGATAAGAACTGGCTCAATTCCACAGTAAATATCTTTGAAGTGGTTAAGCTATGGAGACATAAGGGACATGATTGCTTATCAGTCCATTTGTTCAGATGTATCATGCAGTTTACGCAAATGCACACTTGCCAAAGAATGTCTTTGATTGTTGGTCAGTTACTATTACGTTTGTGTTAACCATCTGGATTTCTAACTTCATTGAGGTATCACATTTGCAGGTTCTCAGTGAGCTCTGATATGATGTACCTGATACATTCATATTCACGAAGTGGATTTTGCAACACTTTTAAGAAGCGTCGTGAATTTCTGTTTGTCTACTGGTAGACATTCATCTAAAAGCTTGAACTACTGTAAACTTTGTACGAACCCTCACTGCTTGCATAGACTCCTAAGTTTGTTTGTAACAGGAGGAATGCGGTATGTCTTCAATCTATGTGAAAGAAAGTCTTCTCTTCTTTGTAGAAAGATAGTAATCATATCTAGCTACAGCAGAGTGTTATGATTTCAGTACAAACAGATTTGATCTCCTTATGCTTGATTTTGTTTAGCTACTGTCCCAAGTGCATCTACTGTTCTCTTTAACCTGCGCATTGTATTGCTGAATCCATTCCCGTTGAAGTTGATAGGGTTCTTATTTCTGAATTTTTTTCTTTCTAGTTTTATTTCAAGTGGAAAGATTTAAAAGGAGCAAAAAAATTAATTTTTTTTTGAATTTATTATTTTATTGTTTTTGTAATAATTTTGAATAACTTTTTTATGTTCTTATTTTTCTGAGAAGAAAAAAGATTTGTTATATATGTGTATAGGTATGTATAAATATCTACATGTATTTATTTGTACTCTCCAAGTCAAGACTTCAAACGGTGTCGAAGAAAAACATGGATAATTAGGAGGTATTTGGTAGTGTTTATGAAATAAAACTTTTTTAAAATGAAAGGTATTTTTATTTTTTTTAAAAAATAAGTTATATTTTTTTTATTTTCAAAAAAATAATAAAAATATGTAATAAAAAAATCTCACTTCGTAGAATTTTTCTACACTTTCTAAATTTTTAAATAAATTTTTTATATATTTATAAAATATATATTAAAAAATGTAAACTAAAAAATTGAAAAAAAGTGTCAAAGCAATCCCAAACACCCCTTAATCAATCGAGCTTAAGTCATTAAGTCACTCTTCTGGATTGGATTCTGGAGTTGATTCTCATATGGCGGCAGCGATGATTGACTCGCATGTGGTGCTCCATAGCAGTGTGATCGTGTCGATGGACTCTGATTCACGCGTCTTCCATGACGGCGCCGTCGCTATCGCCGGTGATCAAATCGTGGCAGTGGGCCCATCGGAGAGGATCCTTGCAGATTTCGGTAGCTCAGCTGGTGAAGTTATTGACCTCAAAGGCCGAATTGTTCTTCCTGGTAAAAGAAGTTTCTTCCAGTATTTGAAGTTTTTTGTTCACTTAACTATAAAGGAATGTGTTTTTGGGGCGGAGTGAAAAATATCTGTGCTTGGTTGCTACGCAGGCATGGCCAACAGTTTATTCTTCTTTATTATTTTGCTTTGTTTTAGGTTCTCAGTTTTCTTGTACGGTGAGAATTTTGTGTTTCCATCTTGATATGATATTAACTGAAACGTATTTCGGTTTTTTAATTAAATAAGTTTTTAGCTTGAATACTGTATGCAACTCCATAAACCGATTCTCTGCTCTGCTAAAAGAAATGTTTCGTTTCTTGTATATACTATCTGGATAGTATCTTCTTCTTCTTTTCTTTTTTCTTCCTATGTGTGAGTGGGCGGGTGCAAGTGCTAGGAGAAATGGGTGTTTAGTGATTGAAGACAGAAGATAAAATCAGATACTAGAGAGATGTAGTGGTTTGGGTGGCTGAATTGCGGAGCTTCAATATGGAAGTGAATATACTTTTCTCAAACTATGTGGAAGTTGTCTGAATTGTGGAGAAAGTTGTTTGAATTGCTTAGCTTCAATATGGAAGTGAATATTATTTTCTCTAACAATATAGACAAATTTTATTCTTGTTGGGGAAAATTTAAGCTTTTTTTAATATTACTTCTTGAGTGTTTTTGGAACAACTAAGAGGATATTGAATTGTTGCGCTAGGTTTCGTGAACACACATGTCCACACATCACAGCAACTTGGGAGAGGGATAGCGGATGATGTGGACCTGATGACATGGTTACATGAGAGGATCTGGCCATATGAGGCTGCCATGACGGAGGAGGACTCCTACATCTCCACATTGTTGTGTGGCATCGAGCTTATTCGTTCCGGGGTGTGTCATGCTTCTTTGTTCTATTACCCATATTGTTAATAGTTGTTTTAAGGTGCATGAAAAATGTGGACCAGTTCTAATAAGCATGATTATCAACATTGCCAAGGAATATGTGACTGGTTGATGTTGCATGTTGTGATTAGTTCGCCATTGCTTGCTGGATAAAGCTTAATCACTATATACTCTTTTAAATCGAGGTCATGTCGATCATGCAGTTATTGACTCATGGCTAATTATGCCAGTTAAATGGCCTTCTCCTCCCTTCTAGAGATCACGTAGACTAGGAGCAATGTGTCAATACGTTCATCTCTTCTTGATATGAATATCTGATTATACAATATTTGCAATTGCTGGAACATAGCAAGTTTTATTCTATATTGAATACGTTGTATGATCTTGCAGTTAAACACTGGTAAAGTTATACAACTTAAAAATTATATGTATGGGATATGGGAAGAGTATGCAGTATGTAATTTCAGTTTATGTTGGCTTGAATAGGTCACATGCTTTGCTGAAGCAGGAGGTCAACATGTATCAGCAATGGCAAGGGCAGTGGAGGTACTCGGTTTAAGAGCATGCTTAACTCAGTCAACCATGGATTGTGGTCAGGGCTTGCCTAAGAGTTGGAGTGAACAAACCTCTGATCAGTGCATCCAGGTTAGTTTCTTAGGCTGATTTAGCTATAATATACTCATCTTTAATTAATAGTGCTGTTAAGAATTTGCAGCATGTAGCTGTAATAGACTGCAGTCTTTAAGTGCAATTACCTTTTGTCGATGCTTTTTTTCTGCTAGATGACTAATATTTTGTATGGCTTGGTTTGTGCTTTTTTCTAATTTCTTCTTTGATTAACATGGCCCTTCTGATTGTTGCCTTATATCTTTCCCATTTTCTAGCTAATGGATTAGACAAAACAAGATGTAATTATTTTCTGGTCAAGACGGCAAATAAAATGACCAAGCTTTAAATAAATGAGGATCTTCTTTGTGTTTTTTCCATTTTAAGTAGTATCATTTTCTCTTGCTAGATTGTTCTTTGAAGTTCTTGGTAAAGTGTTTCTATGATTTACTGAAGAAATGAAATTAATGGTACATTAGCTTTTGGTTTCCCTTTCTCTATCTTAGATTTTTTTACCATGCTCTTGCAACAATAAATTGCTGATTTATGACCGTGCCTGATTAGCATTCTTCTTATAATATAACCTGCTCTTGCTTGAATTTTTGTGTTTCCCATGTGAACTTGTTTCATTTTTCATTAATTTATCATTGAAAGGATATCTTTCTTTGTCTTGCAGTTGCAGAAAGAGCTTTATAATAAATATCATAATACAGCGGATGGTCGCATCAGAATATGGTTTGGTTTAAGGCAAATTATGAATGCAACAGATAGGTTACTCTTTGAAACCAGAGATGCTGCAGCAGAACTGAAAACAGGCATACATATGGTACATTATCTGCTTTCTCTATTCAGTTTGTAGTTATAGGCATTCAATAATGAACAAGTGCATCTAAGGATCTGTGTAGTTTACTCCACCTGATGGCATAGGGAGGAAAGCTTGCGTTCTCTATTCTGTATCCTGAACCTTAGGGAAATGTGGTTAAGCTTTCTACCTTTTGTCAATATCTGTCTAGGAGAATTGGACATTTGTGCCTTGCTAACTATGACTGTTAGAGATTCTCCTTCTGCTGAAGTGATTCACATTCCATTAAAGGGCAATGACTATTTAAGTAGTAGGAATGCTGACTGCTAAACGAGTGTCTTAAAGTTTTTCGAAAGAGTTGAGCAAAAAGAGTTTCCTATATAATGGAAGAGGGTTCAAATAGATGAGCACCTTAATATTGGACTTATATTCATGTTGTAGTTAGCTAGAAGAATCAGAATTCAGGTCTGAGGCATTGTAAAAGATTAGGCCTTTGAGGCAAGTGTGGTTTTTGTTTTCTTCTAAAACCTTCACGGTAGAAATTACCCAACACTAGGATGTTTTAACTATTTCTTTCAATCATAAACAAATACTTTAAAATACTTAATAAACATTAAAAGTGAACAATTAACGACCAATCTGAGATACGTCATGGTCTTAAGGAGTTATATTCATGATGCAATGTTTTTTGCTTTTTTGTACATGATCTTGATTGCAACTACCTGTTTGTGATGGTTCATATGTCAGATTTATACATCTTCCAGTAGGCGTGCATTATAACATGGAAGACATTTCATCACCAAAAGGACAAGCATAATTAATCAGGATATTTTGAAGATCATGATTTTTTGGATTTTCAATTGCCATTACCTTTTAGAACGTTCTCATAGGTCTCAGATAATGTTTTCTGTGGATTGTTTCAACTTATTATCCTTTTCATGTCAATTACTAGAGGTTTAAATACACTAATAATCCTCACTTTTTAAGTCCTTATAGCAAAGGTCTTGTATACGCATGCACTGACTCTTTATGACATTATGTTTTTTTAAAAGTGATGAAGAGGAAAAGTTTGAATGGAAGTACTTGGTTCATAGTTTAGGTGGTAGACTTTCACTATCTCTTACTTTATTCTTTGCATTTTTGTTTCTACTTGGTTATTGTAGCATGTAGCAGAAATACCTTTCGAAAATCAGCTGGTGAAGAATACGAAGGCTATTGATCATGGCACGGTGACATACCTGGAGAAAGTAGGCCTTCTGAAGAGGAACTTGCTCGCTGCACATTCAGTTTGGGTAAATGAAAATGAGGTGAGCAGGAGGATTTGAACAGTAGCCTTTTGGTATATATTTCTTTTTCTTCCAGAGATCTTTCTTCTCTTTGGGCAGTGCAAAGAATTACAGGTCAAGCTAGATTTTAGTTGTAAGCTATAATAAAGCAGTCTTAGTCTCTAAAAGAAACGTTCATTTTTTGGATATCCTTTTGGCTAACGACTGCTATTTGCTTACCTCTAATGCTAGGAATCATTTAACAGATAAATTTTCTCTCAAAGGCTGATGTAAAGGTATCCCATTGTCCAGCTGCTGCTATGCGTGTGCTAGGATTTGCTCCTATAAAGGAAATGCTAGATGCTGGTATCTGTGTGTCCATTGGTACTGATGGAGCACCATGCAACAATAGAATGAGCATTGGTTTGTTCAGTTCCTCCAATGTGGTCTGTGAAATGGGAATTTAAAGCTCTTAGTACTGAAAGCATTATCAACTAAACTGATAGAACAGTAGTTTTGTAAAAAGATATTTAATGTGGATTCTCTAATAATTGTTTTAATGTATGATAATACATAGATCTGGCTTTTTTTTCTCGTGCAGTGGATGAGATGTATTTGGCTTCCCTTATTAATAAAGGTCGGGAGGCATACACTCATGGAACCACAAATCCAGTAGCTGTTCCTGCTGAGACGGTTTTGAAGATGGGAACCTTAAACGGTGCTAAATCTGTGCTGTGGGATGATGAAATCGGTTCTCTAGAGGTTGGAAAAAAGGTGAGATGATTTCTTCTTGATCCTCTTTATCAATGTTTGTCTATATATTTTTCTGTTAGTACTCAGTAGAACGAAAAGTTGTGACTGAAATGCTTCTGCAGGCGGATATGATTGTTGTGAATCCATTCACATGGTCAATGGTTCCCTTTCATGATCGGTATGGAGCCATTTTTGTAACTTCTAAGAAGTATCTTGGAACTTGTAACTCAACAGGGTGTGTTGTGTTTTACCGCAACTAATAATTATTTATAACAATCTTCATTTGTTTCATTTGCAGCATTTCCAGCCTTGTTTATTGCATGCGAACAGATAACATTGAGTCTGTTATGTGCAATGGTAAATGGATCATGAAGCACCAGAAAATTGTCAACATAAACGAGGTATTTAAGAATGATGTTGCTTTACATATTTTTTCGTTTTGCGGTTTAGAATGGGAAAAGTGCTCTGCCAAGAAAACAGAATTTTATTTCTCTATAATTATTTAACAAATTTAATTCAACTGAGCATGTTATATATATATAGGGATAGGATAGAGGCACATGATATTCTTAAAAGAACACGGTGCACATGCTGGCCAAAAATAGCCAGCGAGACATTCAAATCCAATCTCCACCGTTAGATATGAAGAATAATGAGTTGAGAACATGTTGATAAAAATTTCAGCTCAATCGGAATACGAACCGACTTCCACTGGAACTCTTGATTAAAGTGACACAAAAATAAAATATACTTCTTTTGCCAAATTTAACATTTTACTCCATTTTTATCAAGAGTTTCGATGAAGGTCGGTTCGTATTTCGATTGAGCTAAAATTTTATCAACATGTTCTCAACTCATGATTCTTCATATCCAACGGTGGAGATTGGATTTGGATGTCTCGCTGACCACTTGTGGCAGTCATGTGCATCATGTGCCTCTAAAAATGTCATGTGCCTCTATCTTATCATATATATAGCACAAGAAGTGAGAAACATTTTAGAATCTGTAGACGTGCTTCTAAGACTAAATATTTCATGTTATCCTAGGTCTGTTTATCTGACATTGCTAGGTTTGTTATTCCTATCCGCATGTAGACTTTCTCATTTCTTACAATTTGAGAGGGACATAAGAGGCTTATTTTCTTCTAGGAAACAAATGATGCATACAGCTATCTTCTAAAAGTATGTGGAGGTGGATTGTTTATCCATACTCATTGCCTTAAATTGGAGCTTGTTGCAGTTCTTTACATATGATTTAATTGAACTCTTCATTATTCCATTCAATTTATTGCTTATTTGTCATTTTAACTGACTTGACAATCTAGGAAGAAGTTCTCTCTCAGGCAATGGAAGCTGCAAGTGACCTTTTGAAGAGAGCAGGTATCAAACTTCCAAATAAGATGAACATTATATGAGAACAAAGCTCCTAGCGGACTAGCTTGTGACAACATATCAAGCTGTCATTCTTAACAGAAACTGCTTTACCGCATTTTTTGAGCTAATTCAGATAATACTATGAGGAGCAGTCTACAAACTGTCCGCAAGGTTATAACACTGCATAGCTTCTTCAAGTTACAACCACGCTTTTTTTTATTTTGACTGTTTTGGAACTGAAGTATGCATGTCAACCTAGAGGCATCCTCGGTTGTATTCTTGTTAATGGGGCTGAAAAAGGCATCCTCCCACATAAATTTGTGGGAGGTGATTTATTTATATTTTTTGAAGGTTAATAGTAATAATAATAATAATAATAATAAGGAAGTCATGTGGAAAGGAAAAGGTGAGATTGATGTTCTTGTGAGATGCATTGATGATCAAAGAGAAGTTACTTCTCAAGGTTTTGAAGATAGAGAATACAACCGAGGATGCCTCTTGTTAATGGGGCTGAAAAATATCGAATCTAGAGTTTAAATTGTTATTTGTAGCACAATGCAGTGCCAATATATTCGTCTGCTACCAGAAAATTTGAAGGTTTATATGGTTATTTTCAAGAGTGTTATACCTTGTGTTATGAATATATCACTTGTCTATTTAGTAAACGTTGGTTTGCATGTGAAATGTATTTGCATTATGTACTATCTAAGAAACTTGATTGATTTTTTCCCCTACTGGTGTAGGGTTTGATGATCTTTTGCTGTATTGATGCATCAACCGTTGAAGGGATTGATTTTATTTGATGTTAGTTTATTATTTTTGTTCTTGTTGGTGGTAGTGGCTGCTGTTATATCTGTTGATTTTGCCATTTTGGTGGTTCAGTTCTTGGGCTCTTGAGTGATCTCACTTTGGGGCAAACATGCCTCCACTCAGTCAATTATGGATTGAGTTTTCATCTTGATTCTTGAAAGAAACTTTCCAATTTTTATTAGAAACATTTAGATTCTGTCTGTGATATTAGATTTCTGCACAAACATATTACTACTTATGTGTTAAATACTTTTGCTTGTAGGGCTATTGGTTGTTGATGTGTATCTAACTGATTAGATCAACTTAGCTCTAATCATTATTCTGAAGTTTGATTTCCTTTATGGGACTTGATTTTCACCTTTAATTATCTCTTTTAATAGATTCTTCGATGATACTTCATACTTTTAATGTCTAAGCTTATCTTCTGTTAGCTTACTTTTAAAGTCCTCGATGAGCAACAGCTATATATTTCTGTTTTTGGGCTTCTAATGACTCTTGATTTTTTTACTTGTCTGGCTTTAAATTTTTTTCCATCAATTCACTTTACCATTCTCAAACTTTGCCTAATTAATAATTAGCCTGCAGTTGAGTCTTTAAATCAGTATAAATATAATTGATTTAGTTGGCAAACCTAATAATCTGCTGAATCGATCCGTCGGATCAACTCACTATCCATCGATTCGAATAACTTTTTAGAATTATATTTTTTTTAGTATACGATGCTGGATAGTTTATTACTTTTTTTAGTTACATTTGAACACAATTTTTTTAACTAAATTTTTTCTTACTTTCAAAAAAATAAAAGTAATTAATAATAATTATAAAATTAATATTTAATTATAATAAAATAATATTATAAATATAGAATTATATATTTATTAATATACTTATTAATATATTAAATATTAAATATTATATATTTTTAATATAAATAAACAATTGTAAATTCAAACACTATATATTAAAATTAAATGGTTACACCTCTCTTTCCGTTATCGCTTGCCACTAGAATCGGCAAGTTCGGAATTATTTTGATCTATTGGGGTTTGAGATTGTTTATGAAAAGAAAATTTTCTAAAATAGAGCTTTTAGAAAAAAAAAGTAGCTTTTAAAAAATGGAGAGAAAAAAAGCTTTTCTGAAATGATGTTTGGTAGTATTTTTGAACAAGGTATTTTTCAAATAAAGAGATATAAAAATTACTAATTATATTTTGGTATTTTGTATTAGTTATTGATGTATATTTATTAAATTATTGATTCTATTTTGAATAAAATATTTATTTGAAAAATATTATATTTAATAAAGTAATTTTATATTAATTTTTCTTTTAAAATAGAAATACTTAAATTAATTATTTTATATAAATATCTGTTTAAATTAAAATTATTATTATTTTGTAAAATAATTTGTTAAATAATTATTTAAAATATTTATTAATAATTGATAATTAAATAATTTATTAAATATTGAATAAGTTGTTAGATATTTAATAATTTTTTTAATAATTTATTAAAATTATTTTAGATAATATTTGTTTTTTTTATATAATTATTTTAAATAATATTTATTCTGAGATTAAATTTATAATTTAGATAGAATAGCGTTTTGATTAAAAGCAGTAATTTGAATAAACTGTGTTTCAACCAAATACTTTGAAACAAGTAGTGCGTTTGGGGAAAAAAATTTCCCAAACGCACTACCAAACACACCCATGCGTGGGCTATTTAGGGGCCGTTTGATAAGTCAAGTCAGTTCCAGTTTGATAAGCCCATAACCTGAAAAGCCCAAATCACTAGCTTTCGCCCAAATCGTGCTCCGGTTCTCCGGCTAAATTCCATCTCCGGCGCACGCTTTTCCCGGTGTCAACCTGTTCGACAATAGCATCTGAAGCAAATCAACATCGGAAGTACAATAAGCATGCAGCTCAATTCAATTGCTGGCGCAAGTTAGAGTTTCCAACGAAGTTCAATCGCCGGCGAACGTTAGCCATGTCTCGTGTTTTGCAGCTCCACCGAATCCTCCTATCTTCTAAATCGAACGCTCGCTACTTCTCAAACTTCTCACCTTCACCACCGCCTCTAGTATCTTCGCCGGAAGCAGACACACTCGCTTCTCTCCTTATCCAACACCACAATCCATTCCACCCTTCAGAATCTTCACTTCAGCTCTCTACATCAATCAATCTCACCCATTCTCTCGTCCACCAAACTCTACTTCGCCTTCGCGGCGCTTCAAAAGTTGCTTTATCGTTCTTCATCGCCTCTCGCGATTCGTTCCCGAACTATTATACTCATGATTCGACAGCTTATGAATTGATTGTTGATATTCTTGGTCGGGTGCATCAGTTTGATGTTGCATGGCAGGTGATTGTTGATATGGGCCAGAGAGGAGTTGAGACAACACCGAGGGTGTTTGCGGTGCTTGTGAGACGGTACATTGCTGCCGGATTCACTAGGCAGGCTGTAAGAGCTTTTGATGATATGGAGGCGTTTATCGGAAGGGAACCCAATGCGTGTGAGTTTTCAGTATTGCTTGATACCCTGTGCAAGTATGGGTACCCAAAGGTCTAAAATACAACAACTTTCTGCTGAATTTGTTTTACTTTCGCAATTCAGTTTGAGTAATAGTTAGTATTTACTTTTTCTTGATAGTTGATGCTAGTGTTTATGTTTTATAATTGTTAATTGGAGGTTTCTCTATTTAAAGTCAAGCTTGGCTATGTGTTTGATGTTGCTTGGTATACTCTGATTTAAGCAATGCGATTAGCTGTGAACAGGCAGTTACTCATCCACATATTGGTTGGTAATGCTAAGCGCCGTTGCCCTAAAGTTTTTATAACTTTGTAATTAACTATGTGGTGATATATATTATATAGTTGTCCAATGAAATGATTAGCAGTAGTGTTACTAGATATTTTGTAGCCTTTTCGTTGCTCTACAACCGTTATTTGTTGTACAACAATGTTATCAACTGTTGCCTTACATCTACCTTTTATCAGTATTTATTATTTTGGTACTTTTTGAGAACTAATTTCATTGAGTTGGCTGATCAGCATTTCTAGCGCTAGCTCTCCCACTATGTTGTTTGGGTTTATAAAAGAAAATACGAGAGCTTTGAGTGGTTATCTATGTTTGATTACCTGATTGTCTGTTATCTTTTTATATCATCCTGTAATTTTCTTGCAACGGTGTGATTGTTGGTACAACTTACTTTAGTTTTGTTACTGGCTATGTATATGCTGAGATAAGTTATCTTGGCACAAACAGTATTATTAGCTCTCAGAAGAGGGATCTAGCTATGCTTTGGGTTGTGTCCTCAGGAAAGGTAGGCACTTGTAATGTTTTGCTTGCATCAACTCTATGTCAATAGTATTGAATATTGTGTTGAGTATACATTGAAGATTCAAGAATACTACATTATTTACAGAATACATGATTAAGTTCTTGTAGCAACCAACCATTTCATTGTCATGCTAATTCAGAAGGGCAGTTAAACCTCTAAAGAGTGGACATATAGTCCATATTTCATTTATGGTACAAAGCCTCATGTCTCATAGTATTTACTCAGAATTCCTATCGCTTTATTAAGAATTTTTTCGTCCCTATTTCTTTCATATCCTTCTCTTTTTTGTTATTATACCTAGCTGTAGCAGTTGTTTCAATGCAGGATTTTATTTTGTACTAGGTTTTTAAGGATAATAGCTATGATGAGTCTACTGGCCCAGCACTTTCTTCTATTTATATCAAATTCCTTTTATAATTGCACAAATCTGAAGTGTAAGTTGGTTCCTTGAGGGGTCTTACTTGGAAGATATGTTGCAATTTTGCAGGTAGCAACAGAATTATTCAACAAAAGGAAATTCAAGTATGAACCTGATGAGAAGATGTACACAATTTTGATCTACGGATGGTGTAAGATATATCGCCATGATATGGCCCATAAATTCCTTGCAGAGATGGTTGAGCGAGGGATAGAGCCTAATATAGTCACATACAATATTTTGTTGAATGGTATATGCAGGAGGGTGAGCTTACACCCTGATGTAAGATTTGATAGAACCATCCATGCAGCTGAAAATCTTTTAGAGGAGATGCAAAGCAGGGGGATTGTGCCTGATGTTACAAGCTATTCAGTTATCTTGCATGTCTATAGCCGTGCCCACAAGCCTGTATTAACACTCAGTATGTTTCGATCAATGAAAGAAAAAGGCATTTGCCCCACAGTCGCAACTTACACTTCCGTAATCAAATGTCTTGCCTCTTGTGGAAGATTGGAAGATGCTGAGGAGCTACTCAAGGAGATGGAAATTAATGGGGTGTGTCCATCTCCAGCCACCTATAATTGTTTTCTTAAAGAATATCGGGGAAGAAAAGACAGTAGAAGTGCAATGACCTTGTACAAGAAAATGAAGGAAACTGGCTCTTTGAGTAAACCAGATATACATTCATACAATATACTACTGAGTATGTTCTCCAAGATGGGTAAAGTAGGGATTGTAAGGGAATTGTGGAATGACATTAGTGGAAGCAGCGTGAACCCAGACCTGGACACATATACCAGTGTGATCCACGGCTTGTGTGAAAACCAGAAGTGGAAGGAGGCATGCCAGTACTTCATGGATATGATTGAGAAGGGGTTCCTTCCACATAAATTTACATTTGAGACATTGTACAGAGGATTGATACAATCTGATATGTTGAGGACATGGAGAAGATTGAAAAATAAGGTGGAAGAAGAATGCTTGAAGTTTGGTGCTGAGTTCCAAGAGTATCATTTCAAGCCTTACAAACGATGATCTCCTGAGTGGAAAAGTCATGCCACTTGAACTCCTGAAGCACAGCTAGGGTTGGTTGGTGGATATCAGTGTCTTAGACAGGAAGTGATGCATGCACTGCGCTGGCCAAAGTGGAAGTATAGACCATGCCAATGAAGGATGAGGTAAGAGAGAATTGTTTACTGGGTTGAGTAGTAACTCTTGCAATGTTACAATAAATCGTAGAGTTAATATTTTTTCAAAGAGAATGTTGTAGATCAGGTAACATATCTAGTTCACTCTACGGCAGATGTATGATAGTTATTATGTTGGCTGCATTTGTTGCATAGAGATGACGTTTGGCTACCATAAAATGGGTTGTCCAGTAGAATGATTAGTTAAATTTTAGTCGAACAAGAATAGAGTGAAGTAGTATTTTCATGAAGTCAATCAAAGAGATCAAGTTCATTTTGTGTTTCATCTTGGAAGCTCGTCAAAGGGAAGGAAGATCTGCATCTTTCAAGCTGCTGGTGATTTATTATACATAGATGGTCGCGAGTGTATTGAAGCATGTAGAAGTAACGGGACCATAAAGGAAATGTATATTGATCGTCCAGTTTTGCATCTCCAGAATAATGTATTGTACGCAAAATAAGAAAATGCTGGATTGACCAGATTGATTTGTTTTGGCGGGCTTCCTCTGAGTGATGGTATCTCTACTATGTAGAAGAAAAAACGCAGAAGATGCATGTATTCTGGTACGAGTAATACCTTGAGTACTTCTTTTCTTTTATTTGTAGTTTTTGTATATATTTAATGTTTTTGTATATATTTAAAGTTGGAACTGAAACTGTTTCTATCAGTTTCGCAGTTGTTTCTAAGTGTTCATTTATGGAACTTTATGCTAAGTGCTTATATTTACAATACGCTTATGTTGCAAATATAAAACAGGCTCCATATAAAAGCAATTTACAGTATCGTCCCCAAATAATTTGTTTGGCTATATTAGGTTTTCTTAACGGAAAAGTACTATTTTTATTACAATAGTCCGAAATTGCAAACAACGGAAAGGCCCTATACGAAATATGGTTACGATATGGTTATACTGTTAAGACTCTTTTGAACTTAAGAGTGACAATTTGAATTGATAAGTCATTTTTACATTATTTAATAATTTGGTTAAGTTCGTTCAAATTGTCAATTCTAATTCAATCTATTAACAATCGGATCAAATTCAGATCAATTATTTTAATAATTAAAAATTTTAAAGTTTTATATTTTTAAGCTTTTTTAAAATTATTAAATCACTTGGAATAAAAGTGCACGATATTTTTAGTGACGAGATATAGTGAATACTCGTCAAAATATGCTTTTTTTAGTATTTTTATATGTTCTTAAAATATCCAAAATAAATTTATTTTTATTTATTAAAAGTATATGGTGACGGCTAAAATTTTATAATTATAAATACATATTTTTATAATTTCGATAAAAATTTTGATAAATATAGCTATCTAACAAATTTTTGATAAAAATTATTATACAAAATTCAAATTCGTGATTAAAAAAATGCATGTATAGTAATATTTTAGAAAATATTATAATTCTCATATTATATTATTTTACTAAAATATAAAAATAAATGATTAATTATAAATATAATATAATTTAATAATTTATAAATTATTATTATCGGTTAGTTTTATTACTAATATTTTATTATACGGTAAGGAAATTTAAAGAGTTGTTTCTTCAAAAGGTGGCGATTTGAGTTAATGAATCAATTTCGGATTAATCTGGATCGACTTATTTAATAATAGGATCAAATTCGTTCAACTTTAATCCAATCTATATTTTATACGGGTCAAATTTTCTACCCTAATCTTAATTAAATAAATTAATTTCGTATTAAATTTTCAAATCGGATCATATATTGCAACTCCTATCTAAACTCGAAGAAAATGCACAATCTAGAAAAGTACTTTTACAATATCGGGTATTCATAATTTGTTTGAAAATATTAGGCCCTCGTGACAGAATCCGGATAAGTGCTAATAAAGTACATACATGATCTTATTTGAAAATTGAAGAAGTATATACAGGACCCTCTCTGAAAAGTATATACGGTATCCGTCCTCCATAATTTGTTTCGCTACTTGAGTGCCTTAGAAGGGAAAAGCACAATGTCAATACTAATTAAGCCGATTTGCTAATAACGAGGGCCATACGATAATTTTTTTAAAAGTAAAGGTCCAATATAATTTGTTTGGCAAGTGTATGCCCTAGTAATGGAAAGCAAGATTCCGATAATAAGGTGCTTATGTCGGAAAAGTACTTTTGGGGCCTTATGACATCTAGTGCTTGTTCATCATTCAGGACATATTTCAAAACTCTCGTAACTTTATTTTCTCTTACCAAATTTTGAATTCCGAACCGTTCATGTATTTTAATTACACAAAAAATTCATAACTTTATTTCTACATATTAAATTTTAATTTTAATTTTTTTATTTACACATTTTTCAATACAATAATATTTTTTAATTTTCAAAACCTATTGAAATACGAATACTGAACTTCACTTCCACTTTATTTTTTTAGAAAACTCTACTTTCTATTTTTACTTTTACGAAACTCAGTTACGGACATTTGAAATACGCTCTCAACCAAATTTATTTTTTCAAACTTACTTTTTTACAAAATAAATACAAAATTTTTATAAAAAAATTTTCTATAAAAAACTTATCTTTTAAATTTGATTTTTAATACGAATTAAATACAAAACTTTATTTTTTATTAAATAATTTAAATTTTATTTTTAAATTCACTCTTACATAAATGAGTTTACTTTAAAATAAATACGCCCTTATTTACCAAATCAATCGTGATATGTTTCTAGATATTAGCCCTTCTTCCGGAAAAGTATAACCGCGTAATATTGTCCCTCTTTCGCAAAATAATATAGGTTTGTTATATTCAATATATTTACAATATTGGGCCTCCATACCGCAACTTGTTTAGGGCCCTATAAGATAGTTTTACTGCAACGGGTATCGTGTAATTCTTTTGGCAGTATTAGGTTCCCTGTATGGACTCGGATATGAGCAATACGGATGGAGTGCTAAAAGAACAAAATCTCGGATCCCATCCTTTCAACACAACTACCAACATAGTTTTTGTAATAAAAATGAAAACCTTGTTTTTAATGATGTTAAAGTTTAACGCAATAAATAATATACAACACCATAGCGGTGGCTCACCATTTACTGCTGTAGCGCATCGTTTCTTGTAGCCATAGCCTGTAATGTATATGTAGTGTATGAGTCTGACTTTGTTACATTTGGCCACACTTCCTTAAGCAGCTAAGACCTTCTTCCAAGTAGTCTTCTCGTGTTATCCAGAATTCTGGTGTATCCTGCAAAACGCAAAGAACATGTGAAGTTAGTTGAAGACAATTAACAGGCAGTTTCCAGAGTTTTTGCATTGTTTTAGAAGTCGAACGGGCTTTTCCTTATGAAAGCCTTCAATGCTCATTAAAGGAGTAAGATAGAGGCAAGTGCAGGAAACAGCAAAGAGAAAAGTTATGCTTCAGCTGTCGAAAAGCACGTAAACATCCACAAATGACATAGTGGAAGAAGTACTACAAAGAATACCTTCATTATTCCAGCTAGAACTGCACCTCCTAGGTACACCATATGCTTCCTCCTTGGAGGGTCCTCAACCCTCAAACGTAACTTCTGTTGAAAGTAAACATAGACTAACTAAAAAACATTCTTTTGAAAAAAAATGGTAAAAACATTTGGGTAGGCTGATCATATTATACATTAAAACTCCACTTTGCCCTACTAGCAGATTGATCTTATTACCAAAACCGTGTATAATCCAAACATTATAATTCAAGTCAAATGTTGGTTTCCAGCTTATACCCTACAAAAATTATGACTGGGTTACAGAACAAGCTAAGGCAAAGAAATAGATATGAAATGTTGCAAACTTGAGAAGTAATTAACCCTTCTACTACATCACTTGGTACTGGAAGTTAGAAAGTAACAGCGATCTAGCAAATATCAGGATAAATTAGGTTCTGAGAAGTTCACCTCTTCTGCTACAATGTTTTGATAAGCCATAAGATATTCCATAACAATTCCAACTTGAAGAGTCAAGATGGTAAAGCACTACAACGCTCAGTGCAGGAAGGATGTGATCCAGACTGTTACCTTTAAGCCATCTTTGTTTCCCTTCAGCACAACTTCAAGGTAACGATCAAGAATTTCCTTCTCCAAGCTGCCAAATAGAGGTATAAAATACTTTTAAATTCGAGACGGAGGTAAAGAACTCTTAATCAAACCTCATTAACCAAACACAACCGTCATGCCATGAGTGGAAACAATCATGATACAAGAGAAGTATTAAGATATTGCTGTATATAGGGAGCTTGCATATGCTGGATACTCTCCTGTTCTCTTAATATTCATTTTAATTTCACAGAGGGCATTTCAAGGTTGTCTTATCTCTTTGACAGGAGCACTCAATTTGTTTGCTACTAAACGTATTGCAGGATGTGAATTGATTCAGCAAAATGAATAGGTGTAGATATGTGTTCTTTTTCATCAGGCTGCTGGTGCAACTCATGCACAGCAAAATTGATGGCTGCATATAAGTTTGACAGATTTGCACAAGTGACGGCAAACCATAAAAGTTTTTTGTTTGCTCATTCACATAAGTGAAAACACAGCCAAAAAATTATATGCACATGGAAAATAGCTTCAACACCAACAAAATATAGAATATGAAGCAACTTCAAAGGATATTGAGTAATACCGACTGGGCAATCCGGGGTACATTGTGCTCCCACCACTGAGAACAATATGCTGGTAGAGCTGTAAACAGACAAAATAATTTGTATGAGAAATTTCTGGATTCCAAGTGGTGATTAGCCCACTGCATGTTCTTCCAAAGGCCTATTATGTTAACACTAAATTCTCCAACAAAACTGACATCTATAAATTCCAGTCTGCTACAGTAAGTGAGGTGTACAACTAGAAAAAGATACAGCTTTGCTAAGCTGCTAAAGTTCTGTTTTCATAGCTATCCTCTCAATAGCTCCTA
This sequence comes from Acanthochlamys bracteata, assembly GCA_019914995.1. Classification (NCBI taxonomy): domain Eukaryota; kingdom Viridiplantae; phylum Streptophyta; class Magnoliopsida; order Pandanales; family Velloziaceae; genus Acanthochlamys; species Acanthochlamys bracteata. The sequence goes on along the minus strand of CM034129.1, from coordinate 10,089,795 downwards.
CTTATTTTGAGGCTTCATAACAATATATATATCTATGGCTTCTAAAAGATTAATTAAAAGTATGTAATACCATCATGCGGTTATCAATATCCATTTCCTGGATGCAGCGAAAAGCCATGTCTGCCATGCCATCTCCTTCAACATCTATTAGTTCCTGCAAAGAAAAGAGTGAAAGAACAATTATCAGTATCTTTCTGGTAGTTGGTGAAGAGTCTATTCACTTTCTACTTCCATCATTATTCAAACTGACATATGAAACGTATATCAAGTGAATCTTAATTGGGAAAAGGATGGTATATATATGTTTCAAGGGATAATGGTAATTTTACCCAGAAGATATTGTAGTCTGTGCAAAGTTATGTTTAACAAAAGAGAATAAAGAAAATGCTTACCGGAGTGAATAGAGCCTCAGGGGCCTGGAAGCGTTCAGTTCCAACTTTAATAACTTCAATCGATTTGGGACGAGGAAAGCCTCTTAACCCGTATTTGAAGGGGGTGATTGTCTGCTTTCTCAGGGAACAGATGAAGCCTAAGGACCTCATGCTGATTCCCGATGAGCTGTTTAGACAGCCAGGGATGAAAGATTTCCTTGAATGGACAACCCCCCGCGCCTGGGTTAAACAGTGGCTAGAGTATGTCAAATGGTATTACGGTACCGCAATGGGACCAGATGTGGCTCACAACTTCCTATGTTAACATGAAATCAAGTAAAGGACTTTTATAGATACATGAAACTCATTTTGTGATGTTCATACAAAAATAGTTCTGTAAATCAAGCCTACAATCAATTGATGACAGATATCATTCTATGAGCATATAATTACATAAGTGCTTTGTTATATAGTGCATAGTAAAGCCAAATTGGTATATGTCTATGTAAGCATAGATGTTTCTCCGCAATCCTAATTACGAATAAGTATTGATTGTAGGCATACCATCAGCAATTTCAATTTATGCAATTAAATTTCTTATGGAGACAGTTCAGGATGAAAAGACATTTCTGCTCCTCGATGTGGTAGGCAATAAACAATCTGAGGCTCTAGTGTAAATGACAGCATTTTATCTGCCCCTATTTTCTAGAACAATCTAAAATGAGATAAGCAGCCATAACAGCAAACAAAACCTTCATATTGACATTTTCTCCTACCATCATTGGCTAAAAAAATCTCTTTCAAGACAAAGAAACTACAGACGAGTATTGCTTCTGAAAAAATCTATGTAAATGACCTTTACTAATATAATAAAAACCTACGTGAATGACCTTTACTAGTAAAAAAAAAATTATGTGAATGACCTGTACTAGTCAATGGGTCTAATGGTTCAATTCCAAAATCCACTGTCATGGATACAAGCTTGGAATCAAACCTTCACTTCCTGCTCATAAAGTGACTCTTCATAGCGGAGCAATGGCCGTCCAACTACACAGGGAAATACAGAGGATGGGAAGTTCTCCCCAGCAAAGCCACATTTAACATACTGTAAGGAGCAAACAAAAATTACTCAAAATAGCAATGCTGAAGTTACTGTATGATATGTGTCTCTCAATTAACAAAAAAGGGAATAATGTCTCAAATTAATGTCCAAAATCCACCGAACTGTCCTTTCTTGCCACATGTAACTGAACAGATGCAATTTCATTGGATGCCATTTCATTGCCATTTCTCCAGTTGCTTCAGATTGTTTAATAAAAAAAAATTTATAAGATCTTCTACCAGCGCTCCTTTTAAACAATCCTAAGGACAGCAATTGGGGACTTTTGAAATGATTTAATTTAACAACTGCAAGTAGCCTGAGGTCTCCACTATCTTATGGATTTCTGGTAATTTAAAATCCTTAAAATTAGAGGTTGAAAAAAGGATCAGCAATTGTTTTCTACAAATCATATACCGTAATTTGAACCGCGCAAAAATTATCCTTGCTTATTTATCAAAATAAATAAATAAACTGCTTGCTTTTCCCTTGGATCATAAAAATTCCACAACATTCTTCAATGAGATCAAAGAATGCTGAGGAGAAAATCACCTCCAAGCACGAATCAAATTTATACCAAATAAATCTACAAAAATCCTAAAACAAGATTACTCCTACACCCAATGAGATCCAGTAACAACATTGAAATCCCGTACCAAAAACCTCTAAACAAGCAACGCTGCTGGAATAAACCAAGAAATCTAGTTCACGAACTTCAAAAAAACCGATCTATGTAGACTAAACATGAGTAATTATCCAAAAAACAGAGATAATATTATGATTCAAATTCGAAGCTAAGAATTTTTTATCAAACTAAAATGCAACAAAAACTGAATCAAATCGAGAGCATTTGAAACAAAAATCAAAATTTACCCCTGTTCCATTATCGCAGACGACAACTTTCCTCGGGTCCATCTCTTCTTCTTCTGCTCCGCTGCTGCTTGCATCACTTCAACGTCTACGGTAATAACAGAAGGAAACCATAACATGGTAGCCCATAGGCCTGGCCAAATAATTATTTGGACCATAAAAAGCCCATAGCAGTATCATTTCCAAAAAGACGAAAACAACCTTGAGCTTATGGAAGACTACGATATATAAGGTTGTATGTTCCTTTCCATTCGTCGTTATTAGCGCTAGGGTTTCTTGCGCCGTCTGCTCTCTGCGACACTGGAAGAACAACAATGGTGAGCTCTCTCTCTCTCTCTCTTCAACAAATTTCTGGATCTAGTACAAAGCTGGAGCTATTTTTCGTTGTAGATTTGATTTTTGGTATGAAAATTTTTGTTTTCACTTAGTTGATTTTGGTTTTTTTCCTAAGCTGAAATGTATCGAAATTTGATCTGTAGGCACCGAAGAGAGGCGTAAAGACTCCTGTACCTGCAAAGAAGAAATCGGTAATTCATCTCTTTAGCTACTTAATCATTTCAGATCTCATTTGGTTTATAAATTATATATCAAAGATTATTACTTATGATGCTCTCGTCTAGTATAATCGCCGTAAGATCTAATTTGGTCGACTACTGATTTATGAATCAATTTGATTTACTACTATGTGAAATTTTGAACTATTTTTTATATATCTATTTAGCGTGTGATATTCATGGATCAATTGATAAGTTACTAGAGATGTGGTTGCGCATCAAGTTCTGAGATTAATTTGCATATATTTTGAGCAGGAGAAGGTGGTGAATCCGCTCTTCGAGAAGAGGCCAAAGCAGTTTGGTATTGGAGGAGCATTGCCTCCCAAGAAGGACCTCCATCGGTTTGTGAGATGGCCCAAGGTTGTGCGACTCCAGAGGCAGCGCCGCATCCTCAAGCAGCGTCTCAAGGTTCCACCAGCAATCAATCAGTTCACCAGGACACTTGACAAGAACTTGGGTAATTACCATTAATTTCTGTCTTAAACTAATGTTGTGTTACTGTTTATAGAAGTTTGATCTTTATGAACAGTTACGAGTATAGCATAATTAATCTCTTGGGATATTAGCAATTAGATCATGCATAAGAAGATGGCACAAGTCTGTTTGCATCAGAGTTGTTGTCCTTTGCTTAATATCTGAGGTGTCTAGTGGTAGAAGTTAAGCAATTGAACCTTGATTAATTAATTATGAATCTGTTATGAACATTAAGGACATAACATGCACATGAGAATTAACCTACTAGCAAAACGTTTGTAACCAAAATAGTATGAAACAGTAAGCAACAGTTAGATAAGATGACCAAGTGATTTTGGTTAAGTTAGACCTTTTATCATTTGGACTTTCTGATTGTCATTATATAGAAGTAAAGCATCTGCAAATTATTTGACGGTAGTCATAATGCCATTGTGACTATAAGAAGCAGCTGGGAATCATGTGGTTTTTTACATGTGCCTTTTCCTTTATCCTACTGAACACTTTTTGTAGTTTTGTCCTTTGTGTTGCATCAACCATTTTTTTTAAAACATTGCTACTTTATTCTGTCACATGTTTACACTTCTCTAATAATGTCTGATTAGATTTACTGGAGCACAATTCTAGTATTATGTTCTAGGGTGTTATAATATCATATGACTCAATTGAACTTGCAACATGTTGTCTTTTGCTTCATACTTTGTCCATGTAAGATTTGTTGAAGTTTTTGTGGCATATATTATGTTCATCTATTATCAATTGTACTTTCTTTTTCCTAGAAGCATTTAGTGCACTAGGGTATCTTGTTGGCATGCTAGTTATCTGCTGTTATAGCTCCCTAAATAGAAGGGGTAATCTTGCATCTAATTTTATTGTTTTCCTGCGCAGCTACCAGCTTGTTCAAGATGCTTCTCAAGTACAGGCCTGAGGATAGAGCTGCAAAGAAGGAAAGGTTGTTGAAGAGGGCTCAGGCTGAGGCTGAAGGAAAAACTGTTGAAGTGAAGAAGCCAATTGTTGTCAAATATGGTCTGAACCATGTCACGTACCTTATCGAGCAGGTCTTGTTCCCTTGTCATGTCTTTCCTTTGAATTCTCTTCGGCAAAATCTTCAACTTCAAAGTGTAGTATCTTTGACTATGTTTTTCATCTGTTTCTTTTTTGACCCCATATTTTTATTTCATATGCAGAACAAGGCCCAGCTTGTTGTTATAGCTCATGATGTAGATCCAATTGAGTTGGTTGTCTGGCTTCCTGCACTGTGCAGGAAGATGGAGATCCCCTACTGCATTGTGAAAGGGAAGGCACGCCTTGGAACTGTAAGTGTGATTATCAGTAGTAGTTCACTGATAGGCTTCATCTTTTACAAAATATTTATTACTTCTGACTTGTCCTCTAGATTGTTCACAAGAAAACTGCATCAGTCTTGTGTTTGACCACTGTCAAGAATGAGGACAAGCTGGAATTTAGCAAAATCCTAGAGGCTATCAAGGTGGGTACACTTTTTTGCTCTTTGAATAAGATTCACTTCAGTTTATTTATCCGTTTTACATCTCATCGCTGTTCTTTCAGGCTAACTTCAATGATAAGTTCGATGAGATCCGTAAGAAGTGGGGAGGAGGTGTCATGGGTTCCAAATCTCAGGCCAAGACAAAGGCTAAGGAAAGGCTTCTTGCAAAGGAAGCTGCCCAGAGGATGAGCTAGCTTATCGTAATCATAAATTAGTTAGAGGTTGTAGGGTTTTCATCCTGCAATTTTCTTTTGCTATTAGTGTTGGCAAGCAAGTACTCTTCTGTATTTCAACTTTTGGCTTGTTGTAGGAGGCAGAGATTTTTGTTTCCTCTTTTTTGGTTATCTGACTATATATGCCTTAACATGGCTTCTTTGAAGTGCTCCTAATTTTGTTATCTTGAATTTAAAAATCAATAGTCATTTATGTTTTAAGCGAAGTTGTTGTTTTACTGGTTAAAAGAAATTAGAAATGTGAAACTATTTGCAAGCAGTACAAACCTATATTGGAGTGTTTCATAGATAGGGCGTGTTGTAATTTTCTATGCAGTAAACAAGCATGCTTAAGAAGTCAGTATAGTTACGTCGCAGAATTTATTTGAAAATATTTTTATTTTTCTGATATGAAAATTATTTTAGATATTTTTTAAATAAGTGTTATTTTTTATATTAATAATAAATTATATATTTTTTAAATTTTAAATATATATAAATTATTATAAAAAGTTATTAAATATAAAGTAAAAGTTAGAATAAAATAAATTAAAAAATTCTCACACAGACTTAAATAGTTAGTCACGTCATTCATCGTTCAAAAAAAATCTTTTGAGACTGTTTGGGACTGCGTTTGAAAAATAGTTTATCAAATTTTTTAATTTTTTTTTATTTTATATTTTTTTAATATATATTTTTAAAGTATATAAAAATTTATTTAAAAATTTAAAAAATATAAAAAAATTTTACGAAATAAAATTTTTTTATTACATATTTTATTATTTTTTTAAAAATAAAAAAAATATAACTCATTTTTCAAAAAAATAAACATATTTTTTATTTTAAAAAAATTTTATTTTATAAACATTCTAAAACACCAGCCGTTCATCGTTACAGCTTCTCTCCAATCACGTTCATCTGATTAGTATCGATCCACTCACCAAATCAAAAACCCATCTCAACCGTCATTCTCGGATTTCCTCAACCCAATTTCTTCTTAATATAAATACCACTGACCAATCGATTAAACCAAATTCATGCCCGTCTTCTCGATTTCAACCAATCAATTTGTCTTCTTCTTTGAATTCGTTCTGTTTCAGAGTTCAGCCGGCGGCGATGTCTGGGCGTGGCAAGGGAGGAAAAGGTCTAGGCAAGGGCGGAGCAAAGCGCCACCGTAAAGTTCTTCGCGATAACATTCAAGGTATCACAAAGCCAGCGATCCGCCGCTTAGCTCGGCGTGGTGGAGTTAAGCGTATCTCCGGCTTGATCTACGAGGAGACTCGCGGCGTTCTCAAAATCTTTCTCGAGAACGTGATCCGTGATGCTGTTACTTACACTGAGCACGCTCGACGAAAGACTGTTACAGCCATGGATGTTGTCTACGCTCTCAAACGTCAGGGCCGCACTCTCTATGGGTTCGGTGGTTGATCTGTTGTTCAATCTCTGGTTGGATATTAGGATTTTCTCAACTTTTTTCGAATATCGGCTTTGTGAAATTGCAAGACTTCAGATTTAAAGTGTTTTAATGAAATTTTGTTGAATTAGTTAATTCCCTTCTCTATGATTATAATTTCTACGTAGCTTTGTTGTGATTATGTCCTTGAATTTTAACAACTCAGCATGTTATCCGTATGTTTCTTCAGACTTCAGCTCTTCTTTTGTTCAGCGGGTTTCACCTGTTACGGCGACGTCGGAAGGAAATTTTTTCAAGTCTTTGGGAGGACGCTGCGTACTGACACGGTTTGCAAAGGTGCACTTGCAGAGCGCTAACGCAGCGACCTCCAGCACAGAAATCAGTTATTCAGGGGCATGACATCCAAATACCCAATGCATGCTCCGTAGGCCATAAAAAATTCTCATTCTACGGCGACCAACATTGATTAGAGATGAAATAAAAATAGACCGAACTAAACAGGCCGGACTATGGCTCGATAAATCGGTCCATGTTATACCCGATTGGTTATATAGAGTGGCAGAACCGGCTGAGCAGGCCCAGTTAATCGGATAATATCGGATCAAAATTTTAGCTCTTCAGGCAGCCTGTTATCTGGTCGACGGTCAGAAGTGTGATCGCTGACCAAAAATTATTATTTCATTATTGCTTTGAATCGAAAAAATAATCAATGATCGGTCAAGATAAAATAATAATAATAATAAATTTAAAAATGGGTCACTGAAGTGAGTGGAGTCAACTTTTTTTCAACTAGATTTAGTCCGGTGAATAATAGAACCGGATAGGGTCGGTGTGGCTCAGTTGTTTTGTTTGATCCCAGTGGGTCGGGTTGTGTCGGTCCGGTCTGCCATGTAGCATTGATAGTGCTGGACTGCGGCACATCTTCCATGAATGTTGCCTAGAAATCACAAAATATGTTACTTGTTTTGCCGTTTTGTAGGACGAGGTCGAGAATCAAAGTAGGAGATAGCGTCTTGACTAGACTGGAATAGTCGCAATCGGTGCCCGGAATTGCACGAAGAGTGAGCGGAGACAAAGTTGCATGGAAGGTGCTCGATGAAATGATAATAAGAAGTTTGTTACTTATCGTAATGATGCTTAGTGGTTGTTACTAATCATTAGTAGTAGTAGTAGGGGGTAGAGGTAGAAGTAGATCAAGAGGTCAAAAGTTTTCCGGCGATGTTGGTTTATCTTGCAAAAAGAAAAAAAAAGTAGCAGGAGCAATTTGCTCATTTTCCAACATTTTTACTCAGATATGGCACAACTGAATGTGGCATTTACGGTCTTGCAAAGTTACAAGAAAATTTTACACATTGTAAGTTTACCTGATGTGGATGTCTGCCAAGAAGTTTTTAAAAGCTTGGTTTTAGGTTCTGCGCAAGCGTTCTTGATATTTTCTTCACGTAGCACATGAAGGGTGCTGGAATACTTGGAGAGCAGTTTTACCCATTATCCATTCAAGATCCGACGAAGATAAGGATATATGGTTTGCAATATGAGAGACGGCATTCTTTGCTTCCTTGTATCCACATTCTGGGACAACAAACGGAAAATCACTGCAACAGAAATAAACATGAGGAAGCATTTGAACATGGATCCAACTAAAAATATTTGTCTTGATGAAAGTTTATGCTTACATTCAATACAGAAAACTAGGATATTAGTGATAAACAGTTTAGATGAGCGTATATAAGAGAGCTGTAGGTTTACCTTCCCCACATCACACGGTTAGCTCCAAAGCTACTGATTACATGGGAGAGGAGTTCACCAGTATCCTCATACGGATATGGTTTTCTTGAGATGCGAAATAGAGCACTGAATTTTATATAAACCTACTAAAACAAAGCACTAAATTTTATGTAGTCATTGGAAAAATTGCTCACTTAAAGTAGCGATCCCAGAAACTAATGGAGTATATAACCTGATGTAGATCTTGCAAATATAAGAAATATAGTGCACATAACATGTTAGGCATCTTAACAAATGATTGCTAACATTTTGATCATGCAGGGCATCAACGAGGAATTCGCAAAGGAGGCCAACCACATACGCAACAGAAGCTGGATATTCTTTAACTGAGCGTCCCATTAGTCATTGCATTAGAAAAACAACGATAAATGCCAGATTAACAGACATAATGTGGTGAGCACATAAGCGTACTGCAATTTTAGGATTATCAAATTTCTACAAATCAAAAATTACAAGATATACTGGAACATGCTACAGACATACTCCCATCTGTAATCAAGCTCTTCAGCTATGCTATGTTTGGAGGTGCTCTTTCAAGTTCAACTACAAAACTCGTGTGTGGATAAACACCCTGAACTACTTAAACAAATGATGTAGCACCTAAACTGGCATGGGGATTTAAGTGTTCACCCGTGCATCCATGATGTGACACAAGGTTAGATGATTTCCACAAGACTTCTTAAACAGTAACAACAGATATGGAAAGTAATCTTGCTGAACGTTTCAGTAGAACTTAACATTGTGACAAGAATTAAGGTTGATGGTATGAAATTGGCATATAGAGTAAAGAACATACCTGTGGAAATCTCGACAGTTTAAGTAAGCTAGAAAAGGTCTTTCGTTCTTCATCAGTCCTGTATAAATAACACTGAAGATCAGTGCTCACATCAACAATCTAGATAAAAATTCAGTAATATTATTCACAATAATAACACTTGCAAAGGTGGTTTGCAGAAGCCCATATGATCAAGTATCACAACAGTTGGAGGGAAATCTGTACACAGCTCTTCAATCTCTGAAATATGTAAATGAAGGCCCTGCACATATATCTAAACTGCATGAGCATTTTAAACATCCATTGACATAATTAATCTAGACATTCATAAAAGTGAAATAACCTTGAAGCACATAATTCCAATCGGGACTCCAAATTCTCCTGCCCTAGCAAACATTTTCTTGCCAATGCTATTTGTCATCTGTTAAGTATTTGATCATTAGGAACACAGAATGAACACCAAGATCCATTGGAAGGGCTAACTTTGGACATGTTTTGGGTACCTTCAAACTAGATGGCCATAAATAAGGATTGAAACGAACTGCACGGTATCCATCCTAATACAGTGTAGGCAAAAGACACAAGTCAGCTAGTCAATGAAATCATCAAGGCAACTCTCACATGCTACATTCATATTTCCAGCAACCTTCAGAACAAAATGTTCAAGCTGCGTGATCCCACTTCCATCTTCAGCAGGATTTGCAAGGCAACAACCAATAAATTTGGATGGATTCCTCTTCAAGACACTAATTTCCCAGGAATAGAAAGGAAAGAAAAAAAATTATGGATCAGTAGCAAGTTTTGCAAGGAGAATTTTATCCTGCTATGTAGAGGGATATTCGGTGGTCAATTACATTGAAGTTTGTAAAAGAGGAGTTTTAATATCTGTGCTTTAACATAATGCAAAATAATCGTGTGAATTCAAATGTAAGCACATCTTATTCAATCCAACAGTGTTACTTGTACGGTATAGGATGGCAATCAAGAAGCCTACTTCTGAGACTACCCGAAAAATGTTACTATGACCCTCAAAACGAGTATGTAGCTACTGCCCAAGGTATGTAGGATACATGATGTCTCATGGAAGGAATCTTCCATTGACATGCCAAGTTCTGATTTTAATATAGAGAGCAATGATGTGGGTATGCAAAACTGAAGATTGTTCTCAAGAAATCAACGGGGATGGTGTAATGTGGTAACTTGCACGTGATGAAAATACTTTTAACACACTGATTGAGTCAACTCAAAAAAGCTATGTATACTGATAGGAAAAAAGCACAGGAAGAGTAGCTTTGGCAGGTGCTTCTAAAGATCATCTATGCTAGACTTAAAATGAGTTATGATGCAAAGTACTATAAAAAGAAACAAGCAGAATACAAAAATGAGAATGCTTAATATCATGATATGAAAATGCGTAACAGATGGACCATAATGAAGAACTGATTCTGCAATTCAACAAATAGGAAATCAGCTAACCTTGTCACGAAGGAATGATCAAACTTATGGTTAATGGGCTGCACTATAAGGGCTGCACCAACTTCTGCTTCTGACATACACTTACACACCGACAAAAGAATCATTAACAATGGCTATCTGAATGCCCCTCCCTCTTTGTACAAGGAGAAGCTATACTTCAATATAACAATTAACAATTGTTGATAGAATATTGAATGCCACACATAGGGCAAGCAATAGAAACTATCAAGATCCATTTGTGAAATTCTCTGCATTTTATTGTTTTAGCTATCTTCAGATCAGAAAATCAGATTACAAGCATATAATTTCGTTCCTATTCGATCTCAAAGATGTTATGTCCTTGAAAGAAAATTAAGTAAATATGTAACCTCTATAAATAAAAAAATATTTTTTACCTTGAGCAAGAGATCCAAATCCCCAGGTATGTTGGGCTCCTGTCCAGGAAAATAAGGATACTTCTCTGCAGCCTAACAAACCAAACCAAAAAAACAAAACCCAATTCAAATTCAACAAATCTAGATGGAGAACAAGCTCAAAATCAAATATTTCACCAAACAGTTTTAGAAACTAGAGTAATTAATTACCTCTTGAGGAGAAGCCCAGACATGGAGATGGGAATCAAAAATTTTGAATGGAGTAGAAGAGATCGAAGAAGGTGTTGATTCTGAAGCCATTCTTCTTCTAATGGCCGAAGGGATTCGTTTGGAGAATGTAGAGAAGAGTGAAGAAGCACAACAAGAGGCTGCCGTTGCTGCCATAGCTGCTGCCATTGCCATGGCTGCAAAGAAAGAAAGCTCCTGCGTGCATAATTATTTTGCAAGTTGACACCCACTTTACTATTCAATCAGAATACCGAATTATAAGACTGTGGATTACTAAAAGTAGCTAATAAGGACCTATCATGAAACAAAAGTTGAACGTGTCAAAAGATTAACCTTCGCCCCTGGGCCAATTTAAGGACTTGTTTTTTGGTAATATCAAGAACACTAAAAGCATATCTTAGTTTATAAAAGAGAAAATTTGATAAAACTGAATTTAATAGAATTGAACTCAAGTAATGAAGTGATTCTGAATTCAAATTATGACGACAAAAATTGAGTTCCGAAAATTAAATAAAATTCTTAAATAATATATGGTCCGCTATAGAACCGATGCAAATATGCTATATGATTAAAAATATAAATTGCAAAATTATGAGGAAAAAAACAGACTAAACTGTAATGAAAAAATTTGAGCAGTTAGAACTTTAAAAGTTTTTGTCATGATGAATTGGTTTGATACTTAAAACGCAGCATCAGATAATGTGAAGTGTTTTTTAATTTTTGCTACTATGAGCTGTTTAGGATTACAATAGAAGCTATGACAAACAGGCATTGCTATTTCTTTTTCTTAGTGATTAATTTTTTAAGCCTAAAACTTAGCAGCTAAGTAATAAGCAAATCAAGCTGTACTGCAAAGATAAAAAACAAAACATTCACACACATTTCCTGCCTCGTTTCGAGGAAAAGATAAAAAAAGCGTTACATGTCTTAATAAATCAGTCAAACGTTTGCATGCATGTCTTTCCTTAACATATTAGATCGTTGAAGTTTGAAGAAGAAGTTCTCCCTAATTCAAATCTTAGCACTTTATTACTTCAATCTGTTGTTCTTGGGATTCTGTTCCTTAACATTCTGCTTGAATTGAAGGCATTGCTTATGAACTAAGTATATGTGAATCACATGCTACTAGAACATTTAGCATCTGATACTTGATATCACATTAAGTTATCTATTTCAGTATTTAACATACAAAAATAATCTTAGCTGAGACCTTAATTACAACTTATGTATAGGTTTTATATGAAACTTGTGTTTATGTTACCCTGTTATAGTAGTGATAGGTAAAACAGTTTTACAAAATATCATCCCACTGCTGCTCAAACTCAAGACAAGACAACATGCATGTAGAAGTTCTAACTCGGAAGAACAGGAGAGGAACTCTTTCTTTGGTAGATACGTAATAATAACATGCATAAATAAATAACAACTTAGAAGCATACATAACTCGATCACATAGCTACTGCATAGATACAGAGAGCACAAACATGTCATGGGTACATTATATTAACTATCAGCAAGCAAGACGAAAGCTAACAGGGTACATCCACCACCAATGATCCCAAGCGTAACGGAACTTGAACTCTCCTTCTGCAGCAATCACTTTCCCATCATTGACAAGATACCTCCCGTTTTCCAACCTGAAGTCTTTAGGGTTCATCGCCATAGAAGTTATGAACCCATTGGAAGAAAGCGTAACGTTACTAACTGTACAACTGCAATGGTTCTTCACCGTAACTTCGAATACCGTATCGAATCCATCGAGCTTTCCTTCCGTGCTAGTGGAAACTTCGATGCTTGAGAGCTTGCATTCTTTTCCAGCAGCATTTCCTGAACATATAACGATAACATGTTGCATGCATATTACCATTAGTTTGTAGTTTGATCATGAAAGGAAAATGGATATATGTACCTGATTGAAGGGCACAGAAGATCAGGAAGAGAATAGTGAAGAGAAGATTGAGACAGCTTGCCATGGATTGAAGTGGAACCTTTCTGTTTTTCAAAGATTTCTTTGAAGGTGATTATATATAGAGAGAGTGAAGGGAGAGCTAGCTATATTGCACTACTGATAATTTTGGTCATTTGATTAATTAGAGAATTTGAAAAGGTTAGTTTAACCTTTTAATGTAACTGATGACGAATAAATTAAAGAATTATTGAGAGAAATTGGAAACGTTTTTGTTTCAGCTTCACTTCATCTAATAAAGTTGATATTTTGTAATTGAAGCGCTCAACAGTAGCCTCAGGGATTGTCCTGTTAAGTTGCATTTTATACGTAGAATCTTCGAACATTTTGGAGCATTTTTATATACGATTGCAGAAAAAAACTAAATTGACAAAATTTGAGCAACTATAAAGTTGAAAATTAAATTAGAAAATGTTTAGTTCATCGGGAAAGTGATTTTCTTATGGTGACTTTCTATATTATTTTTATAATTTTTTTTCATTAACTCAATTTTGCATAACTAAACGTTCCTTAGACTAAATAGTACAAGCATAGTCATATAAATCAATTACTTTTTTCATAATTGACCTATTAACTATAATCAGAATAACTTCCACTTTCTATTCCACCGTTGACAGGGAAGGTTCCTGTATATCGTCAACAAGCAATCTGGAAGCCTGCAGGGTTCATCTTTGTCCAATGGTCCCACGAATACCGGAAAATGAAAGTGCCTATGCTCGGAATCGCTTTGCCATCGTTGATGAGGTAGTGTGAACCAGCTAGTCTGAATTGCTTGGGGTCAATTGGTGTAGAGGTCATGAAACCGTCGGCTTCCAGCATGACGTTTCTCACAGGGCAACGGCAGCGGTTCTTCACCTGCACTTCGAAGATGAAGTCCATTGGAGGCTTCCTTCCAACTGTAGGTTGGCTGACTGTAATGCTTGCGAGGTTGCATTGTTGAGAATTCCCTGAGATGTCAAAGTATACAAAGAGATAGAGATAAGACTTCAAAATCATGTAATTTAGTTCATCTGATTTCCTACAAATCTATGCTAGCTCAGTACGTACCTACTGGGAGGATGTAGATGAAAATTAAAGGCAGAAGCTTGAGAAGAGCAGCCATCTATTATACAGGCTTTGAAATGTTTGTGATACGAATTTCTTAGTTCGTGTTTATATAGATAACAGAGAAATGAGAGTTCAAGGCAGTTCAGACTACTTTATCCACACCATTTCATGGCCCCCTCTTTTTCTTTCCACGGGCAAACGACTCGAAGTTTCTAATCTCACTAAAAAAAGACCAACTAAAACCTGTTAATGACTCCAATTTCTCCAGAATAGTTATGTTAACTGCTAAAACATAGATCAGAAAGAAGAAGACCCCAAGTCAAAGTCAATGAGTTCAAACTGCAAGTGGAGGTACATGGAACTTACAAGATTTCATTAGCTAGAAATTTCCGCGTAGTTACTAGCTCTCTTAAGTCTGCGTGTTTCAAAAGCAAAACATGATGCAAAATTTAACGGACAACATAAGTCACCTTCAAAGTTCAAACAGCTTCTTAAGTCATATGCCTATACATTATTGATAGACAATATGTGAACACAACCGAATGATAGTAATTCTATTGTCCTTTTCTCTCATAACTAAAGAGTGAATTCTTCCAAAGGGAGCCTACTGGTAGATAGAATATATGTAGAGATAACTGAAACGGGATAGAAACCAAATGTATCAGTCAACTGCATTAGTTTTTCAAACACATTGCCCGACGGAACAAGGTTTCCATGAGATGCAGTCAATCTAGTTGTTGAACTGTAATAGCCCCTATAGTATATGACAATATGAAGGCCAATGGCAAAGAGAAGCCTTCTATTCATGACCACATTCTTTTCTCTGCATAGGATTCTATTCCCACCCATTACCAACTTAAATCCAACAAATTTATTGACAAAGAAGGTTACTGACCCAGTCCTGTCTATACTTTTCCACCACATTCAAATTGCAGTGAGCAAACATTGAAATCCCTAGCTTCCACCAAATATGGTCTATCAGCTGCTCAGGGGTGGCAAAAATGAACCCGACCCGAAAAGATTAGATTCGGGTCAAGCTTTAGACGGATTTGGGTCGATTTTGAGTCGACCCGAAAATGATCCGAAATTTTTAAATGGGTTCGGGTCGGGTTCGGATCGACCCGAAAATAACTTGTTTAACCCGTTTAACTATTTATATAGTATATATTACTTAAAAATTAGAAAAAAATAGCAAAAAATTTGAATTTAATTTGTATATATATATTTTTAATTTATCTTAATTTTAACTAATTTTTATTTAATTTATAAATTTGTCAAAATTAATATTTTTCCTTTTTAAATATATCATAATTAATAATTTTGATATATTATTATTAAAAATTAATATTTATAATTTTTATTTAATAATTTAATTATTAAATGGGTCGACCCGAGTTTGACTCGGTTATAAATAGATTGGGTTAGGGTTGACAATTTTAACCCATATAAATAAACGGATCGGGTTAGGTTTAACATTTTTTACCCGATTATTATATGGATTAACCCGGAACCGACCCATGAATCCACATTGCCACCCCTACAGCTGCTGAACTGCAATAATTTCGAAGTACATTTCAAATGCAACTAATACAACAAGCGGCCACCTGAAGATGTAAATGTTACAATTTGTAGCTTTCCATGAAACCTGTTCACTTCAGTTCCATAACGATTTCTATAGAACCCAACAGAAATCATAAATTAGCAGAACATATATAAGGTTGAGAGGTTTGGCTGTAAGATAAATAGATAAACACTGGCAGTGGAAAAGCATGAAGCGACTTTAGTAAGTTCAGATAAGCATATAACTACCAACTTGAAGAAAGAAGTTGAAGGATCCTTACCAAGAGAAAACGGTGAAAGACCTCCTTCCATCTACATCCTTGGTAATTTTCCTTTAAAAAAAGACCAGCCTTATTTCAACAGATGCTTATACAGACCAAGCTTTTCACAAGTTATTCCACTTGTCATCGCATTGGAGCGTACAGCGGAAGTAGGCAGATTCACCTGTAGTGTTTACAAAGCATATAATCTTCGGATCCCTGGAATTTGGTAAATGGCTGGAATGTTAAAAAACCTCAATAACCACAAAGCAAACAGCCAACTTGCTAGCTATAACTAGCATATAAGCGTGTATCTTTCTAGAGTAAGAAGCATGGTAACCTGACAGAAATAGACAGCCATGGAGAACTTGCAAAATGGAATAGGTGACGGTTTGGTTCACATAAGTCTCTTGAGTCATGCTACTAAGAAATTCTTAAAAGTTGACATGGTACATGGAGATAGATGGCTGAAGAATACCAAAATAGTTTTTTAAAATATTAATGATTATGGTAAGTAGGAAGACGTATAAGTTTGAAAATCTATACATACTTCCCAACAAAATCTGGGAGCTATGGATGTGGAAATCACAATAATTGGATCCTTTCTTTATATCCAGGCTAGCGAAAGAGAGTGACTGAAAATGTGGTTGTTAGCTGTTTTTGAGTTACAATTTACCAAGTTTTGTTGTTCAGACAACCTCAAAATGGTACTGCTGGTTCCAAGCTGAACCAAGGATCTATGCTGTCATTAAAGAGTTCAAGGTAAACAGTCCTTTCAATTAGAAAATAGAGTAAATAAGTAGTTTTATATTTTAAGGGAGTTCAAAGTTTTATCCAGAAGAGAGGAGATGAAGAATGTACATATTACCAAATATGGCAAGAATGACTGTATCAAAGTTTTATTCAAAGTTTTGCAAATGCATCAGTAAGTCCCATCACAATTATCAGCAAAACTGGAAAAGGCCCCTGATTATCAAGGAGCCAAATTTTATAAAGTGGAATCTGTAACTGTACATTGCAAGTCAGTAAACGAGGCTTATGACACTCTCACTGTCAATATAAACCGAAAAGGACATGAATAAAGGGTGCCTATTACATACCAATATAAATATGAGGTCTACACAAAGATTTTTGGCTATGATTCCTCAGTGATGTGTAGCCTGAAACAAATGCGCAACATGATCAATTTTTGGGTAGTAGAAAGAGACATAAATAGAAATTTTAGTATTGATTGCAGTTCTGATGTTTGATAGCCAATTGAATCTCTCCAGCCTCTTCCAAGTTCTTCAACAACAACAAACGTGTAGCAAAGTTCTCAGATTCCATGGGATGAGACTGCACAACATTGGTTGCAAAATTAAAATGACCTTGCAGAAAGTTTACATATAAGAATATGGCAAAAACAAGCAACCAAAACTATAAACAAAGATTAATGGTTAACACAAATATTAACAAGCTTAAAGTGCCATGTTTCACACATGTCCAATGACAAAGAATACAGCTTCTATGGGAGGAAACATTTTCTAAGAGGACATATATCCCATATTACTAATCAAATCATAGGAGTAACACCTGTCACAGGCTGATCACATAATGGCTTGGCCTGGTCTACCAGGTTTTAAGGTGAGACAAGCTTTTGGATATTAATGTGTCCGCCAAAAAAGGTAGCAAAACAATTCAGCAACTAAGTTTCCATTACTGAGCAAATATGTCAGAAACAATAATTTCCAATTAGAAGGGTTTAATTGGTGTCTACTCTAGACCTTAATAAGGTAGTAAGAACGAAGTTCACATTGAGGTACCAATATTCTGACATTCGGCATTGAAGACTAAAGAGCCACAAATAATTCAAGATCTCTTGCTTCCATTCAGAACTCCTAGTTATAGCCCAATCATACTATAGAAATAATCTAATTATACTGCTCCTACTGCTTATAAACTTCAAGTAATGCAGTCTTCAATATGTTCAACTTTGTTGCTCTACCTTAAGAGTGTTAGAGCCAACCGATGGGCTAAGACCTCTTGGATAATTTAGCCCTGCATAAACCCTTACTCTTATAATTTGTTCCAACGGTAAGCAGGTTTAGGAAAGATTGTTTGGTATCATATATTAAGTTTGCAATTCCAAAGAGCAACCATTGCAAACATTTAATCCCAAAGCTTTTTAGCACGCCCGCAAGATAAGTCTTCTTGACAGCAGGCCTCCATCAAATAATTGTAGCAGGTGATATCAGGTCCAAAACGCTTCTTCTTCTTAATCTCCCTAAGAATGCCATAGGCATCCCTCACTCTTCCTGCCTTCGTAGTACATCACCAGAGCATCGCACTTCTCCGCTTCCAAAATATTCATGGGCCGAGAGATTTCAGAAAATATCTAACATTTGGTTATGCTTCCCATTTGCATAGACAAACTGCAAAGCTTGGTCAGTATTTCAAAATTTTGGGAACCTTCTCTTCCTTATCATGTACCTAAAAAACATTACTGCTGAATCAGGATCAACAGATGAAACTGACCCACTAGTGCACTGAGCATATCATCCCCAATAGGAAAATCGCCACCAGCAATCGCTTCACCAGACTCCTTTGCTTCCTGCATCCATCTCTCTGATATCACCCATCCTAGGAGCCATCCCAACTTCCTCTTCTGCTTCAAAGTCTTGTTGCATTCCTCCAACCTCTGTACCAACCTATACCCTTCCGAAAAAATCCAATACCTAATAAAATTTGTCTTCCACTCCCTTACCCTAAGCTCATCCAACGTTCTCCTCCTCGATCTTGCCAGCCCTACAAAACCCATCAACAACCAAAACTGAGACAACAGACCCATTAATCCCACATTTCAAATTCCTCACTTCATCAACCAAACACTTTTATCTCCTCCAACCCAAAACTCCTACACAATACCAATTCACATAAACACCAAAACCCAGTTAACTAAATCCAATTCTTCCGTCAAGCATTCTATCGAAGCCTTGCGTGCGGTACCAAGATGTCCTTTTGCCGTAAGCTCAGCGAGCATTGAATTGCATAAACGTATTCTTGTCAGTTCATCAACTGGCAATTGATTCAACAATTTGAAAGTTTCTAAAGAATAATTATTGAGAATTAATAGGGGCGACCAAAGAGCGAGTGATGCAGACAAGAGTTGAATGCGGTGATCAGAAGCCAAGGGAAGTAGAGATACAGTGGGTTTAACTGGACGGGGAGAGAGAGAATTGAGACAACATGGATTGAATCAGGCGAGTGAGAGAAAAATTGGGTATGTTAGAGGCCCAGTAAAATAGCCTGCGGCGAGAGAACGGTGATTGAGGTGATGGGGACTAATAACGGCGGCAATTATAGGAGTTGAAGCAGTTGCCGGCGGAGTGGAGAGGAAACGATAGACGGTGGATTCGATATAAGGCGTCCATGAACGGTCAGGATTTGAAGAAGCTAACTATACACGCGCTAACCGTGCTGCTGCAGGCAATCCCGTATTTGCAAAATCCACCCACAAAATAAGTAAGTCGAAATTTTCAGGATATTCAATATGAGTTGGCAAAATCTGATCCCTCGATGTGTAATGACATTAAACCTTTTCTTTATTATCTTTCACGTACATTGTGCCTATTCAAAAAAACTTTAGAACAAATTTTTAATTTCCAACTTTTTAGGAACGAAAGACATTCCCGTTGCACATTTTTATCCATGATTTCTATTTATTGGCTTTATCTAGGAACTAAAAAAACCTGATATTTGATTTTTTATCAATAAAACTTCTCCAGCTATTAAAAATTATTAAACTTAGAAATTTTTTTCTAAGTCTTAACTTTTTAATTTATATTTTCACCTGTAAAAACTCTACGAGATAGGCTGCTCTAACGCTTCTAATCGTGCAATCTTCAGTCATATGTTCACTCTCAAACATACATTCATGTATATGTCAATTAAGTGTTTAAGGGTATTTCGTCATTAGAAATTAGAGGTCTGTAACCCTGATAATAAACTATGTTAGTTGCTTTCTTTTTCAAATTAAAATTTTGTAGGACTACAACCGCAATTCAAGTCCTTGTAGAGACGGATGGTAACCGTTTTATCCGAGCTCTATAAATACCACACTAAAATGTGCGAACAGTTCAAAATTCTCGATTTCGTTCTTCTCAAGTTTTCGTTCTTCTCAATTTCGTTCTTCAATTTCGTGCTTCTCGCTCTCGAAAGTTTATTTCTTTTGTCCAAACCCCTGCAATTCTTTGTTTTCTGGTTTCAATCGTTTGCTCGATTTCAATGGCGGAACTAGAAGAAGAAGAAGAACAACTCGTTCCCGTAATCGAAGAAGAAGAACGAGCCGAAGTAATCCAGAGCGATCCATGGATGAACTACAAATTCGTCGACCGGAAATACCTGTTCCGAATCGCCTCCCTCGTTGATGATCATTATAATCAACCAATCATCGCCGTTGATGATGATCACCAGATCGATCTCTGCCTCGTGATTAGGAGAAAAGATTGGTACTGCACCAAATCGGCCGAAGGGGAGAGCGCGCGCATCGATTGCGTCAAGAAATCGACGGACCAGTTCCAGAAATCGATCTCGATATTGAATCGTTCCAATCCGTTCGATGAATTGAATCGAATCTTCGTTGAGTTGCTTGGTTTCGACTTCGATTGGCCTTACCTTCATTTTGTCTACTTATTCATGCATCTTGCTTGCAGCAATCATGATCTTAATAGCAACAATAAGCTGTATCTAGATGTTGTTCTTAAAGTGTTCACCGCGCACTGTCACTACAAAGGAGGAGGAGAAGAAGAAGAACACCGTCAGTTGCCGGAAACCTTGATCGATTTTCCGGAAATTTGCGGATTGTGTGCGAAAGAGTTTTCATTCCCCGGTGGCAACGATGATATTACCGGTTTGGATTGCGGCCATGTGTTCCATGCTGATTGCATCAAGAGTTTCAATGAAGGCAAGGATGATATTACTTGCCCACTCTGTGGTTTTACCTTTAATTTTTGGATTTGAAGATTTTGATGAAAAGAAATTGCTGACATATTTTTGCTAAGTTTTTCTTAGCTTTAGTTGCCAGTGTATCAAAATACCAGTTAATAATTGAACAGTTATTTTTGTCTTTTCAATTCTTTTACGCAGTGTTTTCAATTGTTCAGAAATTTAGAGAACATAACTCCGTTTGTATGGGCATAAATTTTGGGCTTGGCTATATCACACAAGGTCCACTACATGAATTTTCAATTCGATTAAAAAAAAAAAAACATACCAAAAATTATTAATATTTTAGTTTCGAAAAGTAATTTTTAAATAATTATTTTTAAAATAGAAAATATTTTTATTTTTTAAAAAAAATTTAATTTTTTATTTAAAAATAAATAATAAAAAATTTATATAAATTTTTTTTAATTTAAATAATTTTTAAAATATTTATAAATATATATATATATATAATTAAAAATTAAAAAATTGATTTTGGGAACTCTTTGCCGAACGCCCCGAAGGAGCTCAATCTCTGCAGCCATGGTCTCTCCCTCTCTCAGACGAGGCCAAAGCTAAAATAGTTCTCTGTCAGGTAATTCAACCGATCCATGCTATCTTCTTTGTAGTTTGTAAAGATATTATTTTATTTATTTTGTTTCTTTTTGTAATTTTTTGGATTTCTTTGTTAGGTGAAATTCTATTTCAGTGATGGAAACCTTCCAAGGGTCAATTTCTTGAGCAAAACTGTGAAGGGAAGTGAGGATGGATGTGTCCTACACGAAAACTGTTTGAAGTGCCAGAGGAAACTATTCACGCCGTTGCTGAGGTGTTGAGGAACTCCAACGCCCTTAAAGTATCAGAAGAGTGTGAGTTATGGCTTACTCGACAATGTGTTTGTTTTTAGGTTTATGAAAGTTTACCATAGCTACTATGTAGACCTTCTTTTATATCGTTGTGTAACTAGAAATAGTTTTACTTGAAAAGTTCATGACTTGTTGAAGGGAATACCGCACCATTGTTGCTGGTTGATGTTAGGTGATGAGAAGTGTTGCCAATGTTGCTTCTGATCGCTTAAGGTTGATGTCTTAGGGAAGAGAGCTGTTAGAAGTACTGAACTGCCAAATGAAGAGGTAATAGAGCAGGTTGATGCACGGACAATTGCTGCCTCTCATTGCCAGATGATGTAAGCTTGAAGATGTGGAAGTTGTCTTCAATCATCACGGAAAGGTAATCCTGTCATGTTTTTTACCATCTCCAAAGGAAATTCTGTGATGGCAGACATGCTGAAAAAGTGTTAGAAAATAGTCCCACGTGGATAATAATATAATTTTGCGATGCTATATAAGATCCTGGGCCCTCATTATATCACTAATTGACTTTAGATTGTAGCCCAGTTTCTAACAGTTACTAGTAGAATTGTGCAGTTGTATGGGCTGCAATTTTAACATTTTGATATGGTCACATGCGAAGCTAACTCCATCTATCTAACGACGGTTTGCCTACCATCTAAAGTACACATGTTTCTTGAACAAGCAGTATTTTGTGCTCCAGTCACTTTTAGTACTTACAATATAATTATAAGGTTATCTTTGTCAATGGTTTATCTGCCTGGTTGCACACTTAATTAGCTTTTAGAAGCTATGTACCAGTTGGAACATATTGCCAAATGTGAGTAATAGATTATTACTTGAAGATTTACTCATTATTCTGAATTTATATTCACAATTAGTGATCACTTTTGTATATAACTTACTTGCCTTTGTTTGCTGCTTGCCAGTTATTTCTTCTATGATTCTGATTATGGTACTCCGTCACGTTTTATTCAAGATCTATCTCCTAGATGCTTGTGTATGTTGAATACTGAAGGTTATACTAGTTAGGTATGTTGTATAATTTTATCTTCCACTAGGAAAGAAAAGCTAGTGCTAGTAGAAGTTGTACTGAAAATTTGTGCCTCTTGTTATTAATGCCAGGTAAACTGTGTTAGGTTGCCATGATATATTCATGACAATAAGGCACTTCCATGGTACTGCATTGGTTGAATTTTCAGAAGGAAATGATGCTGAAATAGTTTTGAAATGGAACTTGGTTTATGCAGGTGCTGAATTAGAATTCTGATGAAGTAAGGATATATATTTTTTCCAAAGTTCCTTTCATATCACAAGCTTTCTATTATCTAAGCAGGAATCTTCTTCAATATGAATATTGGTTCTTTGGATTTCTTTCCCTTTATGACATACTCGCTATGGTGATCATTTATTGATATTGGGAGGACATTATATTCCCAAACATAGGCAAGCTAAACTAATAGTCAAACGTTTAAGCTATGCTCCGCCTCTTTCCTCCTATATGTTTTCAGGCTAAAGCTCCATATGATATAGCAATTATGTTGAGTTTAAAGTAATCTACATTACTTACTTACCACATTGATCTGTTTTGGTTACTAAAATACTTTTACCTGAGCTGAAATTTTACTCTATAAAGAGTTTTTTAACCGTTGAAGCAAGTTCTTTGTGAGTTTTAAGTGGATGAGCAAAATTCCTGAGTCACTTTCTCTCCACCTTCCACTTTGAAATTTAGGTGCGACTGTTTTTCAATTTTCTTGTATGTTATACATTTGTACCTTAATTTGTTTCTCTTTTTTTCTGTAGTTCATTGACTACAGGTAGGTAACTCTGGATTTCGTTTTGAGGATCCTGAAGCAGCAGTTAAAGCTCGTGCAAGAGCAGTACTTGTTGACAATGGGGGATTAGTTGTGAAGAATTGTGTTGCAGCTTTGGAAGCTTTGAGTAGTCATTCCATCCTTTCTCATGTATAAACTTTGTGATGTTCATGTACACAAACATGAAAAATAAAAGCTGGCCATTGCTGAGCATTTGTTGGTTTCTGTATACTAGATTTTGCTAATGCACTAAGTGGAAATATGATAGGTATGTTGAAGTAATTGTTTCTTTTGAATAAATGTTTACATGTATTTTTCTAAAAAGAATTTACCCTTTATTTTGTCCATGTCAGGTGATGTGGAAGAGGATTACTGAAGTAAACTCCGGAATTCAAGAGACCAGAAAGGATTCCGAGGACATAACAAAAATATTTGCACTTGATCTTCAAATTCAAACGGTATCGTGCAATTGTCTTTGGGCTTTCTTTAAAGGTTTTTTTTTCTGTAGTACCTCAACTTACATGTTCATACATTCACATGTGGATATATTGAAAATATTGAGTTTTCATTTTATTGCTCAGGAGCAGAAAGCAGAAAGGAGGTAAGAGGTCCAACTCTGATGCAGCTGATGCAAATCAGCAAGTAAATCTCAAAAAATTGCTGCTAGTGCGTAAAGAGTTAGTCCACGTAGCGTTAACATTTCCTCTACTTGTTCTAGTTGTTCCGTTAAATGGGGATTTTGTATTTAAGTTTCTTTTTGCGCAATACTTTCCACTTGCAATGAGGCATCTGTAGCTCATGTTACCAACTATTGCACTTATTAGTCTAATCCTACTCCTCTTGTACATATTGATGCTGGGTTTAAAATGTATAGAGAGATAGGTTTCAGTTTTTAATCGGTTAGAAAAACCCTCTACTATTCTAACGCATTAAAAACAACAGTCACCGTTACCCAAGAGCACTGTTTTTCTTCAGATATTCAGAACCAGAACGGAGTCGCGCAAAACACTGAAATTGCTTCTTCATTGATTCATTCAATCTCTGAAACTAGAATAGTGTTACACTTGATTAATTAGTATTCTACTGATACAACTACCAGTGCACTATCCATAAGGTTAGATCTGTACCTCAACAGATTCTCAACACTTATATGGAAGGCACACATATTCAACCCCAAAAAAGAAAAACCATAAACGATCGGAACTGGAGTCTGTGATTTTAAACCCATTCCAATCACAATCCTCTCTCAAAATTTTTACATTAAGGATTATCTAGCTAACAGTGAATGTTGGTGCTGATAACAGGGAAGTCCTGAGGAGTCAACCATGCATACCTAAACCTCACCGGAGCTCCTCGAACGATCGGCCTACCGTTACCGACGACGCATCTCTCGTTATCGACGGGTTTGATAGCTGTAGGGTTCACTCTTTCAACGCTGCTTAGACCGTAGCACCTGATGAACACTTTTGATTGTGGGCACTGGCATGTGTTGCTGATCAGTACTTCGTATTCCGGTTTGCCTTCGACAATGCTTCCTGTCTTCACTTGGCTGATAAGAATCGCTTTTGGATTGCATGATGCATCTGCAGCAACAAAAATCTCTGAATTGGTTAGCTACCTTTAACTAGCTTTGCAGTATTTCAAAAAAATTTTAAAAAAAATAAAGATTGGAGCAAGTTACCTGTGTTGTGGATGAAGAAGAGAAGAACGAGGAGGAAAGATGAGAAGAGCTTGAGCATGGAAACCATATTGTTAACTTTTCTTCAACACTAAGGAATTTGTTTTGAGATTATCTTGCAGGCAATGAATTGGAAGGTATTGAAATGATAGGGGTTTATTTATAGCAGGGTTTTCAGTTAGTTCTTAGTTTTTGCAATAAAAAGAATTGAAATTTGTTAGATTTAATGAAAGCTTTTCTTATTATAATAATGTTGCAAGATTTTAAAGACATCCATTGGATACAACCAAAGTTGAAAATTATGAGTTAATGTTGTATGTCACTTAAAACATATGAATTAATAAAAATTATTCTTAACAAGTGAAAGGCCTAAAAAAGTGCTGTGAAAATATTCATATAATAAATTTGATTAGGTTAAGATAAAATTAAGCAATATTATTATATTTATTAATATTTTTTAAAGTTTAGTGATGAAATAATAATAAAAAAATGAGTGGGGTGGTGGTTGTGGTTGTGTAATGAAGGAAGGGGGCGTTTGGGATTGCTTATGAAATGGAGCTTTTGTGAAATGAAGGGTATTTTTATCTTTTTTGAAAAACGAGCTCTATTTTTTTTATTTCTAAAAAAATAATAAAAATATGTAATAAAAAGATCTCACTCCGTAGAATTTTTCTACACTTTCTAAATTTTTAAATAAATTTTTTATATATTTATAAAATATGTATTGAAAAACGTGAAATGGAGAATTGAAAAGTTGGGTTGGGGAAAAGCAAAGCCAAACACCCCCGAAGAGTGGTGGCAGAGCATGAGAAAGTGTGACTGATTAAATTGTGTGTTTGTTTTGTTTGTTTTTGATGTCCCATTAAAAGAGAGTCACATGGAGATTGTGCAAAGATACAAGAGAGGTTCCATGTGACAATGGCTGAACGGATGTTAGGGCTTTATTTCAATGCAACTGAATTCAATTTTTTTATTAAAATTTTACTTCAAATATTTAACATATTTTAATTATTATTTTAATATAATTTTATTTTTATATTAAATTAGTTTTATTAAAATTTTATTTTAAATTTGATATCCTATATTTTAATTATTATTTTAAATTCTAATTCAATCAAAATTTATTTTTATCGAATTTTATTTTACAAAATTATATTTTCTTTTTTGTGCTTTTTGGATAAGTATTTTTTTAAAATATTGATTGTATTTTTTGTATTTATCAGATGTTTAAGTTGGATTATCTAAACCCTAGTTCTTTGTGTTGATCTTTCATGTTATCATTATTATGTTATCAATTTTCTAGAATATTAAATGAAACCTATAACATTACTGTTTCAAAAAAGGTTTGTTTATATTTGTGCTTTCTTATTAATATACAACAACTTGTGTATATGATCAAAGTAGCTAAGAGTTGACAATTGCTTAGAGCCAACAATAAGCATGATAAGATTTATTATTATAAAAGCTAGAAACCTTCATTCACATGGAAGAAGATAATACTGATAAAAAGAAACTGAAACATGTCTTTGACTTATCTTTCTTTGAACAAAGTTGTCAATATTTGCAGCTCGCCCTAGTAGTTGGATAAACAGTTGGTTACAGTTGAAATACATGTACAAGTTATCATTTATTTATAATTATGTATTTATGTGTAATTTATATATAAATCTGATTCATGTAATAACTAGACATGTTTAATTTGACTAATTTTATAACAACTAGTGAAACTAACAAAATGTTTGATTTAATTTTCATGTGGATGGAATGGAAGTGAACATGTATGTAACATGGGTTTTCCTTCATAAACGGTCATGAGCACATGCTATGCACATGCATTGCCTACTAAGTGCAACTTTCAACCATTTTAATTGCTTTTGATCTTTCTTATACTTTATTATGTTAATTCTCACATTCACATTATGGTTTTTGACTTTTTTGAAACATAATTGTTTATACACAAATTAATTCCGCAATTATCGGCAGTGATGATTTTGTCTCTTATTTTTTGTTAAGTAAATAAAGATTGTAAGTGAATTTTATGTGTTTATTTTATTTTGAAATTAGTTTGAAAGTAAATTTTTTCTTTGTTATAAAATTTGAATTTTAGTTATAAAAACTAAAATTTTATGATGTACATATTTTTATATTTCCTAGTATTTAAATTTTTTATAAATAATATATAATTTTTTTAAATAAAAAATTAAAATAAAATTTTTTACTTAATAAGTCATAATAACTACAGCCAAACAACACCTAAAAGTGATCGTTCGGTGTTAGATAGCATTTAGGAATGCTTATAAATAAAAAACATTTTTATTTTATTTTAAAAAATAAGTATTATTTTAAAAAATAATAATAATAAAATTTTATAATATATAATTTTTATATATTTTTTAAAAGTTTAGGTGTTCTAAAGTTGAGCTACAGAAGCTCCGTCTTTCTCGCCGTTAAGTTTTTCCTACTTGATTCGGGGAGGCGTTTGAGATTATATATGAAATAAATTTTTTTAAAATAAAAAGTATTTTTATTTATTTTGAAAAATAGATTTTATATATAAATTTTTTTTATATTTATAAATATATATTAAAAAATATGAAATAAAAAAATATAAAAAAGAGCGAACGCAATCCCAAACGCAATTACCAGTGAACCGAAAAAGGAAGAAAAGTGTGCTAATTCTTGAAGCTTGTTTGATCTTCAGAGAAAAGAACTTCATTATTCATTTGAAGGATATATCCCTACAATGTTTTTGGGTGCCGTTTATGATTACTTTTTATCTATTTTTTATTTTTATTTTATATTTTTTAATAAATATTTTTATAATAATTTTATAAAACTTTTTAACATATAAACAAAAAAATTTAGATCGTAAATATTATTATTATTTTACTTTTAGGTCAAAAACTATATATTTTTTTTTTAAAATTTTAAAAAATTTTTGGTTTTAGAAAAAAAAATTCAATAACACTTCAAACATTTCTATACATGCCTAAACAACGTTTGAAGTATGGATAGTTCAAAAATATTTTGGTAAATTTTAATCGCACAATATAAGTTCTTTTGAAATTGCCGAAACAAAAGTACTTTTACAAAAGCAAAAAAGTTAGAAATATTTATAAATTTTAAAAATAAAATATTATTATAATATATAATTTATTATGTTTTTAATGAAAAACCCTTAAAAAAGAACAAAACACTTTGAAAAATAAGGTAACAATAAAGTCATACAAAACCATAAACTTTGTCATAGGACGTGTAAACTCCTAGGCCAAAACCAAACTTTTTGCAATCCCAAACACAATTTTTTAGTTTTTCTTTATTTTATATTTTTTAATATATATTTTATAAGTATTTAAAAATTTAAAATATATAAAAAAATTTTACACAGTGAAATTTTTTTATTATATATTTTTATTTTTTTAAAATAAAAAAATAAAACTTATTTTTTAAAAAAACAAAAATATTTTTTTTTATTTTAAATTCTATTTCGTAAATCATCTCAAACGCACCCTACAAGTTTTAGTCAGACTGAACTCTCGCACTAAAAGTTCGTTGTCTCAAATTAAGTACTATTTTTGGCTGGTGCTATATTCGAGGGATACAGGTTTTGCTGAACAGGAAGATAGAGAAATAGAACATGAAATGATGAAATGCGAAATCGATCATCAGTGAAATGCAGGCTTTCTTCTGCCTTTAATTTGTTCGTTGCTGCTCAACTTGTTTTATACTTATGCTAGAAGCCGTGAAAATTATTACCAGAAGTTGCAATTATACAATATGCTATACCTGCGCTTCTTCTGTCAAAAATGTTTGAATAATACTTGAGAAAGATCAACTACAAAAATGAAACAGAAGGAACAGATAACATGGAGTGCCTTGTTGTCCTTGGACAAGTATTGGAAAATAGAAATCCCAAAGGTGTAGGGATTGGAATTTCCTAAGGAGTTTAACTTCGTCTATTATGCCATGAAGACTCCAGTTAACCAGAATTCACTTTCAGTGCCAACATCGAAGTATCAGAAAACCTTTTTCTATATATATATATATCACACATCACTAATATAGAAACATTACTGTTAACCAACTATTCTCAGTTCCCTCCATGCCCGAGATTTTACTTTGCTAGAGGAACTAATAGGCACGTACAAGTTTCGACGAAGACCACCATGACTTCTAATCAAATTCTGACTGCTTTCAAGTGGCGCCCGGTTCCATTCTCAGTTGAAGTTTTATTTGGAAGATTGAACCTGGCTTATAAGATGCAGTTTAGAAAATGATGTTATCGGAAGTTCAATTCACGTAACTATGGACTAAGAAGCGTATGATCATCACACGTAGTCACAAGGTCTAATGATGTAATAGTAGTACTTGTATAAGATTTCCATTCTTTAATCTACGGTTGTGTTAATGTCTTCAGAGAAGGTTTTCTTCATGATGTTTACTCTGATAAGCGATTATGAATATGATGATGGATTCTGATAGAGGCTCTTGGATTTCATTTTCACTGATTTCCTCAATATATAATCTGTGGGGATCAAATCCACACAACCCCTTTACTATACTTGTTTCATATGGGAACTTCTATTATATTCCTTTTATTCTTTTGCATATATACTCTGATGACAAGTTGAAACTTCTTAAAGATTTATATATGGTTGGGATAGGGCACCCTATTTAGAATGCTCCAAATCTAATTTTTATTATTAGATATGAAAAATTATGAATCAGTATATTTGTGTAAAAATTTTAATTCAATTGGACGATAAATTAGTCTCTATCCTACCTCTGATCAAGTGCAATATATATATTTGTAATTTTCTCTTTTTCTATCATATTACGGGATGGAATTTGATTCGTGATTTGATGGTGCTAAAATTTTATCAGAAAAATTTTTAACTCATAATTTTTTATATTAACGGTGAAGATTAAATTTGAATCATTCTAAATAATGAATGCCCTATGGATGTCCTTAAAGGTTGAGAGGTGCCTCTATACCCACCTTTTATGTATACCTTGTTTCAAGATATTTGATAAACTTGATTCCATATGTTGGCCTGCGAGGAGTTGCCATTCTTAACATTCTTCTCAACTGTTCCATCACATTGCTAGTGCTTGCAGATTCCATGTCTCAACTCATACAAAAGGAAGAACCTAAGAAACACTACTCTGCACTGACTAGATATGTTTAAACATCTCGTAAATTTTCTCGAGAACTTGCAGAATGTAGTAGTACACAGGGAAGAAAAGATTTCAGCTGAAACTTGCATAGTGCAAGCATGAACTTGTTAGAAGCAAAGCGCATGAACTTCAAATTCAGCAAGAAAAGAGAATTTATGTACAAGTATATCTTTCAAGATATCATTCTGTTTTCTGTAGTTCATTATTCAACTTTCTATTTACATTTGTATCTGATTGAAAGAGAATAGAAAGCTAGGACTAACTTTCATCTACCATCTTTTCTATCCTACCATTTACAGGTTACCAAAATTTATTTATATGATGATTCTCTTCAATTTCCATTAGCTCAAGGATCGGATCAAGCGGAACGTTTGGAAAGAGCAACCTTTGAAAAAGTTTCCGAATAAGAATCTGGCTGGGCTCGTCTCATCGGATGTCTTTGGAGGCAGAAGAAATGGATTATTCTTCACCTTTAGAATCGCCTGCCCCATTTGATTGCGTATGGAATCAATCGTTTTTTCATCCACAGGGTTGCCAGACATGTCTGAGACGTAAAATGTGTCTATGGCTTTCCCACCTTGGGTACAGATTTCTGCTCTCAAGATTGTTAATCCATTTTCACGGAAAACTCTTGTTATGTCTGAAAGAAGGCCAACTCTATCTTCCGTTCTTACTTCCAATTCCAATCCCTGTAGTAAGTAATTTAGACAAAATTTTAATTGTCACCACAAAAGAGGTGGAAAATCGTGTCAGGTAGAACCAACTATAAATGAAACTGTTTAAAATTTACCTCAAAAGCACGTCTCTGAATAGCTGCCTCAAGGCACTGAATCACACGCTGTCGTTCAGCTTCTGATCTTATGGGCAGCCCATTAATGTGCCTTATGTAGTATTCCTGTAAGCACCAGACACTCGTTCTTAAATTCCATATTCTTCTAAAGGAATGCCATTCTATGTCAGACTTAACATATGAAGATGCTTCAATGATAAAACTGTATTGATAAAAATTATGATTCGAATCAGTACCTGATATGCTTCTGTCTTTCCGGTGTCAACAGTGCCATGAAACACAACATACTGCATATCAGTCAGAGTACAAACAGTATCGAACAGAAGTTTGGGGCGATCCTTTGATTTCAAAATAACAACGGTATAATCCTTTGCTCTGCAATCCGTTACAGAAGCCTGAGGTCTAGACTTGTCATCATCAACATTAACAATCTCATTCCTTTCATAATCTCTATCGTCAAGCATCATCTGATGCAACCTTCTTTGTGTATGTGTTGAACCTACGGAAACAGACATCTTTACTTCCCTCAAAAGATTATCGCCTTTCAGAACATTGCAGAGGAGTTCCTTGATTGTGGAAAGCTTATCAGGGTCTTCAATCGGTAAGCCTGTGGATTCTTCTGTTACACGTAGAACTGCAGCAGCCCTTGCATTATGAGTCCAGACTTCAGCCTTCACAACATTGCACTGAAGATCAGTGAGCACGGCGGACACTTCTGATAACAAGCCAGGCCTGTCAGTGCCTGTTAGTTCAATAGATGTGCACATATCAGAAGGCAGAACACCAACTATCTTCTCAATGGAGGAGGGAAAGTAATCGACTGCCTCAAGTCTCTACAATGTCAAGCATAAAACAAATTACATGTAAAATCACTAACAGTATCACAAGATTGATGACAACTGTATAACTACCATTTAACAAATCAAGTCTCCATAGTAACGCAAACAGTGAAGTTAGCTGATCTACATGTCTATCTATCCACCACATACATGTCAGTAATAACGACTTAAATAAAGACAGCAACGCAATGGAATACAAATTTCCATGTGTTACTAGCTTGCTTGGAATAATCAAGTGTTTTTATAGTAGTTGCAGACTTCATGAAAACTGCACATCTTAGGTATTCTAAATCATTGAGCTTTCCAACTGAATGCAGAGATTCATTCACATAAACAAAACATTCAACACATGGCTACTGTCAATTGAATATTAATTCTACTGATAAGTTTCTTCCTTGACCATTAGGTCTCTAATCTTGAATGCTTGCAGTATTTGAATACATGAGAAGAAAAAGTTGAAGACCAAAATTTCATTAAAATCATACACCTGTAAGAACATTATAATCAACTCAAACTTGTGTGAATGCTTACCATCTGAATTTGACTTAAGATCTTCTCGTCCAAAATCTTATTCCCATCACTGTCAGTCACTTTGAACACTGGAAAATCACAGGAACAAAAACCCAATTTTAAGGAAAACTCGACCATTTTATAACAAAAGGCATTACTTCTAGATTTGAATATTGAAAAAAATGCCTCACCATCCATAAACCAGCATCCATCCGAAGACATGTAAGCTTTACTTATGATAAGATTTAAGTCGGCCAACACTTGAACAACTCCTAGAAGAGTCCCATGCTTGTTAACACTATCCACCTGAATTATGAAAATTTCTAAATAATCAGTCAACAATTGGGAAAACTTTATTTCTTTTATCATCAAACTACAAAAAAAAAAATTGTTTGAATACATACTCGGATAACGGTTTCATTGTCGCAAGCATCGTTATCGATCACCACCCTTCATCAGAAAAATGATAACATGAATCTAATTAACAATTAGTCACATAGAGAACAGAGAAATTAATCAAAACCAATGTTGGGATAAATTCTAATTAACGAATATTAATAAGGATCAAGAATTCAAAGAAAATAATGAATAGTTACAGAAACTGTAGTAAAAGTAATTAACCTGACAAATCTTTTTGATTCAACTGAAATTTCCAAAGTTGTTAATAATAATAATAAAGCTGAAATTTATCGACCGTTTCTGTAATCAAGGAATAAATCACCAAAACTCAAGACCATAAAGAAGTTAATGACTTTCATGAGCTCCTTCGACCTAAATCCCCAAAAAATTTCACCAGAAACACTCCAAAAAAACGTACAAAATTCAATAGAAAAAGAAAACCCACCAAAGAAAAAGGGTAAAAAGCAAAATTTGCCGGTTCATCTTATACAAGAAACAATTGAAACAACAAATAGCTTTACAATAAACCAGAAGAACTAAATTAAAACCAATACAAAATCCCAACAAAACAAAATTAAACTATTTAAGAAGAAAAGGGAAAGATTAAAATCAACCAAGACAAAAACGCAGAACAGAAAAGAAAGAAAAACAAACCTGAGCCTGTTCATCTTCCTAACAAGCTTCGCATAAACATCATCATCATCATCATCATCGTACTTATCTTCACAGAACTCACCCATCATCGTCTTCTTCTTCTACTACAAAAATCACTAAAAAATAAAAACAACAGAAACAAACCCAACCAAGAAACACACTACACGAGTCTTCACCAAAAATCTATGTAGTG
Organism: Acanthochlamys bracteata; assembly: GCA_019914995.1. Classification (NCBI taxonomy): domain Eukaryota; kingdom Viridiplantae; phylum Streptophyta; class Magnoliopsida; order Pandanales; family Velloziaceae; genus Acanthochlamys; species Acanthochlamys bracteata. Next base: position 10,055,955 of record CM034129.1, on the reverse strand, counting down.
TGTTCCACCAAAATTAATCTTCTATAAGAAGAGAAAAAATATTTATTTGGAAAGATTCAAGAATTTTCCAAATATAGAAAGAATCGAAACAGGGAAGGTATGAAACAAAGATAGAAGAGAAAGAAGGGCGAGGAGCGAGTGCAGCGGATGGTTTTAAACCGCCACTCAAACCTTGAGCTTAGATTTCCTACCATCTCGGGAATTACCGTTAACATACACTCAGCTAGCTGCCATGCCACCTCACTGGTTTAATTTGCTTTAGGTGGGCATACGTACAAAAATTTTTTATATTTTTTAATAGAAAATGCATATAAAAATCAGTATATTTCATTAAAAATACTCTAATTGAATTATTTTTTATTTCGGTTATGCAAACGCTTAATTAGTATTGTGTTGTTATAATTGAATTCAAAGGAAACGGAATTAAAATAAATAAATAAATAAAAATCAGTTCAAGTTCGATTGAGAAAATACCAAACAAAAATCAGTGTACCATTCCATTCATTCTTTCTCGTTTTTCATGAGAAAGAACAACCCAACTCAAATAACTTCACACAAAATAATGAAAACATTTTTTTGTTGAAAGAAATAATTGATGTAGATATCTAAATGATCTAAAAGATTAACTCAAAGGTTCCTTTTGATTTTGACATTCATCTTCCAAAATTTTAATGCATGTTGAGATTTCAGTCTCCATCCATTTGGTATCAATCAATTTCGTAGATATTCTGCATGACTTTTAAAATACTTATAATTTTAAATAAATATTTTCGATTTTTACAATAAATTTCTTATAATAGTTATATAAAACTTTTAAATTTATAAAATATAAATATATGTCATAAAATTTTAATAGGTATAATTTTTGTATTATTTACTTTAAATTAAAATTTTAAACTTGTTTTTCTGAAAAGTTGTACATTTTTTTAATTGTAGAAAAAGTCTATATCACTCTGTAGTATGTAAACGTACCTTTCATAAGTTCCTTCATGAGTCTTTAACTGAGCTCTATGGAAACTAAAAATTTATAACTAAATTTTTTTTTAAAATAAATTGAAAGTTGAATTTTATTTTTATGTTTCAATTTTTTAAAAAGTAAGTTAAAAAAGAACTCAAAATTTAAATTGTAATTATTTATTAAAATGAGTTGAAAATGTGAAAGTAAAAATTAAAATAAAAATTTTATCGAAAATAAAACTCAAGCAGAAATATAATTCTGAAATTTTTTTAACAATAAAATACATAAGTTTATCAAAATTTCAAATATATAAAAATAATTTAAATTTTGATAAATTGAAACACGTATCAAAAGTTTTAAATTATGCTATTGAATTATCCATAGAAAAGGATAGTATTTCAATGACAAAGGATACGATTACGTGACACTTTGTTTAGTCGACTCGTGGAATAAATGAAGGTGTATACACGTAGAAACTAAATATCTCACATTATCGAATTAATTATTGTTTTAAATTTATGCGACTATGCGAGATGGAAATTTTATTCTTTTGTCTTATATTAATAATTGTTTGGCTTGACAAAGTTACAAAAATAGATCCCAAAATAACCCAACTAACTAAGTGCATATTTATTTAATTAAATAAAGACATTTCAATATTTTCTTTCAAATTTGATTTGGACTATTTTAAATATTTAATTTTATTTTATTAAAATTTTAACTTCAAATTTATTTTACATGTTTCAATATTAATTTAAGTTTTACTTCTATCAAATTTTAGATTTTATCAAATTTTACGAATTATATTATTAACTAAATCACATTCTAAACTTTACTTTTTTTATTTTAATTTTGAATTCAAATTATCTTTTATATTACAATTAACATTTCACACTTTAATTTTACTTCTAAGAGACTGTTTTGATTACGTAAAATTGAATTTTATAAAATAAATTTAATAAATTAAAATTTGATTGAATAGAATTTGAATAGTAACTAAAATACATAAAATTAAATTTGATAAAATAAAATTGATATAGAAATAACAATATAATTCAAAGCAATAATTAAATTTTGAACTTAAATTTGAAAAATAAAATTGAATAGCTCTTCAACAAATTTGAAGAGCATGTTTTAAATATTTGTAATTTTATTTTTTCAGTCAGATTTTGAGTTTCGAACAGTTTATATGTTTCAATTACACAAAAAATTTAGAATTCCACTTTCACATATAGAACTCCAGTTCTAACTTTTTTATTTACATATTCTTCAATACAATTATATTTTTTAATTTTTAATATATTTTCAAAATCTATTAAAATATAAATACTGAATTTTATTTTCACTTTATTTTTTAAAAAGTTTATTTTTTATTATTTATTTTTATAAAACTCAGTTACGGATATTTGAAATACGTTCGAAGTGACTGATTTAAATTACCACAACATGCGATATGATAATTAATTGTTAAATTGGTAATTATCTATACGTATTTATATATAGAAAAAAATTTTGATATTCCACCTCTGCTATTTTGAGTGTATTTATCTACCACTTAAAATTTATCTTTTTAAATCTACTTTTAATATAAAAAAACTATATAAATATTTTTTATTAAAATTGATCAAAATTTATTTTAAATTAAAATAAAATAAAGGAACGGACATTAGTATAATTATTATTAATAGAATCGGACAACCTCTAGAATCAGGCGAAGACCGTTGATACTTAACGCCGTAGAAAACTAAAAAACTTAAATATAAAAAGGAAATCTTTTGTTTAAACTACTTTCTAGACAGCCACGTCACAAGATATCCGACGGTTTATACTCTTCATCTTTTATTAAAAATCTTGTTGGCTTCATCAAGGCCGTAGAATTGTCGTGTCTTTCGTGTGAAACATCCCGTCGGTGAAGGGAAGAGTCACGTGGGTCACCACCGTCTGTAGCTTTTTCTGGGCTGTATTCAATTGTGGGCCCATTTAAGTATCGCAAATATCTTTGCTCTGCTTTTTTTTAAGTAGACTGAAAATCATTGTTTATGATTATCTTGTTAGAGCTTTAGCAATTTCAGCCCCTCAACAAAATGAAAATTTCATATTAGAAGCCTAATAATGGCTTTTCACAAATTTCAACCCAAGTAGCGATGGAACATAGATACAACTGTAAGAAATATCTTATACATATAGTTTTATGTAAGCCTCGAGTATATAGTCTACATTCCAAAAAAAAAAAATTTCTGTAGATGGTATTTGGCGAAGAAGGATCGATTTGTAGTGATTAGTTTTAGAGTACGTTTGGCTTACCATTCCAAAAATAATATTTTTTATTTTTTTATTTCATATTTTTAAATATTTTTTTATAAACTTTTAAAAAATTATTTAAAAATTTAAAAAATTTTACGCATCGAAATTTTTTTTTTATTTTAGGTAAAAAAATAAAATTTACTTTTAAAAAAATAAAAATGTTTTTTATTATAAAAAACCTCTATGGGCTCTTATGTGGATGTTCCTAATACAGTATAGTTTGGCTTTGCTCGTTATAGATGCTACGCTAGTTTTACGCACATCGAGTGCAACATGGACAAAATTATCGCGTTACATGTAAGTCGAGTCCAAACTTGTACGTTAAAGAAAGTAATATATGATCCGATTCATAAAAATTTGAAATGATTCATTTAAAATTGAATTCGAATTTTATTTTAAACAAATTCGAATCAATTTCAAATAGATTCAAAATTAATTCATTTGAACTATATAATTATTTATATAATACATACTAGTTAATAATTAAAAATATTTAAAATAATTAAATTTAATTTAACTATATAAATATTTTTAATTATAGTATAATTTGATTAGTTTTTATTAATTTATATATTTCATTAAAATTAACTTTTTAGTTTTGGTTTTAATAATTTTGATTATTAAATAGATCGTTTGAGTATGTCTGATTATTAAATTAATTAGATTATAGTTGATAATTTTGACTTATATTAATATGTGGGTTGGTTAGAATTTAGTGATTTTAATTTGATTCTTTTAAATAGCTAGGTTCAAAGACCTATTAACTCGAATTGCTATTGTGACGAAACTAAAATTTTTTTCAAAACTAATTGACAATGAAAAGATTAATCCAAATTTTTATAAATATTATTTCAGAACCATAACCTGTAATCTAGCGAAGCGTTTTTTTTTTTTTTTTTTTTTTTTGAATTGAACTGATGCGGACTATTTGTCTTATAATGAACTTGGATGGAAGATAAAACGAGCTATCTGTTTTGAAATAAAGTAGACTATTTGTATAAAAATATAACGGACATTGTTTTTAATGAAATGAACTATCCGTCATAAATAAAGCAGACTATTTGTCCTATAATAAAGCGAATTATAAAAGCTCTAAATAATCTGGATAATTAAGTTAGATTTAATTTACATTCTGGACTAATTCTGTTAAGTTTGTTTAATTGGCAATAAAAAAATGAGATAATTTTTATTAATATATCATTGATAAGTAATATGAAATTAAACTTTTCTTAACAGTCACATTTTTGTGTTCAACTAAGAAGTAAAAATTTGCATAAAATTGCATATTTTGTATGTCCGCCCTCATTTGACGGTAATGAGATTGGTGATATATCGTGAAGTGAACGATGCTTCTCGTGTCGTTAAAAAAATGATGGTTTTTTGGTAGGGATGAAGTGTCGCGTAATGTTTCTCTTTATCGCATGTTTATTTATGGTTAAAACTTAGTTTTTTTTTTCAAACACTGAGTTTAAAAGAATTTATATGTTTATTAAAATTTCTACTTTTCCTAATTTACTTTTTTAAACTCTACAATTTCACAACCATATTTTAAAATTAAAAATTTTACTTCATAAAATAATAAAAAAACTAAGCTCAATTCAAACAATCACTTTTAGTAATTTATTGTTTGTAATTGCTTCCGATAACCTCGCTTTAAGTAAACAAGCTCTGAACACTTCACCGGGTATTCCGGCAAAGACGTTTTTCATTTTCGGTCGTGACAATTTTTTCTAGAATATTTGGTAATTGCAAAATCGGAACACATTATAGAAGTTTGGCAATTTGAGTGTTAGTAGGTGAAACCTAGTATAGAGATCAAAACGGGCCCAGCCCGGCTGAGCCAACTGCGCTGCGCAAATTGGATCGAACCGGCTCAGCCCGTTTAGATGAGTAGAGATAAATATGATATCATATTTTTTATCTTAAATAATAATAACAATTCTATCCAATTTATGACATATATTTATCCGTAGTTTTAATTTTAAAAAATTTAAACTATTATAAAAACTTTATTAGAAAATAAAATAGAGTATCAAGATGGTCTTAAAGAAACAACACTAACATTTAAAAATATATGTTTAGGTTTACACCTGGAAGTTGGAGTAATCACATCAGTACGTTATTCTTAAAGTTTTCCAGAAATCAAAGACGGTATTCAGAAATCACGATAAACTTCTGCTGAAGTTCATACGTGAACCAAAGATAGTCTATAAATCTATCCTTCAGTATTTGTTAAATGACCTTTCTATATAATATAGAAATGAACCATAGCAGGTTCACAGCATGCATTCATATTACAACACATACAAATAAGATCCATCTACATTCACTATCAGTAGTCCATTCTATAGATATTGCTATGCTACTAACTTTTAATTTTACAGTAATGTGGTTATTCTACTTTGGTTATAAGTATAATTTCAGAAGAAAATTTCAGTACTTCCATTTACTCCTTCAGCTGAGTTGATTTGAGCGAAGCTGGGTAGAAAATCTTCTTAGTGCCAGTTGCATCAACTAACCTTTTGTTGAGAGATTCAGTTGGAGGAACTCCGGGAGTGGTGATTACGAGCTTTCCGAAGAGCCATTGCATGACTTCTGGAGCCAGGACCCTGTAAGGAAATAGAAACCTGAACCATGGGGGATAGACCACATGTCGTGCACGGCGGCATGCAGATTTAACAATGCTCTGGGCACAAGCTTTGGCTTCTGCCTGGGGAAATGGTCCAATCATCATCTGCATATGTCAATATTGTGATAAGTTCATATCGTTTCATACTATAAAATTTACAGTAAAGTAAACTACAACCAACACCATTCATAACATGTATAGTCCCAGTTTGGCATAACCTTTAAATTCACTACAAGTACATCTTATCTACAAAATTGTTCAACAATGATGAAGTTCGCATACGATCATTTCCAAGTCAAGTATGCATCTATTTAGGTTTCCAGTTCTGCACGGCTTCATACTACCAAACAAAAGATAGAAACTCCTACCTTGATGTCGTATACTGAGGATACTCAAAACAGAATCTGGCATATCCAATATCTAATGCTGGCTGAATGAATGATATAATCTTATTCAATATACTTTTGTCTTGTCATTCTACCAAGCAAAAGGAGTCGGACTTACATCTCTCTTGTCTTGGTCAAGTTCCATATCACCTTGATCATTGAGGAACTTCCCTTGTGTCATCTCCGACTGAATTCCACCTGGACTCACTATCGTGACCCCAATATCTGGGGCAAGCTCAATACGTAATGTCTCAAAAAAGTGGAGTGTTGCAGCTTTACTAGCCTGGATATACAGAAATGAATAAACAAGTCAACCCTACTTAACAAAAGAATGTCCAAATTGAGTTGAGAAGTCAATGTCAAATGTTCAATTCAGAGGACACTTACAGAATAGAAGCTTAATCTGGGGAAGAAACCCCAACCTGCAGATGAGGCCGTGACTACAATTCGACCTTTTGTCTTTCTAAGATGAGGGATAGCATAAAATGCAGGGTACACAGAACCCCAGAAGTTAACATCCTACATTGGTCAATTAAAATTCACAATGAGAACATAAATTGAAGATGTGACTTAGCAATAAAAAGTAACACCTTAATTTGATTAGTCACCACAATGCAGAAATCTTGTTAAAGCGTAAGTCTTCAAAAGCTTGTTTAAAAGATGAAACTACAACGACATGGTCAAAGACATACCATGACTTGCTGAAATCTTGTTACATCAACAATCTCTTCAAACAAGCAATTAGTACCAACACCGGCATTCATCATCAAATGATCCACTGCAATAAGATGGTTCAGAGCATTATTAAATCTGTACCAATAACTGTTAATTGCCAATAAGGTGGTTCACTTGTTAGCTAGGCCTACCATAAACAAGCATGAGTTGCTCAAATCATTGTGTATATCTGAAGGCTCACCAATATGACTTGCTAAATTAACAATCAAGTAAGCTCACCAGACATATCTATTGGACTAAAGACCTGAAGTCCCAGTCAAAGAACCAAATAAATTGGAAATTTTAAGTTGTTCATGCATATTTATTTTCCATTGTTTCAGCAGTTAGTCCTAGACATTTTATCTTCATTGTTTGGGTATTTATCGAACTTGTTAACCGAAAATTAAGGAGAACGATTCTCAAATTAATTAATTCAGTTGACTTGTGAGAAACAAAAAAACCTTCCAGTCATATAAAGGTTGCTACTCTTTTGGATAGCGTTTGGAAGTCCATTTATAAAATCGAACCAGTTAAATTTGCTCAAGAAACTAAAGATGGAAAGCTTCAGAACTCACTTCGGCCAAAGTGAGTGATGGTCGCCTCGACTGCTTGCTTACACTCGTCTTCATTTGCAACATCGGCTCGAATGACAAGGGCATCGGGAGAGCCTATCTCCATGCATCTGTTCGCGATTTCTCTTAGAGCATTCTCCCTTCTTGCCACTAGAGCAAGGCGTGCTCCTCTCCTTGCATACTCATAAGCAATGTGCTGCATGAAACAGAGACCCAGAGGATCCTCAGCGGCATTTTAGCAAACACCATTTAGGCGCATAATCGGGTCCGTGAGTTTCTATAATCTTATAGTATGCAGATGTCACAATACAACAATCTACTGTGATAAAAATCAACTTTTGCTTAACACGCTACAGAGAAGGAACACAGGAAGCAAGAACCGAAAAAGAACGAACCTCGCCAAAACCAGACGAAGAACCAGTGATTAGAACAACCTTGTTGGCCATGTTCTCGGGATACAAAGCAGATACAACATTGCTGATAGCTTTAAAGAAATACAATACAGGAACAACGCAACAGAGTGTTAACAGACCAACAGGAAAAACCATCAAGTTGAAAAGTTTGCTAATCAACACACCCATGCTTCTTCTTCTTCTAATCGACTCAAAATTCAATCAAAGATTCAATCTTTCTTAAAAATTAGAACAAAGAGAGCGAAGATTCGTTCGAAGAGTTTCAAGTAAAGTATAAAATGGATTCAAGAGAAGGTTGCAGGTGAAGGGACACGTAGAGAACACGTGCCAAAACGGAATATTGATTTTTTGTGAAACGTTTGGGCTTTTAATGGGCTTTTGGTTTGGATCACAAAAATTTCATGGACCAAATTGATCCAGCATCATCACTTTGAAGAAAAAAAAAAAAAAAAAAAGAGTCAAGGCTTACGTAGACGGTACAACTATTGTTCCTTCTAGAGTTCAATTGCTGTCTAATATATTTATTATAATGTAGACTACTTTGTATTTACTATCAGATGTAAACAACTACTTGGATGCAAATTTGCATCTCTATAGGTTGCTCTTGATTTTGTTCTAGTTCATCAAACGAATCTCCACCACAACATCAAATTAGATTTGATTATTGGCCTATGTAAAATCAATATAAAATGTGTTTTAATATCACCGGACTCTTCTTTTTGTGTTAAATTTTAAATTCAAATCAGTTCTCTTTCAGATTCTACTTTAATTTTTATAATGAAGTGTTTTTTCTCACTAAACTTTAGTGTAAACTTCACTATAAATTTCACTTCACATATTTCATTACATATCCGAATTTTATTTTTACTAAATTTTATTTCTAATCAAATTCCATTTTATAAAGTTTAATTTAACATTATTAGAACAAGGCCTTAACGAACTAACTATTGCAAATAATTACTACTTAGTATATGAAGTCAATAACGACTAAGTTGTAGAAACTCATCTTCGGCAAAGGGGTAAAGCCTGATGCAGATGCAGGGAAAACAATTCTTCCTTTGCTCTTCTTCAGATGCGGAACAGCGTAGTATATTAGATAGTCGGCGTTTAAGAGTACTTATAGAATAAAATTTTTCTAAATAAAAAATATTTTTATTTTTTAAAAAAATACATTTTATTTTTTTATTTTAAAAAAATAATAAAATTATATAATAAAAAGATTTTATTATATAAAATTTTTTATATTTTTAAATTTTAAAATAAATTTTTTAAATATTTATAAAATATATAAAAAAATTTTTAAAAAATTAAAAAAAAAAACGTTAGGAAAACGTTCAGCTAAACGCCTCCTGAACCCTACAAATTTGTATCCTAAAGGAAGAAATTTTGTTGAATCGGAAACAGAACCACTGGAACCCAACCAGTATAAACTATAAAAGAGAGGTACCGGAGTTGCAACTAAAATCCTGATAAAGTGCCTGAATAGTGACTGAAATTTTCTCAAACCAATTCTTCTATATTAAGTCAAGAATTCACTTCCACTGATAGGACATGATTCCAACAGTTACCCTTTCTTTTCAATAAAGAATAAGCTTAGCATTGGAATTATCACGTGAAGATTAAATGCTAGAACTGAAAGTTCAAAATATACAGTTTTAGAGAATAAAAATGATGATAATCAGTTGATCATTTTGAAAATATTACCTTGGAACAAGATTGCTTGCAGCTAGTTGATCGAATAACAAACTAGTGCCTTGGAATTCCGTTTAAGTATATCTTCAGCAATAATTACTGATTACATCGGACCTTGTACCTGTAAGAAAAAAGTAAACAATATCAAATTCAACATAAACAATTACAGTAAATGAAAAAAGTCAAAATCAAGTGCCATTGCAGAGTAGTGAAGTACAATCAAAATAATAAAGACAAAAGCATTTTGGAGAATGATCATGTCAAAAGCATGATCGTCCAAGTTGTGCTTCCTGCAAAAACAAAGCATACCCCTTGGAGTTCATCATCGCAGGTCGCAAAACAGATCAATTTTACTATAATTGAAAGCTGCAAAATTAAATGATGCAAGAAATGGGCAAGTCATGAACAAATGGCATTACAGTGTAAATTAAATTCCCAGATAAGCTCATGACAAAGAAACCTCCAACGTGCATAGCAATATTTACACATCCAATGTAGATAAATACATCGAGAATTCATGAGAATACAACAAGCAAACTGGCTTCCTGATGACTCTAGGACGATATGAAATGAGATTTACTGATTGCGTCCTTCCTAGGGTGAAAACGTGCAACGGCTGTTGCACTCCAAATTTCAGCTGCTAACTGAAGATGCAAAATACATGCAAATTGGTGGATCAATTCTGAAGATTGATAAGATTGCCGAGGGTACAGTCCAGATACCGTCACCACATATCAGGCCAGATGCAACCGCACCAGCATAGTCCTCTGCCTCCTTTCTGTTGATCTTTTCCCAAACGAAGAGAATCACAGTTCCCACAAACATGTCAATAGCAAAGTATGCGCCAATATAGAAAGGGACTGCCATGGCCATTGGAATTGGGATGTACTGTGAGACATTCTTAGGTGTCACATCTCTCAGAATGTTGATGATTAATGCCAGCACGAAGAAAACAATGCAGATTTTGACACAGTGTTTTGGCAGAGCAGAGAAGCCCTCGACGCCCAGAATAGCCATCTCCCTGAATATGACAGCATAAGGCGCCTTGTACACACCATCAGGGGATCCAATGTCAAAGGCAGTCCAGTATAACCAGAAGGTCAAGGGGGCGATGATACATCCAAGAGCAGTGCCAATGAGCTGAGCCACAAACATGGACCTAGGTGATGAGAAGGTGAGGTAGCCAGTCTTGAAGTCCTGCATGAGGTCTGCAGCAGTAGAGACTATTGACATCATGACGCCACATGCCACCAGCCCGGCCATCACACCACCTTTAGAACCAACCAGTGCTGAAAATATGAAAAGGCCAATCTTGCCATAAGTGGAGGCCAAGTTCCAATCTGTTAGGCCAGTGCCATAGGAATTGCAGAAGGCGAGAGCAGGAGCAAGGATGTAGGAAATGAGGATCAAGTACCATGGAACTTGGGGAAAGATCATGGGGATTGTCACAATTGAGATTGCAGCCAGACAAATGTATCCTGATGCAGCCAACCAGGATGGTATCCTATCCTTTACAAATATTTCATTTCTCATCTTTTCCTCCTTCATGGATTTTGAGGTTTCTTCCTCTGTCAAATAATAAGCAAAGTACTATCAGAAAAAAAGATATGTGCAAGGTATTTACTTATATGGTGCAAGGTGTTAGCCAAGTGGCTGCTTCATAGAACATACAGCATTCATTTTTACTGCCAATGAGCAGAAGTACACCTTCTAAACTACTAAAAACATGAGGACTATCACAACTTATGATCAGGATTTCTAAACTGTACCACATGCCACACTAAAATTGGTGCTTCACATGCAAAAGCATGTAAATTTTCAAACTTCAACCAAGGGTTGTCTTGGGTTGCATGATTTCGCAAATTCTTTCAGCTTGAAATATTCATTCACTATCACTAATATGATGATAAATGATTGCAAAACAAAGGTGAACCATCGCATTTGAGGTGCAGAAACCAGTACACATTAACAAAGTATGCATCTGTAAAAATACTAATACAGATCGCACAAGAAGCAGAAATTACTCACCTTGAAAAGTAGCCTTTACAGGAAGGCTGCTATTCCTCAAGCGTGAATTATATATTTCCCTAATAGTTGCCGCCACTATCTTGATTAGATTGTAAAGACCATCTCCAAGAATAAGAGAGATTGCTATAAACACCTGTTTTGCAAATGCAACAAATCAATATGTTAGATCTGAGAAGTGCATGACCAATACAAACAGAATAATGAAATCAACATAGAAAACAAGTGAAAGTTAATCCAACAACATAGAAGAGCTTGAGGATATGGTTCCACATATATATTGACAGGACATGCAGCTAAATAACAAAGGAATCAAATGGAAAAACAGGTTCCACAGGCCAGTCAAACTAGCCTCTAATTTTACCTTATAGCCATAAAGTCCTTTAAAATCATTGCTCCCCAGGTTCTCTGGGTACCAGTCCCCAGCACGTTTTTTGATAAATGGCCAAAGAAAACCCCATGATATGATGGCACCAAAAAGCACTGAACAGTTTACGATATGAGGGCAGATGAGGCCACAACCGACATAAGTTGGACTGAAGTCAAAATAGAAACTGCAAATAGAAAGAGTCTTTTAAGTTTCTGTAGCAGCACAGGGAACCACTACTGAATTTGGTCAAACAAAACATGGGTAAAGATTTAGCTGTACGAGTATGAACAAGCAAAAGGGAGAGAAACAATGAATAGAGGCCTCTGTGAACTTGAAGGCAGAAGAATCATACGTGTTCTTGAAAGCAGTAAGGCCCAAGGTAGGAAAATTATCAAAGCCACATGAATCACCGACGCCACTGAAGAACCATTTAAAGCAGCTCCAGATAAAGCTTAAACTAAGATACTTTCCAAGGCACCGTACTTGCCTCCTGAAACATGAGAGTCATAGTCAATTTCAATTTGAAACAGATGGAAGCCAAAATAATCGTCCCACATAGGAGAGAAAACAAGATCCCAATAAAGCACAGCCGGTACTCTCAGCTGGCTTTGAATTTGTTTGAAGCTCTTCATCAAGCAATCCAAAATCAGACTCTTCGAGTATCACAGCCAGAAAAGTCAGATTTTCAATGGAACATAATGCACTTTTTTTAGCATTAATAGACACACCAATGTCAATACATGTTTCTAGTTTGGCATCCTAGCCTATATGACCCACCCAAACAAAAAAAGCATATCAGACTTGAAAATTCCTTGTAAGGAAGGAGCAAATGCTAAGACCATTTTGTCCGGTACTCAAGGATGACTAGTATGTCTATTAAGTCCTTGGTAGTACTCCATAACAAATGAGAATAGCTAAATAGCTAGCCAGATGATGGAGTGTTGAGCAACAACAAAATAAAAATACACCTTACCCTGCAAGCTCAGCACCAGAATCTGTGTGAAAGCTATTTATCAGTAGGGCAGTTGCTGTCCCACTTGGGTAGGTAAGCTTATAATCGATTATCATAACCTGTGCACAATTATAAAAAATGATTAATTTGAAGTCACTAAGGGGGAAAATCAACTTAATCCAAAAGAAAACGAACAAAATATTTTATTCTTATTTTGTTCTAGAATGGATACATCCATTTGCATGCTAGTAAAGACTCACATGCATGAGCGTGAGTCGAACTCCATAAAACAGCAACCAATATAGCTAACTAGATTCTTCTCTGCTAACTTGCATCCAAAAAATAGCTATTGCCACCTGATCTAGAATCAGTTTAGTATACAAATTTTGTGTTAACCTTGTGAATAGGGCCTTGATGGCCTACCAAAAATTCTCTTATATCTACAGTCTTTCTATAGGCATTAAGGTGTAGTTCATATTTGTCAGATAATGATGTTTATACTGCCAAGGGTCTAGAAAACCTAGAAATTGCTTTTTACGATAGCGAACCGATGATAACTGACAATGAATCAGAACTTGGTAAAGCAATTGGATTACTGAAGTTGTAAGTAAATTTCTGAAATTCCCAAATAGTATTATGAACAGTACCTTGCGTAGTGCTACAAGGCTAAAAAGCCCAAGAAAGCTAACAACAAACATAAAGCCAATCATCCATCCCAAACTTGGATTTTTAATATCTTCGGCCCTGTTACCAGGATAATCAACTCCAATGAGCTCATACGTCTTCTGATCCATTGATAACATGTATGATCCAAAACCACCTGTATAATAAATACTTATTAGCACTCAAAGTAAGTAGAACATGATTTGCCTCTAAAAGACAGCCTATAAGAATGTCAACTACTTCAAGCTCAAGCATTTCACCGTATACCATAAGCTACAGTTTTCCAGTTATCATAGATCCCCAAAACAATTAATAACTAGAGAAACAAAATTGAACATATATTTCAAAGTAGTGAAGATAAAGGAGCTTACTTTAAATAAATTCGATACACAAACCCCAGATAAGATTAAAGCCGAAATATTCAAAAAAGTTACAAATTAAAAGAAGCACTATGCGTCTATAGATAAAAAAAAAAACCTCGTTTAAATATCTAACAAAACAGCATCTTGACTCAAAATGTTAATAAACCTACTGGTATATCACACACTTAAGCCTAAATTAAAATATTAATAACAAAAAACCTTAAAAATCAACTAAAAAAAACTGATAATTTTGAAGAACAAAATTTCAGTTTACTACCCACCACTGAAGGCAAGGCCATAGCAAGCAACAACACAAGTCTGAATCACAGTGTTCTCCTGTTTAGTGAAGGGTTTGCTCCAGAACCCAAGTTTCTCCAACCCCGTTGTCCAAGTCTTCACAAGAAAGAAACCCAACAATCCCGCAGCAACGTTGAGCGATGGAATCACTCCGACGGTGAGACTAAGCTTGTGCGTTATCACACAGAACAATAATCCCAGCAAACAACTCACTACCAATCCTCTCACCGTCACCTGCTCCTTCCACTCCGGCGGGGGTACTTCTTCTCCGGCCGTTGGTTTTTCTGCATTGAAATCTGTGTTGGGTATGATCAATGCCTCTGATATCTCTGTGCCCATTGGGGATTTGATTGAAATTGGATGAGAACTTGAGTTGAATTGAATTGGTTTGTTATATATAATCGCTTTGCGTTCACGGAACTGATATTTGTTTTGATGAGGAGGAAGAAGAAAAAGAGTTGAACATATTTGTGGGAAGTAAAACAGGAAACAAGCTTTTAGTAGAATAGAAGATTTTAAGGATTACCAAATTAAAATTAATGACGTGGCGAATTTTAATTGGTAATACATTTGTGTTTTAATTGCCTGGACGTTGACGTTTATGCAGCAGAAGCGTGTTGCATGAGAATTACATATTTTACTGTGTACAGCCTCAATCTCTTACCGAAGATAACTAACAAATGAGGAAACGTTCAAGGGTGGCATAAAGTTGCTTAAAAAATTCTAAAAATATCTCTATATTATATTTAATTTAACAAAAATTACATACAAAGAATTTATAATGTATAATTAATTTTCTTTATCAAATTTCTAAAAAATTAAAATATTATACAGTAAAAATTAAAAAAATGAGATATAACGGTTTAATAAGCAACGCAAAACCTGCGCTGAACTTTAACTTGAATTTGGTATGAGAATCAGGGATCCTTCATTCTAATTATGAACAACAGATTTGAGGTGAAGGAAAAGTTTTGATTGTGGCCAAAGATGCAGATTGTTTTTTTTGCTTTGACGTGGCCTAACTTGGTTGGATTAAATGGTGGCTGGGATGAGATTGTTTTAATTTTATTTATCTGCAGGTATTTGTTTGAACGTGATTAGAAGTAACTCCATCAAAGCAGCAATAATTATGTTGAGTAGGGCCTGGCTTATACTGGTCTTAATTACGCCTGGCCCAGGTTATGAATAAGAAGTAATGAAAGATTGAGACATCGAGATTGCGTTTGGAATTACTTTTGAAACAAAAATTTTTTAAAATTAAAAATATTTTTATTTTTTTTAAATAAGTTTTTTTATTTTAAAAAAATAAAAATATTATAATAAAAAAATTTTATTACGAAATTTTTTTCTATATTATTTAATTTTTAAATAAATTTTTTAAATATTTATAAAATATATATTAAAAAATATAAAATATGAAAAAATTAAAAAATGATTTTTGGTATGCATTACCAAAAGCATCTTGGCAGCGAAGTCCACCCTGCAGCTGAGTTCACCAGTGTCTTTTGTATCAGTCTTCTTCAAATGCGGTAGAGCATAGTAGGCTGAAATGGAGCATAAAATCGCAACCATAAGAACACAGCAAGCTCAACAATGATTGCAACTGGGAAGAAACAGACCACAGAAATTGGATTTAGAGATCTTAATAACTAAGCTCGATAGCTTCCTTCCTGTTACTAGGTTCTGATATTTTTTCAGTTTGGCAGAAGAAGTGTACGTAAATTCGAACTTCTAAGGAATTCATGGAGTATTTATAATAAGATCAGGAATTGCAAGCATTACCATTATCTGCCGGAAATTTCTGATTTCTTCAGCATCTTCAAACATGCCAAGACTGGCAACTCCAGCATTATTCACCAAATGATCTACCGCAAGAAGTGCAAAAAATAAGCACTTAATTGGTCAACAAACGAATGTGCGTAAACTGCTTTTGCATTACTATGTTTATTATAGGTCGAGGATGAATGATGTGCATGTAACATGGAACCAAAACTTATGAAGTTGTTTAAAAATAGCATATAAACTTCTCACTATATTCATTAAGCACACCTTCCCATTGAAGTAGAGAGAAACACACAGTTGAGAAAATGTAAATACTTTTAAGAATCTACTTACAACGATGGAAGTGATTGAGGGCGGCTTTCAATGCATCTCTTACAATCATCAGGATTCGAAACATCTCCTTGCATAAGGAATCTAGGACCATAAGAAATGAGGTTTACTGATTGCGACCATCCTAGGGTGAGAGCATGTAAGGGCTATCGCACTCAAATTTCAGATGCTAACTGAAGGAGCAAAGTTCATGCAAATCGGTGGATCAACTCTGAAGACTGATAAGATTGCTAAGGGTACAGTCCAGATACTGTCACCACATATCAACCGGATGCAACAGCACCAGCATAGTCCTCCGCCTCCTTTCTGTTGATCTTTTCCCATACCAAGAGATCCACAGTTCCCACAAACATGTCAATAGCAAAGTATGCACCAATATAGAAAGGGACTGCCATGGCCATTGGAATTGGATGTACTGTGAGACATTCTTAGGTGTCACATCTCTCAGAAGGTTGATGATCAATGCCAGCACAAAGAAAACAACGCAGATTTCGGCACAGTGTTTTGGCAGAGCAGAGAAGCCCTCGACGCCCAGAATAGCCATCTCCGTGAATATGACAGCATAAGGCGCCTTTTACACACCATCAGGGGATCCAATGTCAAAGGCAGTCCAGTATAACCAGAAGGTCAAGGGGGCGATGATACATCCAAGAGCAGTGCCAATGAGCTGAGCCACAAACATGGACCTAGGTGATGAGAAGGTGAGGTAGCCAGTCTTGAAGTCCTGCATGAGGTCTGCAGAAGTAGAGATTATTGACATCATGACGCCACAAGCCACCAGCCCAGCCATCACACCACCTTTTGAACCAACCAGTGCTGAAAACATGAAAAGGCCAATCTTGCCATAAGTAGAGGCCAAATTCCAATCTGTGAGGCCAGTGCCATAGGAATTGCAGAAGGCAAGAGCAGGAGCAAAAATGATGTAAGAAATGAGGACCAAGTACCATGAAACTTGGGGAAAGGTCATGGGGATTGTCACAATGGATATAGCAGCCAGACACATGTATCCTGATGCAGCCAACCAGGATGGTATGCTAACCTTCACAAAATTCCGTTCCTAGTCTTTCCCTCCTTCGTGGACTTTGAAGTTTCTTCATCTGTTCAAATAAAAGCAAAGTAATATCAGTAAAAAGGATATACTGCAAGGTGATAGCCAAGGGGACTGGTTGCTTCATAGAACATACAGCATCCAGTATTTGCTACCAATGAGCTACACCTTCTAAACTACTAACAAACATGAACCATCGCAAACTAAGATCAGAATATCTAAATTATACCACATGCCACACTATATAAAAGGTACTACCAAAATCATATGCAAAAGCATGTACGTTATCAAACTTCAACCAAGGATCATTGGTTGTATGATTTCGCATTCTTTCAGCTTGCAATTTCGTTCACTATAAGTAATATGAAAATGATTGCAAAACAATGGTAGGCTTCATCATTGAGGTGTAGAAACCAGTATATGGTAACAGATTATGCATCTGCAAAAATAGTAATACAGTGCACAAGAAGCAGAAATTACTCACCTTGAAAAGTAGCCTGAACTGGAAAGCTGCTATTCCTCAAGCGTGAATTATATATTTCCCTAATAGTAGCTGTCACTATCATGATTAGATTGTAATGACCATCTCCAAGAATAAGGGAGATTGTTATAAACACCTGTTTTGCAAAAGCATCAAATCAATATGTTAGATTTGAAAAGTACATGGCAAATACAAACACAAGTAATGCAATCAACATAGAAACATAGAAGAGTTTAAATTCACCCGACAACATAGAAGAGCTTGATCATATGGTTCCACATATATATTGACAGGATATGCAGCAAAATAATGAAGGAATCAAATGGAAAAACAGGTTTCACAGGCCAATCAAACTAGCTTCTAGTTTCCACCTTGTAGCAATAAAGACCTTTAAATCATTGCTCCCTAGGTTTGCTGGGTACCAGTCCCCAGCATGCTTCTCGATAAATGGCCACAGAAAACCCCATGACATAATGGCACCAAAAATTGCTGAACAGTTGACATATGGGGGCAGATGAGGCCACAACCAACATAAGTTGGACTGAAGTTGAAATAGAAACTGCAAATAGAAACAGTCTTTTTAAGTCTCTGTAGCATCACGAGCCACTACTGAATTTGCTCAAATAAAACAGGTAAAGATAGCAGCACGAGTATGAATAAAACAAAAAGGTGAGAAACAAAGGTAGGAAAATTATCAAAACCACATGAATCAGCGACGCCACCGAAGAACCATTTAAAGCAGTGCCAGATAAAGCTTAAACTAAGATACTTTCCAGGGCACCGTACTTGCCTCCTGAAACATGAGAATCAAGGTCAACTGCGATAAGAAAAACAGATGAAAGCCAAGAAAATCATCACACATAGGAGAGCAAGGAGATCCCAACCAAGCACAATCAGTACTCTCAGCTGGTCAAACCAAATTTAAACCCCAGCAGTCTTTAACTTTGAAGCTCTTCACCAAGCTATCTAAAAATCAGCCTCTTTGAGTATTACAGCCATAAATCAGATTCTCAAACTGAACATAAGGTATTTTGTTAATAATTTGTTGACACACCAACTATCGATACATGTTTCTATTATGACATTCTAGCATATGACACACCCAAACAAAAGCTTATAAGACTTCACAAATCCTTAAATCCTTGTAAGGGAGGACCAAACATTAAGACCATCTTGTCCAGTACTCAAGGGCGACTAGCATGTCTAAGCCCTTCTTACTACATAACAAATGAGAATAGCTAAATAGCTAGCTGGCATGATGAAATGCTGAGCAACAACAAAATAAAAATACACCTTACCTTGCAAGCTCAGCACCAGAATTTGTGTGAAAGCTATTTATTAGTAGGGCAGTTGCTGTCCCACTTCGGTAGGTAAGCTTGTAATCGATTATCATAACCTGTGAGCAAATGCAAAGTGATAAATTTTAAGTCAAAGGGTGAAAATCAGCTTAACCCAAAAGAAAAGTAACAAATATTTAATCTTCGATCTTTTCATGCTTGAATGGATACGTACGTTGGACATGCTAGTAAAGACTCACATGCATGAGTCAGCGACCAACTTCATAAGAACTACAACCAATGTAAGTATATTCTTCTCTGCTAACTTGCATCCAAAAAAATAGTTACAATTGTCACCTGATCTGGAATCACTTTAGTATAGAAATTTGTGATAACCTTGTGAATATGGCCTTGATGGCCTCCAAAAATTCTCTTGTATCTACTGTTGTTGTATAGGCAATTAGGCATTAAGGTGCAGCTCAATTTGTCAGATAATAACATGTATACTACAAAGGGTTTAGCAATCCTTGAATTGCATTTTACTATTAGAGAACCAGCACGAAGTCACAAAGTATCAAAACTAGGTAAAGCATATTTGGATTAGTGGATTTTGGGAAAAAAAAATCTCAAATTCCCAAATTATATTATGATCAATACCTTAAGTAGTGCTACAAGGCTAAAAAGTCCAAGAACGTCAACTATTCAAGCTAAAGACATTTCATCATATACCATGAACTGCAGTTTCCAGGGTTTATAAATCCCAAACAATTAATAATTACATGTAAACAAATCGAACATATTCCACACGATTGAAGATAAAGGAGCTCACTTTCAACAAACCCAATATAAACCCGAAATTACAGCCAAAATATCCAACCAAAAAAAAAAAGAAAGAAAGAGCACCTTGCTTTTAAAGATACAAAACCCCAAGAAACACTCTCTAATACCTAAAACGACAGCATCTAGACACAAAATTTTAACAAAATTTCTAGTTTCACTGTCACACACCTGAGCCCTAAAATTAAAATATCTAAAAATAAAAGAAGTAGAACGTCACGCAAGCGAAGGGCCAAGAAACCCCTAAAAATCAACTGAAAGCCCTAACAACTGATCGTTTTAAAAGAAGAAAATTCAATTTACCAGAATTATTACTATTACCCACCACTGGAGGCAAGGCCATAGCAAGCAACAACACAAGTCTGAATCACAGTCTTCTCCTGTCTAGTGAGCAGTTTGCTCCAGAGCCCAAGTTTCTCCAACACCGTTGTCCAAATCTTCACAAGAAAGAAACCCAATAATCCCGCAGCAACATTGAGCGATGGAATCACTCCGACGGTGAGATTAAGCTTGTGGATTATCACACAGAACAACAATCCCAGCAAACAAGTCACTACCAATCCTCTCACCGTCAACTGCTCCTTCCACTCCAGCAGGGGTACTTTCCCGCCGTTTGGTTTTTCTGCAACGTAATCTGTGCTGGGTGTGATCAACCGATCTGCTATCTCTGTGCCGATTGGAATTGGTTGAAATTGAATCAGCGATTTGATTGAAATTGAATCAGCGAGAGGATGAATTGAATTGGCTGTTATCGCTTTACGTTCACGATCTGTAATTTGTTCTGAGGAAGAAGTAGCCGAAGAGGTCAACGTAAGTCAAACCGGAGCAGGTAAAGGATTTTAATTAATCAACGTTTAGTCAAAGAAGAAGAAGACTAACATTAATTGGGTGGAAGAGAATTTTGATTTTAAAGAATACATATATTTACGGTGTGTTTTTTTGGAATTAAGTTACAGAATAAATTATTAAACTAAATAATATATAGAATTTATTAAACATAAAAATTAATTTTTGTATATATTTCATACAGCTGAAATAATTAAATTGTTATTATTTAATAATATAAATTATTAAAATAAAAACTATTTTTATATAGAATTTACTTTTAAAGAGAGGAACGCAAGTTTGTAAAAGAACTTTACTACCGTCTTCCAAATACGACCAATTGAGTTTCGGTGAGCAAATTAGGGTGCGTATTTATAATAAAATTTTTTTTAAATAAAAAATATTTTTATTTTTTTAAAAATAAGCTTTATTTTTTAATTTAAAAAAAATAATAAAAATATACATAAAAAAATCTCATTCTATAAAATTTTTTTATATTTTCTAAATTTTTAAATAAGTTTTTTATATAATTATTTTAAATATATATTAAAAAAACTTAAAATTAAAAAAATTAAAAAGCAGTATTTTAAACGCTCTTCCGAACGCTCTCTTAAAGGTACTTTGGCTCAGCATTTTTCAAACGTTATTTTTAATTTTTTTAGTTTAGATTTTTTAATATATATTTTTATAAATATATAAAAACTTTATTTAAAATTTTAAATATTATAGAAAAAATTTTACATAACAAATTGTTTTATTGATTAGTTTTATTATTTTTTAAAATAAAAAATAGAATTTATTTTTGAAAATAGATAAAAATATTTTTATTTTATAAAAATTCTATTTTATAAGTATTTTTATACGCTCACTAGGTCTGCATGCAGCAGAAATATATTGCATCACGATTAAAATTGCGTGGTGTTCTTTTTTAACTTTTTCAACTTCTTTTAATAAACAATTATTTTAGTTATATAAAAATTTATTTTGAGTTCATTAAAATATAAACTTAAATTTACTTTAAATAATTTATGTTTAATAAATTAATAAGTCAGATTTAATTTAAAAAATACATTCATGAGTGTGCAATTACAAAATCGTTTAGAATTGCTTAAGATATTTTTTTAAATCAAAATTTTAAAAATTATTTGATATATAATTACTTTAAATTAGAAATAATTTTATAATACATATTTATTTTAAATTTAAAAAATAATAAAATTTTAAAATTAAAATTTTTAAAATATATTATTAATTGAAAATTACTTTCAGAGAGCTCTCAATCTATGAACACCAAAGACAACCAATGATGGAGGGGTAGGTGTAATCATAGTAAGGGAGTGAGGTAAAGTGATGTTTTGATTTTTAATAATATAGGTGTTATTTTGCTTACGTGGCAAAATTGATAGCATTAATTGATATGGGATGAGTTTTCTTTTTTGTTATATTTTATTTTTTATTTTCAGGTATTTGTTTGAACGTGTTCAGAAGTTAACTCCACCAATAGTTTTAATAACTTCCGATAACAAGCACGGCTAGAATATCAACCTTAGCCTCTGCTTACGATGCTTTAAATTCGAAATCATGGTTTAGAAATTTTTTCTTCTAATTTCTACTCAAAAAAAAAAAAAAAAGAACAAGAAAACATGTAGATTTAATACTCAAATATTTTCTCGTTTCAACTAAAAAACAGACAATAATTAATCTTTAGTATTAATTATCTCCTATCAAATGTACACATTAATTTGCTGCTATCAACATTCTTGCTTCAAGCCTCCTTTGCATATTCACCTTTGCAATGAAGTCCTCTACTCTCTTGTTCAATTCATCTGCAGGCAACGATAACAATTCACTCTCTTCATCTTCATCTTCTGCTTCTTCTTCTTCTGTAAATTCTCCAGCGATCACCGTCTTCTCTTCTACTTGTTCTCCGGCGATCACCATCGTCTCTCCTTCTTGTTCATTATCTCGATGTAGAATATTGGTAACAATTTTATCTTCAAGCACTACAACTTCGTCGACTATTGTAGTGTTACTTATCTCATCCTTCTCTTTGATGTAAGTTTGGGTCCCTGATAAACTTCGAATTCTCTTCTGGTGCTCCACGTACTCTTCGTAAATATCAGGCAACAACGGAGACTTGGAAAGTTTCGTTTCGCCGACGAGGAAGATGATGATGATGTTACAAACAACGAACAAGCATTTTGGTCTGGAGATGATTGCACTGATGTTAGGTAGAGAAACAAAGATGAAAACTTTAATCTTGGAAACCATGTTAGGTATCCAAATTGGGCATGAAAGAAACAATCCTAACACCACGATTGAGAGAAAGGTTTGAGTTGGAAAGAAGAGTTTTTGTTTCTCTATGGAGGCCATAATAGTAATAGGACTGTTTTGGGAATATTCGATATTTTGAGAAATGTATTGCAGGTGTATTGTAGGATGAGAAGAAAATAAAGATCGACACCGGACAGAACGGAGTGTAATGGAAATGAGGGATATTTATCGGGGAGGAAAATGAAGAAAATTTAAAAAAGGAGGAACTTTTTTGTTTTGAATTATTGTTTATGTGGCTGATTCAGATTCTTCAACATGTACATGCTTGCTTTTTGAAGCTTGCACTACTTGAATTATTTGAGGGTCCTTTTAAAATTTTTGTTTGATTATGTCTGATATTTTAGGAAAGTTTTTAAGAGCTTTACTTAAGAATTAAGAGCTTAGTGAAGTAAAAATTTCTGAATTAAAAGCTTTATAGTTATTTGAAAAAAAAATGTTTATAAACCTAATTAAGAATTATAATATCTGTTTGGTACTTCAGAACAAGATGAAATGCATGCAAATCCCAATATATAAATGATTTCAATCATCTGAATTCACCCTGCTATAGCTACTTCAAAATTTTCTTCAAATTAATACTACAAAAATTCTTCAAAAACAAAAAGATGATTCTAATATAAGATAATATAATTATTGAGAAAGTATAATTATCAATACTTGGTGAGCGAATTAAAAAGTATTAACAAAAACCAGCTAATAGATATTTATGAATAATATTTCTAAAAATATTTCAAAATATAAATATTATTTTATAAAATAATAACAATATATAATTTTTTTCTTTTTAATTTTTTCAATAAACTTTTAAATATTTTTAAAAACTTAATTAGAAACGTAAAATAAAAAGTTTGTAAAATGTGCTGCTAATAGATATTTAGAATGTTTTTTGCTTGTAGGGAAGTAGCACATATTATCAACGATTGTGGCTAACATTATTAGTTAATTAAAATATCTATCCATAAATCACATTAATGATTGGACATTAATACGCTTTTTTATTAATTTTTGTGCCCACAGAAATATTCACAAGTGAAAATCTCCTACATTTGAAGAATTGTTTAATGGCATCATATGTATATTTATGCTTCTTTATATTACTAAAGGCACGATTAGGTTTACTACAAAATCCTAAAAACATCATGTTTTAAAGCCGCCCTACAAATTAATAAAATGTGGAGCACATTTATGACAAAAAGCACCAAAGCAAAAATTTCCTTATTTTTACCTCATGAATTATAATACATATAAACACAAAGCACATCTTGTTGTTTAAAGAAAAAGAAAAAAATTTTATCTTTTAAAATTTTGGTGAAATTCTAAAGTTCTTTACAAGTAACTTAAAGTTTTCTAGATTTAGTTATATTTAAAATGAAATTATTATGTTTGATTCTATTTTAAAGTGAATCTAAAATTAAAGTTTTAGTTAAAAATATAAATTTAGAGAAAACTGAAACACGTTCCAGAAACTTTGTCAGTCTCAAAACAAAATCTTTATGTAGATTAGCAAACAATTGTCAAAATTGTAACTCATATCATGTTGCAATCTCTAAAGACGTTTGAGTGGAAAAATAAAACCAGAAACATATTCTTCCCAAAATGACCACAATGTTTTCAAAACCTTAAGGACTAAGGAAACATGAGGAATATTATTCATGAGGGGGTGGTCCTTCAGTAGTAGGTACCTTTTTCTTCATTCCCTCGGTGGAAACGAAACCATGTAGACTTGATGTGCGTTTGAAGAGTATTACATTCTAAGTTTTTATTTTTAAATATTATTTATTATAGTTTACAAAATTAACTTAAAATTTATCATAACATTCTATTATTATTTAATTTAAAAAATTAAAACTCTTGTTTAAAATATTTTATTTTAAATATTTTTATTTTATGGGTACTTTCAAATGATCCCATTGTCAACATCAAGGAGGGCAGCAAAGTCTTGATTGAGGCAAGAATCTGTAGTAGAAGCCTTTAGTTTTCAATTAAAGAAAGAAACTTCCTAAACTTTAACCAAAAGCTTTTTTCAGTTGAGTGGTGTTTCATGCCGCCAACACAACCATTGAAGCTTCTTTGAACGTTTGTAAGTAATTATGAAATAAAATCTTTTTGAAATAAAAAATATTTTTATTGTTTTTTAAATAAATTTATTTTTTATTTTTAAAAAAATAATAATATATAATAAAAAATTTTATTATATAAAAAGTTTTTAATATTTTAATTTAAATAAAATTTTTAAATATTTATAAAATATTTATTAAAAAATATACAATAAAAAATTAAAAATTATTTTTTAGTAAGCTAAACTAAACGCATGGGAACAACAAAACAGTGGAAATTCTAACCGAAGGTGTAGTTTGGCTATGCATTTCAACTTTTATTTCTATTTTAATTTTTTAATTAAAATTTTTTTCTTAAGTTTAAAAAGATTTAAATTACGCATTATAAAATAGTTATATTTTTATTAATTTTAACCAAACAACTAATTTATATTTAAAATTTTACCAAACTTAAGGTATTGTACTGTAAGCAATTTTAAATAACTCAAAAATCTTCGTGGACTCTTTCTTTTTAATTTTATATTTAAAATAAAAATTTTAAAATATTTTGTAGATATTTTAATAAAATTAAAAAAATCTTGATAAAACAATGTTGAAGTTATGTTTGAACTGTCGAATTGTTTTGGTGATTACAATGATTAGTACTTATAATTTATAAGATTTAGTGAACTAATAATTTGAATTAAATTATGCGAAATCCTACAATTAAGATTTATCATATATCCAGCAGACAATAAGCCAGTAATAGCATAAGAAGACTCTATCTACAGAGAGTCACCTAATAGCTAGCTATTTGCTTGTTACTTATATGCGAAATTTTTTCATATGTGCATAAACAGTAGTCAGAAACGGAGCATATAAAAAGGATTACAAACTTTCGCAGTTAATAGTAGAGGTGGCAAAATTTGACCCGATCCGAAAAGATCGGGTTCGAGTCAAGCTTTAGTTGGATTTGGATCGATTTTGGATCGACCCAAAAAAATGACCCGAAAAATTTAAACGGATTTGGATCGGATTCGGGTTGACCCAAAAATGACCCGTTTAACCTGTATAACTATTTATATAGTATATATTACTTAATAATGCAAAAATAAATAGCAAAAAATTTGAATTTAATTTGTATATATATTTTATAATTTATCTTAATTTTAACTAATTTTTTATTTAATTTATAAATTTTATCAAAATTAATATTTTTCTTTTTAAATATATCATAATTAATAATTATATATATATATTATTAAAAATTAATATTTATAATTTTTATTTAATAATTTAATTATTAAATGGATCAATCTGAGTTTGACCCGATTATAAATAAGTTGAGTTAGGATTGACAATTTTGACCCATATAAATAAATAGGTCAGATTAGAGTTGAATAATTTTGATCCAATTATTATATGGATCGATCCAGAACTGACCTATCAATTCATATTGCCACCCCTAGTTAATAGCTAGCTGAATGATTACTATCTGTATACGGGATTCATTCAGAAAAGTATGATCAAAAGTCATTGAACACAACACATATAGACAAAAGAACCGTCAGCTGAACGCATGATACATCTATGACATTGAGCAAAAAATCAAACAAAGAAATATCATCATCAACATGATTACAAACTTCAGTCATTCTATCAAAATTTTATATTACTGAAAAAAGTTTACTTAAGTGATGCTATGGAAATCAAGATGCTGCAAATAAGGGGATCAACAATGACTCAATCTTCAAATTCAGTTACTAGAAGAAGCAAGTCCTGGTCGTAAGGGTGAACAGCAACCTTCAAAGAACTCAAACCAACTTAAAAAACTCATATGCCAACATGAAAAAGTCAGCCAAATCATTGAATTCAATCGAAGAGATTCACCGTTCAGCTCAGCTCCAAGCAACAAGATCAGAAACACATTACTAGGATCCACACCATTTTTAGAAAGCCAACTCAGCTGAAGCAAGCTGTGAATAACTAGGCGAGAATTTTAATGTCTTTCCTCCTTGCATTTAATACCAATAGAAAGATTTGCACTAAATCAGCAAAAAGAAATCATTAGGCTGATGCATTCTCATCACAACCATGCAAATATACCACTCCCAAGAGACTCCAACAAAAAGATCTCTAACGGAAAGAAGATGCCGCCATATTCAACCAGAAGACGATATAAGAAGAGGAGCTGTAGAATAAAATAGCAACACATTGAGCAGATTCAAAGAAAAGAAAACAAGCACAATACTGCTTCAAATCCTCAAAGAAAAAGATCCCTTATTGCTGCTGATTAATTTCAAAACACACCTTGTGGCAGCTTCTTGATTATCTCACTTGATTATTTATATTTTGAGATTGATTTTGTGCTTAATTTTGTGTTTAAATTTCTATAAATCTGTGGGTAATTGCTTAGTAAAACATCTGAAAAAGAAGTTCAGTTGGAGCTTGGTAAAAATTTATTAACTTTATAATAATGCTAGTTATCCAGTCAAAAATATATGTGTGTCCATCAGACCGTAAGAAGTTGTCTAATTTAGAAAAACTCATAAAAACAAGCATGCTTGATGAATTACTTAGTTCTTGATAAGTATAGCTTGTTAAAAGTTAATAAATTTCAGCTATTATTAAAGAACACCCGTAAATACAAACAAAAAAATTTACCGAATTACATAAATCTCTTGTTCTATCTACTAACATCTGTTCGCAAATTTTATCATACACACGGTTAGCAGTCTATTTACTGCTTGCAAATTCGTAACTAAAAAGATCTTATTATCAATTCAATTCATCACTATCCCCTCTTGAATTAATACTGTAGATTTATCTAACAAATTACTTTATTTAAAAATTCAAAATATATTTGTTATTAATGTCTGAATGAATTACACGATGCAAATACATAAATTCACTAGGAGAGTGAGGTGAATTTGGGCATGTTTATTCAGTCATTCAAAATACCTTCCACTATTTTATTCAAATCACTTTCTTGACTGCTAGTAAAAATGTATGGTAATTAATAAAAAAAATAATATATAACAAAATTAATAAACTTTAGATTAAAAATAAATTCGATGATTTTTAAAACAAAATACAACGAAACTCAAAATTTAATAAAAAGAATAAACTTTGTGTAATTAAAACAAACCTTAGATTAGCATAAATTCATCAATTGAATAACGCTTGCTGGCAAAATAACAAATGGAAGATACCTATGCTTGTTTATTCGTCCATATTTGAGGTAATATAACAATCCACAAACATATGCATGACTATTTTATCTGAGCCATCTTTCTTATATGTTCAGTACCGCTTGAAAACTATGTTTCAGAGCAAGCGTAGGAAGCTAGAAAACAGAGAAGCTTCTTCGGAGATCAGGTGGAAGACACTACTCACTAAGAATGTGTTTCAATTAACGAGTTAGTAATTTAATGCTTAAAAAAGTCGAATCTAATTTCGCATCAATCTCCACTTCTGCTTAAAATTTTACCGTCTCACGCTATCCGGCCAAAATTTCTTCTCATCTGCTAATCTCTATTACAACTCCCTTAAAAAATTAACTACAATACAAAAATTAAACTTGATTTTTAACTTATTTTTCAAAAAGTTTCTGAGGAACGGACATTTGAAACACATCTTAATTATCAAACGACACTGTAAAGTCGACTGTTTTTCAGAGTGAACGAAACATTTCGTTTACATTGCGTGATAACTACATCGTTACATTTAGGATATGCATCTGCATTCAACTATTACAGAGATAACAAAGAACAGCGAAACCCAAATTTTTTCCCAATAAGAACAAGCTTCACATAAGATATCCCACAAAGATCAAAGTTATGTTTTCTTTTGGATCTTTTCAGTATGCCTCCTGCTCTTCCTGTCTCATCGACAAAAACCATCACCATATAAATGAACAATCACAAATATAAACAAGATCCAACATATTTTTTCTGGAAGCTTTACGTTTTATACCTTTTTGGATTGAACAAAGTTGACAAATTTAGCTTTATCCTTCGATGGAAGAGTACTTTTACCAGCAGGCTTCTCCTCTTTAGCTTCTTCAGTTCTGTACTTCCTTAGCTGCTCCCTCACAAACCTCTCGTACAAAAAAGCTGCTCCTTTAAATTGAGGCAGCACTAACCATGCTGCCAGCAATACCTTCATTTGGTACCATACCGGAATCCTGGACAACATAAAAAACCCAATTTTGGTTGAAATGTTCTTAATTTGCAAACATTGACTTAGAGATATGCTTACCACTCTAACACTGGTTTAGCAACCATCTCCGTGAGAGTAAGAAACGAATAAAGAATCCAGTAAGCCAGCCACTGCTCGTCGTCCTCTTTCGACGTGCTCTCCAGTGCCATCACAGATGCATACCTTCAGGGATCAAATTAATTAGGCTCATATCAGAAATTCAATTCTGCTACAGAAATTCATCTGCATAAGATGAAGTTTATACGTTGTAATTAACTTACAGAGGATACAACAAGCTAATGCTCGGCCTGCATCATAAAATTAAAGAAAAAGCAAGAAAAATCAGTAAAAAATAGAAAACTAAGCCAATAATCACATATAACAGAGAGATTTGAAAATTGATTTACCCAGCAAGAGAATGGAGATAGGTGAGCACAGTCCAGAACTGTCCCATCTCAAAATTTTACGAATAAACTACACTGAGGTCTTAAAACTTTCTTCTTCTTCGATCAAGATTCAAGAACAACAAGTTATTTATTTTCTTCCTTGAGTCGAAGCTACTGATATAGAAGCGAAGTTTGCTACTCGCCAATTTACCCACCCCATAAAAGAAGACAGAAAATTCTACTCAGTGGACACGTGACATAAAAAGAGAGAGGTTGGTGTTTAGCTCTTAGTGCACGTGGCAGAGGTGGACGTTGATCACCGACCAGATCAGAGGGTTAAGGTAGCTTCTTTGGTCTTGCAGGCGCCACCGCCTCAGCAAACCAGCGAGAAGAATGTGGAGAAATGATATAAGTAGTAAAGAACCTTCTTATTAAGGCTTTAATAACGTTTGGAAGTGATTTATAAAAAATTGAATAAAAATATGTTTTTTCGTTTTTTTTTAAACAATCAATTATTTACGTTTTTTTCTAAATAATAGTAATAACGTTCAATAATAAAATTTATGATGTTAAATTTATTATACATTTTAACTTTTATTTTATAAAGTATTATTGATTATAAAAATATAAAATAAAATTTTTGGAATTTAGAAATGAAAAACCAAGCATGCTCAAAGATTATGGGGACCGAAAAAAAAGTATTCATGAGGCATATTTTAACTACAAAATGATTTTAATTTTTATCGTTTCCTATTTATCAATTATATTTTATAACTTCACTTTTATTCATATTAAAGTTTGTAAAATTTTAATTCTAATTTTCAGTTTTTATGTTTTAATTACTATTTTAATTTTACTTCTACTTAAATTTATTTTTCATCAAATTTTGTTTTAATAAAATTAGTTTTCATTAAACCAAAACTTTTAGTGATATTTAAAGCTTGTGTTTTCTAACTGAAAATAACTTATTAAAAAATAAATTTTAAAACATTTATTATTATGAAGAGTATTATCAGTGAATTTACTAATAGTATGTATTAGAAAATTTCTAAGAAACTATATATTAACTTTTTGGGTTTAAAAAATGTAAAAGCACCTCTAAGTGCTTGTTTACCAATCTCTCAAATTCATTTTTTTATATCTTATTTTTAAATATAAATAAATAAATTATTTAAAATAAATTATTTATTTTAAATTTATTCTTACATTTGATTATTAAAATTCACTTCTGATATAAAGTATATATATAATCTATTTTAAAAAAAAGTGTGTTTATTTTAAATAAATAAATCCTAAATGTAAAAGCATTATGGCATATTTAGCTGTGCTATGTGCTTATTTCATAGCCATTTTTTATTTTTTAATTTTCTTTACATGTATGATAGAAAATTTGAAAAACTTTGATATATATATATATATATGATGGGAAAGGATAGGGGTATTCCAACTCTTATGCATATTCTAGCGCACCACGATCGTTTGTGGCCGTGAAGACCTTTAAATTCAATCTCTATCGTTGGATATAAAAAACTACACTGACAAAGAATAGACTTTCATCCGGTCACTTGACAAAGATGACACAATAGTAAAAATTAACAAAAAATATATATATCTTCTTTTTTAGTCATCTTGATCAAGTGACCGGATGAAGGTCTATTTGTAGTCCGATCGAGGTAAAATTTTGTCAATATATTAACAACTCGTATTTCTTTATATCCAACAGTAAAAATTGAATTTGAAGGTCTTCACGACCACAAACGACCGTGAAGTGCGTTAGAGTATACATAAGGATTGAAATACCTCTATCTTTTTTCATATATGATTCACCACCAAAGTCTCGTAACGATCAGCAGCATCAACGCACCAGGCTGTAATAGCAATAACAAACCAAATAGCAGACAAGAGCGTTTTGCAAGTATTTTTAAAATAAAAGATTTTTTTTAAAAATAAATTTATTTTTTATTCCAAAAATAATAATAATATGTAATAAAAAAATTTTATTATGTAAAATTTTTTATATTTTCTTAATTTTAAATAATTATTTAGATATTTGTAAAAGATATATTAAAAATATAAAATTAAGAAATTAATTTTGAGATAAGTAATGTCAATGTAACGAACAGGAATTTGACCCAATGGATTTTGTAGATAAACAATTTGAATTCTTTATTGGGCCAAGCCGAAAATTCACTATTGTAGATCCACCAATGGGGTTCTTTACTGGGCCAGATAGCGAATTTTTTGAAGATAATCTTATCCAAACAGGTCTTCAAATATAATTTTTTGAATTATCATTATATATTTGCCTTTTAAAAAACAATAACTTTGTAATAAATTTTGAGGAACTAATTGTGCAATGGGAAGAGAAGAGTATTATGTGAGAGATATGATATAATCTGGTTATTTAGATAAGATCATGATCTTATTAGTTCATGACAAACAACTTTAATCTTTTCATTTTTAAAAATTATTTGTTTAGAACCAAAAGTTTATCCGATTAGATTTGGTTTTTTCTCGTTTGTTTATTTTCTCTTTCTCATGGTGTAAAGTAGGAAATTGTGTTACTTCTGATTAAGTGAATATAATATTAGGGTGTGTTTAGTTTGAGTTAAATTTACTTTTTTAATAGTGAATTTTAAAAAATAAACTAAAAAATAAAAATATTTAATAAACAATACTTTTTTATGCAAATTTTGTATTAATAGTAATTTTTAAAAATAAATTTGAAATTTTTTTTGATCAAAATTATTTATTTTAAAATTTTTTATTTATTTTATATTAAAAATAATATTAAAGAAAGTGAAATTTAAAGAGTTTGGAAACACCCCCAGTCTCCCTAAAGTATCGATTATTAAAAAAAGTTTGAACTTTTAAAATTTTTTTTAAACGAAAAATATTTTTAAACTTTATATTTTACTAAATAGAATAAAATTAAAATCTTATACAGGCACAGGAAATAGGTTTCTTTCTTTTACAGCGTATAGTATGCATAGCACAAAATGTCAACCAAGCTCACTATGATTCCCAAGGATTGTATCGATTATTACAAAATATTTGAAAGTATTTACAAAAAACAAAAAAAATTATATTTTAAATAAATCTTTTATTTTTTATTTCAATAAAATTATAAATTTAAAATTTTACGTTATAAATTTTTTTAAAATATTATAAAAATTTTATTAAAACAATATAAAACTAAAAGTTTCTTTTCTTGTGCATTGAAGTGGATCATATGCATAGCACAAAAAAAGTATATCGAGCTCACTACATATTAAGAAATGTAGAAAAAATAGAGCAGAGTCTCATAAACGATTTTTTAATTTTTTTTCATTTCATATTTTTTAATATATTATATATATATATATATAATTTATTTTAAAATTTAAAAAATGTAGAAAAATTTTATAAAATAAAATTTTTTTATTACATATTTTTATTATTTTTTTAAAAATAAAAAAATAAAACTTATTTTAAAAAAAATAAAAATATTTTTTATTTTAAAAAAATTTTATTTCATAATCAGTTCAAGACGATTCCGCAAGGATTGTGAATGTTAGATATCTCCGCTGTCTTCACTTTTCTTTTCATAAAATCTCATCAATGTCTTCTTTGATAAAATGGAAAAGAAAACAATCAGTAGGATCTACTTTTTTATTTTTCATTCATGTTTTGTTTGAGAAATTTTGATTGTCAAATTATTGGTTCACTTTGCATTCAGTTCATTCATGTGTGTATGATAGACTTGTAATTTGATATCTTAAAATAAGGATACCATGCCATTGCCTGAACTTTTTTTCAGCTTTTCTATAATTATTTTTTTAAATAAAATAAATAAAACTTTTTTTAAATAAAATAAAATAATTTTTAGAATTTTTTTTCTTTAAGCATTTTCAAACACTTCTAAATTATGTTCTAAAATTCAAGCTAATAAAATCAGGTATGCCAATTGACATCAACTTGAAATATACGTAAATTTCTTAAATTGAACTAGTTTTTATAATAAATAATTTCAAATTTCAAATTTCAAACAATATATATATATATATGTACCAATAAGATAAACATGATTTTACAATAGCTGGCATCATCTTCATCTTAATTTTCTAATAAAATTAATAAATTTAAATTCTATTTTAATATTTGTACAATATTTTAATCGAGCGATATTTCTTCTCTTGGCACTGGCGCATACACCAAATGCATATTAATCTAGATAAGACCAATGCGAGTCAAGAATTTAGTTTAAATTTCACGCGATTTCTTTTCTCTCGACAGTGAAGAGGATCATGTGCAAATAGAAATCTTAAATCTCTCCAGCGCTATAATGTTTAAAACTTTTTTAAAATGAATACTTATCTAAAGAAGTTAGTCTTAAATTTTCTTAACATAAAATTTGTTTTGTTTTATAAATATATACTTCAGGGCTAAAAGATGTTTTTAAATAATTAAACTTATTTTTAAATTTTATTTTTTAAAAACAGTTTTTTTAATTTTGTTTTAGGGCGTGTTTATCAATTCCTCAAATTTTATTTTTTTTAAATTTATTTTTAACATAAAATACATACAAAAATTAAAATAATTTTTTATTAATAATTTTTTTAAAAATTCAAATTAAAAAAAATTACTATAAATATATAATTAATATAAAAAAATTTTATTAAATATTTCTAATTTTTAATTTTCTTTTTTAAAAACTTTAACACAAAAACTCCACTTCGATCCAGTATTTTAAAATCGGCCCGGACCGGCCGGTTCTGACCGGGAGCCGGTGAACCGGGACCGAATCCGGGCCGAGTCATCATTTTAACGGGTCTGATGTTTAAAATAATTAAATAATAAAATTAATTCATTTGCTTTAGTACGTGGCTTTCACCTTCTCTAGAATTTTCTCTTCTTCTTTCTTCTGCTAATAAAGATCGCACAGTGATTTCTTTTTCTTCACCATCCGAAGTTCTTCTTCTTTCCTCTTCGGAGATCTTATTCTTTTCTTACTGAGACCTGAGATTTCGAAAATTTTCTGGTTCTTCGTTGGCCATTTAAGATTCTTCTTCTTCAGATCTGAGGTGCTTCTTCTTCACATCGTCATTGGTTGAGCCAAATGCAGTTGCAAGAGCCACCTCCTTTCTTTTTGCCGTCGCGAGCAGTGTCGGAAGTCTTCGCTCTCCCTTCTCTCAGTCGAACAAATGCCCACTATCTCGAGGGAAACAAAAAAATTTTCCACACAGCTCAAATATATGGATCTTTTTTTTTTCTAGAATAAAAAACTGTAAGAGATCAAATCAAATTCAATCGATTGATTTCTTCTATTTTTCTAAACCTCTGGTTGTTGATAAAATGTTTTATGAGTATTTTTTTGTTTTAACTCACAAAGCTTGAAAAGAGTTATTTTTTTGCTCTAGTTTTTGAATCAACATGCACTAACAGAGAATTCCGATGTTTTAATTATGTTTTCCTCTTCTTTATTTATTTCTTTTTTTATTTGAAGTTTCCTTCTATTCAAAGATCAACACTTAATGGATCTAAGATTAGTAGAGAATAAGAAGAAAAACTGATTATTATTTTTGTTGTTGTTGGTTTTGGTTTTCATGGGAGTATGGAACTTGGTGAAATTTCAAAGAGCTACAATGAGGTTTCCATGATTATTACTGTGAGTGTAGGAATGATACAATCTACCAGTGTTAGTGAATCGCTATTTGCTAACACCTTCTCACCATAAGGAATGTTAGGATTGAAGTGTCAAATATTTTATTGTTTCTGTATTTTGGCATGCAGGGACTTCGTCTCCCTGAACGAAGCCATGGTTCGTGATATCTTTTTATCTGGAACGGTGACTTGTGGTTTCCAATCAAGTTTCTCCTTACGGTACACATCTTATATTGTTCTACTTCCTCTGTAAAGGAGTATGAAAAGATTTTATTAAGCCTTATCTGACTCAATGTGAAGAAGAAAGTTTGATAAGATTTCATTTCATTACACAACCCATTGATCACCAGCTTTCGTAGATTCATAGTTTGGCAGACGACCCAATGGGTCAACCCGATGACCCAACGAGTAAACCGGTGATTCGGTGACTCCGCAACTTTTCCGGGTCAAAGAGCGGTTTGGGTTTTAAAACTATGCTTCGACCACTTGGTAAACACGGACTTAGCGATTCACTTTTAAATAAAATAAACAGCATCTATTAAAATACATCGTAATAGTTGTGTCAATTCAATCAATCTAGAAAAAAAAAATCCACATGAAATCAACTTCAGCAATCGAACTCGGCGCGCCGCACAGTCTTGAAATGTACTCTATCCGCATTCGTAGCCGTAGTTCAGGGCAACACATAAAACTCTCTTCTAACAGTTAATGGTAGTTAAAGTAAAATTCAAATTATAAATTAATGAATATAATTTATTAAGTTTATACTTTCTAATATAGTTATAATTTAAATTTTTGATTAAAATGAAACACGCTGTTGAACTCGAAAGCGTTCGGCTGCGTTTTGGTAGTGTATACTAAAAATAAAATTTTAATTTTTTTTATTTTATATTTTTTAATATATATTTATAAATATTAAAAAATTTTATTTATAAATTTAAATAATATATAAAAATTTTACATAATAAAATTTTTTATTATATATTTTTATTAAAAAAAATAAAAATACTTTCTATTTTAAGTTAATCGCACCCGCACTTCGTAAACATTTTGTTCCTATTATTTAAGTTAATCGCAACAGTAAATGCATGAATTACGGTGGATGCTATCCGTATCTGGCGAAGGAGGCAACTGACGTAACTACCCTAATTACGTAGGATTCTGGTTAACGTCGTCGTCGATTAAAAAAACGAAACAAAACCCTGTTTATATTTAATCATAGTTTTCTTTATCGGGACCCACCTAGTCACCACTCACATGGGCATATTATATAAGCTACTACACTGTCCTTTTGCCTCATAAAGGCACTAGTATCCGTACGATATTTTTAGTTTAAAAAAAATTTTAATTTAACTAATATTTGTAATTATTTTTATAAAGTTTAGGAAATAGTAAAAATCTCCTCATCCACTTTCAAATCACGTGATACTCACGTGCATCAATCCGTTTCCTCTCTCTTGCTCTTGCTATTCGTGCAAACTTTTTTTTTCATTTCCGAAGAGATTATAAAGGATTAATCAGATAGTGAGCGGTAAAGTTACCGAGTGCGCGTGCTGGCACCGCACCTCGGAATAAAATGCCTCGGACTGCTATGATGCACCTCGAAATTTTATTATCTAAAATTTTTTTGTATTTTATAAATATTTATAAAATATATATTAAAAATTAAAAATTAAAAATTTTTGTTGAAAATATAGAAAACCAAACGACTCTTTTATGAACTGTCGCTATCCAAAAAGCAACCACCCTTGTGATGTTTTGCGATTTTCCGAAATCTATACTACTCACGTAATAGTAAAACCGTAAAAGAAAATTCTCCAGACGAAAAACAGCGCTGTAATTTTCTGTTATCAAGATAGAAAGTTACAGTTTCCTATCACTCATGCAGTACCCGACAAAATGTTGTTTTAAGTCCTTCACTGCATTGCAGGCACACGCCTGCGTATACGTTACGAAGCATTATCAAATTAGAACAAACGCTAAGGGGTTAATTGATAAGTATTCAAATTGACTCACGCATGCAGGCATTACGTATACCTTTGTTCATTCTTGTAGGCTGTACGTCGTTAACGTTCCTGAGTAACATAGTAAAAGTTTAAGGGCTTATTTGAAAGAATCGCAAACTTGAACGGAAGATATCTGAAAGACAATAATGACATTAAATGGTTATCTGCCTACTGTTCATGATATGAATGAAATAAATGTCAGAATCTTGCATAACTTTTTCACATTTAGCAAATTTAATTTTTTTTAAATTTACTTTCAATATAAAATACATACAAAAATTAAAATAAAATTTTTTTATTAATAAAAATTTTTTAAAAATTTAATTTTAAAACTTACTATAAGTATTAAATTAATATATAATTTTATTTTTATTAAATATTATTTAACTTTTTATTTAATTTTTTAAATTAATTTTTAAAAAACTCACTTTATCTATTTTTTATTAAGATAAACACGCGCTTAATACCTTATAAATAAAAGTTATTTCATCAACAAAATAAAGTTATGATCACATGAAAAATGTAAATTCTCGAATCTGTTGAATAAGAATCTTGCAAAACTTTCAAGTATTAAAATAGCTTAATAACGCATGACCGGAAATGCATACTAGATTTGTTCACGTGAAAATTTTATTTTTTCCCCAATAAATTTGAGTGATAAGTAAACACGCCCAAAATAAAAAAGCTGGTAAAATTTTGGGAAGAAAAAACATTTTTCATCGACTACATTAGAAATTACAAGAGCAACCAAAAAGTTCAACATATATATTTGCTGATTTTAACAACATTACATTGCATATAAAGATCAGATAAATTTTTTTTTCTCAATTTTTTCACATACCCAAGTCCATTGCATCCTATTTATTTACCTTCTGTCTTTATACGTATTACATAACACTGCAAGCATTGGGATTTTCATCGCTGAACAACTGCGGCGGGTAAGGATTTGGAGGATAAGGGTAAGCATGATGATGATGATGGTACTCTACTGGGTGGTGGTATCTTGGATAATAATAGTAGAATTCATTCCTCTTCAA
Organism: Acanthochlamys bracteata; assembly: GCA_019914995.1. Taxonomy (NCBI): domain Eukaryota; kingdom Viridiplantae; phylum Streptophyta; class Magnoliopsida; order Pandanales; family Velloziaceae; genus Acanthochlamys; species Acanthochlamys bracteata. The sequence goes on along the minus strand of CM034129.1, from coordinate 10,017,396 downwards.
TTCAACAAGTTTCCCACCAGGAACCATTACCGCTTCCTCCGGCACAAGAAGATCGCCGCCGTCAACAGTGATCTTCACTTTACCTTCGGTAGCGTCTGCTCCATCGGCCGCATTGTTGCCCTCGGATTTCTTGTCTTCTGACTTCGTTTCTTCTTTAGAATCGCCGTCTGATGGTTTCTTGCCTTCGTCGTCTGTGGGTTTGTTTCTATGTTCTGATGGTTTTTTGTCTTCTGGTTCGACTTTAACGATAACGGCTTGTTTTCCGGTCCGTTTGTAAACGTATTCGATGAGTTTTGGTGGATGAAAGACTCCCTTCACTGTTACTTCTGATGCTTTCAGATCTGGTTCTGCTGCTTCAACTCCTACATATGAACAAAAAAATTTTGATCAAAAAATTGATATGTATAAATTGGTTATGAATTTCATGGATTTTATTTATTTTCCCCGCATTGAACAATGGGCAGTTTCATTTGATTCTCAGAAACAAAAGCTGATGAGCAGTTTCAGTGTTACCTAAAACAGAAAAAAAAAGCCAAAAACTTTTCATGTTGTTAAAAAAAGCTTCTATACATTTGCGGTAAGAAATTCATTATCAAACCTTATCAAAAACTAAGTTTTTTTTAGAGACAATCACGGAAATTCTTCAGGTGGGTATTTTAAAAATATAAAAGAATCAAAACTAATCAAGAATTTTAGTTTTAAAAATGTAAAAAGAAATTTAAAGAAAAGAAACAAACCTTTCATTTTGAGAATTCTCTTCTTGATTTCTTGAGCACAGGCTTCACAATGCATGTGAACTTTCAGAACCACAGCAATCACTGGTGGCTGCAATCCAAAAAAAAATTTTTTACAACGATTCGATGCATGCAGTAGCAAGAAAATTTTTACAACAATTTTTTTATAACTATGATTAATTTAATTTTATTTTATTTGACTATGCACTACCTCTTCTTTCTTTTCTTCAGCTTTGGGTTCGGGTTCGTCTTCCTTCTTCTTTTCTTCGTCAGTCTTATCGGGTCTCGGCGCCGGCGGTTGCGGAGAAATTAGCTCAACTTTCCGGCCAGTCTTACGCTGCACACGCTCAACAACCTTCAATGGATCTTCTGCTGCCTTCTTCCCTTTCACTACCACCTTCCCAACTTTGCAATCAGTCATTACATCTTCCACACCTTCGATAAAGATCACGATTTTTTAGTTTCAATTCAAAGAAACGAATGTGAATATACCAAAAGAGGTATTTTCATTCTTTGCAAAAAGAGAATTACCTTCGAAACCTTTGAGAGATCGCCGAACTTTACGAGCACAACCTTCGCAATGCATGTAAACTTTCATAACAACTTCCTCCGGCGGAGGTGGAGGTGGCGGGGGTGTCGCCGTTGCTTCGCCTTCTCCGCCTTCTTTTTTCTTGTCTCCTTCGCCGCCATCGCCACCGCCGATGTTTTCTTTCTTTCCCTCTTCAGGTTTCGGCTTCTCTTGATCCTCTGCTTTCGGCTTCTCGGCATCGGCTCTTGCCTTCTCTTTCTCTAACGGTTTCTTCTCCTAAAAGAAGTTCAAATTTTAGCATTAAAGTCGAAGTTGCAGAAACTAAAATGGCAAGCTCCAAAGTTAAACGAAAGCAGAGAAGAGGTGAAATATTAGAAGAAAGCATTCAGTGAACAAACTTTAGAACCTTTTCTTTTTAGTGAAACAATGAACGTCGAGATTGAAACAACAAAAAAGAAAACTTCTATAAAACTAAATTTGAAGAAAAAAGAAACAACAATGGCAGCACTTTGTTTAAACAGAAACAACAAACAAAACACTCGTACAATTTAAACAAGAGTAGAATCTTGAAAATTCACCTCCCCCATTACTTTCTTTCTCTCGTTCTTCGAAAAGAAAAAGGAGAAGAAAATTTTGAAACTTTCTGCAAGCACTTTGTTCAAGCGCTCTTTCTCAAGAGAGCCTCTGCAGAAATTGAGAGAGAGAGAGATGAAACTGAAGTGATGACGGAAGTTTAACGACGTGGCATTATCGATTTGTCACGTGTCAACTGCGTGCGAAGCGTGTATACTAGATTCACATGTATTGCAAGGGTCCTAATACTGTGGGTTTCTTATTATTGGTTTAGCAATTAGTGCCAATTAATTTTCTTAATTATAGTTTTAGTTAGACTAATATGAAATTCATCTGTTCATTGTATGACTTACAACTTTGCTTCTATTCATTTTGGAAAATAAATTGAGAAAATGGATAATTGTTTTCTCATAGCCGCCCTTCTAATGAATCGCTTTTAAAAAACCTTAAAATTTTGAACATGTAATTGAACTCGTAAGAATAATTCATCAAAGTTCACGATTAGCACACAGTGTAACCACCATGGAAAGAAACATCTGTAAAATAAATTAATTTTTTGAAGGGCATTCATGCATAGAACTTGAGATCTAAATCGAAGTGGTTATAAAATAATCACTTTTTGGTGACAAATAGTATGTAGGAGAGATTATTTTAAGCTAAACATTCTGATTTCTAATTAATAGACATGTTTAGCTATAACTTAAGCATATGTTAGGAGTTTGAACCACATGCATTTGCACATGAAGTGAGAATGTTGTTGTTCTTAAATCAAAATAATAATAAATGCATATAATCTTTTGGCCTTTAGATTGATTGGATTGGTAGTGTTTATTAAATAAAAAAAAATTATAAGAAAGAACTTTTAGATATCTTATCTTATAAATATTTGAAAAAGATTTATAAGTATAATTATTTTATAACCAACGATTCATCCATATGTTCCACATTTAAAAAAAAATAAAAAGTATATAATTTTTTTGAGTTGAGAAAAAAACTTTTATGGAAATAATAAGCATTCCAAAAATGATGTTTCATGCGAGTTTGGGAGTGGACTTAAGTTGTGCTTGTGAGCTTATATAAAAAAATCAATATCAATTTTTTGATTAAGTGGCGTTTGACTAAATTTATAAAATTTAATTTAATTTAATTTTTAATAAAGTTTTAGAATATTTTATAAACTTTTTTCTAAAATTTAAAGATACGAAAATTTTTCTTTGTCATAAATCTTATCAATATTTATTATTATTATTTTTTTTATAAAAAAAATTAAATTAATTTCGTTTCACTCCTATGAATTATCATAGGTGTATTGTTTGTAATGCGGCAAAGTTTGGACTTAGGGGAACTTTTAGAAATACTTATGAAAAACAAAATTAAATAAAAATATTTTAATAAGTTTGAGAAAAGTTTTGTTTTAACCTAAAAAATAGATAAAATAAGATTTTGTGATTTAAAATTTTTTTATAATTTCTAAAACTTAACAAATTCTGTAAAATATTTCATAAAATTATTGAAAAATATATAATGAAAAAATTACTTCCAAATATTCATTTATTTTTATTTAATACATAAGCAATTTAGGAATAATTTTATTTTGTCCAAAATCCAGTTTTCTTGACGTTTTGTATTATTTATAAAAATGTTATGTATTTATTCATTTCGTTTATTCGGTAATGTTTATAGGTTTTGAAGTACAAATGGTCTTTAAAAATTAAACCTTTTGTGATTTCGTTCACTCCACTCTAATCATTAACTACTAGAAACTTATAACCAATCAAATCTTTTATGTCTCACTACATCTGTTCAACATGATCCACAAACAATGAAATGTTTTTTTATGTTTTTTTGAATATTGCGAAATTTGAAATGGTAGGTAAGGTCAATGAATGAATTGAATTCAAACCTTTTCTTCCTTGTTCTTAGAATTTATTTTAAATAAATCGAAATTCTACTTCGTCTTTCTGAAATTTAAATTCCATCATTTTATATATTTAATTATTATTTTAAAATTTATATTTAATATCAAATTAAAATTTATTTTATTTAAAATTTTCTTTTAAATTTTATTTTATTTGATTCAAATATCATTACGAATTTTACTTTTATCGATTTTCACTTGTTACTAAAATTTACTTTCGCAAAATTTAATTTTATAAAACTTATTTATGTTTATTTGAAATACGCTAATTTTGATCCTAACTATATCAAATAACTTATTTTTGTTTCAAAATAGAGGCAATTTAAGGGGAAAAAAGACCATTCTTTCACTCGAATCTAATAGAGTACAAAAAAAAATTATTAAGGGAGGTCCACTTCTAATGATACATAACTAAATTCACTAGGTGAGATGCCAAATCATGAAACAATGAGATCTTTGTAGGTCTTCTATCCAACGTGCCGAGGCACTCATTATTCCCGCTCTTTGCTTGCATCCTTTATTTAAGCTTGTAGTTAGAGGTAGAGTTCGATAGGGTCCACCTACGATAATAATTTGATCAATTATTCAAAGATAGATTTTCTATTTATAAACTTATGCTTTATATCATGTGATTATTAAGAGATATAGAGTGTTACGTTTATTGTGCCAAATTTGAACTTAGCCTAATTTAATATGAGTTATCGACTCATTTCTTAAATTAGCTAGTTTTATTTTTGCTCGTATTGCATCTCCAACTTCTCTCCTATTAACTCAATTAGCTATTCCGTCTTTCATTCTATCCTAATTTCTTATTAATATTCTATTGCCATTAGTTCGAACTTAATCTAACTCGAAAACACAGCCCAACTGCCAGATATAATGCAATTTTCCTTATCTACTCGAACCGGTTTCTTTCCTTCACAGTTGATTTTGCAATGAGAAGGACCATTGTGCGCGTAGTGGGGCTTGCTTTTTATAACAAGAATCCCACCAGATAGATTTCGGTCTTATAACATTCGTAGCCTGCCCAAGTTAAGGGTTTATCCCTTGTCCTCACTTGTGCTGCAACGATTCTTGCAATGACAATAAGCATATGCTTGAGGCACTTTATGTAGTGCCCAACTTTTTTGCACCCTCTTTTTATAAGAGCAATAGGAACTAAGTTTCATAAAACTAAGTTATGTTAAACTGTATTTGGTAGCAAATAGATTAGATATGAGTTTAGTGCGTTTCGAATAGATTGAAATATAAAAAATGAGCTCGAAATTCAATTCTGATAAAAAAAATAATTTTCGTGCATTTGAATTATGCTCTTAGTATGATTTATTTTATTCTGAACTTTTTAAGCATTAGATTGCATTAGACTGGCTGCAATTGACATTTCAATAAAACATGCAACTAGAAAAAAAAAAAAAAAAAAAACACATATAATTAAACACTTTGGCTGTGTTCTCTTGATATTGGATCAGTATTAAGAACAACATTAATTGGGCTTTTTCTTACTAGGCTCAAACTATAAGAACCGACAATGGCCTAATTAGGCGCAATCACATTCTTATATTGTGGGTCTTTGTTGGGCCTACGAACTAATGGATGGATTTTTTTACTCGTTGAAATAGACCCTAGTAGGCCTACTACTATTCAAGTTTTCACGCAATTGATTTCTTTTCTCATGAATGTAGCGACGTATTTTATTTGTTGGTAAATGATACAAATAAAAATTTCATAATAAATTAAACAATGAAAACATATTTTTATTATGAAAAAAGTTATTTTTTAAAATCACTTAGGAATAAGCACGACCAAAGTTAGAACTAAGTAATCCAATGCGTAAATGAGGGGTTGTTTGGTTTAGCTTATGTAATTTTTCAATTTTTTATTTTATATTTTTTAATATATATTTTATAAATATTTAAATAGTTTATTTAAAAATTTAGAAAATAAAAAAATTCTAGATAGTGAGTTTTTTTATGCATATTTTATTTTTTTAAGATAAAAAATAAAATTCGTTTCTTAAAAAAAATAAAAATACTTTTTATTTCAAAAAAATTTTATTTTATAAGTACTCTCAAACTTCCGTTGATGATCAATGGATTGCTTTGAAGTTTGAACTTGAACTGTATTACCAAGTAAGCTTGGCATTATAGATTACCACTACCAACCATGTTTTGTATAATTTGAGAAACCATCATGAATGACATTATTCAAAATTTATGGACATGCTAAGCACACCAGGTCTCTACTTTACCTTCAATGCAAGAATGAACCTAACCAACAAACAACAAACTCCTCCGCAATCAATCGTCAATCCAAACTAAACAATTTGGTTGTTAAGATTTCGGATGCGTTTATTTTTACTTTTCTTCAACAAAATTTTTTAATTTTTTATTTTACGTTTTTCAATACATATTTTATAAGTATTTAAAAAATTTATTTAAAAATTTATAAAATATAAAAAAAATATTATATAATAATATTTTTTTATTATATATTTTTATTTTTTTAAAGTAAAAAAATAAAATTTATTTTTTTAAAAAAATAAAAATATTTTTTATTTTAAAAAAATTTTATTTTATAAACAAATCCAAACGCATCCTTCTTCGTCGCACCGTCTTCATTAACAGTTGGTTCGGATATGCCTTCTCTTTCCTGTAACCCATACACCAATATGCAGTTGTGGAATTTTGCTTAAAAGCAACAACATAATCTAACTTCACTTGCAAAAACTTTCAGAAAAAAACATGAGCAAATAATTTTAAATAACTCCAATTTAATTTTAATCTGACTTCTTGTGATAAGAGCTCCTGTTGAGTAACTATGAAGTCAGTTCATATACATGGGTTCTTAATAATTGAGTTTAAAAATAAATTTTATATTTTGATTGTAATTAAAAGTGATTTATAAATAAAATTTTACGTTTAGTTATATTTAAGTGTCTTTTGAGATTACTTTCTGTTTACTTTTTATTTTAATTTTAATGTTATACTTTTATAATATTTTACAAAAATTTTAAAAATATTAAAATATAAAAAAATTATTATTACTCTATTTATTTTTTTAAAATAAAAATATATAATTTATTTTGTAAAAACATCAAAAATATTTTTTATTTAAGAAAAAATTAATTTTAGAAACTATTTCAAATATTTTATTATTTATATTTGAATGTGAATTTAAGTATAAATTTTTTATGATAAAAACGTTAATACACATCCTAAGTTGGAAGAAAGATTATAAACATGTGAATTGTACAATCTTTGAGCAAAATGCTTTTCATCACAAATCATACAAAAGCTGACTGCTTTCTCTTCGTCTTCGAATTCCTCACCCAACCCAAAATCATTCAGGACGATTGCTTTCTCTGTTAGAATCTGGCATCATTCAATTAAAGCGATTGAGTGTTATTTCATTCAAAGGCAAAGGTTTTCTTCATTATGCTACTTGAGTGCAAGAAGCTACACACTTGAAAAATAAATTAAACTAAATTCTAGAACATAAATTTATATTTATAAAATTATTTTTCTAATTCATAAACTTTTATATGTAAATGTGAATATCTATTTTAAATGTTTCCTTTCAAATCTAAATATGTTAATGAGCATTATGCACTCATTGCAGCGGGCATTAGTTTTTTTTCAAAGATGCACTCAGGAGAAACAACAAGGACCACAAAACAAAAACTTCTCTTTACTTGTGCTTAATTGTCGTTCATCATCATTGCAATTGATTTCATTCGGTAACTACAAAACAAATTTCACCTTCTTATGATTATGATCGATCTTCTTTTGAATTCTTAATGCCCCAAATTATAAAAGGTAAACTTCATTACCAGTAGTTCTTAAAGTTTCCAAAAAGGAAAAGTTTTGAAATCATTCGTAACATTGGTTAATTTTACGCGAATTAAAACTAATAATTACCATACTGATACCAATTTCAATGTATTAATGGAACGCGGCAGCTTTGAAGGTCCACATCTTTGAAAATGTCAGGATGATTTTGTTGCTACTACACCTTTTATGATTCTTTTTTTCTCCCTAATAAGAAAAAACATGAAAGTCTTCAATTTTCTTTCCTCTTTTCTTTTTTCAGTTTTTTCCAAGCATTAATGTGTTAGTTTTATAATGTTACTTGTTCCATTACTTCTGCATATCGTTGAAACTAATAAAAAGATACCCGATATGTATTTTATAAATAAAAAATTTTTAATAAAAATATTTTATATGAGTTTTACTTTTTATTTTAAAAAAGACTAATATTATTGAAATTTTATTATATAATTTTTAAAATAATAACAGTTTGAATTTCATTGATACTATTTTTAACACAACTGGCACATTCCAAAATAACTCTGACATTTTTATTTTTGGCCATGAATCCCCCTTGAATTTTGAATCGACTTAACTTAGACTCTTCTATTTTCATCTTCTCTTTATTTTCTGAGCCTCTAGTGAGTTACAGACAGAGTTAGAAAAGATCCAATTTTTGATGATTCCACCATACATGATTGAGTTGCCTCTCCCGTTATCCAATTCTATACTATAGGGCTTTCTTAAGTTCTTTCTCGCTTCTTCGAACCGCTCCTTTTTTTCTTCAATAATTTCTGATCTCTAGTGGACCTCTTAATAGGATTTGAACCCAAATGAAGTTCTGATCATCTGTCAGAGAAAAAAGAACGAATTGATTTGGTAGGATTTCTAAAAAATTCTTCAATTTTTTCTGGAAGTAGAAGATTATTCATCTGCTTCTTCCTCACTTTTTCTCCTTTCTTCCCTTTTTAAGGTTTCTTTCAGTTTCTTAATGATAATAGGCGACGACAGTCTGCCTAAATAGTAGACACAGGTGATAAATAAGAAAATACTAAAGATTCGAGCCATAGAATTTCTCAATTTTGACACAGGATACTTATTAGATCTAGATCGAATAGAATGATTTTGCCGTATCCAGAATAATACCAATCCAACTTCCTTTTTGTCGAGCGAGTTATGCTGCCCTTTTTCATTCTGCTATGGACTAGAACATCGATGATTCAACAATATCAGAATATTGAAATACCTTAGAATCAGCTTGCCAATTTGCGGCACCGTAGTAGAATCATTACCAACGGCACTCTGTGCGTCTAAGTGCGAAAAGACTGTGCAAGCTTTGTTATGCCGAAACTTTATTGTCAAGTTAGTAACACTTCTAAATGCCACTTCTTCCTATTGAATCCGTCTTCAGGACATTCTGAAGCCATTATTATGGAACAGCGATTCGAAATGTTCGGAATGCGTCAATCATAAACCAAAAGATTACCAAAAATATTTCAAAGAATCTTCTAAAGCCAAGGCCCGGTGAGAAAGGCAAAATAAGTTTCCAACATTGTTGTTATATGACCAAACCAAGATCAAAGGAAAAGCTCCCCTTTTAGAAGGAATCCCCAAGCCGAGTTTGGTCGCAAAAAAGTATGTCCAGCAGATGAAAGGCAAAGGAGTTGCCTACTTTGTACCTCGAATCCAAATAAAGCTGATTGTATGTCAGCCTAAGTCGAGATGACGATGACTTTGTTTTTAAAAAAGAGAAGGTTGGCATTTCCATGCCTTAAGGACTTCCCATCACCGTCCCTGAACAAGCAGACATGACCTGAAAGTAATTAAAAAAAAAAATAGTAATAAGAGCATTTGACCTATATGTGCAAATAGAATTCGGATAGATCTTTACCTCGGAGCAGAACATGAACCTAAAAGAGTTGAAAGGGCCCATTCAGGAACAAGAAAATTACATCGCCGCTTGAATTTCGATGAAACAATAAATCAATGAGAGTTAGTTCAATAAGTTCATAAAATGATTCTTTTTTAGAAGAGATTTTCAAAAAACATGAGGCTTAAGATCCTTTTCTTCTTTAAAAAAATAGGATTGAAATCGACACATTAATTAATCAACAGATTAATTATTTTTTCGCAATTTTTTTGAACCGTATGCACCCAAAGATGCATGTACGGTTTCTAAGGGAACCAATTTTGCCCTAATTAACCGACTTTATCGAGAAAGATTATTTTTTTTAGGCCAAAAGGTTGATAGCGAGATCTCGAATCAGCTTGTTGGTCTCATGGTATATCTCAAATAGGAAGTTTTCTCTGCTCCAGGTCGCAGACTACTGAGTGAAATGAGCATGGGCTTATGTAAATAGTAGGAGGGCTAAAGGCGAGTGAAATGAGATGGACTATTCTATCCGGACAGAACAAGAAAAACAGAGAGGCGAAAAAAAGAATGCGTGAAGCAAAAAGTCATAAAAAATATAAAAATTATAAAAATTTTTAATTTATAATTTTTATAAATTATAAAGTAAAATTTTTAAAATCTAAATAAAAAATTAAAATATAATAGTTTGAAACAAATGTCAAACATTTTCATAGACAGCTTATTTATTTCCTTATAAGTGATTTCAGTTTTATTAAAAAAATATGTACTTAGATAAGTTTTTAATTTATTTTTTGTAATTATTTTTAAAAAAGTTTTGTTGTTGAATTACTTACGAAAATAAGAGGCTCTCTAAAATTACTTAACCCGTAACTGTAAATTTTAATCTAGAGCTCACCGCGATCATTATTTTGGAGATATTTTAATAGTCAGACTATCATCATAATTTTGTAAATAAAAAAAGCGAAAGCCCGAAGAATCAAATTATCATTCCCGTTCAAAAGTTTTAAAAAATCATCATGATGTCCGGTGGAGATGATATTGATGGCGACTTGGATGCTTCATGAAATCTATACCGTTTATTTAACATCAGGTGATAGATTTCCGTGACGAAAAGCAAAAGGTTCAAACTAACACGTGTGGACAGTGGAGTGCGATATTACTAATTAATAAAACCAGGACATTTTACATCAATTACATAACGGCCACTTAACTGTTTTTAGCGTCATATACTGTGGCAGAACGTCGTAATTAAATTCATTAAAAGCCCTAGTTTATTAATACAGAAGTAAAAAGGAATCTTCGTGGCAAGAACCAGGAAATATCACGGACGGCAGGGCTTGGTTTGTAAATTGGTTACTATATAACTTCTCCGGGACCGGTGCCGGGATTCGGTGGAGATAAATATTAGATAGAAGGAAAAAAAAGAAAAAAGTCTTCGAAACTTTTACTGCCGCTGCTATGTAGAGAGAGAAAGATAGCTAGAGGGAGGTAAGATTACCGGCTTGGCCGGAGAGTGGTGGCGGTGGCGGAGGAGAGAATGGATGAGGGAGGTGGCGAGGGAGGAGGCGGACACGTGGCGATGCTGAGGCAGTTGATTGGGCAGATCCAGGAGCTCTGCAATCTCTTCGGTGGTGATTCATTGCCGTTGCTCTATAATCCTCACAGGTTCTCTCTTTCTCACTCTATAATCTAGTGTGAGAATGTTAGCTTCCTCGGTTGCATTTCAATTGCTTGCACTAAGCTCTAGATTAAATTGTATTATTGGGGTTAGTGTTGCTAAATCTGGTTGCAATTTCTTCTCTCGGCATTTCGACCTTGATATTTTTGTTGTGTTACGATGTTAGGATTCCTTAGTTCAGATTTGGCGTTAGTATTTCTCAATTTGTATGGCTGCTGAAAATTTTGAATAATGCTAGAATCATGCTGGGAATGCCTGTTAAGAACTTGTGGATTTTGTCTGATCCGAGCAGAAATTCTGGTTCTGTGGTAGCTTCCACCATGACATTTTTACTTTTCATGATGCCGCAACTGGTTAAGCATTCGATGATTCTTTCGGTTGGAATACCTCCATGACTCAACTTTGTCATGCAAGGCTGTTTATATTCTTGCTTGTAAGCTGTTTTCTTGTCTGCAACAATTTGTAGTGGCTCTTTCAATGGCAGAAGGAAATTTATGCAAAGGAGAGCTACTGGAACGAAATTATGATAGAGAGCGCAAACAAGAGCCTTGGGTTGACATGAAGGAGATAAAATATGGTTTTATTCAGAAAGTAACTCTATACAAAGTCTTTGCGTGTGAAAACTTCAAAAGGGCTTAAAAGTACATTAGTATGGATCTCATACTCACAAGAGTTGATGGTTTCTAAGCAGCTTTCGGAGGTTGTATAGAACCATTTCTTGGCCTTTTCCGTTAGAGACATTGGAAAGTGCAAACTCTTATATTTAGAATCAACATTGACTTCTGGGATGTTTTGGGATAGATGCTTGGAGTTGTATTCACTTATAGGTCCCTTACCAATAATCTCTACGTAAGGCATTGAAAATGGATGTTAATAAATTGTTCTTAACTTTTTGCCTTTTAAGAATCTAATATCAGGCTTCCATTCACCAACTAAGAGCATTGATAAGTATCTTTTCATCAACGATGTGCTTCTAGTCTTGTCTAAAACAATCCTTATTGATTGTTAATGTGAATTGTAGACGCCTCAGTCATTTCTTGGAAATCCGTGGTACCATTTTATCAAGCAGTACGTGATAAGGTACTTTGGTGTTTCAAGGTGTCATACTATTTAAAACCGTTTAATGAGACAGCATAACAACTAGGCATCTCGCAATGTATCGCCATCAAAGTTGGCGATATATATTTGGCGTACAGCTGATTTTTGCTTTAGGCTGGCATGCTGTCTTGCTATACATAATATTTTCCTTTAACATGTTTATTTTGCTCCCTTTACCCTGCTTGTATAGATTTATGTTTCTTGGGTGCTTATAGTTTTGGAAGTGCTTTTCTTATGCTTATTTAACCTGAATATCGTATACGGTTGCCTCATGGCATTACTTGCAATGATTTTTACTTTTGTGTATTTTGTTCTTCATAAACTTCCAATGTCATGCACAATGTTGCAATTTTGTTGGTAGCTTCCATAGATACATCTTATTGGCATCTTAAGCTATGAATTTCCATGATTTCTAAAGGAGCTTTGCTATTTAAAAATTGTTAAAATATTTTGGTTGCGACTCTCTTAGGCTTATGACACGTTTGCGAGGTATGTGTGCGTGCAGCCACATTCATGCTTTTCTTCTTTTTAGTTCTTGATATACCCTCTCGGAGTTTCCGGTCAACCACTTCTTATCCATGTGTAAAGTGTAACCTGACTTTGGTTTCTCTTGCAGGTGGTATTTTCTTGACGCAGAAAGCAGCTTGATGGAGGATGATTACTGCAGTTCGATTATCTCTGAAAGATCTCGGTCTGTTGAGGCGATGGAAGAGAATCAGTTTCCACCTCCAAAGAAATCTCGGTTAGGAACTTCTGTTGAAAAATGTATGATTAGATCAAGCTCAGGTGTTATGATGGAACCTAAAATCTGGAAACAGTTGCCTGAAGAACTTCTTGAGATTGTCATTGCAAGACTTCCTGTTGCTGCTTTCTTCCGTTTCCGCTCTGTATGTCAAAAGTGGAATTCTCTCTTGACGAGCAACAGTTTCATCCAGCTATGTGCTGAAGTGACGCGATGTTGTTGGTTCTTCACTCTCTCTTATGAGAACGTAAAGGTTAGAGCTATGTATGACCCGTCTATGAGAAAATGGCATAAAGTTAGCAACCCCTATCTTCCTGATGAGGCCTTGTTTCTTCCAGTGGCTTCTGTTGGTGGACTTATTTGTTTCTTAGACATAAACCAGAGAGGCTTTCATGTTTTGAACCCTCTCACTGGCACTATCAAAGATCTGCCTCCAAAATCAGTCAAGTATTGCTCACATGTGGTCGTCGGAATGGTCCAGAATGGTCACTCTGCAAACGGTGGCTACAAAGTTGTGTGGATCGGTGGAGATGGGGAATTTGAAGTCTATGATTCAGTAGAGAACAGCCTGACTCATCTTGGGTTTGTTCCTTCGAGCATCAAGCTCCCCATGTTGACTAAGTTCAGGTCAACAACAGTTTCCGTAGGCAGCACATTATACTTCATGAGAACAAATCCAGATGGGATTGTGTCGTATGACGCAGCTACATGCACATGGAACCAGTTCTTGATCCCACTGCCTGCTCATCTAGTAGATCCTTTTCTTGCTGAATGCGGAGGGAAAGTCATACTGGTAGGGTTGCTATCCAAAAATGTGGCTACATGTGTTTACATATGGGAGCTGCAAAAGATGACCCTCTTGTGGAAGGAGGTGGACAGAATGCCAAATGAGTGGTGCCTGGAGTTGTATGGGAGGCATGTAAGAATGATGTGCCTTGGCAACCAAGGTTTGCTGATGTTGTCATTGAGATCTGGGCGGAAGAATTGCTTGGTGAGCTACGACATATCGACCAAGGAGTGGCAAAGGGTACCTGATTGTGTGCTCCCTTATCAGGGAAAGAGGCAGCTGATGGCATGTGGAATCGCGTTTCATCCTTGCCCTACCGCCCTGCCTTAGTTCGGTTGCTGCTGAAGTAGAACTAAATCCTTCTGTTGCTGATGCCTGACTTTTTGATCTATGCTGCAGAGTTTTACCATTTAGCATTACTACGGTGAACTCCTAGAAACAGTCTTTTGTTCTTAAATTTAACTGCTGTAGATCAAATATTTTTTCTAGTAGAGATCTTTGAAACTCAATTTCTTGTATGTACAAATCGCTTGCAAGAAGGTAGCATCTGCACCTGATAGCATTATAAGACCAACCATTGCTACATTTGTCATGGAATATTTGGTACATTTTTACAGCAGCATGAACCAAACTTATGGCCTTCACTCATAAGACTGGGTAAGAAATCTTGAGAACGTGCTTTTTACGGTTGCCAGCACAACAACAGAGAGACATCAAATCTTAGAAAAGAACAATCTATCTATTCGCATCTGACCCGGGATCCTGCTTTGAAGTTTGCCTTACTGATCTAGGTATATAAGTAAACCCTTGACTACGTCGATGACCAAAGCTCACAGACAGCGGGGAAATATCTGACGTACTCAGCTTAGAAACAGCTGAGACGAGATCATCCATCTTCATTTCGACATTTATTTGTGTTTCCTTAGTCTCCTCCTTGCTGGGAGTACTCTTAGGTTTATACTTCTGTCGGGGTTGCTTACTAGTTGTTCCGTCAACATCCATGCCCGCACCTACAGCTTGATCATTCTTGTATGCAGCTTGCTTTTGTTGATACTTCTGTCGTTGATGCTTGGAAGGGTGAGCCCTCTTGAAGAACTCGAACGATGAAGGAAATTTGTGTTTGTCTGTTAGGTGTTGCTTCCTAGCACAGTAGCTCTTGAACTTCATGGCACATCCTTCCACTAAACATTCGTACTGCATTGCAAGATGAGAGTGATTTTCCTAAATCAAAAAAAGTACTATGCAGATGACACAGTAGGTAGAGGGGATGTCAAAGAACCAAAAGCTGGAATCATTTGATATAAAATTTTGTAGCAGATATGTTTAATGTCTTAAATCTGGAAATATGAGTCTATAGCTAGTACATTAATGACAAAAACAAATGCGCCTATGACTATAGTGTACCTGTAGCTATGTCGCCTTTGCAATGCTAATAAACAACGTTCAGATAGATATTGTTGCACAGTTAGTTTATTGACTAATATATTTACTTAAGTCTCCTGAACCAAATGTAAGAAAAGGAAAGATCATGACCTTGTTTAGCATTATGCTCTAAATAATAAATGTTTAATAGAAATCTACTACATGTTAAAGCAGTAAACTCACAAGTACCATAGCAACTACCAAAAAAGTTAATTGCTTCACAGGGAGTACTAAGGAAGTTTGACACAGAAATGAGGAACAAGATCACACCTTGTTATGAAAGCAATGAGGAAGTTTGCATTAGTAGAAATATACTAAAGATTCATGCCTGATGAATGAGCCCATATGATATTACAAAGCAGCTCTTTTCAGCGCATAGCTAGGGGGGATGTACTCACCATAGGAAAACCACGTGCCACTTTAGCTTTAAAGAATGAATCATGCACTTCAGAGACATGTATACTGAGTAACCTTGATGTTGGATAAACTCTGGAGCAGATGGAACAAGATGCTGTGTGGCGACTATGATAATGCTCCTCAAATTCCTCCAAGCAAGTCAACCGAGCACCACAACCAGCAATAGGGCAAAAGACAGTGCTAAAGGATAAAGTGAAGCTGTTATTTAACAAACGAAGCTATTTTCTTAATGGTAACAAGTAAAAGAACCAACGAAAGAACACTGCAAGACAATATTACAAAGACTTAATATTTCCCTAAAAGTTTTTTTTCTTTTTTTGTTGCAGAGTTGATTCTACAAGACAAATTTCAGCAAGTGCTAACCCCACATTCTGAACCTCTAGTAGAGAGAAGGTATGTATGTTCAGACTGCTGTGAATATCCGTCCTGTTCTCAATCACAAAAGTAAGGTATTTTGTGCTTAAGTTCTCAATCTCCTGTGGTGGACATAGCAGCGAGACACAAACAATGGACTGACTCAGAGTTTAGAGAGATGTGAACTTATTAGCTTAGGCCATTTCTTATTGCGGCTAATCAAGCAGTAACTTCATGTTGTGGTATATTAGTTACTTGCTTTAGTTGTTTAAATATTTCAAGTACAAATTAGCAACCTTATCTACAGTCGAGCACAACCAAATTAATCAATCAAATATAATGGACTAGATAAATATAGATGTGTAGGCCTAAACATAGAATTGTTCTACAGCTGAATTACAGTCAAGATCATAAAAAAGAAAACCCCAAAACTAGTATAAGATCAATGGAAACTACTGCAAAATCTAAATTAAGGTAAACATACTCCAAAAGTATATTGAAAAGACATACTTGATCTCGATGTCTTCCATCTTATGGATCTGGCTTCTTTCATCTTCAGTTAAATCAAGTGCGACCTACAGATAAAGTGGAGAAGCAGGTATGTCAATGAATTTCCAGTTAAAAAAATGCTTCAGAATTCTCCAAACAGCTAAGCCAAAGAAACAATCCATCTTTTTGTTAACTGCTGAAATATGGCTGCGGACAATCAATTTCATCTTTCCACAACAAATTTGTGGAAATTTGAGTAGATTAGTTAGAAGGTCTGCTTGTGCTGCATACAACTTCTTGATCAATTAAAAAAAACATTACAACAAATCAAGGCAATCAATTTTCTAGACTTCCATAACCTAAAATAATCAACAATACACGGAAGAGGGAAAGGAAGCCAAATCCCATTTTATGGCTAAAGGTGTCAATAGTAATTCTAGTATTGCTGCACTAAGAATATCAATTTTCTTTACTGACATTTGACACATCATTTCTCAGTGGCAATTATAATTAAAATCATTCAAGCCACTGGACGAAAAAGGTAAGCTACTTTGTTTTTACTGAGGCAACCAAAATTTGTTATCATAGACTACAGAAACAAAACCAAGCCACTTCCTTTAACATATTTATCATTTCATAGCTTAATCAATTAACTTTCATGATATTTTTGTTGCTTTCTATTTTATGAAATCATCTAAATATTGAAGGAAAGTGGCATCAATATATCACAGCATTCTACTGTTAGTACACAATCTTCTCAGTGAAATTGATTATTTTTTTGTTATTTTGAGACGGATCAATCTCGGCCTAAGAATTAGGAAATAGAGGTAACAAACATTCGAACCTGTTTAGCGAGAAGCTCGCGCTCGATATTGCCGGCGGCGAAGAAAGGATCATCAAGCTTGTGCTTCCGGCGTGCAACAACCCAGTAGGGAAACCCTAAATCTGACCCTAATTCAATCCCCTCTTCCTCTGAACTCGACTTCGTTTCCTTCTTCTCCATCTCCAGCTCCAACTTCTCTCTCTCTCCGTTGAAGTTCTCGAGAGTGTTCTTCGCTTTTGAATTCGAGAGAACAGAATGGTACCATTATGATTTGATAATGAAATGTTGCAATTTTATAATATAAAGATATAAATATTGAATAAATGTCCGTTCTGTTTATATGGTTTTTTAATTTTTAATTTTTTCCCTAATTTGTCTCCGTATATAAGTTTGGTTGTTACCATAAAAAGGTAATATTAGGTTTCTTGTGTTTTGTTTAGCAGAAGTTGGACCTATAGCATGGAAGGTATACAAATAATGTTAGGAGATCTACTTTGCAAAACCTATATCCTGATTACGGGCCTGAGCTTCTTGGTTTTCATTATAAGTCCACTACATATGTTTTGCATAATCGACCCGAAAAAGTGGAAGGTATGTTAATGATCTTGGGCGATTCATTTTGTAATGGGAAATAAAAAGAGAGGATTTGATTTTTAAAATGTTTCATCATTAGGACAAAAATTTTGTCACTTAGCATAAGTTGGACATGAAACATTGAAGGTATATTAATGATATTAGGAGGTTTACTTTGGAAAAGGAAAATAGTAAAAGAGGGGCCGACCTTCCCCTTTTGTAGTGTCAGGCCAGTAATTGTCTCATTAAGAAGAAGTTAGCCCCAAATCAAGGAAGGTATACTAATGATTTTGTAGGATTTCTTTCGCAAAAATAGAGTAGTGAATGAGTCCCTGATCTTTCGTGTTTGTGCGTAACAGTCAGTAACAGTCCTTAATAGCCCCCCATCTTTGAAGGTATATTAATGATCTTATGTGATTTATTCTGCAAAATTGTTTACCAAAATTTTAGATTCCTGATATGAACGAGTTGCAATTTCAGTCACCTAATATTGGTTTGGCAATAGTAGGCCTTATATTGCCTCGAAACCAGATCATTTGTGACATTTAGGGTCACGTACATGGCACGTGAACGTCTAGTATAATCAATCTCTTCCTCTCTAAGACCTGATCGACAGACCGAGAGAGAGCGAGAGAGAGAAGAAGCAACGAGAGATAAGCTCGACGGAGATCGGCGGCGGAGAACCGTCGGCGGCGGCGAAGTTGGTGAGTACAATTCTTTCTTACTCTTATTATTTTTATTTATTTTGGTTTTAGAATTTGACCGTATGAGGTCAATCATATTGGCATCCCTAGAATATGTGGATATTTAATTAATGATGCTTGGTTTTTGTTTGTTTTGCGAATTTATGGTCAATTCGGTACTCGTATCTTGTCAATTGTTGGTGTTAGAATTGATGTTGGATGAGAGATTGAAGTAGGGAAGTTGCCAAAAATTGGAAGTATTAGACGGATATTTGCTTGACTCTAGATGAATTTCTCTAATGTTTCTTACTTTGTGAAAGTTGTTGTTAGTTACTTACTTAGCTAGTATTATTGACAGGATGCAAGATAATTGTCATTCGACAGTTTGACTATGTCCTAATTTATAAGTTGCTTCTTTGTTACTAGGTATCTGAAAGAATTTTAGGTTTCTTAATCAATATGCGAATCCATTTTATTAGGTAGCATAGTAGTTTAGCTTAGAGGTGTCGCTATCTGTCATTACAAGATGTGATAATATTGGAACGCAATACACAAAATTGGTGTCCATGCCCAAATTGTTCCTTTTGCCGCAGAGACAATATAAAGTCGGTACCAAGAGTTATGGATGAATATTTGCAGAGATCCCTCCGCCAGAAGTAGTCGGTATGTGGGTATTGATATAGGAAGGTGAACGTTTCTGTAAAGTTTGTTCTTAGATTGAGTTATAGGTAAGAGGTTTTGGAGTTGAAGAGTTTCTAAGAAAGAAAAAAAGTAAGGTCTTGAAGTTGAGGCATTTGAAAATAGAGGCTGGTATCAACTATTGATGCTACAGATGAAAGGAACGCTTCAACGATGTAATGATTAAATGATGTGTCTTTAAATTCATAGATGATTACTTTTAGTAATTATAATGAGGGCAAGTGCATGGATGACCGCTATTTTTAGAGTGCTTTTAGTATTTGACTCAATCGCACCAATGAAGGATATGATTCCATGTTGAAGATGATATTTCTCTCTCTTCTATGTAATTGTTTCAATGTTGCCTAACTTCGTAACATTGATGATGGCAGGGCTACCATACAGCTACCAAACGAAGATAGGCATTGTGGAGATGGGTTCCAATCCAGTTGAGGCAAGTTTGGGATATTAAACTGATCGTAGCCTTAGCATATATCTTTTGTTCAAGATTAGTGCAATCAAGAATTTATTTGATGCTTTAGGACCTTCAACTAATGATTTGTTGTTTGTAATTTGAGCGCTCCTTTAGGGTTTGATTTTTATTTTCACACTTCACTCATAGATAATTGTGTTTATTCTTTTAATGAATACAATTATCCTATAGAAGATGTGATATATTTTAATGGACGACATGTCTATGGAAAGAAACCCTTTTTGTACATGATCATATTCCATCCAGTGTTCTGGTGAATGTACAGGCGTTTGTACAATCTGCAGGTTAGAGTTTGCAGTCATGAGCTGTGGACCTTGTGGTCATTGTAACAGTTAGGAAGACCTGGTTTATCTAAGACAATTTGAGGGCCTTTTTTGCTGAAACTTATTAGTTTCTTTATGCTGGAGGATGTGTTCACTGCTAAAATTCTGGAAATTAGGAATCATTTGGGTTTGGAGTACCTCCTTAGACTTCACTTATGTGGGACATGACCTCCACGTTGGTTCTTGTATTTAGTAGTACCTCCTTGTAAATGAGTTGTGTTTAGTCTTGACCTGATACTGTTCTTCAGCCCTTGTACTTCATGACTACTTAGTTTTTCTTTGATTTGGAATGATGGTGTCTTTATACTGAGTTTTCAACCTGCTGGCTCCAATAATATTTATTTTATATTTGTGCAGCATTCTTGGCCCTCATCAACTGGACAAGTGAGAGTAACATGGAGTTCGAACAGTGCTGATAATAATTTTCAAAATGGGTATACTCCAAACTTTGGTTACCAGTATAATGCACAGAAGGAAGATACTACTGCGAGAGATGCACAAAGTGCAAACCCAGCACCTCAAGCATCCAACTCATCCAGTGTGGTTACAGGAAATGGATCACAAGATTACAGTGGTTATGCAGCTTATGCAGCTTTGAGCGACCCGTACTCTTACAATACTGCAGATTATCAAAATTACTACTATGGTTATCAGCAGCCAGCTAGTGACACTGCATCTCACCAAGTAGGAGTAAATCAAAATTCAGGTGCTCCTTGTCAGGTTCTTAGCTCATTTCAGAATTCAGGTTCTTCTGTCAGGCCTACATCTTATTCTTACTACAATCCTGGTGATCATCAGACTGTAGCATACCAGAGCAACGGATATAATCATCAGACTGATGTGTGGAATGATGGAAGTTCTGGAAGTTATTCCTATTATCCATATCCAAGCCAAGCATCATCAAACACATCAAGCTCCAACCAGAGTACAACTGTCGCACCTGCGAGTTCTCAGTATTATCCACATCAATATAATCAATGGTCTGGCTATTACAGTTATACCACACCAGCTACTGCTCCACGATCAGAGAATGCATTGGCTACCAATGATAATACTAATAGAGGCAATCTTCAAGGCATCACAAGTGGTTATCCATATCCAACCTCTCAGCCACCACCACCTGGGACTACTACTTGGAGAGGAGACAATGCGACTTATGCCACCCGTCCAGAGCAGGAGCAGGTTTGTACAATTTATTTTGACATGATATATTACTGCTTTCTACAATAACAATGTATTGTTAGTTTATGATATAACCTCCGTGAAGATGGATCCAAACTTCTGAGGAACAAAGCAAGTGATTAAGGGCATGTTTGGGATATCTGAAGAAAAGGAGCTTTTAGAAAAAAAAAAAAGAAGCTCTCAGAAATAGTTTTTATGGATTTTTGGAAAAAAAAAACAAAACTTGTATGTATAATAATTCCATTGCATACAATTCACCAATGCCCTCCAAATTTTAAAACAAAATTTTCTAGTGCACTATAGAGGGCTCTTTTGGGCTTGAAAAGCCCAAAAGCACCCTTGAAAAAAAACCCTAGAAGGAATCCCAAAAAAGCCCTAACAGAAGTAGTCGGCTGAAATGTGATGGCTTTTGCATTTATTGTTGGAAGACGGAGGAGTGTACATCTTACTTATACACGGATCATACAAAAATACATAATACACATAATACGTACATATATTACCAACAATACATGTGTGCAGACATGCTTTGAGACATTATGCATATGTTTGTTTCTCCTGACATAGGTAGGCATGCATCAAATGTACATACGTAAAGACATGAACTTGAAGTTTAGCATAGTCTCCTATGATGGCAACAACAGCAACAACTGATCCTTCTTTATTCCGCTAAGTGGATTTTTTGGCAGCATCTCTTGCACCTGTGTTCTCTATTAGGAACAATATCTTCCATCAGGCTAGTAGCAGATATGTCATGTTTGATAGTCTCTACCAGACATTGTCCATGTTTGATAGTTGACTTTGGTCTGTTCAACCTGCCTAACTAGACAAGTGTTTGGTTGTCTAAAATCTTAGTATCTGTTTTGTTCTCCTAAAAATTCTTGTAATTAGTTCTTTGATCGTGGCTGATTTCGTTATCATTTTCTCAGGCAAAAGGCAAAGCAGCTGGGTACAATACCAGCTCAGGCTGGCAAGTTGGTACTCCAACAAATCAACCTCATCAGACCAATCAAGTTTCATCATACTATCAGAAGCCTTTAGATTCAAGTTCTTTTTCTCATAAAAACGAAGCTCCACAAAATTTTATGCATTCCCCAGGTGCCAATTTACAACTTTCTTCAACTGATCAGGTTCATGAAACATTTCAGACACCCTTGCAGATGGCGGCATCAGGTGATCATCGTGTGAACAAGTTGCAGATTCCAACAAACCCTAGGATTGCTCCAACTATGGGATTTCCAAAAGCTGATAACAGTATGGCAACGAGTAATGTAACAGCAAAACCAGCGTATATAAGTGTTTCAGTTCCAAAACCTTCTGATAAAGTTCCTAAAACGGATAAGACTGAGTCTGATGTAAAGGTTTTATTCTCCATCTTCCTTAGCTTTGTGTTAGCATTTATCCTCACTTTTTGTCAAGCCTTTTCAATGTGATTTAGATTTTATTCTGTTTGGTGTTGTGCTAGTTATGAATTCCACTAAGGATTTATTATTCACATGAGGTGGGAGGAGATTACCACTGTGCTACTTGAGGGATGTGATGCCTCCCACCTTCTGCATTTGTATTATTTAAGAAGCGGTTTTACTTTTCTTCTAGGTTGATGTGATCTTTGAGTGACTCTTATGCCTACAAATTTTTCGGAGTTGTAAGGAGTTAAATGAGTTTACTGTGATCCTTGAGTGACTCTTAAGCTACATATCTTTTACTAGGATGAGTTTCCATTTATTACTATGATGAGTTTCCGTCTATTACTATGATGATTATTTGTGAGCACGTTTTTACTTGGAGAAGCAATTTTTTCCTTCCCTCATGATTACAAGATGAATAAAGATCAAAATTTTGTTTTGACATCTTGAATGAAACTTTGTAGATCAATAATCTCTTCTTTTTGGATTTTAAGAGTGAGCTTGCATCTGTATGGTGTGTTTTTGATTTAAAGTTTTCTTACTTAATTGGATCAATCCAGTTGAGTTGACACTATTTGAGGCACACCTTGGGTCTTTCTTGACAGCTGAACTTCTAAATGCACGATGTCTTCTTTCCTATTTCAGAGTTCCTTTCCGCCGTCACTCCGTGCTTATGTAGAGAGGAGTTTTGCTCGCTGTAAGAATGATGCTCAAAGGGCTAGCAACCAGAAATTAATGAAGGAGGTAATATATCTTTCACTTTCAAGTGTTGGATTTCTGAAAATGGCTGAAACATTTGCTATTGTACTTATTCCTCTTTTACTCTTGTATTTCTTTTTCTATTTATTCATTAATTGAATAATTTGTTCTGTATAAATCTTGTGCCTGTGAAATCCTTATATATGTGATCATGTGCATTTAGTACCTCCATCTTGTTTCAGATAATGACAAGAATGTCAGAAGATGGAACACTTCTCACGAAAGACTGGGATGTTGAACCTCTTTTCCCATTGCCAGATGCGACTTTGGGCATGCCTGAGCAGAGGTCTGCTGTTACTTCAACTCTCGTATATTACTTTATAGAAAACCTTCTCAATTCCCCTGATATAAAGTAATTTCTCTTGATGAACCATGTCAACTGGTTTCCTGCTTTCTGCAAGTTGAAGTTTTACAATCATATTGTTTTGGAGGAAATAGGCTTATGTTAACTTAAAGAATCAGTTTGCTATTAGCTGAAATCTTGGAAAGTTGTGTATTGCAATTTTTACTTATTCAATTTGTACTTCAGGATTAATTAGACAGATGTTAAACTATGTTGCTTTTGTTTCTTTGAAATGTGTTAAATGAAGTGAACCTCAGTATTCTGACTAGCTTAACATCTTATTTATATACCTTTTTATTACAATGCAGAACCTTGAGAAGCATGTACATAGGTAACATATCTATTTGGCATATGTTGGCACCTTCAAACCATGCCAATCATGCTTTTGACGAAGATTAGGGTTTGCATACGCTGTTGGTCTGTCTGGTATCTATGTTTGTATTAATCACATATATCTAATTGTAAAGACATATGCCTTGTTGCAGTAGCATAACCAGTTCGATCACCACGATCATGTCTAGAAGAAGTCCAAGCAGGCGAACAAAAAGTCGTTGGGAGCCGGTTGCTGAGGAAAAGTTAGCTGAAAGCCCCGCATCAGCCAATCATGAATTATCAAAAGATATCAGATGGGGTCACACGAAAGAACATGAGAGACTTGTAGGCTTTTGTTTCTCTTTAAATCGTTAGTACTACTACATACGCAGTTTACACGGGTATATGTAGTTCAACAGAAGTTCCTGCATTCGAGTCATATTTCTTATGTGGTGTTGAGCAACTAAATTATTAACTGTGCTTTGAGTTCCAAGCAGCAGTTTGACTAACTTTTATTGTTATATATTTTAATTCTGCAAGGTGCATGATAAGAAGAGTGAAACTTCATCTGGTGCTCGAAGTGCAATGAAGTTTTCTTCTCAGCAATCATCAGTAGATAAGACCATTCAAAGACCTAATAAAAAGCAGCGATTTAGTTCTATGTTTAACACACCTGAAAGTCGTGATACTTCAAATGATGGTGATGAGCAGAGTTTGACAAAGTACTACTCCAACGCGATTGCACTGGCAGATTCTCCTGAGGAAAAGAAAAGACGTGAGAATCGGTTTAAGCGGTTTGAGAAAGGTCATGAGCACCAGGGTGGTGGTATCAACACTAGCAATTTAAAAGCTGGTGAAGCTGGGAGTTTGTATGTACCAAGAGCAAATGCCTTATCGCTCTTTAAGGGTTATGATAATGGCTACAACAGGGCTGTCGAAGATATTGATTGGGATTCTCTTACTGTAAAAGGAACATGCCAGGAAATCGAAAAGCGTTATTTACGGCTCACTTCTGCCCCTGACCCTGCTAGTGTATGTTTCTGTAACTCTGTTCTTCTCTGCGTAGCTGTATAATTTGTTTCTCTCTTCGATAAAGTAGTCTTCTCTTCCTTCTCACCTACCTGATGGATTGTGTATGAGAGGTTGTTGCACTTTTCTTGACGCATTTCTTTGCTATGAGTTCTAAGATATTTACTTTGTTCAGGTTAGACCAGAAGATGTTTTGGAAAAAGCTCTCCAGATGGTTCAGTCTTCTGATAAGAATTACCTTTACAAATGTGATCAGCTCAAATCTATTCGTCAAGATTTAACTGTACAGCGCATACAGAATGAACTGACTGTCAAGGTTTTGTACCATTACTCTACTCTCTCTATCCTATGATAGTATGCTTGCTTCAGCCTTCAGGAGTTGATATGTTTTACTGGTCCCTGTAGTAACAGAACGGGGGAGATATTATTGGATAATATGCTCTCCATTTCAATGGCTTCTTACAAAAACTTACTTCAACTTTTGTATTTGAATGCCATAATAGCTTTTTTGTTATGTCATGTTGCCCAACATGGCAATTAAAAAGAGGATATTGGCATGCTTGTATTGTGAAATGTGTTTGTTGTTGCGACGTAGCACTGCAAATTTAGTGCATTTGGAAAGTATAGCCAACATGCTGCATTGTTGGGCACATATGCAGGATAAGTGATTTATTTTGTGAATTTGAGAAGCATTGGTAATTGTGGGTTCTGACCATTGTCCTTTCCATTGTAGGTATACGAAACACATGCTCGTTTGGCATTGGAAGCTGGGGATTTACCGGAGTATAATCAGGTTTGTATTAATGTAGACATTTTATGTGGTTTAAAATTTGGTAAAAGCCTAGTATTTGAGTAGTTGTATTCTGACCTGAAAAAGTTGGTCAACTCTATGTGTATCACTTTTTGCATGTTGGGGTTGACCTGTCCCTTTTATATTTAAGTCATGTTTTATCATTTTTAATTGGTTTACTATTTCAAATGTTTTACTTGTTTTGCCTTTAGAAAATCGATTAATTTCCTTTCGTTTTCTGTAATCAGTGTCAATCCCAGTTAAAGAGGCTTTATGAGGAAGGAATTCATGGAAGTGATATGGAGTTTACTGCATATAGCTTGCTGTGTGTTATTTTACATTCCCATAATAAAAGAGATCTTTTATCCTCAATGACAAGGTACCTTATCCATCTATTTGTTAATACCTTCCGTTATTTCACTTCATGAAATAAGTGGCGATGCACTTTTACGTTTTGGTACTGCATTATGTACCTTGCACTGGATTATTTGAGTACCTAACTATCTTATGTACTCTAACTATCTTAGGAGCTGCCTTTTGTTCCTGAAAAGCTAACTCAATAGGATCCATTTATCAACTGCTATTCCATTAGGCTCCTATCTGAAAGATCTTTGAAGGAGCTTCTAATGAACTTCGGTTATAACAATTGCCTTCTGTACTAAAATTTGGAATAGGAAATGCTACATGAAGCTAGATCTTGTGAGTATAGGTTGATTACAGATAGGTAAGTAACCATTCATTTCAAAGTGATCTATACTGGTTTGATCATTTTCTAAATCTTATGATTTCAGTTGAGGAATCAACAGAGTAAGAAATATCAGAGCTAATGTACCAATCTATCTACATTGTTTAGTTGTGTAGGGGCCTTGTATAGAAAAATAAATTTGTGTTTTAGTGAGTTTAGATGGCATGAAACAAGGAGTTTGTAATACCATGTTATTAATATTATGTCTGATAGTTTTGGAACTAGATTAACAAAGCTATCTTCAAAAATTGTAATTCAGTGCATATGGATATGTTTATCACTGATATATGCACATGCATCTACACAAATTTGTCCATGTTCGTCTTGGATGTATGTTGTTTTAGTCACTTCTCATACCTGATTGCTAGCTAAAGGATAGTGAAAGAGCTTGTAGGTCATATCTAAATAGTTGGCTCTATCTTTGGAAATTTCCTTATTAGGTTGAGCGTATTCAAAGAGAAGCATGTCTAACTGTCCCAGGTTGAGTTGGTGAAACAAAAGATTTGGGATTTTTTGGGTTATCCTGGTGTAGTTAAACATGTGTACTCTCTTAGTTACCAAATTTGCAGTGGCCAATATGAGATAGGACTGCTTTAAGTTTCAAATATAAAATATTAAGAAAGGGTTCTGGAACTTCGTTACATCATAGTTGTACACGTAAAACTAGATTTTGGAAAGGAAATAATAGTTTCTAGTTTCCTCAGTTGTCTACGTATTTTTTTAAAATTCGTGTTAAAGATTGGAGAGACTTTTACAGGCTATCCGCTAAGGCAAAAGAAGATGAAGCTGTGAAGCATGCTCTTGCCGTCCGACAGGCTGTATCATCAGGAAATTATGTTCTCTTCTTTAGATTGTATAAGGATGCCCCCTATTTGAGTACCTGTATAATGGGTGAGTATTGGCATTTATACATGTGCTTCACAAGCATATGCATTTTCATCAGTTTGTCCAAGTGTGTACATTTGTGCATTGAGCATTTTCTGTAGATCCTCTGATCATTTAATATTATTTTGTGTGAAGCAGATCTTTATGTGGAGAAGATCCGATTTGAGGCTGTTAAATGCATGTCTAAGTCATATCGTCCGACCATCCCACTTTCGTACATTTCTCATGTTTTGGGCTTTTCAAGAAGAGCAGCAGGTGATGACTACGGAGGCAACGGAATTCTTAGACTGGAGGAATGTGAAGAATGGTTAAGGGCACATGGTGCAGCTCTCACTGTGGACAACAATGGGGAACTGCAACTGGATGCCAAGGCAAGTTGGTTGTTTTAATGGATTCTCTAGTTTTTATTTAACTCTAGAGAACGATTATCTTCTGGGCTCTTTGTATGTGTAACAGCCATGCATCCTAACTTTTTACAGAGACCTTTATAGCAATTTTCATATGGCTTAGGTATCCTATAAAGCATTTTGTTCAGTTTATATTCTAGTTTTCAAAGTTGAAGTATCATTTTGGTAGTAATTTTCTCTTATTAGACTGGTTGCTTTTAGGTTCGTAGTTGCCTAGTTTTTCTTTGAATTGAAAGGAGTTGCAAAGCCTTTTTATTTAATGTCATTTTTTGCATTTGTTCCTTATTGGTGCTTTAACTTGTCTCTTTTAGGTAACATCATCAACTTTGTACATGCCTGAACCAGATGATGCTGTTGCACACGGGGATGCGAACCTTGCTGTTGATGATTTTTTGGCCCGCTCATCTGCGTAGGAACAAATGCGCATACATGTATTCTTCGTGTACCATTACATAAAAGGGAAGCGGTGCATGCAAAACGCCACGTATCCTCAAATTGGAAATAATTTAAGTTTTGGTTTGACCACAGGTTGAAGTCATCCACCACAGTAGTGATGAGATATTAGTAAAGATCAGTTGAAACGACAAAAGCACAAAATAGTTTCTCCAAGCTTATCGTAGGCCTGTATTTTAAATGGCAAGCCTAGGTTGGATGCTTGTCATCCATGTAATCTTGTGTTCTATGTATTGTCTTTAAACCTGAAAAGCTATGTATTGACATTATCAAGCTGATACAAGTGGTTCAAAGGAGTAAGCTCAACTCCTGATAGTCTTGTTTCTTGTAAAGTATTATTCTTGAAGAAATTAGGGACACACCCAGATCATGTAACAATCTTGATAAACCTGATAGAAAGGTTATTCTGTCAATACAAATTTGTTTACACTGCAAGCCTCTTGCTGTAGCTATATAAGGTTGGAAATCTTGTTGGTAAAAACATTTGGCTTTTTGGTATTTCAGATCTTGGTCACGGGTTGTTTTCAAAGATTCATCTGTAATGACATTTGCAATCTGGCATCTCAACATTCACCTATGCGCATGATGATATATCTTGCACTGTCTCTGTTGAACAGCTTTATATGAATCTTCGAAGAGTCCAAACTCTTTTGTCCCCGTTGTTGCCGCCTCCGCTTACCTCTATGAACTCTAAACATTAACCGACATGACATAAAAAAGAAAAATACACTTGGTAATCACTAAGTTCATTTTATGTCTGGAATTTCAAGATCCACATGTTTTTAGCAAAAATCTGTACCACAAACTCACAACACAACCATACTGTATACTCTGTTATGTGTATTATTGTTATATTGGACTTATTCTGCAAAACAAATGTGTTTATAGATTGCACAATCGCCTTTTTTGTCATTCTCTCTTTCGCTCTGCTCTTATCTGGTCATGGCTTCCACCACGGCGGCGGCAATAACAAAACCCTTCTCTCCATTTATTTCCCAAAATAACCTTCTTCCCCGCTGTCTAAACTTCCCAAAACTAACCTTTTCTTCTCCAACTACCCTTCACAGACCGTCTTCTACTCTCAAAATCTCTGCCGTCCTTCCTTCCACCACCAACACAACAACAACAACTCCACCGCCGCCGCAAAGATTCTCCGACGATGTGCCGAGAAAAGGCTCTGACGTGTTGGTTGAAGCTCTCGAGCGAGCAGGCGTTACGGATGTTTTCGCGTACCCTGGCGGCGCATCAATGGAGATCCATCAAGCCCTAACACGATCAAAGATCATTACGAACCATCTCCTCCGGCACGAACAAGGAGAGATCTTTGCTGCAGAAGGATACGCTCGGTCTACCGGAAAGACTGGTGTTTGTATTGCAACTTCTGGCCCGGGAGCAACGAATATCGTTACGGGACTCGCCGACGCGCTTCTTGATTCGATTCCGCTCGTTGCTATTACTGGTCAGGTCCCTCGTCGGATGATCGGTACTGATGCGTTTCAGGAAACTCCGATTGTTGAGGTAACTCGCTCTATTACCAAGCATAATTATTTAGTTCTCAATGTTGAGGACATACCCCGGGTTATTGCCGAAGCTTTCTTTTTGGCATCGTCCGGTCGTCCCGGCCCTGTGCTCGTCGATATTCCGAAGGATATACAGCAGCAGATGAGCATCCCCAATTGGTCGGTTTCAATGCAGTTATCTGGGTATATATCAAGGCTTCCTCGCATGCCGAAGCACTCTCAGCTTCAGCAGATTGTTAGATTAGTGTCGGAATCGAGAAAGCCTGTACTTTATGTTGGTGGTGGGTGCTGCAATTCTTCAGAAGAGCTTCTACAGTTTGTGGACCTTACTGGGATTCCTGTTGCTAGCACATTGATGGGCCTTGGAAATTATCCTACTGATGGGGAGCTCTCTTTGAAGATGCTTGGGATGCATGGTACTGTTTATGCCAACTATGCTGTGGATAATGCTGACTTGATGCTTGCATTTGGTGTGCGGTTTGACGATCGAGTAACTGGAAAGTTGGAGGCTTTTGCTAGTAGGGCAAAGATAGTGCATATTGATATTGATCCTGCAGAGATTGGAAAGAACAAACAGCCACATGTATCTATCTGTGGGGATGTCAAGCCTGCTCTGGACGGGATAAATTCAATATTGCAGGCGACTGGTTTGCATGAAAAACTTGATTTTTCTGCATGGAGGGAGGAGCTGGAGCAGCAGAAGATGAAGCATCCACTTAGTTACAAGTCTTTTGGTGAGGATATACCTCCCCAATATGCCATCCAAGTGCTTAATGAATTGACAAATGGGGAGGCCATAATTACAACAGGGGTTGGGCAACATCAAATGTGGGCTGCACAGTATTATGATTATAAGCGGCCACGCCATTGGCTTTCCTCTGCTGGATTGGGCGCAATGGGATTTGGGTTACCTGCTGCTGCTGGTGCAGCTGTAGGTAATCCTGGAGTTACAGTGGTTGATATTGATGGCGATGGAAGCTTTTTGATGAATGTCCAGGAATTGGCCATGATCCGGATAGAGAACCTCCCCGTGAAGGTTTTGTTGCTAAACAATCAGCATTTAGGTATGGTTGTGCAGTGGGAAGATAGGTTTTACAAGGCTAACCGTGCACATACTTATCTTGGAAACCCAAAGAATGAGGACGAGATATACCCGGACTTTGTCACTGTTGCTAAAGGATTTGGCATACCTGCTACTCGTATTACAAAGAAAAGTGATGTTAGGGAAGCTATTAAGACAATGCTGGAAACTCCAGGACCTTACGTGCTAGATGTGATAGTGCCTCATCAGGAACATGTGTTGCCTATGATTCCAAGTGGTGGTGCTTTTAAAGACATGATCCTTGACGGTGATGGGAGAACCTCATACTAGTTTATTTTGTTTTTTGCAGAATGTTGTTGTTTATCTGACTAGTTTGAATCATTTTGGTGGACTGGTTAGCCTTTTATATTTTTATTGTAGCTTTAGTAATAAAGCACATGCGTTCTTGGGCTTAGCCAAATCATCCATTGAGTTATCTTCTTCTGTTTAGTGTATGTCTCAATTTAGTTCTTTTAAGCTTATTCTTAGAGTTTCTTCTTTTGAAAATTATGCAGTTTACATTCTTTGTTTCTTCTGGTAGATATGATGATGATTGCATTTCAAGTGAAGTTAATGTTTGATACACTCAGTAGGATCGACAATGTAGTAGATGTGTTCTTGGTATGTCACTTAGCGTCTGCATGTTTCTGGCGGACGATATTCATTCTATCCAGACAGTACTCTTCAATCTGAATCTTTGGTGTTACTAATATATGGTTTGTTGTTCAGTTATCAAGGAATTCTTTTCTGATCTACGTGTGTCTTATTCAACTGAACTTTGTGTCTATATCATTGCTTTCTTAAATAAATACATTTTGGAAAAGGACCATGCTTCGGATAATCTTTTTTCAAAATTTGAGGTCTGTATGCAATCATTCAAGGGAGTTAAGCTTCAGGATGGTGATTGAATGTTGTATGCTGTACCTTCTTTCCACCAAAATCATCTCTTGTCATAAGGAATTCTGGAAAGGTGAATGGCATGCTTGGAGTTCTTCCGACGATCTCATATGTGCATCTCTTAAGATATTTAGCAAATTGCATTTCGTAGCTGCATAGGTTGATCATCATGTAGGATTACTGTGGCAGTAGTCGAAACTTGGGGGGCGTTTAGGAGTGCTTTTGAAATAGAGTTTTTTCTGGAACGGAAGGTATTTTTGTCCATTTTAAAAAACAAGCTCTACTTTTTTTACCTAAAAATAATAATAAAAATAAGCAATAAAAAGATCTTACTACGTAAAAATTTTGTGTGCTTTTTAAAATTTTAAATAAAATTTTTAGATGCTCATAAAAGGTGTATTGAAAAGTGTGAACTGGAAAATTGAAGGCTGTTTTTTCTGAAAAGCTTAGCCAAACGCTCCCTTGCTTCTGTGAAATCAATGGACAGGAAGAGAGGTCATTATGGCTCCTGTATTGAAACCATGAATTGCCTTTTATTTAAGTCACAGTACGTTTTATTTGTTTCTGTCGAAGATGTTTGATGTGTTTTTGGAGTTCACCAAAAACCAATAAGCTCGTTTGATCTTGTCTGGTATGTCTTAAGTTGTGTCGCTGAAGACCATGCCTTTGCACAAGTTCTTATAGTAGAATTCTTGATACAAACTCATTTGTTTATTTGATATGAAATGGATGATCCTCTTTCTATTCATCAAAACATTTTACTGTCAAGTTACCAGTCATATAGATCTATATCTATTAAGTGATTAGAATTTTATGGCTGATTGCTTCTTAATGAAATGTTTCAAACTGATAGTTTTGCTTTGCACCCACACCTTGCCTTTTAAATGTCAGGATTTTAGTGATAGAGTTAATCTGCAGTGCCAAGAGCATTTGTTTGATAGATTCTGTGGGCAAATTGAAGTTAAAATTTTCATCAGTTAGGCCCCGTTTATGTTGACATATTTTATATGTATGGTGCCAGTGGTCATTTAATCATTATTTGAAGTTTGGAAAAAACATCTTATTTCAATGAGATTGTCAGACATAATTTGCAAGGCTTGATTCTCATGGATGAACACATACCTGTCTGCTACTCTGCTGTTATATTACTGAAAGTTCTGCACTTAGGTAATATATATTCAAGCTAACCTCCAGATATCTTTTGATCATGTCATGACGATTGACTTTTACTGTGTTATTGAACTAGGATGGGCTTGGATTACATGCCATGGCAATATGCAACCTTAGGGTTGTTTTGAACGTGAAGCCTGTCGGATAGTTCTTGGGTGGTTCTGAAATTTTCTGTTAGCACCTCTTGTTTCAAGTAGCAGAAGCAAGTCAGAGTAGAGTTCCCTTTGTGTGGACCTCTTCTTTAAATGAGCATTTGCATTCACAGTAGATCATTTTCTTAGTTCTTAACATATGCTTAAGAACACTCTCAGTGTACATCTGAACATTTTCTTAGTTTAACGATTGCATAAGAATCATTTTCTTAGTTTAAGAAGGAGGTCTGTGTTCTTTTTTTAGGGAAATGGCTGGTACGTCCTCAATTGTTAGACTGGCCGAAGGTGCTGTCTTTGGGATCAATTATATCTAAAATCTGGCGTTCTGGATCTAGTACTACACAGTTGACTAAAGCCGGATTTGTATAGGTGACAAATACAATCCTTCGTACAAGAACAGGAGTTTGAGTACAGGATAAACAGATCCTATTGTCTGAAGTGCATCTTGAAAGTAACAATTTCGGAATTTTCTTCTGTGCTCGATTACCTGGCTACCAAATCCTTTACATTTATGAATAATTGCTTCTGTACATTAGGTGTGTTACTTTAGTACTTCAAAATTTTATGCTTTTTGTAAGCAGATGAGACACTTACCAGTTTAGCATATTGAGTCTTAACTTCATTTTAAGATGGGTATTGTAATTCACTGTTGGTTGAAGGGTCAACTTCTTGGGAGTTCTCAAGAGTTATGTTTGTTCTGAGTACGACAGAAGAAAGTTCCATTTTTAGAGAAGCAACTAAAGTCAAGCATGCATACTGGAGATTGCATAACCAATTTGCACGTAAATAGAAATTCCCCTTTTATTGAACGAAGTTGTAGGTTGAATCCTACCTTCTGATTAATGGAACTCATCCTTGTGAACATTTATGTATTAAACTATAGGTTGCTTGCAGATTAAGCTTGATGACAAGGTATGCAAACCATTTTCAATAGATGTCGTAACATGCATTTGAAAAGTTCATCTTCTTTCACTTTCTATAATCCTTATATATAATCTCTTCTTGTTGCAGAGTTATCAACTACATTTGTTATCCACTCAAGGGCAGCAACTATATTGAGCTGAAACAGTGCTGTTAATATGAACCCATGGAGATGTTTTCTCCTGGGAGTAGCAGTGATTGTTCTTGTATTGGGGTTCAGGGCTGAAGCTCAGCTTGCGG
Organism: Acanthochlamys bracteata; assembly: GCA_019914995.1. Lineage (NCBI taxonomy): Eukaryota > Viridiplantae > Streptophyta > Magnoliopsida > Pandanales > Velloziaceae > Acanthochlamys > Acanthochlamys bracteata. Next base: position 9,983,111 of record CM034129.1, on the reverse strand, counting down.
AGAATTTCTATGCATCTACCTGTCCAAATGTCGAGGAAACAGTCAGGCAGGTAGTAGTAACAAAGATTGGGCAGACATTTGTCACAGTTCCTGCAACTCTACGTCTTTTCTTCCATGACTGCTTTGTTGAGGTATAGTAAATGATCCATCTGAGCTGCAATTTTGGTTTTCTTCTTCTTTGCTGATATATTCATCTTTGTTCATAACGCTCGATGATTTGAATTAGTAACCTTCTGTTAATTGCTTTAAGGTTACTAGTAAGTAAAGTAATGTTTTGAACAAATAGCAGATATTTGTGTTGATTATCAGGCATGATTAGTTGCATAGTGGTAATTAAGATGTTATCAACATGCATTATCAGGAGAGTACGAAGAAGCGTGTTTTAGGATCATTAACATTTAGAAATAATCAATGAAGGCGTCAGGTCTCTTGATATTTTGCATAGAAACTTCTCTCTGTGTGGCTTTCAACAGTAGAGCAGCGAAAATTCAATGAGCATAGAAATTTCTAACATATATTTAAATAAATATAATCTCAAATCAGAGTGGAGATAGCAACATAATATATAGGATGATTATAATTTTTGATTTTCTTCTTCCAGAATAGAAGTTTTAATTATGATTAGTCACATAAAACATTTATATAGAAGTTAAATATGCTAATGATGTGTTTTAGCTGCAGTCCAACCATACGCATGCTGCTGATGATAAAATAATTCGGGTGCGTTGGCGTCACATTTCAAAAATTATTTTTTAATTTTTTTTATTCGACTTTTTTAATATATATTTTATAAATATTTAGAAATTTTATTTAAAAATTTAGATAGTGAAAAAATTTTACATAATAAAATTTTTTTATTATATATTTTTATTTTTTGAAAATATAAAAATATTTTTTATTTTAAAAAAATTTTATTTCATAAATAATTTCAAACGCATGCTAATACGTCAGCAATCTAGGATTACAGGGTTCATTACTAAAAATTAAATATCAATTATTTTTCTATAACTAAGCGCGCGCGTTAATTGACTTTCTCAAACGTTGTGATTACAGCTATTTCCAATCTAATATCAAGTCAAAGCCTGCAAACCTTAGTTATAACTAATCGAGTTAATATACAATTATTAAGACTTTTAATAAAATATTTAAGAATATTTCAAGAATGAGTTTTTTTTACTAAAAAGATAAAAACAGTAATAATAAAATTTTATAATATATAATTATTTTATATTTTTTAAAAATTTAAAATTTTAAATAAATTTTATAGAATGTCGTAGAAGATTTATTATAAATTAAAAGGTTGGAATAATATGGAGTCCAAATGAAATATCAAACGGTGCTTGATATAGCTCAAAAAGTAAAAGATTTCTGATAAAAAGAATTTTTCAAAAAATTTTTGTGGCTTTTCGAGAAAATCAATTTGTACATATAATTATTCATAACATACAATTCATTTATATCTTTCAAAATTTTTTTAAAAAAATTCTACAATGCAGTTCATGAGTTTTTGAGCTCGAAAAGCCCCAAAAGCTGGTTGAAATGAGATGAGATACGAAATGCAACCTTAAATGCAATCTATCTAACTTGCAGGGCTGCGACGCTTCTGTTATCATTGCATCACCAAACGGCGATGCAGAGAAGGACGCACAAGATAACCTATCATTGGCAGGTGATGGATTTGACACTGTTGTCAAGGCTAAGCAAGCCGTTGAGGCAGTCTGCCCTGGTGTTGTCTCCTGCGCTGACATTCTAGCTATTGCTGCTAGAGACGTTGTTGTCCTGGTAAGTCACCTAGCTGACAAATTCATTCTGCATCATTTTTGTTTTAAACTTGAAATCACTGGCTTCTTAAATTGTGTCAGATGTATGAGCTGTGATGGTATGCGAGGAATCCGTCTATCATTGAACTGACATATTATTTTCCTCCATCTTTGCAACAGTCAGGGGGGCCTCAGTTCAATGTGGAGCTTGGGCGGAGGGATGGAATGACTTCAAAGGCTTCTAGTGTCACGGGCAACCTCCCCGAGCCAACATTCAACCTCAATCAGTTGAATGCAATATTCGCTAAGAACAACCTCAGCCGAATAGACATGATCGCCCTCTCTGCTGCTCACTCTGTTGGCTTCTCCCACTGCAACAAATTTGCAGCCCGTCTCTACTCAAACGCTGGTGTCGACCCTACGCTTGCCCCTGCCTATGCTCAGCAGCTCATGCAGGCATGCCCACGAAATGTAGATCCCACAATAGCCATAGACATGGACCCTACCACGCCGAAGGTGATGGATAATGTCTACTACCAGAACCTGGTCAATCACAAGGGGCTGTTCACCTCCGACCAGGTTTTATTCACCGATAGCAGATCGCAGGCAATGGTGGTAGACTTTGCAAGTAATCCAACGGATTTTTCAGCCGCTTTTGCGACTGCCATGGTGAATTTGGGTAGGGTCGGAGTGAAAACAGGTTTGCAGGGAGAGATCAGAAGAGATTGCACAAGCCTCAATTGATTGGTTCCCGCTCTTGGTACTTAAGTTGCAGCTTGTGCAACGGTTATGAAATATTTTGCGTCGAAGTACGTAAGAAATGGAAGCAAAACCAAGTGCTCATTGTGAGATATAATAAGTGGTTTCATTATGAAGAAGAAACCATTAAGAAAATCGAAGACAAAGTTGTTCACTTGTTCTATCGTCATGGGGCATGCATGAGCAGCTCTCTTCTTCTTAACTTCATCATGTACAAATAAATAAGTTGTTCAATGTCGAGCAACGTTTATTTTGAACTACAAATATAAGCTTCTCTGTGTTAATTGTATCACTTATACATTGCATAGAGACTTATTATTGCTAATTAAATTTTAATGAGCCACATAATAATAATAAATAGTATTAATAATGCTAATAAATAAATTAGTGGTCCTTACGAATTTCGCATTATATATAAAATTTGTTCGGGACTGGACAGAGCCGAGTTTATTCAGTGAAATCGGAGGAAGAGAATCGACGGAGAGAAAACAGCAGCAGTGGCTATGAGTTCAGGCGCGGTGAGAAGGGAAGCGGAGGCGGCAGTGGTGGAGGTAGCGGTGGATCGGTGAAGACTCCGGCAGACTTCGTAAATCTATCCGTGGCCGCCCTGTTGTTGTCAAGCTCAACTCCGGCGTTGACTACAGAGGTCTTTCTCTCTCTATATGTAATTCTTTATCTTCTTTGGTTCCGAATTTGTTTTGATCTTTAATAGATTGGCGAAGTTCGTAGATGAATTCAATTAGCTAACAGTTAAACAGCGGTTTCATTAGCTCTAGGGCTTCCTGTTTGCTTCATCCATCAATATTGGAAAATTGGAGCAAATTGTGTGTGTATTTTAATAAGGACCGTACATGTTGGTATCCTATATTTTGTTCTTTGGTAAGTTTTAACCGTGACTTTAATGGTCTTTGTTCATATTAAAAGGTTCATCCTGTTTCTCTTCGTGTTTATTCAAAAGACTCCCAAATAAGCTCCTCCAAATTGATACCATAAAATCAAGATTAATAATATAAGATTTTGCTATAGCCAACATCACATAGTGGGATGAGGCTTGGTTGTTGCTGTTGTTGCTGAATACAAGTTTTAGCCATCGTTTGACAATGCCATTTCCTTGCTATTGTGTTTTAAGTAGAAATGAAGCTATTTAATATAAGGATAGGCTCTCCGAAATCTCCTTTTTGCACGTCTTATACCTATGTCCTTTACATTTCATCAAGCAACTCAATGGGAGAAGTCCCATCCCGTGGCAAATCAGTGCTTAAAGTAAAACGTTCTCTCTCTACTCTATTCCTTATTTATGCTAATAATGTTTTTGTAGCCCAGTTAATATCTGAGATGTCACATTCTGATTGAGCATACATATTGTAGGATAACAATATTTAGAGCCGATTGAATTTCATGTTTAGTGCTTTACTTTTTGGTCCAGGCACTGGACGAGATACAACACAGTTGAAGTCGGAACTCATATATCGAAAATACATACCTTGTTTACAGTATGAACTTTGTGCCTTCATTGTCTGGACAAATTCTATTAACAAAGTATAGTGCCGCAAGAACATTGGGTGGGTGTCTACCATCAATCCGCTAGTTAGTCAAACCCAACAGGTAGCTGTCATAGACATATTGCACTGTTTATCCTGCTTTTGAACCAGACTATTATCTTGAACACACTGGTTAGTTCAGCACTTTTAGATGGATAATTGGTTGGTTACCATGTGTTAAAGTCAAATGCAGTCAGTTGCTAGGATTCCTTCTTTGCTGCTCCTATTCGATGAAGTTTTAGACTTTTTGCTACAGACAAATTGCAAACTTTGCAGGTTATCATGAATTCATGAATTGGATTATTATAGTGGTCATGTCGAGCTTCATTGAGCAACTCATTGTACGATAGCTTATGACACTTACCTAGTGCTAGCATTCAATTGAATGGCATCATTGAATACCACATGATCATCAATTTATTGACAGGTGAGCCATAGGTAAAGGTGAAATTCACATTTGTAGAAACACTTGAATTGTGATATATTGGAGTGTGATGACCATGATTTTACTTAACTTTTACAAATGCGTTAATAGGTTATGTGCAACTGTAGTAGAAGCCACAGGTCCTTGATGGATTGGCTCAAGTAATGAACTGGATTATGAAACTAGAGTAAGTGTATGTTTATAATAGCTGCAGTATTATTTATAGCTTGATTGGCTTCAACTCATGTTTTAGAAGATGGCAAGATATGTTTAAGATATGTTCTAATGACAAAAAGTGAACCATCTAGGATAGGTGATCAAGGGTTCTCAAGTTTCAATCATCTAGACTGGCCATATCTTTTGATGCTTAATGAGACTTTTTATTCTTGTTGAACTTGAATGCTACCTAAGAAAACTCTCTTAGCTTGCAAGCTTCCTAGAGTAGAAACCTTAAGATGTAGCAAGTATGTGAACTTGACACTGAGTAAGGTTATTCTCTATTTTATCTTATAGCTTTGGTGCAAACCAACACAAATTTTATTGATGCTAGTAGTCTCTCCTGCACGTATATGTGTATTCGTGTTTCTTAATGTATATTTACAAAAAAAATTTAGTTTATAGCCTACAGGATGAGTGCTCTATAAGAGCTCCAGTCATGGATGCACTACTTCTCTCCTGTCTCCTGCAGTGAAGAATGAGTAATGAGAGGATATCACAACTTTTTAATTTATTTGAAAACTAGCAATTATGCTTGGTATGTAACTGAAGTTCGAGAAGCAATGGACATTGCCTGATTGGGTATTTCTTGCAATTTGAGGAGCAACACATCATTGCTAGAAGATGTATATCCTAAATATGGTTGGGGTTTGCATACACTGGCTGGGAAAGTTGAATCATTGCTCTATAGAAGAGAGAGAGAGAGAGAGAGAACTTTTTGTTGAGTCTGCAACCTTTATGTACGTGTCAATCAACCTTGGAAAAGGGTAGCATAGTACGCAGAAGCACTGTATATGGGGATGGCAATGGTTTGGCTGATGCTGGTAGGTTTGGCATTTTCTAAAATTTGTGCAAGCCAAGTCGAGAGTATCACGTGAACTGAATTTTCATCGGTTTGGATGATAGCTAGCTCATGATTGTGGGGAGCTTGTGGCTAATAGGTAATACTGTTTTCTGAGCTCGACAGTGTTATCTGCTATACACTTGTCCAATAAGTTGACTCTAAATTGATAGTCAATTGAGGAAAACATATTTGTATTGATAAGTAGGTCTAACCCTTGAGGTTCAAGCTGATGTTCCTTAGGTTTTTGTCCAACTACAACAAGTCAGAAACACAAAGTTTCTAGCATCAAGTTGGACGTTCAAACATGTATAGACAGACAAATTTGTGGATACGCTTGTGATAGAATGTTTGATGCATTATAAAAATAAACACATGTGATTTCTCTTTTAAAAGAACCAGTGAGACTTTTGATAACTATATGCCTTTGCTCCTCTTAAAAGTATTATTATGAACTTTTTGCCATTGAAAGAAAAGTTACGAAGTATTGATACTAGTTAATGCTGCATAGTGGCAGACTGCTTGTAAGTCATGTACCCGACCCTCATGTTGTGATTGACTCCACTCCTTTTTATAAATTAAAAAAAAACAAGAATGTATGATACTCTTTCTCTCAATAGCAGTCATAGTTGCTTATAACAGCTTAACCCCTATGCTTCAGGTATTCTAGCTTGTCTTGATGGATATATGAACATTGCCATGGAGCAAACAGAAGAATATGTCAATGGTCAGCTGAAGAACAAATATGGAGATGCTTTTATTAGAGGAAACAATGGTAATAGGGAGATGCTTGAGTAAAAGTTTCTTTCAAAGCCTGAAATCATGAAATATAAATTGACTTTTTTTCCCCTTTTTTTTTCTGGCAACAGTTCTCTACATCAGCACTTCAAAGAGAACTCTTGCTGATGGTGCCTTCATGTTGACAGAATGAGTAGTTCAGAGACTCAAATGGTTTGAGATATAGAACTTGAGATCAAATCTTGTTCATTAACAAACTTCTGTAAGGAGCCTTAAAAGTGCTTACTCGACTAAAAGATTTTTCATGACTACTGTTCTTCTAATGCCTCTTCACATGCCATTCAAGACATTCAGTTGTCATTAGATAGTTTGGGGATACAATCATTTCTTTTGGCAGGGAACAATTTAATGGAAAAGCCTTATGTTTTAGCTAATTTTCCAGCAATTTGTGTAACTTCGTGTAACAAATTAAAGAGTTTGATATTTTGGCACGAATAATATATAACTGTTGCTTAACTTAGACGTGTCCTAAGTTATGATAGAATTTGGCTACGGATATCTCAAAGAACATTTACTTATATTCCTACTTGGTGTCATTTATATGATGACAGTTGGAATTTTCACCAGAGGCTAGAGCCAACTTCACCATTCAGATATTTGCCAGTGGCGGCCTATGGATACATATGGTTCTCATATATTATTTCTCGAAGATTGTCTGTATGGCTTTCATGAAATTGTGGTTTATCACTCCAATTGGCACAGTTCTCTAGCAATCTTATTTTTGTGCAAATACAAATTCCTTTCTGACTCACTGATTTATCACATAGGAACGAGCAAACATGGGTGTATTAATGTGCAGTAGCTTGTATGGGGTCTTCATTAGAACTCCAAAGTTTTGAATCATGGCAAGAAGCTGGAAATACCAAAGCCAAATAAAAAGAATGGTGAAGCCATGCAGCAAGGTTTCTGGAAAATCTTCTAAAAACTTTAATTTGTCGACACAAAAAGTATTCACGATAACAATAGTTAGTAAACATATGATCAGTTACTGAGAAATCAAGTCTTTTACATTGCACTGAATCATAAAGAAATTAAGTATGTAACCAACAACATAAAATGAATTAATCAAAGTTCACGTATCTGTTCCAGTTATGATCACTTCCATGAATGTTGGTCTTGATCGAATCAAACTCTAGGAAGCTGCAGGTGGAGGCGGTGGAGGAGCAACAGATTGTGCAACATATTCTTGTGCAGTCTCCAACCCAGGTCCTGCACTGCTGCCATACCCGCCATCCTCTGGCAACCCTTGCTGCCAAACAGGCGGCCAGCCTGGTGCTGGCCGTACATAAATTCCTGGATCAATACCTGGCATAACTGCCGGTTGCCCTACCATCACCCCTCCAGCTGCTGTTGCTGGTGGGTAGTAGTATGGCACTCCAGCTGCAGCAGTACCTGGAACTCCTGCAGCAGCAACGAGTCCCACTGTCTCATCTTTCGCTTCATCTCGAGGGACAATATCAACGAGAAAGTCGAATATATCGGTGCGAGTGATGGCTGCAGCAATATCATTCTTCTGAAGTGTTCTTCGCTTGTTCTCCTCTGCATGGAGCCACGAACGGATGGTGAGCTCTAAAACGAAGAGCTCACAGGCCTTGGCAAATAGTATTGGTGCCTCTGCAGAGATCATGCGGACGTCTTCATCGGCCTTCATGATCTTCTTGATGCGAGCCAAGGGGAGCTGGTGGTTCTTGAAGTCATTGGCATGCTCAACTTCTTGCCGCTGGTAGTTCCAGAACATCTGCAGCTGCTGTTGATGGGCTGCCACCAGCTGCTCCTGTTGCTGCTGCTGTTGGAAAGCCGGCATCATTCCTGGAGCTGCACCTGATGAATACCCCGGCTGTTGGTTTTCCATCATCAACAATCTTCAAAAAAGATTATTTCAACCTGATGATTATAGACAACAATGCAGTTGGGATAAATTTGGTTTTGGCAACACGAGAAGTGTGGTTCCTTAGTTACTGAAACCTTTTGAGTAGATTGAAGACCGACCAAGGAGATACAAGGAAATAAACAGAATGGAAATGGAGAGTATACGATTGCAACTTAAATACAAAAGTTAGAAATAGTTAAGAAAAGAGTGTTAGACATTGGCAGCACAGGTGGAGAGAGGGACAAGAAGGATAAGATTTAGATCTTAGAGGGATAAGAGTGTTAGGAAGCCTTATCCCCTAATTTCTTTTCCAGCTTTTTCAAGTTTTTATTTTTCTTGGATAGGGATTTTATTGGTTGGAGAAAGAGTTTTGGAATGCCAAATATTGTAAGATGTAACATGTGGGAAAATTCCATCTGGTGAAGATGATGTAATTAATCTTGAATAGAATAATTTACTAGATTTTAAGCTTCTCTTTCTGAACATATCTTTTCTGCAAAGTAAAGGAGATATCCTATTGTCATAACTCAGGGGCGTGTTTACTTAAAATTTAAACTCATTTTTTTGGCCAAAATTCCTATTTGGCTTAGAATCGGTAATTGGACAACCATATTTTATTAGATAGAGAAGATTTGTGCTGTTCTCGACATTGAAAATAAGCATACCCGAAACACTTGGTCCTCTAAACGATTTGAATTAGCTCTACCCTAGGTGACACCAAATGAACAAAGAGCGACAGTCTTTTAATTGAGAAAACCAACCAAACATACAGTCGGGTGTTCTCAGTTTCAGTCCTAAGGTAGTAGCTCTTTCTAATAAGACTAAACTTCCCATTGACACACAGGAACTAGCTTTAAATTTACAGAATGTCAGGAAATCACTTATGACATTGATTGGTCATTAGAAAATCCATCAATAGCTATTGACTGCAGTATAATTAGCATGCTCGACAGTGAATGCATGGAGAATCAGTACCATTTCTGATCTATGACGCTTATATGAAAATTGGAGTGCCATAAAATTGCATCAAAACACAAATCAGTCATTAATAAACAGACTTGCACAACTAACGGAAATCTGACAGATCTGTAACGGCCAGGTCTATGGTTTTAGGCAACCAGTGCCCACGGTTTGTCCATGATAACAGAGACATAATTACCAATCATACTCATACGCATCCATCTATAAACTAGTTCTAATCCATGCAACTCGTCCGCAGCAGAACAATACATTTTGAACCTTTTGTGTGTTTCTACTAATCATAAAGTTGTAATGCCAGGCCATTTACCGTGCATATTGAAACTTGGCAGCTAACCATTTTCGTAACATTAGATGAATAGGAAACCAATTCCTGCAACAACCATGGTCCGCCCCAAAGTGGGCCGAGCTACTTCCACTGCTCCATTCTACACAGTTTTACAGCTTATACCTTTCATACTTATAGGGATCAACCACCATGTGCCAGCCTTTCGACATATTAATTAATAAGTGCAGATGGCATCTGGAATTGATTAGCAACAAACCAGATACCTAGGTACACCATAGAACAAAGGATCCTGCAAAAAGGTTAGAGTTAACATACCTGATACCTTGAAAATTATCATTTAACTTGCAAACGGCAGATAATACTTTCCTCCAACCATCTATGAAACAAGAAAATTTCCAAAGAAGTTAGAAAAGAGTACCAGTTTTAGTTTAAAGATGGATTGCGTTCGAGTACAAATTGGTTTAATATTCAAGGGAATTAAACACCAAAAAGGGTTCTTCAGCCAATGGTATAGAAGGGGCCTCTTTTCTTGCCGTTGGCTGTTGCTGCCAGCTTTTGTTCTGATTAAGCTAAGTGAACTCACAGAACATAAAGAATTAGATAAAGATCATGACTGGAGTAGCATAAGAAACACATGAAATATTTAAATTTAAGATGATGTTTTTCTCCTCTTTTGATATCTAATGCATGTTCCCTTGCTACATTTCCTTAGAAGAAGAAAGGGTATGACACATAAAATGTATGGCAAAGAATAAGCTCACAACACAAGAAAGCTAAAGTTTGTTATAGCATACCAGAAGGAATCAGAAATTGAAACATACTTCTCAATTATAAAATCATGAATATGATAATGCAAATTGAAATTTATAATAGCTGCATATTTTGGAATGCAGAAAGCATTTATAATGGACCACTAAGCATTGGCCAAACAGAACATAAGATGTATATAATACTGTCCTTGTAAAGGCGCATAATCTTTACCACATTACAATCATGAATTTGTACAAACTTTTGCCACTCATCACAAGGAACACAATGTCCAAAGAGGTACCATGTATGTAATCCATCGAACGTCTTGAAGAACTCCACAGAAAAACTCAGTATAAGGCAATAAAACTAGAATCTATGGTTTATCACCTCTCCACTCTCTTTCCCATTTTCATAGTAAAGAAAGGTAGTGAAACTGAGCTTTCTGTTCAAGTTTAAAAGCTTGGAAATTTTCATTTGACACTGCCTAGATAAAGTTTGCAGGTTTCAGTACAGGACCTAGCTTCAATAAGTATCTGGTGAATTTAACTAATTAGCCTGGAACCCAAAATGCTACTCCAAATTTCTAACACTAAGGGGCAAAAGTGCCATCCTTTTGCATGAAAAGTAGCACCAAATCTCCTCTGCTAAACAAATCTACTACGCATATTCCCTAGATCAAGTCATACATAGAAAAAAAGGGATAACCTAATTTCAACAAAAATGCTTCCCAGATGGACTTCTCTGCAGGATATAGGTACATGAAAATAAATGCTTTCTTTATTTCTGATATCAATGAAATATCTCAGATATGAATTTAACCACCAAACAGAGATGCATGACAACAGACGGACCTTCCTATTTATCCGCGTATATTAAATGCATGTTTTCTTGATCTCGACGTTATTTGAGTGCTTGTACACTTCTAAGAAGTTAAACATTTAGCTAAGGCAAATTTGACCACCTTGGAGGAGAAACCTTAACAAGCACCAAAATAAACAAAGCAACGTGTTCTTGTCCAAAAAACACAAAATAAAAACGATAAATCCATGTACAATTGCAATAAACAGTTCTATCCTTTTGATTTACTAATCATAAGTAGTTTGAGAGAATTTAGAAATACTAAAATTACAACTGATAAGAACAAACAAACATAATGGTTGGTGAGCAGAATGAGGATGCATGACTAATGCAGGCAGCTTCTTTCATGACCATTTTTGCTGCAGTAAGTAAATGACAATAGCACCAACCTTGAACCTCCAACTTTCAGTTAGCACATAGCAGTAAACAAGTGAAACTAAGATCAAAATGCCTATCTTCAGAGAACCAAATCCACAAATTAAATTATCTAAACTAGTTTAGCATCTTCAGTGCAAAAGGTTGAGATGCAAGAAATGCAAGTGATGATAATGTACCATCTTTGCAGCATCACGAAGCCTATCGTCAACACAAAAATATAGCTTGACACAGCATTTTGTGGCTCTTCGATGGCTGCATCATGTCAAATAGGAACAGCTGCTCTGAATTCATTCGAAACTCTAACATTCTTTGCTGAATCAGCCAACAGCTTGTAAAGCTGTCTCTACACCTCGTCTTCTTTTATTTCAGTCATTACCTGCAGAAGTTCCACAGGAGTAGCAGCTGGGTCCAGTTCCCGGCAGCCCTTGGGAGCATTATTAGCTTCTTCACCAGTAAGTAGATGTGAAGGGACCCGATGCGAGAACCTAAACATCTCTTCCCTTGTGATTCTCCTGACTTCATTTGGATCCAGATGCCGATGGAAAACAGTTTTGAATCCAGCAACTTTCACTAATGGAGTAACAGATATACCTTGCTCCTCATTGTAGTCATCAAGAACTTCGACCATTTCGTACTTGTATATTACGTCATTGGATGTAAGTTCGTTCCACTCTGGAGACCAATTCTTATAGACAGCCCAAGTCTCATCTTTGGCTGGAAAGACCTTAATGACTCCACGTGGACCTTTTTCCCACCTTACTCTGTGAGAAAAGATATTGACTGTATCACATAGTTCATATCTGCCAATCCTGAACTCTCCGCATGTCTTAACAAAACCAGAGGCAACCCACTTTACTGGACCAAATTCAGTATTCGTCTTTGAATTCAAGAAACTGATCCGCAGCTTAAAAGGCTTATAAGAAATAACTTTCTGAATCAGAACATAAAATCGTGGCATGCTATCCTCATTATCATAAGTAGCCCACACTTGATCTGCTTCAAAAGACCTCTCAGACCGATCTTTGTCAAAATCATAAAAATCAGGATCAGGGACATGGATAGAGATGGCTTCAAAAGGTTCTATATTGAACTCTGAAATATGACCATCAGAGGACTTGTTCCAGCCAGGAAGTTGTTTAGAGATGCTCTTAGCATTACCCATCTTGTCTGGGCAACTTGCTTCACTAATGAAAGCATCAGCTGCGCTGCCATTATCATTTTCCTTGTCCTTAATAGGCTTTTCTTTTATGGTTATTTTGGTTGCTGCATATGACTTCCATTCTTCTAGCTTCTTCTTAATTTCAATCCTAGATCTCTCAATCAAAAAATTGCGAATGCTTAGTTGTGCAAACTCTTTGTTATAGCTATTCGTCCTATTTGGTCTTGTCTTAACTGATTCCACAAAGGCACCATCGACTCTTTCAGACATCAATGCACTCCCATTATTTGTATCCATGCCTTCAAAAAGATGCTCTTTAGATTCTGCCTCGCTTCTAGCATATGCAGCTGCAAGATCATCGGTGATGCATCTTCTCCTTCTTTTATCAGGCCAGTCAACATTTGGAAAACCATTATAACTCCCAGAATTAGCAGCCCGTTTTGAAGCATAATTCTTCGTTCGGGCCTCTTCCCTTTTTGCTGCAGCTTGTGCCTGTTCGCGCTCTCTTCTCACTTTCTCATACGTCTCATGCACCACGTTGGCAGCCTGGACGGCTGCAGATGAAGATGCAGACGCACTAGCAGCACCAGCTGATCTAGAGAATGCGCCCCACTGGAAGTTCGAAGTATCACAGCCATCACCTGCTCCTCCATATAAGTATCCTGTGTCTCCTGCATGCTCTGCTGAGTTGTGGCTAGACTTCTGTCTATGTTGCTGGGAAGCTGACCAATTCACTGATGCACTGGTCCCATTGGATGGTACGCCTGTCTCCACAGCGTAAAAAGCTTTGTGGCAGTTTGGGCAGAGGAGATTGTGGTTAAGGTAAACCCTGAGGTACTCGTATTGCATCCTGCAGCGATTACATGAGGTCCAAAATGTATCGAGTTTCTTAGGACATGATGGAGGTGCAGCAGATGGAGCATTGCTTTGCTTGTGACCTCTACCATTAGATGTCTTACTGTTTGCAAAATTATAAAATCCATTAGTATTGGTAGAAGCTGAACTATCTTTTTTCGTGTTAGGAGCCTTCGGCTGGAACCCTTTTGTGTTTCTCTTCTGGTCAAAAGCCGTCTTCCTAGTCTTATCAGACAACACACTCCAAGCCTCAGATATTAGCTTGAAAGCACCTTCAGCACCAATTGACTTATTCTTGTCTGGGTGAAGTAGGAGGGCTAACTTCCTATATTGTTTCTTAACTGTCTCTTCATCAGCCGGATTATTGATGGAAAGAACTGCATACCAATCACTCTCTCCATTAACCCTCGCCTCAGCAGCAAGGTAAACATCCAAAGTGGCAAGCATCTGGGTGATACCTTCAAGATCCGGAAAAAGGTTTTTTGCCTTCAACGCAAATTTCTGGGCACCGGCAATGTCTTTCGCATTGAATTTCCTCTCTGCAATCTCTTTAGCCCTAAGGGCTTCATCTCTATTGCATTCCATTCTCAGCAAGCTCCCCTAACCTTTTGTCTTCACAAACCAAGATTTCAACTAAAAGTCACCTTCATGCCAACCAACAGCGCCTCTCAACCAAAATTGCAAGGCACACTTCTATTCTTAGCAAATTATGCTGCTGCTAACTTCTTGGTTCACAGATAGCCTACTTCATGGAGAAAATGGAATTAATTTCCACTCAATTGAAGAAAATAAACACGTAATAAACCTTATATTAACCACGATATACAAATTGAAGAATCAATCGCTCACTACGCTTACAAGCTAACTTGAAATCCAGCAGACAAAAGCTTGAACTGCGCAGCTAAGTCGAAAAATCAGAATCAAGCATTCCATTCACTTTTTAATTACATAATCACAATTATTCAGACAAGTAAAAACTCAATTCAAAAGACAACGAACTCAAATGAGCTCAAAATTAACCGATCTATGCTATTTATATCAATTAAGCTAAAGAAATTCAAGAATTCGAAAAACAAACCATAGAAGCCCTAGCTCGTCTCGATCTAGCACTACAGAGCATAGAAACGGATCGAAAATTTTGAATTGATAGATATCCAAATTAGAATATTACCTGTTCATTAATTGTTCGCTGGTGGAGGGAATCGAGCTAGAAAAAATCCCTCCACCATCCATTTTCCCAAATCTGCGAATTGAACAAAAATAAATATTGAAATGTTGAGAAATTGTTGAAACAAAAATTAAAAATTATCTTTTTTCCTTCTGTTTGTTTTTCTCTTTTGGTCAAAACCAACTCATGCGTTTAAAAACAAAATAATTACATAAACAAATTAGAATAATTTATAAAACTTGGTGAAAAAAATAAAGTTGCTTAACTGTGGTTGCCATTTTATTATTTATTTTATTAAAAAGTTTATTCAAGTGGTTCGGTGTGATTTTTTAAAATGTTTTTTAATTTTTACTCTATATTTTAAATAAATTGTTATATTTTTCAATTTAAATAATAAAAATTTTATATCATAAAATCATATTATATTTTTAAATTTTTTAATTAAAAAATAAATGTATTTAAAATTTTTTTAAAAAATAACTATTTTGAAATAGAAAGTATTTTTTTAAATAAGTTTTATTTTTTTATTTTATAAAAATAATAAAAATATATAATAATAAAATTGTATCTCGTAGAAATATTTTATATTTTTAAATATTATTTTATAAATATATATTAAAAATATGAAATATAAAATTAAAAAATATTATCGAAAGAATGCAATTCCAAACGCGCTACCACAGACAAACATTATGTGGAGCGTTCCAAATGTAAATTTGTCAATTCATATATCTTAAAATATTTTCTTTTTGTAATCAAATATTAAAAAATTACAAACATAATACATTTATACTAACGATTTATAATCAGTGATTATAAAAAATAATAAAATCTCATTAAAGTGAATCTTATCGATGATCAATGCCGATTACTATAGGTTTTTTTTTACCTTGTTTCTAATGTTAATCTTGGCAGAATTTTGTTCATGAATATTTGTATAATAGCATTTTTCTTAGACAAAAACTTATAGTAATATATCTAAATAATTTAATTTATTTGTTAAGCTACTCATTTGAAAAATGATTGCTAATATTAATTTGGTTAATTTTTTAAATAAGTTTTTATTTGACTTAGAGGATATTTGAGATTGATTAAATTAATAATTTTTAAAGAAAACTTATTTGAAGCTTTTCAAAAAATAAGGTAACAAATTAATAAAATTACATATGCAATTTATAACAAATAATTTATTACATATTTCAATTATTTTATTTTTTTAAATATGTATAAATTTATTAAAATTTAAAAATTTTAGAATAAAATTTTAATAAGCAGTGTAAACACTATCAAATATATATGTCATTAAAAAGCATGACATATGGACAGTGTTCTGTAGAAAATTACAAATATATCCTTAGGGTTATGGTTAGGTTGATGAAAAGCAATAACATAATTTGAGTTAGAAGAGGTGGGTCAAAGTTGGAAGGTAACCAAGTGATTGGCTATAATAAGAAAAAAGGAGGGTAACCTCAATTGAAGGTTAAATAAGTAGGACCTTAGGTTAAATTTAGCCATGGTTAAGTTACATCAACTTGATTACATGGTTTGTTAATTGGAAGAGTTAAGAAAAAATAAATTACAAGGTCCACACAAAATATTCGCATCAACAACATTTTTGCTGTTTCATTTATGGGTCCCATCTCTTCTTTTAATTTTTCTAACATCTTATTATTTATTGTAATTTTTTAATTAAAACTATCCATTACACTTATAATCACTACTAAAATTTCGATTTCAAGTATTATGTACGCACTAACTAGCTCAAGAATAATGAAGGCTTTCTTGAAAAAAATCTCTTGATGTTGTTGTTCATTTCATATTATAGTACTAAGAGGGTATTTAGAATTACTTTTGAAATAATTTTTTTTAAATAAAAAGTATTTTTATTTTTTAAATACGAGTTATATTTTTTTGATATACAATACTAAAAAAAATTTTAAAAAAATCTACGTAAAATTTTATATATTTTTTAAATATTTATAAAAAATTATATTAAAAAATATATAATTAAAAATTAAAAATTATTTTTAAAAACGCTAAATCAAACAACCCCTTAAAAGACTCTAGCATTTAGTGTTACTGATTATTTAATGCCGTAAAAAACTTAAATTAAAACCCAGTGATTATTGTACGATTTAGCTTAAACTGGATTCAGTTTGGGATAATCCGATAAGATTATGCAGCAAGCGTTCAAGTTATATTAGAACAGACATACTTGCATATTCTAATTTTATACTAATAATTCCTGTTGCTTAAGTGCATGAGATAATTGGAAGAAATTTTTTTTAAATGTGTTATACTTAGCTTTTAGAGAAAACCAAGATAATCTTGCAGATACTGTATGTGTTTAACATGTTGACATTGTAACGTGTCAAGCAAAATCTATAGTTAGCTTAGGGAAAAACAATCACTTTTCATTAAGTAAATCTTCATTTTATAATATAAGCTCTTGTTGTTGTTGTTGTTCTTTTAGGTTTTGTTAAGTAATATGACTACAGCTAGCCGTTAGAATATAGAGAAACAAAGATCAAAAAAGAATGAAAACAAAATTGAACAAATTTTGAAGGGCCCAACCGGGTTCGAACCGGTGACCTATTGATCTGCAGTCAATTGCTCTACCACTGAGCTATAGACCCATTCTGTGATATACACTCTTTCAAAACTAGGAATTTTCCTCAGATAGACATTGATTAACAATCTTGTCTTGCTGCAATCTTTCAAAATATAAAGAACTGTTCTCATGGTGTCTTGGTTAACGTACAAAGTATACGACAACAAGATATAGACATAACTAGTAGTCCACAAAAGAATGCAGTACTACGATTCGTCGTAGTTGAGATGATGGATTACAATGGTTTCCATACTTTTGTCATATAACAAACTGAAATTTGATTCTTGGAATAACCAAGATGTCAATCCAATGATTCAAAATTTGGAGAATACCAGCCTAACTCTTCCTTGATCTTGTTAACCCGTTGTTTCTGCCCTTCGGAATCACCAAATGCTGTTGTAAATGGATAGATGTACGTTACTTTAGTTGCCATGGATCTATAGGCAACGACATCTCTTTTCACCAAGAATTCCATCAAGTCCCTGCCAAGTCCTCCATCCACCTCTGCTTGCAGATAATAACCTGCAACATGCTCTAGGTAAATATTGATACGAAGCTCTTTCTTACGTTTTTTTCATCTTTAATTGCGTAAGAAATACGTAGACAGAAAACAACTACAAGATCAACAATAATTTTGGAGACAAACATAAAGGTAGGTTCATATAGATACCGACTTTATCAGATAAAGATTTCAACTTCTTTCTTTATATAAACCTCTCATTAAACTTTGTTGTTAGTATACTGCGTAAAGTGATAAACGATGTATTGACAGAAAAGCGGTAACTTAAATTAACCATTTGGAGTGTCCTCCTCAACTTGAATCTTCACATTTGTTTGAGTTTTCATGATAGCATCTCGCAATCTCTGAACAACAAAGGAGCAAATTCACATTTTTATCAAATTCTGCCATGCAACTCAACACAATGAAATTAGCTTTTTCCTTGACAAATATCTCGAGCTTACCCAAATGGCATTATCTGATGAATTCTCAGGAACCACCCAAGGAAATTCAGATGAAGGTGACTGTGGATTTGTCGAAATGCAGCTAGGATTCGTTGACGGGCACGGTCTAATTTTCCTGTTAAAATGTTTATTAGATATCTGAGTCTGCTAAAGCATAAAAAAAAGATCATTTCCAATAAAATGAAAAACAACTCAGAAGCACGTTGAAGGGAAATTTGGTCATGTACCCATTTTCTAGTCCAACTTTGAGGCTCTGGGATTGAGCGTAAGGAGTGTTGAAAGGCAGTAGAGAACTTTTAGAACTGGGAGAAGGTATTGCTAGACAAGGCAAGGGTGATGAGCTCAGTGCTAAGGCAATTGCTAAAGGAACAAGAGAAGATTGAACCAATACTGTTGTTCTGGAACCTGAGAAACTAGAAGTTTTAATTTCTGGAGTAGAAATGGAGGGAAATATGGAAGCAAGGAAAGCATTGCAATGAGACATTTCTTCTTCCGTGTGTTTTAGCTACCTTATCCACTCAGGACCTCAAATTTCAAAGGGGGTTGTAGCTGAGCAGATCAGTTACTTTGTAATCTCAAGAATACCCTTCTGAGACTTTGCCAAGCCAGAGAATCACTGTTATCTCGAAACGGAATAGAAAAAGATTTGGCAAACACAGTGGAAGTTGCCACAAAGATGAGTTGATAACATATAGTAAGAAAATGTAATGCCATCTTGGAAACCTGAAATCTTGATATCTTCAATTGCCAAAATTTGGGTCTAAAACTGGACATCATGCATCATACCTGTGAACAACAGTAGATCAATCATCATGCAAAATTTCTTCACGTATTATGCAATATTACGAACATCAGCTGCAGTTTGAACTCTCTTCATATAGAGATACGAACAACAAGATGATGAAATTAACCACCACAGCTACTAGCATTATTGCGCTGGCTACAACATTTTTAACACAATTCAAAACACAGGTAGTACGCAGAAAACAAGTAAGACAGCAATAAATACTAAGCCAGAAGTACACAGCATTGACCACAGCACATAACTAAAGTTAAAAGTATGTTATGACATAAACAAAGCATTGATCCATTAGCTCAAGTACATAACAGATCTGTAAAAAGGCTCATTACATAAGTGTGATATGGGCGAGCAATCCTCACACCACACATCACCTCTTCTTGAAACCATATTTCTTGCGCTCATAGAAGAGATCGGTTTTTGCACTCCCCAGATTCACAATCTTCGGGCACCCATCGCGATCTTTCTCCTGCTGTGTGCATTCCTTGCAGTAATATGCATCAGAGATGCCGACTCCACCGCAGATAACGCACCGGCCCTGGAAAGAGCCGTAGTTGCATTCATCACAAACACGAACCAAAGTGCAAGGACGCACGTACGAATCACAGATAACGCATTTGCCATCACACTTCTCACATAGGCGTCCAATGGCAATACCTGGTTGCTTCCGGCACATGATCAAATCGGGGTGATGCTTCGCCATGGTGATTCAGGTGTGAACTGTCCAAACATGGAACTAATTAATTTCAGCAGCATGGGCAGAAGTATATAGGGGAAGGGATAAATTCAGAAGGACAGGAATACATAGTTTGAAATATTATGACTTCTAATGAATATTGCTATACATGGAAATAAAGTTGTCCAGGAACACCGAATAAAGATACAAGTTTAGTTGTCTTAACTGGTGCTTTTTTACTTGCTTGTAGGCAAACAATGACAAAGTATTGCGACATGTTAGCAGAACAGAACGACATCAATTGCAACAAAAGTTATGTGTACCTGATTCTAGTGCTCTTTTACATATACAACACCTTCAAATGAGCAGCTGCATAAAACTGGCATTATGATCCTAGTTGAAGCGTTATAAAGATATATTAAAGATTGACAGAAGTTTCTAATATAGCACATGAGTTTGTTGACTTGGCCATCACCACTTCGCAAGTAAAAATTATGCAGAGATAATTGCCAGAGAGATATTGGCATAAATCAAACTTCAAGATAGACCGGATAAACAAGAGGCTACACTTGACATCTCTGTAAACCTCAAGGCAAGTTTGCAGATAAAATCACTTATCGTAAGTGGGTATCTCAGTCCCCATCATCCACCCCAAATTCAGGATAACTTCCTCATACTGCAGACTTCATGCATTACATACTTAGCATAGAAAAAGATAAACATCTAACAAAATGGTTATGTAGTACTGAACAAAATAAACAGAAAAACACTTTCCACTGCAACCTATAAATCAAAACATCCATAAGCAAAATTGTCATATATACTACAGCTAATTACAGATCATAAGAACATTTATCATGGCTATTGGGAAGCAGAACCTTTACTCGAAACATTATTTCCACAAAGACCTTCGTAACTACATACTATAGTTGCACTACAAAGATGTTGACTAGCCCGATCTATTCTACCCAATTGAGAACTATTGCATCTTCTCTATACTACTTCCTAGGCCAATTGAGACCTTCGTAACTAAATACTATAGTTGCACGGTGTTGACTATCCCAATCTATTCTACCCAATTGAGAACTATTGCATCTTCTCTATACTACTCTTACTCGAAACATTATTCCCACAAAGACCTTCGTAACTAATACTACAGTTGCACTACAAAGATGTTTACTAACCCTATCCATTCTACCTAATTGAGAACTATTGCATCTTCTCTATACTACTTCCTAGGCCGCATACTGGAATGTCCTCCCTTCTCCAGAGTGCATGACAAGATTATAGAAAGAAAAATTCCAATCTATCGCATGCTTAGGCATTTCGCCTGAAATCAAATAATAACTAAATACAGCGATTCATAAATCACCAAAATTTGAAAAGTAACGTCCTACTCCAAATTAGTAAATTGCAGTAACATTCAAGACTCAGATTATCAGTTTCAAATTGATCATGGATACACCATAACAATAATAATATTATAAAAAACAAAGCAACGTATCTCGCCACAAACGCGACTAATCAACAAAAATTGAAACTCCTGATTAATCGAAAGAAAGGGAATCATCGATCAAAACCTAAGTAATCATAAATGAACTCATCAACTGAAATGATTTTAAGAAACAACAAAATATCCAAAAACTAATACTACCGTGATATAGCAGAGGACAAATTTATAAGGAAGAAACTCGAACAAATCAATACCAAAACCTACCATAGAAAAAGTTCATAGGAGTTTACCAAAAAAATACTTATAAGCAAAACAAAGGGGGAGAGAAGTAGATAGAAAAGAAAATTACCGTATTCCCGCGCGGACAGAGAGAGAGACTCCGGCAATTGTCGGTCGGCGAAACTAGCGAAGAACAGAACTGGGTGTTATAGCAAGGTATTGCAGGGACATTGGGACATTTTTCGTCTTTCATTCCTTATATGGATCCGTTATTGGACCTACTCTATAATAGATTTCGAAACTGAATCAAGCCAGCTGGATAACTTTGAGTTCAAACCATCGACTAACCGGCTAGCGGTTAAGTACGGCAGGGTTATTTTCGCCTTTTCGAAGTTTTGCGCTCTCTAGAATGAAAAATATTTTTATTTTTTTTATAAAATCAGTTATATTTTTTTATTTTTAAAAAAATAATAAAAATATGTAATAAAAAAATATAAAATTTTTTTATATTTTTTAAATTTTTAAATAAATTTTTTATATATTTATAAAATATATATTAAAAAATATAAAATAAAAATTAAAAATGAGTGCGTAGGGAAAGCAATCCCAAACACTCCCTGAGTAATTTCTACTTTTTTGGGCACCTTGGATCAGTTATTGGGCCGGCCATAAACCCATATTATATTTCAAACTAGCTGGATAACTTTGAGCTCAAACCACCGACTATGGCGGCGACGACGGCGTCGGCGGCAAAGAGTCGGCAAGAGGCAGGGTTAGAGGGGCAGAAGCATCTAGAAGAAACGATCGAAGCTGCATTTCAGATTTTGTCTTCCATGAACGACGAACTCTGCAACCCAGCTCTCTGGTCCCACCATCACCAACAACCGCCTTCCTCCACGGCCGCCGATGCTGACGGCAGCCATCATTATTCTGCCGGCGGAGGAGGAGGTGGTGGAGGAGCTCTTGATGAAGCTCGTCTTAGATACAAAGATGCTGTGGCTAATCTTCGAGCGGTGTTAGCACGCATTCCTTCGGCTCCTCAACAGGTAAACTAATTGAATTATTTCATGAAATTGGTGCAGGAAGTTTGTTGACCAGAAAAAAATATCGGTCTTTGTTTTTTTTTTGGGTATAATTAAATCATATGAATAGGACACAGAATTGCTCTCTTGAGGTCTGCGTTTTGAATGTTTTCGTGAATTCAACTTCAGGAAGATGGAATAGAAATTGGGAGACATAGTGTTGCTCTTTCACAGAATTCTGTATTCGATTATTTAATGAGCTACAGGGGTTAAGGTTCTTAGTTAAAGGGAAGGTTAATGCTTGCTTGTTGATGATGTTGTTATACTTTCCAATTTGAACTTCTAATGCCAAGTGTGTTTTTCCCCTACTCCATGTATGTGTTAGAACAGCAAGTGATGGATTTCTACTCGTTTCTTGTGTTTGGATGTGTAGGAAGTGAAAGCAATGGAAGTGGACGCAGATCAATCTGAGATAGAGAGATTGGAAGAGCATGCATCTGCCTTGAGAAAGGTACTCATTTGGTGCCTGAGTTACTTTCTGTTAGCATGTCTGTTTGAAGCTTTGTATTTGAGTTCCTATAGTACATAAGTGATGAGAATTATAGTACTCACAAAGTCGAATTAGGCTTGTAAACTGCTCGAGCTCTTCAATAAACATGGTGATCTGGTTCTGTAGGTTTAAGTATCCTGGTATTAGTTAGGATGATTGTTAGTGTTTTAACATGGTTCTATGTAGATATTTGTTTATTTTGGAACCGACCTCTCAGTTAGATCTGGAACCATCTATTGAGTCTCTTTAGGACTCTTTCCTTGTGTAGACTATGACAAGTAACAAGACCTACAATTAAGGTTTGAAGGATGATATTGCTTGGCACCTCTTGTTCGTTGCGATTGGAATTCTTCTTTCTTCTTCTGCTAAGTGGCTAGCAGATCCCAGCAATAAGGATATTCTAAACGTAACATTGCTGATAGATAACCAGACTCATTAGTACTAGGTTGCTCATTAGTTGCAACTCTTTGATGATCTATGACAGTAAAAGTAAGTCAGTGTTTTAAATGGCTATAGTGCAAGAGGAGATGTTATGAATATGGATATTTAAACATCATTTCCTCTTCGTACACTATTAAGAAAATGTATTTGCTAAATACAAGCAAGTACTGATAAGTGGAATTCCGGAAACTGCTGTAATGTATCCTTTAATTGTCTAACTTTGTTTGCTTCCTTATGATGAGATTATGTTCTTATCTATTCAGCCTTTTTTGTTCTATAGATCCAACATTGAGCAACGTCGATGTTCCTAATTGCATAAACTGATTTGTAGAGATTTTCCTTGATACCTGGTGCTGTCTATGTATCCTGTTTGGAGAATAAATATAGATCTAATGATAGAACTCCATCTATGCTATATGAGGCAGTCCTTTCTAGCAGAAACTATGAAATCACTTGATTTATTTATATCATCAATCATAGTCTAAAACAATTTATTAGTGTTAGTCATGTTTATGAGTCAATTTTTGTTTAAGTTGGCTTTGCTTATGCATTTCGTATACCTAATTTCATAAACTGATTTCGACAGGTTTTCTTTGATACCTGGTCTTGTCTATCTAGCTTATTTGGAGAATGAACATAGCTCTAATGATAAAACTCAATGTATGCTATATGAGGCAGTCCTCTCTAACAGAAACCGAAAATCACATTTTTTGATATCATCAATCCTAGTCCAAAACAATTTATTGGTATTAGTCAAATTTATGAGTCAATTGTTGTTTAAGTAGGTGTTTCTGCCATACAGGCTTCCTTTCTAAACCAAATCCAGCTTCTGCATCATAGGTTCTATCCTTTTGCATCCTAAACAATCGACTGGGTATGCCTGGCAGTTCTGTCGATGATATACTGCAACGTTTTAAGCTCCTAAATTGCCTATCATCAACTTGTGAATGGCAGACTAATGTTTGTAACTAATGTTTCCATAAACTACCTAAAGGAGTAGAGTAATGCTTTCATATGAATAAACTTTGTCAATCTTAACCTTTCTGGTTTTGTTATGTTTTCAACTGGAACGCTGTTGATGTCTTCTATTTAATAAGGAATAGCTAACTTCCTAATGCGAACTTGCCTAGCATAACAAATATTGGATGCAGGAACTTTCAGACAAGAACAAGCATCTCAAAGTTCTTATTGATCAATTCCGGGAGTTGATTGCGGATATATCCATGTGGCAGAGCCCTTTGTCAGTATGATGACTTGCTATATAGTTGACAGTGCCCCACCTTCTAATAGAAATTAGGATGATAGCTTTGCGGAGTGATGCCCTTATTTATCATATACAGTGGAATGAGGATTGTGGCCTACAGCTTGGAGAAGAATTTGCAAGAGATGCAGCAGTTTGAAGGCGATATACATCCTTGGGCATATGTTGTAGAAAAATTAGCTTTTGGACCTCCGGTAGGAGTGCTCAGTCACCTTGGCTCCCTGAAAGATATGGGCTCAGGAGCCTGACAATGATGGTTGCCGCTGCTAAGTAATAGTTCTCATGTCTTCGGGCAGCAGCAGTTCGTATTTGTGTATTTTGGTGTTTCAAATAGCAGCTAGCATGCAATCAAACTTATGAAATTATTCAAGCAAGACTCAAATTATGAAAGGTCGTAGTATATGTATTCTGAAAAAACGAAGTTGTATAGTATGTATTCAATACTGTATTTTCTAGGCTTTAACTCATTGATTATTTTAGATGGATTATCGTGTTGTTGGTAGAAATCTAACTTGTCATTTTCATCAGACAACAAACTCGTCTTCTTTTTGTTTCTGGAGAGAAAAGACGTATAATAATAAATTTTTTAAACTATAAGTCCTGATTCTTTTTAAGATGGAAAAAAGGGAGGAAAGAAAACTATAGATTCCTGATTTCACTAAAACTCGTAACATAGGCCCCTATTTTTATAAAATATAATTCTTAGAATACCCTAATTGCGAACGATAAAAACATATAACGATCATATTTTAACTACAGAGACCCGATAGGTCTTACCTTCAATATCTGCGTGCTGTCGACGCCAACTTAGATCAATCACCGTTTATAAACCCACACGATTTCCAAAACCAATCCAATTCCTTTCTCTCTTGCTCTGATTCATCAATCAATCAAAGAAATCCGCGATCTTGTTTTGTTTCTTCCACTGCCGCGGCGCGAAGAGCAAGAAATCGAAGCCAACACGATAGGACATGGAACATGCGGAGCAGGTGGCGAAGCAATTCGTTAACTTCTACTACCAAATCTTCGATGGAAACAGGACGGCGCTAGCCGGACTTTACCAGGAGCACTCCATGCTGACCTTCGAAGGAGATAAGATCATGGGAGCACAAGCTATCGTTGCTAAATTGACTTCTTTGCCCTTCCAGCAGTGCCTTCATAAGGTAGCTACTACTGATGTTCAGCCTTCGGGTCCTGCTGGTGGGATTCTCGTCTTTGTTTCTGGATCCATTCAGCTTCACGGAGAACCTCATGACCTCAAGTTCAGCCAGGTAGGATTGTTTTTAATTTTTATTATCTGTTTTTGTTTGTTTATGTGATTTTTGTTTTTTTTCTTTATTAGTAATCATGATTGTGTATTGGGTTGGTTTTAGGTGGTAGATCGTTGATAAGCACGATTTGTTGTCGGTATATTGATTGGTGATATCTGTCAGTAGTAAATCTTTTAGGTTATTGTTTATGAACGTTTTCGGTGGAGTTTGTTAATGGCGATTTGGATCTGGATCGGTTTGGTTTTGGGTGATTTAGATTCTCAGTGGTGCGTTAAATTCGTGTTGTTTCTAGTGATGATCTTTCTCAGTTGCTTGAGGCTATTGAGATTGAAGGAGCATGGACCTTCTGTGTACTTAAATTGGTTTGTCGTTGAGTGTGGTTCTTGTTGCAGCACATGCCTGTGTTGTGCTTTGTTTGATGATCAGGGCGGTTGGTGTTTTGTTAGTGAGTTGATCGATGCAATCAATCATGTTTAGGAGTTCATGTTATACTGTACCTTGATTTTGGAAATTTGTTTCATGGTTTCACCTATATACATTGGTTGTGTTGTGGCGATCTTCTTATATGATTTTGATTTAATGCAAATGTTTCATGTAAGAGGTATTCTTTTATCATTGTGGATTGTGCTTGCTGTTTGTTCTTCTAGAATTTCATTTGTTGCGTAATTTAGATTCTTGTTAAGATTCATCTACCTGTCATTGTAATAACATTTTGGTGATTATCATGTTCGTATGCTGTTTATGTAGTCTGTTCTATAGTTACTTTTATTGTTTGCAACTTTTTTCCTGCTAGCTGATAACCAGAGCTGCAAGTTACTTTGTCAATGCTTACTCGCTACAAGGCTGGCTTCCAGAGTGGTTTTTCTTGTTTCATCATTAGATTATCATTAAGGTTCTTAACACTCACTGCCTTTTGAGGTAAATGATTGACAAGGGAACGCAAATGCATTTCATTAATTTTAGGAATTGTAGCTCGTAGATTCACTCGATTATAGTAGCTTTAAAAATAACATTTTCCAAAACTTAAAACAGTTAGAAATTCCTTTTCACTTGCTTTGCAAGTAATGCAATGGCAACTGATGGGCATTAAACATTTTTGGGGATACCCATGCTATATACAAATTCAATCAAGTTGTGGTCATATATAACAAAGAGTCTCGTGTTTGTCATTAATTTTGATCTTTCTTGTTGGTTTTGTAGTTTACTTCTCTTGCTTCCATCAGTTGCTTTCTATGTTTTCATTGCCTTGAAATTTATCGATCTGGTTCTCAAGACTACTCAGCCTGTTAGGACTAAGAGTCTATATCCATGATTCAGAGTAAACTGGGACTAGATTAAGCAACCTTTTAACATGATGATGACTTTTTATATTCGTTTGTAAGCAGGATTATGGTGTTTCTATCGGTATTGAAGCTGTGGGTATACAAAATTTTGGTTTGTTTGTTTGTGTTTCTGGAGTTCATTATTAGTTTTCTGATCTGCACCTCCACACATTATTTGTGGTAGCAAGTCCGTGCTTAACCATACTCAACCTCATGTTTCTAATGGTTACTCTGCAATTCTTTGATGTTTTCTCTTAACTAGTATAAAAGAAAGTTCTTGTGTTCGACTAATTCTTACGCTTTGATGTTTCTGTTCGAATAGTCTGCACTATCTAGTGGTCATCCAATACTTGGTTTCTCTTGCAGATGTTCCATTTAATGCCGACAGCAACAGGAAGCTTCTTTGTGTTAAACGACATCTTCAGGCTGAACTATGTTTGATTGGAGTTTGAAGAAGCTGGAGCATCGTCGATGAGGATTGGTGTCTTGTAATATTTTTGTCTGTCATCTGAAATTGCTTTGCTCTCTGTAACTGTATTCGATTTAATCTTCGTTGTGCGATATTTGAGCTGCACCTCTAGAAAGCCCTTTGCATTTTCATTTTCCTTTCTTCGTATTCGGTATGTTCAATTTTGTTTTCCATAAAGTCCCAGCTAGCATCTTTCAATTCAGAAGTGTTAAACTGACAAGGGATTTGTCCGCCAGGCGTCACTGTCTTTGTCCAGTGAGGTAACGCAGCTGTTACGGTTAAAATTTAGCCATAGCAATATGAGGCTCTGCAATGGCAATAGTTTACGCAGCCACATAGGAGTGCTAATTGATCGGACGCAGTATTGTGAGACGGTTTTGCTAGCCCGAGCAAAAGCCTGCGTTTTGGGTCTGCACTTTTGGTATATGGAAACAATGGAAGCACTTTTACATTGTTTAGTTTGTTTAGGATACTTTTGAGGGCTTCAGACATCAGTGATCACCAGCAGCTGCACCATATGATGCCTTTCTGGTTTAGAGAAACAATTAAGCAAAATGTTTGCACAAAAGTCCAGTGAAATTCTACCAGGTATTCTTCTTAATCGGACAGGTTGAAGCTAGCAGAACAGTAGAGTCGCAAATACCAACTAGAGACCTTAATCCTATGCAGCTAGACTTCCCATGAACAACAGCAGGAATGTGTGTAACCGCAATGACAGACTATGCTCAAACACGTCTTCTGAGTAATTCCCTTTAAGTACAAATGCATGTTAAGTTCAAATAGATCTTAAGAAAAAATGTGCAAGATAACATATCTGTCCTTCACAAATAACATTGTCAATTACCTTGATTTTCTTTCAAGTTATGGCATGCACGTAGATGAAGGAACAAGGCAAGAGATTCAGACAGATGCTTGATCTTTCATTTACAGTGTAGTAGAGAGACATCCATCGTGTTTTGGTCTTTCAAACTTTTTGGAAGAGTGGAAAAACTGTGTTGCAGACTCGGATGTTACAAACTGCTATTAGGTTATGTACCTATACCCCAAAAAGTGGAGAGACAATGTATTAATAGCCAGGGAGCTCTCATCTGCGTATATACTAAATACTATGCTAACTATTTCGCGGAGCTTGCATCTGTTTACTATATTGTTTAGCATCATTTGTTCAATGATGGGCACATCACATTTGCAGAACCAATATAACATACATGAAGAGTTTAAAATATGCACCAGCACTATAGCACAATTGACTATATCCACCCTAAAATGTCGAACTATGTTGAAGAATCGAATGGGAATGAACCCAAAGCTAACTTAGCACACACCTTACGATAGTGGAAGTTTCAATGATGATCCTGGCTCACGAGAGTCTGAATCATGTTGGGCTGAATCACGTCTTCTTCCATTGAAAGTCAAGTGCGGCAAATCCACATGAGGCAGCTCTGGAACTTGGACAGGAGGAAGAGGTGCAGTCTCGATCTTGACATCATCTCTCCCTATCCTGCTTTTAATAAAATCTCCTAATGACTTCAGAGGGTTGCTGACTTTCTTCTTCACCATGAGCACCAGAGAAAGCTCACTAAACTGCCAGAAAACTGTGACAATGATCATGGTTGTCAGAAGGCAATGAGTTACGACATTCTGTCTCTTGACCCTTCTAAGCTCTTTCATCACTTCATCAATTCGCTCGTCCTTCTCTGAAAATTCCTTAGATTTACGTTCTGAGCTCACTGCATCCTCGTTGCTGGCTCTATCTTTAGGGATAATAGCTTTGCTGGAATCATTATCTGAGGATTCCAACTAATATTGAAAAAGGAAGACAATATGAGTTGGTAAGGCAAACCCACTAACCGCTTAATACCGACAGTGAGTACAAGGAACTTGATTGAAAACTAGATGTATTAATTAAATCAGATCTAGTAGTGAATCCCTATAGAACTATAGATTATTAGAAGCTCCAGAAAGATATGTAACTCAACCTATAAAAGTCTCATAATCATGATTACAAATTGAAGCCTACAAACCTCAGCTTTCTATGCTAAAAACCACTCTTAACTTCTGAGAATACAATGTCTCTGTGCCTGAGTTATGTCATATGTTAGTCAATGAAAAAATTCAAATTCTCAAATTGTTATGTATCAAATATTATGTATCAAAGTTTTTTACACTTTATGTCTGTAATTCCACCAAGATCTTACTATGCATAAAACGAAGACTGATGGAACACACAAGAACAAACTAAATTGTTAACAGGAAAGTTTCAACACTAACTGTTCAACAAAGTAATGACTTATGAGTAAGTCTAATTGCTTCACTTTCTTCGGTAGCTCTTCCTATGAGTTCATATCTATCTTCTCGAGACATGCTAATTCTTCTTTTCTAGAAAGGTTACCACGGTTAACATTCACATATCCTTTTTTTTCCCCCTCTTAAAAGTTGGCAACCTTCAAAAGTTTTTTCCTTTTACAGATTCTCCGTGAGTAATAACAACCATTTGCATCTAAATCTAAAACATTTCCACTATCAGAAGACATCTTAGAAAAATACATTAGCCATATTATTTCTTGGAAAACAGCAACCTAGACATGATTATGGTATTCCTTCCATCAAAAAACACATAGAAGAAATATTCAAAAAAAATTCTAATCAACAAGCACAGGCAATTCTCTTAAAATTTCAATAAACAATCACAAGATTCAGAACCAACTCAATACCAAAATCAAGAAACAAAGGGTACCTGTGAGACCAATTCAGATATGGAAAGCTTCTGTTCGTCTTCTTGTTCTCCACCATCCTTCTCCATCTGTTTCTTGACATCCATGAGTTGTTGTCTAGCAGCTTCAATCAGTTCAACCTTGTTCTTCTTCTCCTTCTGCTCACCACCGTTGACATCCATTACTACTTCAACAAAAATCAACACAACAACTTTCTTCCAAGTTTAATAAAAAATCAAATAACAGATGAACAATTGTTCAATCAATAACTGCTTCAATTGGTGAAGGTGGAGCTCACCTCTTTCTCCAATACTACACAGGAAAATATTTAATTTGTTTGATTTTGTATTTTGGAGAAAGTTGCCATGAGTTATGACCCATATCATAAAGAATGCTACATGTGGCATCATGAAATCGAAGAAGTTCAAGAATGAACTAGTCTCTGCTATTTGCAAAAGTCGGCCAGAAGTTATATGTTTAGCAGAATAAATTCTTCTAAGTTCTAACATTTTGATAAAAAGGTTCGCTCTTTGTGACGCAACACGCAAAATATTCAAATTTTAAATGAGCATTTTCTGATTAGCTCTATTTATTAAAATTTAAAAATTTAAAAAATTTCTATGTTGTCAACTTTATAGCTTTTTTATTTTTTAAAAAAATAGAACTTATTTTAAAATTTTTGAAAATATTTAAAAAAATTATTTTATAATTCAGACGTCCTTTAAAATAATCATGTTACATATAGATCATTGGATTCCAAATTTCTTACGTACAGTAAGTAACAGGGAGATAGAGAACAGAGAGATTTTCATTAAAAAAGAAAAATTCATCTTCACAAATTGTCTAATATGATTATATGAATCGATTCATTACATACTCAAGTGACAAAGATGAATTTCTTAGCATAGTTACATCGGCAACGTATTTACATTTCACACCAGCTGCTGAATACCTATGTATATATATATATATAACATGCCATGACATATATGTACAGGGTTTTGAAGGCTAGAAATACTTCAATCCAATGAACTTTGTAAGCTCTTTTTGCGTAAAAGGATCCAAGTCTTCTTCTCTGAAACTAAAACATATCGAAGTCACTAGCCTTCATCAACTCAGGATCACTATGAAATTTGGATGTGGTAGCTTCATCACCAGTGGTTATTCCAACCTGCAGGAAAACCACCATATTAGCTATGGAACGTGAATTTATATAGTACTTAACATAAGCCATCAGCCTTTGCATAGTAATTCATATGCACAAAGGAGTACATGTAAACTCAATGCGAAATTCATTCTACAACAATCCATGGAATGGAAGGACAATAAAGTGAAACTTAACCTCACCCACAGCTGATTCAACATAGTTGGGAGAAGCATGGGAAGAACAGACAATAACAGCTACGGTAAAGATATTCAGGAAACAAGATACAAGCTTACTTCAGCAACAAAACTTCTTTCTTATTATGTATAGTAAATAAAAGGAAAAATATTCAGACCGAAACCAGGGATAATGCAAACAAAAAAGTCCAATTTGATCATGTACTGTAGTCACCTTGGCAAAAATTCAGCTTAGTAAAATCTTAACTCGTATTAACTTCTTATTACCAAGCATCTGAAATGAGATAATGAGGACACTTGGATTCTACATTGACCTTAGCATAGTCGCCACATCAACATTCTTACATTTAGTTTGCAAATACTATAAGTATGTCCAGTGTTTTTTTAGTGAACAACTATAAGATAATCTTTTAAGGCAAACGCATCCAACTAAGTGAAAGGAATGAATGCAACAATGGAAAAAGATGGCACTATGATATGTAATGACCTGTAGCAGTTATACCCTCTTCAAATGGTACGAAAAGGATCTATACCATCTTCTATAGATCTGGAAGCATATTCTCGGTTGAAGCAATAAGGCCTATTAAGACCGTTCAATGTGCAGGGAACAGATCATGTAGTTAGAAATTCTCACCGTAGCTTCTCGGTAGCACTCAAGCATGCGGCGATACTGATGGCGTGCTTCAGGAGAGTCTACCATGGATATTACCCTTGATAGAGCTTCATCAAGAGCTGCAGTCACTTTTGTTTTCCTGAAAACCCTAACAATGTCATCATCCTCGTCATTTCCATCATCAGTTAAATCCTGTTCACGCTGATATCCTCGTAAACCAACTCCCTTATGACGCCAACGTAATATAGCCTTCTCCAGAACACTAACTGTTGAAACAAATTCTTTATACTTCTTTCTCACCTGATGACCTCTCACATGAGCCTGCCAGAAACATGAAAAGCACTTAGCATTCAGATTATCATATACTCTATTTATTCCAGAATTATGAGAGAGTTAACTACCAATTGGCCAACATTCGATGCGGTCATTACTGAACTTCAAGACGCAATTTCATACACTTATAAGTTATGTTAATTTTGAAACTCGTAAGGACACCATTTAGATGCAGTTCGATACAACCATAAATTAACAAAAGGTAGAACCAATCATAGAGAGTGGTATTCAGTAAGCCATTACCTGTATCTTTACCACATTTTTACGCAAATTTAGAAACTCCCTCTGTCCTTTCCAGCCTCTGAATTTTTTCTGAATAGAGAGCACTACTTTGTCTAACTTCTGATCCCGAGAGGTACAAGAACTGCACACTTTGGATGCATTTGAAAGCTCATATATATCATCTTGAGTCATACCACATTCATCACGAATAAGAGCAGTCTTTTGTAGCCTCTTTCTAAAAGAATGAGCACGAAAAGCACCTTGTATTCGAGCTGCAGCTTGGGCTGCATTTCTGACGGCTGCCAAAGAATCTTTAAGTGACAGTTGATCTTCAGTCCCACCAACATGCATCTGCACGGTCCTCTCTGATATAGTTTCCACAGCCTTGTCAGCTTCAACTACAGCAGAACTTTTGGATATCTCGCTTTCTTTCAGAGTGAGTGAATTTAGATGGCTAGTCAGAGCTGCCTCAGAAAGATAGCCAGCAAGACCTTTGTGCCCACTTAAAGCAGCTATAGCAGCTGGGGTTTTTCCAGCTGGATCTTGTGAAGTGGGCTTTGTCACTGCCCCGGCAGATGCACCAGCAGCAAGCAGTGCTGCAACCATTTTTTCTCTGGAAAACATCCATAACATTCTCTAATATATAAAATTTAAACTTAAAAAGAAAAAAATAAAAACATATAGCATGTATTGCTCATGCAATATTTGTATTTCTGAAATTATTTAATGAAACAGTTTCTCAAAGAAAATCATTTAATGAGAGCCATATAGATAAAAAAGAGGTTCATGTGCAATATCATGTAGAAATATGAAGTTGTGTATACCTTCCAAAGTGAGCTGCCCAATGAAGAGCGGTCCAACCATTTGCATCACGAAAATTTACAACAACACCAGAGCTAAGTACCGGACTCAACGCCCACTCATAACCCAATCCAGAAATCATGTGTATAATGCATTGCTCTTGCTTGGACAGCAAGCTCTCACCTCCACTCCGCGAGCCTTTAGACAGTAGCCACTGAGCAAATTTGTCTTTCAAAAGTTCCTGCAAGATCCAATCTTTTGCAGCAGATGGAGTCTGTCCATCCCTATGGAGTGCTTTAACAAGGATTTCCCACTGGTCATCAATTGGTTTCAGAGTAGTAAATACATCAAGTTCAGCCTCAGTATCACCTCTTGAGGTTGATGGATAGTCATATCCGCACAAAAGAAGACGTGTGAATCTGGCAAGCAAAGATCCCTCCTCAGAAGCTTTGTCAGCAACATCATCCGGGGAAGCATCTAAGGCAGCAGACTTATTATGGTCAACTCGAAATTCAAATTCTCTTATCTGACTGCAGGATTCTCGATTGCTAGACGTGAC
Source organism: Acanthochlamys bracteata (assembly GCA_019914995.1). Taxonomy (NCBI): domain Eukaryota; kingdom Viridiplantae; phylum Streptophyta; class Magnoliopsida; order Pandanales; family Velloziaceae; genus Acanthochlamys; species Acanthochlamys bracteata. Next base: position 9,948,827 of record CM034129.1, on the reverse strand, counting down.
ACACAAGGTAACTCTTCCAGGATTGTGCTTAGGTGTCCAGCAAATTATAACTCCTTCCTGGATAATCTCTACAGGAACTTCAATGTCCCCAAACATAACTGCCCAGGAACCTTCAGATGGATCACATAAAAACTCCCCTACAATAACTACCTGATACAAACATATTGTTTTCCTATTAGCACATCCAGCTTTTAATTTCAGGAATTAATAAGAACAAGAAGTAAGCAGGTATCAGAAAACCTGAACTATGCTAATTTCAAGATGTCCAAACAGAAAATTTCCAGGCATTGCTGCAGATAAAACAGCACTTCATTCTTATGTATGTATACATATAGTATGTCTAACTGTGTTTCAGCTATTACATATGCACAATTGTATATCAGGTAACCATGTTTCTCAGGTAGCATTAACAACTGAACAATGCATGACATATCATTTAATTGTTTGATATGAGATGATAGGTGTGACAGCACAAAGGATAGGATAGAAAACATCAGGGATATGAAAACTGAAAAATTCAGAATCAAAAACAATAATATAGACATTTTGTAGCCCTCACTGACAGCGACTGCATTAGCTAGATCAGATCAACAAAAGGAATTAGTTTAAAATGTATACAAATCTTAAGGAAGTAAAAATATGTAGTCTGCAGTTTATGTAATTAAGACATACTTTAGAGAAATCCTGCAACAGGGAGGAATTAATTTTAAGAGTTCTTTGCTAGATATATCCAAAGAAACATGGCTTCACTATCACAGGTAGCAATCCAAATAACAAGATAGAGGAAAAGTCTGTCCATACTCTAGTCTCACCTTAGTACTTTCATAAGAAAATGCCCATTCTGGTGAGATTTCACGTATGCTAAACTGCTGTTTCTGAGCTAACGTTAAACTTGCCTCTGTTACAAGAGGATTTTCATACTGCATTCTTCCTAGCCATGTGCCCGGGGCATCAATTGCCAGGTCAGGGTTGCCCTCAAGAATACTGGTTTCTGGTGTATAATATGAAACCTGCTCAATTTCTGGAAGCTGTGACATCAGAGTTGGTAACTGAGGTGGACTATCTGGGCCTAACAAAAACTCACTAGCTTCTGACAACCGTTTGTGCATATCACTCTCAGACATCTGGAATCCATTTGTTTTATGTGTTCTAGCATGTGTCACATATGGAGCTACAGATGCTTGTTCCAATTCTGGAGCCGGGAACAAGTCCTGTATCCAGAAACCAGACAGCAGATGAAGTATATTGTCAAAGAGTCAAAAAGCAACTAGACTATTAAACACCAAATAGATTCTTTCCTTGGTTTTTTTTTCTTTTAGCTGATATGAGAAACCATATTAAGCAGAGAATTACATGAAAGATAAAATGGTTGGAAGGTTAGTAATGTTCGACTCTCACATTTGTATTTTCTGCCTTTTCCTTTACAAAAATTGCAGATCCAATTCCATCTGTCTTGAAAGTCACCTTTCCATGCAGGTCCAAGAGGCCTGAAGTTCTTGGTTTGCCATATCGCGTGTCATTGGAGTTCAACTCTAGCATATCTTTCCATGAAATGGATTCTTTCATTTCCAGATTATTACCAGAATGTGACTCATTATGCTGTTCTTCAGCATAGCCTAAAAAAGTTGTAAGATTAAATTTTGGTTATAAATTACACGAAAAATAGTCAGAAAATAAAGATGATATAGGAATGCACCTCAAACGAACAAGCACAAGAAGCTAAGAAATAATATATTGACCAGTAGACATATGCAACATCTTCATATGCTGATATCAAATAAACCACCAAAAGACACATCATACCTGGAAATCTGGGATAGTGTATGTTGCTGTAGTCTTCACCATTAGCATTTTTTACTTTGTAGGCATCCTTGTTTCCCCACTGACCTTTGTGATTTCCACGTGGATCCTCTGCAAGTAACTGTGCCTCACAAAGAATGGCTGCTTGGTTTTCTGCATTTTCATTCTCACTATTGAATGGAGGTGGATTTTCTTCAAAGTAGAAGTTATCATCATCATCATCCAAACTTAGCTGCACCACAAGCTTTTTCAAGGCTCGATTGACCTCTGGTTGAGGTGATGAATGACGATCAGCATCATACTTTGAGCTAACTTCTTCAGCAGAGCCTAGACTGGATGAGCTCTGATGGGGTCCGCATAGGTCGCTATTCCTTAAAGTGAATCCATGCACCAAGGAATCACTAAATACATTTTCTTGATAAGAATTGGAAGATCCTGTTGATGGGTTTGATAACGATGGATGAGTGAACCTTCCCTGTGATTCATATTAATAGTCATGTGAATGCAAATCACGTTTTATATCGCGTAACGAAATAAACTACAGATGCATTTTCAAGAAACCCATCATCCATCTTAACATTTTTTAGGGATTTAAGTATTGCATATGAGAAAGAAACTATTTTTTGTTCTAGCATGTTTACACTCTCAAGATAAGTTATCTTCTACTTTTACATCATTAATTCCTTCCCTCCATAATTTTAGGGGTTTTTCCCCCAAACTTTTCTTCTTCTCTCCATAGTTTATGCAAACTTTATCCACCCATTAATATTTTTTCTTACTGTCACAAACCCTTTCTCATTTACAAAATTTCATCTCTCATTCACTTAAAAAATATATATTAATTTAAAAAAAAACATCTCTCAAATTCATTATTTCTTCATACATCTTAGGTATGTCATCTCTCATACTTTTTAAACTATTTTAAGTAGGATATATTTTGTTTGGGCTGATGAATAGTAATAGTTTTGGGGTAAAAAAATGTGAGGGACCTCTATTCTTTTTTCAAAGTATGTGAAACTAACATTTCGACTAAAATAATAGCCAAACATACAGGTTCTATTTTAAAGAAATGATGTGGATATTTCGGGTTTTGTGCACCCATTTAGCTGGAACCCACCCATTCTTTTATATGGTTGCTTCATATTATTTAAGAAAAGTTTAATGTCAACTTAGAGGAACTTACTCAAAATTTTAAGTTGTTATAAAGTTTCCACCACAAATACAAGCCTGGATGTTTTTTTGGCAAATTCAAGGATAACCTTAAAGCATCTAACATCACACATCCATTGTGATATTAGAAACATTAGGATCTATTCCTCTCCCTATAAGCATATCAAAAACCTTACATAACACCAATCAAAACAACCCCAATTCTTTTGGAATGGTTCTGCAGTCAAAACAAGACATGCATGATATGCTTTTTCATCTACAAAAATTAATGCAAGTACAGTCCAATAATACCAAAAGAAAGCAGCATACCTCTGCAACATCTCTATAATGAACAAAAACAATATGCTCGTATGCCCTATAAGAAGAAAGAAAAGAAACATTTAGTTGGAAGAAACCCAAAAAGACTATTAAACACAGACCAGCAAGTTAAACTTACTCCAGCCTCTCACTCAACGTAATCATCATATACATTATTTACTACACCCAAATCATCAAAAATGTTGGCATTTGCCTACCAAACACACTGAAATAATTTTGAATTCAGAACTTACGGGTCAAGCATCCAATAGATTCGTCTCTGAAAGAAAGGATTTTGTTCTCCATGAGCATAGTAGCAATTCAAAGTATCAACGTTCCGAACCTATAAATAAAGCAGATCATATATTACGAAATGGTTGAAAAATTAGAAACTCTAGCAAGTCATCCAGATCATGATGCATGATCATGTAAAAGGCTAATATTCAATCTCTCTACTTACATAAACTACATTTCTTACTTTGTTATTCTAGTGAAGAGTGACTATCGAAATTTACTGAACCAACTATTAAGATTATGTACCTACGAAATAGGGGACAAAATGATAATCCAACAAATGAGCTTTTCAAGACACAATAAACATAATTCATAAACAGACAATGATGAAAGTTATGTTTATGATGCATGCCACAGTTAAAACTGTAGCTATTTAAAGTAAGTGCTGTTTGTCCAGTCCATTTTGGCCTTGGCACAGAAAAGGTTGGTGTGGCTTTACTAACACCACCGTGAGACTGGAAAGGGCAATTAGGAATGTTAGTTATAATGACATTGAAATTACCTTGAAAAAGGGTTTACCTCAAATCAGTAAGTACAACCCACGAATCTTAAACAAATTAAGAAAGCGAATGCCTACTTATAACCAAAGACACAGATCATACAAAGCAAAGTAATTCAAGGACATGAGTAACTACAACTCTACCCAGCTGCAGAGGCCTGCATTGAAGACATAGTATCCCCAAGGTACTACCACATAGAACATATAGAGCAAATGAGTGCCTAACCTTCAGTCTTTCATGTGCCTCCCCAACACTTTTCCCGTCCTTTTTCCTCCTCCAAGGGTAACCATCATTACGGAAATACCTTAATGTCCTCTTGTTGAAAAGAAACAGAGAGCCACCTAACAACTAATCAAGGTTACCAGAATACCATATATAATGGACTTACTAGATCTTTATCCAATCAGCAGCACATAAATAAGCTGATATCTCTTACTTGGTGGCTTCTTAGGAGCCTCGTTAGCTATAGCGAACTTCTCATGATTTTTCAAGATGAAGAACACCTCTGAAGCCTTGAGCCAACGAGTCTGTGCATCCTGTCTCAGTATATTGATATCAAAATCTGAAAAGAGAAACTATCGTATAAGCATCACATACTCCAACAAATCCAAGAAGATATACTACATATTATCACATGACAACAATATAGTATAGTTCCAACAACATAGTGATATATGATGCCTTTAGCTAATGCCATAAGAGTCTTATCAAATTATAGTCAACGATAAACCCTTTGATCAAGAAATGGCTTTAGATAGCAAACAAACTACTTACAATTACACACCCTGTGCTCTCAACTCAAAATTGATCAAAGCACAAGAAGACTCCAACAATGAACTTTAAAAGCCTTAGCTTTGACATGAATTAAACATATCTATTTAAGACTTCAAAAATAAATTTAATTTTTTAAAAGAAAATTCTTACGATGAATAAAGTTCTATCTAGAACAAACATTACTACAATCTATATACACGATAGAATAACTCAAAACTAACTGAAAGGAAAAGAAAACATAAAATCAGAGGTAAGCAGCTATACAAAAAGCAGAATTGGCGGAAGAAAACACACAACAGTCAACTAGACTCTCAAAGTCAACACTTTTATCATTCATACTTCAAAAGAAAAAGATTAGTGAAAACCCATAATTAACTACTTATCAGAGAGTAGTAATCCAAACCCAAGATCACAACTTCGAACCAAACCCCACCTTGCTGCATCTTCTCATAGAAGACGATTCCCAAACTCTCCGGTTCAAATTCTCGAGATAGATTCTTCCTTTCTCCTTCTTCTCAGTGTAATAATTTGGAAAATAGACTCAGAAAGCCATAACAAGTTGAGAAAACGAGGAAAATATTTGGAAGAAATGGAGAGGAAGTGGGCTGAAAAACCAGGAGAAAAAAGTGAAGAAACCTGGAAGTGGATTCTCTTTGTGAATTCTGGTTGTTCTTGTTCGGAATATTTCCGTGACTAAACTACCCTTGGTTGGTGTTGATTGTTTCCCATTACTGCTATTAGAGTGGTTTGGTTGGATTAGAATAATCAAAGCAATAATCAAAGAACAAAATCTTCCAAACTTCAATATTTTTTTTAATTTTATTTTTGCTGCTATTTTCATGTTTATTATGAAGTAAGGTTTTATAATTTATTATAGCTGTTGCTTTAGGGAAATAAATATCTACTTTCGAACAATTAAAATGAGATTAAAATGGCGGCTAAATGTTTACACAACCTTATTATATTCCATGCATAGAATCCATAATTTTCTATTACAAAATAAATGCACCATTTAGCAGTCTATTTCAACAACTATTTATTTTATATTTCTCAACAATATTTTATAATATTTTATAAAGTAATATTAAAATATTGGTAAATATTTTAGTATTATTTATTTTTATTATTTTTAATTAGAAATAAAAATTATTTTCTAAAACATTTTAAAATATTTTATATATGTAAAAAAATTATTTAATAAATATTTTTAAACATCCCCTAACACTACTACAAGAAATGAATAAAATGATACATAACCATTCTGAGAAAGAAATGGAACTATACCCGTAAGAAGAGTACAAACAGCCATTTAAAATACTTATAAAATAAATTTTATTAAAAATAATTAAATAATTAAATATTTTAAATGAGTTTTTTAATAAAAAATTCATATAAAATTTTTTAACATATAAATTTATTTAAAAAATTTTAATTCTATAAATTAATATAAAATATTGATTAAAATAATAAATATTTTCTTCCTAGCGTTTTCCAATAGTTTTACAATAGTTGTTTGCCTGGTAGGTACAATTTCTTCGTCTGATAAATGATAGATTTCATGGGCGTTTAGCATAGCGTTCTTCAAAAACAAATTTTTAAATTTTAATTTTATATTTTTAATATAATTTTATAAATATTTAGAGAATTTATTTAAAAAATATAAAAAATTTTACGTAGTAAAATTTTTATTATTTATTTTTATTTTTGAGATAAAAAAATAAAACTTATTTATTATAAAAAATAAAATATTTTCTATTTTAAACAAAGTTGGAGACGGCTTATGTAAACAAATTTTGAGCAACATGCATGCACGAATTAGATATGATCAGATAAGACCAGAATATTACGAATGAATAATATATTGGCATTACGTACAAAACTCATAACCACAAAGTTTGGCAGAAATTATTTGTCGTTGGTAGACAGGAATATTAATGTGAGTGTTGTAGGATTATAGTACTATTAAAAATATTAGCTATTAAATTTATTAAGTTAAAATTTATTTGACCTAATTTAAAACAATTTAATAGCCCACTTTTACATTAATTAATTTATTTTTTACTTAGTCACTATTTTAAGTTCATACATTACTAATTTGATTCTATTCTATCAAATTGTTCATTTTTTATTCGAATCCACCAAGCCCTATATACTACTAATTCGAACTTAGTTTAATTTAAAATTTTAATAATCTCTTTCTAGCAATACATCGGATAGTTCAATTCTATCGGATATTGATACTAATTATAGGATCAAAATTTCACACTAAAAAAATTAAACAATTTTTTAAAATTAATATTCTCTATTTATAAAAATATATATATTTCAGCATTCAGTCAATATAAAATTATTTAAAAATATAAATTTTTAAGCCCACCAAATTAAAATTCACGATCCAATTTAAGATCATAATTTAATTTTAAATTAACTAATTTATTTTTTATTTGAAAACTATTTCAAACGTCTGCGTAATTAATTTGAATCTATTCCACCCAGCTAATTTATTTTTTATTTGAACTATCAAGTTTTACACGTTACTAACTCAAATTTAGTCTAATCGGAAGACTCAACTAAGTGGTTAGAACCTGCAGGCAGGGTTCGTGCCTTGTTTGTAGGATTTAAGTGTCAGACATGAGCAAAAGTTTTTGCTCAGTTAGACTACCGAGTTCTTTATTTCCACGTCAAGACTTCAAACGCAAGCTTGTTTCTTGACTCCAATCTCCATGGGGAGCTAATTTTACCGAAAAGGATACTAGAATTAATGAGCTATTGGCCTCTTCAACTTCAAGTGGGCTAGCATGTCTAGACCAGCAACAAGTGCAGCGCTTATTTCGAATTACTTTTACGTGTTTCAATCATTATTTGAAATTTTAATTTTATGCAATTAAAATACGCCTTTAGTCGCTGAAACCGCATGCACTATGGAGATGCTTGCATTGCGTTGTCCAATCATGATCTCTCTCTCTGTGCTGCTGGTGTGTTATCCTTCTTCAGTAACACTTGCCTAAAATATATTTTAATTTTGCATTCTCTGATAAAAACAAGAGGATATATCAATTTAGTATAACATTCCATTACATTGAATAGCTAAACATACGTACAAGCAAGATAGGAATCCAAGATTTTCTACTTAAACTCATCAACCAATCCTTCCTGCTAAAAGGAAAAAAAAATGGAAAACATATCACAATCTACTTGCAATAAAAAACTTTATCATTCAATATCTACCATCTTCAATCCCTTTCTTTCTCAATCAACTCAAGCAAAAATATTATTTTTATCTGAAAATAATTTTTGTATAAAAATTATTATTTTTTATATTATTTATTTTTTTATAATACTTTAATTTTATAATATTTAAATTATTACTTTTAAATAAGTCATTTTTGTTAGAAAAAAAGCAAACCTTTTATTTATGCGGAAATGAAGAAAGTGAAATTATTTGAGTATGCGTAAATCTTTTTCTGTTTTTTTGTACTCATATACTGTGTAACTAACAATACAACATTTTAACTTTCTTATGGAGAAAATTAATAAACTTTTTTGGGAAGAAAAGAAACTTTTTGTTTAACAAAGTTTCGGAAACGATAACGGTGTTCCTATTGACTAAATCATAAAGTTGTACAAGAGAATAATGCTTAAGATAAGTTACAAGTTTTTGAAATTTTATCTTTTTCGTCTGAATTACAATTCTAAATAATTCGTGTATTCAAATATAAACGATCTCAAAATTATATTTCAATAATTGAGGTAAGTTAAGGTCAGTTTAAAGTTTAAACTACGATTTTCGAAACTTATGTATCAATTTACCAAACTTTATTTTTAATTAACATAAATATTAAATTTAAAATAATTTTTTTCTCAAAAAATTATTTTTAAATTTAGTTTTTAAAACTCGTTTTTAATTCTAAATAAATATAAAATTTTATTTTTATTAAATATTTTAAATTTCATCTATTTTGATAAATTTATTTCCAAATAGTTAATTTAATATCAAAGTAAACAAACTCTTTGCGAAAACAAAAACGAAAACACAAACACGGCAAATGTATAATCTGTGAGAAATTGAATGAAAAAATAAAATAGAATAGTGCGGTGAGCGTGGATCGAACACGCGACCTTCAGATCTTCAGTCTGACGCTCTCCCAACTGAGCTATCCCCGTTAAGTGCTTGAAGTTCGACATGATGTTCAACTTTGCACGAGCCTGTGATGATGCTTGGGTTCTAGCACAGAAGCGTACCGAGCTGAATTTGAACTCGAAAAAATAGTCGTCCTCTCTTTTAAATCTTTAGTCTGACGATCTCCCAACTGAGCTATCCTCGGATTGAAGCCCACAGTTTTGGCCCATCTAAGACATGCTTTGCTTGACCGCACACCAAAAAAGAACAGAAAAATAAACTCCTTTTACAATGCAGTGACCATAACTTTACAAGATCCTACCGTCTCGCCAAAAAAAAAAAAAAAAAGAACTTTACAAGATGCTATGAAATGGAATAACATGTTTCTATCGCAGAGTATCAGATTCCTCCCAAAAATATTACTATAACTCTCGGCATCCAATGCTCTCCACATTCATTTATTCATTCTTGCAATTCTTGCATACATACGCATTCAATTCTGTTTTGGGCATTGAAGTTACTCGGTCTGCACGGTGTTCTATTTGATTTGATTTAGTCATGAATGACTGGGCTCCATCGATCATAGCGTCGGCGTTGTTCGCTCTGCTTAGTCCTGGATTAATCCTGCAGTTACCGGGAAGGTACCGCCCGGCGGACTTCATGGGGATGAAGACAAGTTGGTTAGCCATTCTTGTTCATGCAATAATATACGGCTTGCTTCTAATGCTCTTCCTTGTTATTCTTCATGTCCATCTCTATGTCTAAGCAATCAAATTGCTCAATGCATTTGAGAACTTGCAAGAACAGTCAATTGCTTGTTGAATTTTCCAAAAATTAGTAATTGCTGTATTATTATCCACAAGTCACAAGTCATGCAGGATTGCAAAACCTACTTCGTTCTGTGAAAATTTAAAATTTTGTTGTTATTGTAGTTGTGTTGTTCTGCGTGAGAGACATGTAAGCATAAAGCGCAATACCCGATTGATAAGATGGACTCCAAGCAAATCCACACCAAAAAAAGAAAAAGCGAACACCGCAAACCGTTCATCTCTTTCCACGTGCAGTTCATCGTCGGTATCCGGAACCCTCTCGCTTCATTTATATAATCAACAAATCTCCTGCTCCACTGTTTACTTTCTTCTCCTTCGTCAAACTATTATTCTTCCATCTTCAAGAATTTGGTTTGAAGAATTGCAATGGCGGATTGGGGGCCGGTGATAATTGCAGTGGTGCTGTTCGTGCTGTTGACACCAGGGTTACTGTTCCAGTTACCAGGGAGGAACAGAGTTGTTGAGTTTGGTAACATGCAGACCAGTGGGATATCGATTCTTGTTCATGCTGTTATTTATTTCGGTCTTATTACTATCTTTCTCATCGCTATCGGCGTTCACATTTACACTGGCTAAGGCTAGCTAGTTTTATCGTAGCAAGAAGAAGAAGAAGAATGGATGATCGATATTATTAATTTGTTTCTTTCTTGATTGGGGTTTGTTTGTTGAATGTCTTCAGCAGTTATGGGTTGTTATCTGTGTGATCTGTGTATAGAATGAATGGAGAGTAGTGGTTGAGTGAAGTTGAAGAAAGAAAGAAAGCATCTTGTTCACTTCCTTTCTGTTGCTTTGATTGCTTGATGATTTAGTTTTGTTACCTTCGTTCTAACCTGGATAACAATCTTTGTTAAGTTCAATATGGCAAGAAGAAAAAAAATGGTTGGAGTATAACGGCACTTGTTGATCGTCTTCAAAATTTCTAGAAAGTTGCAGAAAAGTAAAGCCTGATACATTCAACTTCGTTTGTCATCTACCCAGCACCACAAGCAAAGCACATCAATGAGAAACATGTTACAAGACTTTCTATTCTTTTAAATATCGTATTTCATACAGAAAAAACTTTCATTCAACACAAGTATTGAAACAATCGATAATCAAGCTACTATACAACTTGCCTTCTTCTGTGTCTTGCCCCGTAGTTTTCTGCATTAACATCACCATCCTTGATAGAGTCAGTAGACAAACGGGGAAGCAGTAAGAATGCCCTATAGTGGCAAAAATTTTCTTATATTGTGCTCAATATACCAGCGGATAAGTTAATACACTGGTATGAAAAAGAAAGAAGCTATATCATATGGAGCTTATCCGCGAGCTAATAGAATTTTGGAGCAGCTTCCTTATGTTGCTAGTAGACATCTACCAGGAGACTTTTGAGAAGTATTGGCCTACAAGAGAATGCCCAGGGATTCTGTGAGTAAACTATTGAATAATATTTACAAAAATAATGATCCAGGAAAAAGTAGCATAAGTAAATACATTGTTCAACAGAGGTGTCACCCAAGAAGGCGAGCTAAAGTAAGTTTTAATGGTTAGCTGAAGTATGAACTTAGAAGCAACAAACATATTATCCACATTATTTTCACCACTTTAAAGTTAACTCAAACTCTGTATGACTACTCTTGTTACAACACATAGAGGCGGTTAGTTCTTAGAACTAGGAGAACTTATTAATAACAGCAAGCAGAGTTTTTGAAGTCCAAATAGGCCACAAGCACAAAGCTAAATAGCATAAAAGCAAGAACAAATCTAATAAACGCTAGCACAGGGAAAAAGATTTCAGGAGATGCCACTAAATTTTTCAGCAGGAGTATACATGGAATCACAAGAAGCACAGCAAATCAAGATTGCAAACCAAGAATCAGAAGTATGTGATTGTCAGAACATCATAGTTAACTATCTGATGCTACTTCAATTCCAAAAACATTCATGAAGCAAAGAATTCCAAAAACATTCATGAAGCAAAGCCCTTGAATACGCTAAGAAAAAGTGAATGTGTCGGTGTTGGCAGAATGAAGGACAATAATGATACACAGAGAAGACGTCCTTTGCTACTTTGCCAGATGCAGACATGTGAATTAATGAAGCATGTATGCATTCTGTTCTAGCATATGCTTTCATTGTGTATGTGCATGTATTACAGCATATCCACTTAGTGCTTTGCTATTGTAATCCTTCAAGCATTGAAAATTAGATGAGTGTTTGGTATTGTAGAAAGGTGTGTGAAGATGTTTCAGTCAACTGAAACCAAACATTATATTCGTTGATAGTGACTGAACAATTCCTTGAAGATCTTAAGTTTTTCTGTGCTTTCAGTTGTCGGAAAGAAAAAATATTGAATAGCTAATGAAAGGACATAAAGTGAGAGTGCTAGGCACATTCTAAACAAAAGCAACATAAGGGCACTATACATTTTACAGAGGCACCACATTAACAGTAAAAGGTTCTTTTGTTCCAATAATACCAAATGAGAGCCTATCCATCTAATGTTGATATAGCCTTCAATAACACGAGAGATGGGTCCTTGATCACTAACATTACAACCGACCATTACGTAAAGAGCTCATGGAAAACCGACTGACAAAGACCTGCTTTTCCATCTTGCTATATAAAGTTCATCATTAGTGAAAGCAAAATTCCTTGCATAGAACCTATCTTTCCACAATAAGGTAGCGTAAAAAGAGCACAATAGGAGCTCTTTTACCATCAAACAAGGAGAAACACCTAGTTAGCAAGATCTCCTAAAACATCCGACAAACTTCTCCAGGATGTAAAACGTAGGTGGCCAAATTGCAGATAGGATAGACTCATAAGAACAGAACTCTATTATAAAATCATTTCATTTTAGTCCCAAATGCTCTAAACATAACAAATAAGACATTCAAGACTATTTCTGCCCATTTCAAATTAGCTGATCAGGTGGCATGGAGAAATGAGCCGAAGAAAGATAGCCAATTCGTGATCATAAAAGTGTTTCCCGAACAAGTTATTGTCCAGAGAGTTGTGAACCCACAAAAAAGCCAAATTCTGGATGGAATAATCGGTCACAATAAAGCAAATGTACCAAATTCACAATGCATACTGGAACACATAAGAGCAAAATTCTAAAACAAGTGTCTCGACATCAGAAAAGAAAATCGCTCTTGGAATTGTCTTCTACTTCCTAATGGCAAAGAAAAGGTCTATCTTCAATCGTGAAATCAAAGCAAATGATTCATGACCTATTCACAAAACACAACCAATCACCAGTGATAAACTTAGTCTAACCAATAGCGTGATAGTAACGTATTAAAAGCACAAGTGCTAATCTGTCAATCCCAACAATTCAAGGACGTAATAAACCAACTACATCAAGAAACATGTCTTATTTTTTTTGTAAAGGTAATACCTTGGGTAGTTTTATCAGTGAACAGAAGTTGACGACCAAGACCGGATAGAGTAGAGACGGCGGCAAAGAAATAAAACATCATTGATATTCCAAGAAGCCAAGGAACCAGAATGAACCCAACCATGAAAGTAACAGAACCACAAAGCATCAGAGCTAATGCTACTCCCATAAGCAGTGAAGCAAAACCTGCCGGAGTCAATCTTCCTAATCGCCGTCGGTGACTTACTGTAGTCTGCCGGTGGCTTGAAATGGGTTCAGGAGAACGAAGAACTGCGAGAAGTAGAGCACAGAGCTCGTACAAGTGCCTGCGGAGCTGTTGCTGTTCATCCTCATCGTTGTTTCTCATCATCTTGAAATCAAAGACTGCTTATTTATAGATCCCCAAGAGAAAAATATTGTTTTTTTCTTTTTCTTTTTTTCCCTTATCACTTTATCAGAAAGAAGAAGACTTTGAACAAAGAGATGTAAACACTGTCTTCTTTATATTTTCTTTTAACGAATTCATAGATAACAAAGAAAGAAAAACAAGAATATACGAGCGGAAGATAACAGAGTTTAATTTGTCGTTCTTCACGAAAAATTAAGAAAAATGAAACCGAAAAAATTCTGTTTTCTTGATTAATGAAAGAGAATAAGGAACGATCAAGAAAAGAAAAACAGAGAGAGAAAGAGAGATTGAAAATCTAGGACATTTTTGGTTCGGTTGCTTGAAAGAAAAAAAGATTGCTTCTTTTTCTACTCTTCGTAACAAGTTGAAGGCTTGCTTACTTGCTTGGATTTAGATTGAAGGAAGGACTGAAATTTCAATTATGTGATGTCTGGTAGTTGCTAAAAAAAGGAGAAAACAATAAGATTTATCCGGTGATTGTGAGATTTTAGAATGTTTTTATTTTTAGAAGAAGAAGAAGTTGGAGGAGATTAGAAGCAAAGAAAAAGAGAAAGGGAAGCCTTTCCTTTGCTATCAATAACAAAACAGGGCCACAGCATTTATCATGGTAAATTGGTAAGAGATTTGGAACCTTTTTCTGTTCTTCTTTTATTTATTATATTATTTTCTTACCGATAAATTAGGAGTGTTTGACAATAATTACAATATTATTTTTTATTTCAGGAAAAAATTGTATTTTTAATTAAATTTTTATATATTAATAAATACATTATATTATTTTAAATCAAAAGAATTAAGCTTATTTTTTAGAAATTTAAATTTAAATTTTATTCTACAAATTTTTTATTTAAAATACTTTCAAACTTTCTTAACCGATCACTGTTTGAAGATGAAGTTTGGTATGCTTGTTTAATAGCATATTTCAAATGCCATTAAATTCTATTTTTATTTCAAATTTTATTTTAATATTTTACTTATTTTAATTATATTTTAAATTATAGTTTTATCTCCATAGCAAATTTTATGTTAACTTAATTTTTTAAATCTATTTTATATTTTATTTATTATTTCAAATTATATTTTACTGAACTCTAATTTCATCAAAAATCACTTTTAAACAATTAATTTAAAAAATTCACTTTCATAGATTTACACATTCCCTAAAATGTCAAAAAAGTATTCAAACACGATCAAATAGAAATTTATTCACCGTCCATTTAAGCAAGAGCAAGAGTGTACTCGAAATCGCCAGCATCGACATAGGACTTTAACAGTGTAGAATCAACACTTTCTTCACTTCACTAATAAGCGCATATTTACTTTACCTTTTGATTAAATAAATAAGGGCTCAATTTTGGGCGTGATTCAACTAAATACACGAAACTGATGGAAAATGCAATAGTAAGAATTATCAATTGATTCGTATATATGTCTTATGTGCGGAGATATCAAATGTTTTCGATTCTCAAAAAAATAATAAAAATATAAATATTTAAAATTTTTATTTAAATAATACGAAAATTAAGACAATAATAAAATAACAAATATATGAAAAAAATTTTTAAAAATTTAGAAAAACAAACTACTATAAAAGAATACTAAATTATACCTTAAGTGAAAACTCTGATTTTATCTTCACACTTAATATTATAATTATTGTAAATGATGTTCTAAATAAATGCTTCTTATATATATATATATATATATTAAATTCAAATAAAATTTTAAACTTTTAAATTGTTAGTTTTTTATCTTTCCATTAATAATTAATTATCTAAGTTTTTATTTTTTTATTAATTATGTAAGCTTTTTGGTTTTTCAATTTTCAAAAAATATTTAAAAATTTTTTAACTGTTACCTTTCCAATTTTGAGATGATAGTTCATCTTTTTTAACTACTGATATTTCAATATAAACGCGCATTTAATTTATTACATTTCAACAAACTATTTGATAATATTTAACATAATTGCTTTACTATATCTAACATTATCTATTTAAATTGACAAAAACTATTATTGTAGAAAAAAAATATTATCTTGAAAGATACCTGATTGTAAAAGTTGTATCATATTTGTTAAATATAACAGCGTTTTACATGTTTGTCTTCTCTTTAATTTTTTTAGTGGCATCATGCACATATTTTTAAATTATAGTAAAGGTATCCATTTCAATCATGCTCAATTGTATACTTGTTAAAAAATGAAACTTATCATCACCATCTAGAAATAGTTCCTAACAATTATTATCCATTTTCATGGTTCATGTGATGTTTATTTTAATGCCTAACTATTTCTTTATATACATATTGTTCTGTGCGATTTTGTCAAATATTATTTATAATAAGAATATATCAACTTTCGCTAAGGATTGTTGAATTAAAAAAATACTATAAATATCTATCTACATGTATAGATAAATATTACAAAGAACTTATATATAGTAAATATTTACTAAAAGAAGTTGATAAAAGTTATAAAAAAATTCTAAACGATGGCATAATCTTAACTAATAATTTTTTTTGAAATATATTGTACTACGACTAGTAAGGATTGTAAGCTCTCATTTAAGAGATCAGAGTTTGAATTTCAATAAACAAATCTATTTAAAACTTTTTAAAAAAAATTTATTCTAAATAGTGATCTAATATAATATGTGATGTTGGATTCAAATACAATTTGACTTAGTTGCAACTTTGATATTGTCGCATTGGTGGCACGATAGCATAAGGTCACTCTCGGGGTTAATAAATAAGATTGGAAAGCACAATGTCGCGGTGCGATTTAAATGTGACTTTTGCGATCTTGCGTTGGTGGCATTTCATTGTGTGATGTTTTTTTGTTATGTATTTATAACAACCGTATCAAAGATGGGGTTCATGTCTTAGTGTGAAAATCCTCACATATCTTAATAGAGTGCCACATAATCATAAAAGAAGTGGCAAAAGAAGAGCTTATGCAGAAACGGACCAAATTTGTCTTGACCAATTTTGGGACACAAATGCTTAACCAAAGATTTTTGCATAGAATTGATATGTAGTAGGTTGTCTATATGGTTTAGGCTGCTATTTGTCATCATTTTCAACGATAACCATCTTGAAGATTACATTCTAGCAGAAAGAAGGGATCTGCAGTAATAAAACTTAGAAACAACGATAAATGTTGCTATTATTGACTTAAATGCATTTGGTTTTTTTGTTATTCATTTTATAGTGTGTTGGTTTCCATGAAAGCATGCTCTGCTTCTAATTTAGATGGGAAAGTGGGCTTACAGCGGCCCATTTAGAGGACGTCGGGCAGCCCAAATTATAAAAAGTTTAGCTTCTTCATGCACTCCGAAAACATTTGACATTCTATTTCAAAAAAAATAATTTTTTAATTTATATTTTTAATATTTTATAAATTAGAAACTATAAAAAATATTTATATAATAAAATATTTTTGTTACTTATTTTTATTTTTTTAATCAAAACAGTAGAGTTTTATAGTTTTTAAAAAAATAAAAATATTTTCAGAAAATTTCTATTTCGAAAGTACGTTGTTCCATAAGTAGAAGAATTTTTTTTGTTTTTTCCAGTTAAACTATTTTAGTCATTGATTTCAAAACTCTGGGTAAGTTTGGAGTTGTTTACAAAAGTAGAGCTTTAAAGAAAGAATTTTTTTAGATTAGTATCTTTAATTATGTGAATAAATAAAAAATATAATTTATTCTAATAATATTTGTTCAGAACTATTCGCTATTTTTTTGTATTAGGAAAATAAATAACAAAATTAGTCGATTACTGCTCCTGTTTGTTCTTGGAAAGATAAATTAAGTGTAATTCAAAGTAAAACTGTAAAAGACTAATGCTATTAACTAATCATTATTACATATTTACTAATTTTATTAACAAAAAAAATAATTATCAATATAACTAATAATCCTACAAAGTTAAAGAGCAAACTTTGATTAAATTTTATATTCGATAATATTAAGATAATGAAGAAAAAGTTTATAGCTACAGAGAAATGTAAATCCATCTAATGTACTACATCAGCAATTGTCTCGACTATAATAAGACAAACTTTCTTAGGTGAGATATTTGAAAGTGTTTACTAACTACTTTTTATTTTATAATTTTTAATAAAAATGTATAATATTTTATAAAATTTGGAAACTATTAAAATTTTATTATTGTGTATTTTTATTTTTTTGAGATAAAATATATAGAATTCATTATTTAAAAAATTTTCTAAATTACTTTTTATTTTAAAAAAACTCTTTTTCAAAATCACTCCTATACTACACATTTCAACCGAAATATGCATATACATTTCAAAGAAATCCTTCCATCTATAAGATGCATCTTAGGAAACTAATACAACAAAATGGCATTAGGCAAATTGCATTAGTTGTTCTACTTCTACAGAGCATAAGGATTTGATACATGATAACCTGGAGATAAAACATGCTTATGGAATAAAATAACATAGTCCTTGTTCATACTAAATACACCAGACAAGGCGGTGCCCAAATGAAACCTCCATTCTAGGAATTCAAACATGCCATCCTGGAAAGAAACTGTTTGCATTTTGCCCAGCTGTGGCAGCCACCGTTACTTGATCCGTATGGTACCTGCAAATGCGAAAAATTGAGCACATGAATGGCACAAAAAAAAATGATGAAATGGAAACATTTATTTGTTGTTTATGCTTGATCTTCAGTAAAATACGTATTAAAAGTATCTGTCGGCATGTCTGCTACTACTAGAATTCTCATAAAGCATCTCTCGGCAATGTGAATCCATTGCCTAAATGAAGTTACTATCTTTATGACTATGGTACTTACGGCATGTATCCTATTGGACTAGGCACTCAAAACCCTTTAGCCACTTATCGATTTAGGAGCAATAGCTTGATATATGAATGATCTTACATTGAATTACGTCTATGCTAAAGGTTTCAGTAGTTAACTACCAGAATTCCATAATTTCGTACTTTCTGAAATTTCATCTGAACTCCATTACTTCACATAAATGGAAGAGACCAGTTTTAAGTAAATTGATCCATGGTACATCTCTATCCAGGCTGTAGAATTTGAGCCAATTGGGTAGCAACCGTTGACGGCACTGTCGCATACATCTTCATTGTTCTCACATATAAAACACTAGTGAAGCAACTGTATACCAGCAAAGCTGAAGACATCCAGTGTACTTCATGAAATACAGAATGTCATGGCTTGCTTATCTTTATAACAGATTTAAACATATCGAACTTGATTGTTAGTTAACTTATGTGTTATAATGATGAGGGGAAACTACCATTGCAATTTATGCTAAGAAGAATACCCCATTTGCAGAGTAGGTTGGCAGTCCAATGGATGGAAAAATGCAATGGCGGGAGCCTGTGATGGCTGTCGACTGTAGTCTATTGCATTTCCGTTAGGCCATATCTGATTCTGGTGAGCTTGGTCGTTCTCATCTAACTGCAAAAACCAACCCACATCCTAGTCATTTATTTTTTCGTTCAACATTTCATTTTCAGAGAACTAATTTGAGCAGAGAGTGATACCTTTCTTTTCAAGCTCTTATTGGCTTCACAAAGCACTTTTTCCTGCAAAGCATAAAATACATATAGGAATCTAGAAAGATAGTATCACCAATTTCAGAAGCAAGCATAAACAGGCATCAGCTAAACTACACAAGTGCAAAGACTACTAAAGGAATGAAACTAGCCAAAACTTGAATTTATGAAGTAATAAGATGGTTTTCACCCAAGTCCTATCCTGTCAACTACACTCTCTAAGACTTGCAACTGGAAGAACCAGTTTTTTTAACTGGACAAAGCTTCAAACCCTAGTATTATCTGAAACAATCTTTGGTTTGAAAATGTGTTTTGGAAACAGTTCTCATGAATTTTTGAGCTGGAGTCAAAAGTGAAGCTAAAATTGATGAATCATAATTAACTAGCACTATAGAGTTGAAACTGAATGAATAGGAGATTTGATGCAAGCTTGAAGGACTGTATGCATCACCTAAGAACAGGCATCAAGCAGAAAGAGGTGACACTGACCTAGAACAGCCAGTCTAGTTAATTTTGACTATGAATGGATGGCTATTTGGAATAGGTGCAGCAATCTATCAAAATTCACTAGCTCTATCTGTCCAAACACACTTGTAGTTAGGCAAACTTTCAGCTTTTTGTGGTGCCATTAGTATTCTAGTTTCTTGTATAATTTTCGTTTTGAACTTTTATTCCACTATGTGGACATTCTTCAGTTGACTATCAGAAGTTAAATACCAGCTGTCACGAAGAAGCAAAGTAAATATTGATGAAAGAAGCAAAAAGTGATTTTGAATGGATACTACATAGTAATGTCAATGGCATTTTCAAGCTTTAGTTTCAGAATCACTTGCATACGCGGGAATTTTGAATTTTCAAGACCTTTTATGTGATACGAACATGCAATTAGAAAAAAAGGGTGACGTACAAAAATAAAAGCCTCCCTTTTTTTTCCCTTTTTAGGGGAAAAAGAAAAGAAGACAAACAAGATTTACACCCTGGTGCAAAAAGGTCAGAGAGAAGCTAGCTGAAGGTAAAAGAGGAAGAAACAAAAAACGAAAAAAAGATGGAAAAATATGAAAATGAAATTTCAATATTTTCCTAAGTAAAGAACGAAGGAGATACTACTAGATGACCAGCAATGGATGGCTCAGCTAGCAAACAGCTGCGTATTGAGAAATTGTGCAAAACAGAGCAATGCAGAGAAGTGAGTGACATAGTATGTGCATCCGGTGATGTGTGTCAGGTTGCCACTTGCCAGCCGCAGGAGGCTGGAGAAAGCTGGAGAGTCATGGAGTACATTGTACTTTTACTCTATCAGCATACCAGTTTTGGAGCAAGCAGTAAGAGAAATTTCTCTAGCAAACGATGCAATATCATGCATAGATTATACTTCAAATTTAAGACTGAATTCTACTGAATGGTCATGATAAACCATTCAACCATGAATATGACAGATCTAAATCCTTGAAGAAGTCATACCCTTTTTTGGAGGTCAGTGAGCTGATCTAGCATGCACTGTGTCTGAAAAGCACACAAAACTTGCTAGTTAGCGTCTTCCCTTTGGAGAAAGCACAGATTCTTCTTGGGTTAAATTAGATATGATAGATCGAAACTCAAATAGCTTAAGGCTTCAAAGATAAGAAGCTGTTTTTATTACCCGCGTAGCTCTTATTTGTCTTAATGCGTTGTCGAGTTGCTTTTCCAGTTGATCAAGCTCTTCAGTACTTAATGGTCCCAAATCCTCACCCATGAGGTTCCTGGTGGTGAGACAACATAGTCAAAATAAGATTTCATGGTCATATGTAAAACTTTTTCTGCTAATGAACTGATTTTTCTAGGGGTTGCTCAACCTTTGGGCACGTTGCAAAGCTTCCACTCGTGCTTTAAGTTTTAAGTACTCCTGATGAGAACTCTGTGACAACCAAAACTACCAATTTCTCAGCACAAAAAAGAAAATCAAAGAGACAGAAAGACTTTGTAGTCATTGTGATTGATATGTTTGATATAACCCTCTAGCACCAGATCAGTAAACCACTTTTTCAATAAAAAACAACTCACAGATTTTTCAGCTGATATCTGAATGGTAAACACATCATTCATGTATGCTGCTGGCATGAATAAAACAATATATAAGGACATCCAAGTTCGTAAAACTTTACACTAAAATTACCTGAGTCTCTCTTGAGACAATATTCGTAACTGGTGCTGCATAGCTGCATTTTTCATACCTCTCAAGTGTCTTCTTCATACTGTATACGAAAAGTAACAAAAGAACGGGTGAAGATCACTTGAAAAGCATGCGAACAAATTTGAACAAGTGGTAACATCAGTATTATGTAGCACTAACGGCAGCTGTATATAAAAATATTCCATTAGTTTGTAGCTCTCTAATTAAGACAAAGCAGCCAAATTGTGCAGGTAAATTGATCAGTATTAGTACAAGGTTACTAAGATAGAGCTGTAATAGTAATAAAATGTGTTACAATGCCCTGGAATCCATCGTTTATATACAAGCTAGAATTGTATAGCGTAACATAAATGATGAAGAATGCAAGTTATAAATGGTTCTGACTTCTGAATTACATTCTAGCTTCTTGGGGATACACACCAAAGTTTTTTTTTTTCTATAGACAATCCTACAAACCAATTGATCATGGAAAAAAGTTCTCTCTAAACTATATGCAACCAACACATTTTAACCTTTAGTAGTTGGTACAAGCCCCGTATGATGAAAGTGAGCTTAACTATGGGTAACGTTTTTATCCAAGACATCTTAATTGCAAATTTGCAATTGCTTGAGAAGAGAAAAATGAAGAGAATTTTTATATAACTGGGGCTTTAAAAAAAGAAGAAAATGATTAACTTTCTCATCTTGAAAAAAGAAGACACAATAAAATAGGTCTATTCCTGGGAACTTGAAGGAATCTCATGCTGATCCTATGTTGAAGAATTACGTGAAGGCATTGGTACAAAGTGCAACTGGAAAATTTATTCCTCTGACATGCAGCCGGAAATAAGATCCTGGTTTCCCACCATCAAAGTAGAAGATGATCAAAGCGTTCACATATTACATGTTTAACTGCAAACGGATGAACACAAACTAACGGAGCAATCATTACGAAACATCAGCACAGAGGGCCAAGCATGTTTCTATCTCAGCACAACAAGGATGTGATCAAAAGCAACTACGTACATATGAAGAAACTCAGGACCAATTATAGGAGAAGAATATATGTGAAAATACCAGTATGCTTTTCAGTGTATAAGGGTGACGGTAATATGTGCAAGCTTAAGATCTATGGATTGGACCAGATTTGTGAGCAAAAGCTACAGTGCCAAAGCAACGCCAACAAGTAATCAGGCACAAGGGTGACATGATTTCGGTATCCTGCATGTATTACATGCTGAATACATAGTGCACACTGTACTACGGAATTATCATGAGAAGTATCTACATAATACTAAAACATATATGTAAGTTTTGCACTTCTTATAAAGCATAAAAATTATTAAAACAAAGATAAAAGAACATGGAAGCATATGTACTTTTGTTAATATAATTTTACCTCTTCTTCTGAAAACTTTATTTTTATACTTTTTTCCTTGATCGTTTCATTTTTTCCATTATCACATTTTATAATTAGTTTGGCTTTCCATTGTTATATATATATATATATATAGAATATGATAGAGGCACATGACATCTTTAGAGACACATGGTGCACATACCAGTCAAAAGTGGTCGGCGAGATATTCAAATTTAATTTCACCGTTGGATATGAAGAACTCTGAATTGAGAACATATTGATAAAATTTCAGCTCAATCGGAATACGAACTGATCTCTATCAGAACTATTGATCAAAGTGATAAAAACGAAATATATATTTTTTGTCAAATTTAATATTTTATGTCATTTTGATCAAGAGTTCCGATAGAGTTCGGTTTGTATTCCGATTGAGGTGAAATTTTATCAACATATTTTTAATTCACGATTCTTCATATTCAATGATGGAGATTAAATTTGGATATCTCGTCGGCCACTTTTGACCGGTATGTAAATTATGTGCCTCTAAAAATATATTTACCTTTATTTTATTACTATATATATATATATATATAAATCATTTGTACAGCTCGTAAATTCATTTCATGTCACTTCACAAAACTGGATCTTTTTTTTTTAATAAACTTTCCTTGGTTGGACTTTTTCTTCCGAACTTTTTACAAGTTGTCATACTTCTTTGTGGTTAACTTTTTTCAAAACATTTATTTCTCCATTTTCGGATAATTTATGTTCAATTTAGTATTTGTTTAAAAGTAAGGGTTTTCTGAATTCATAGTATGTTCCAAAATTTTATTTTGATAATAGGTTTTGCTTATTATCTAACTCAATACTAGTTACCTTCTTAGTACAGATTCATTTGACACTGAACAAAAAGTATAACCGATAACTCCAGATAATGAATAAAAGAATATACAGAAAAATACAATTCAAATCATCTCAATGTTCAAAAAAGATAATTAACCCGATGTTCAAATATATAAAAACAAATAAAATGAAAATAGAACTCAAATACAATTCAAATACAAAATCCCCAAAAAATTAGTTATTTACTCCATACCTCACAAGTCACAAAAAAAAAAAAAAAAAAAAAAAAACTATATGCAATGTAAATTCCATTAGAATAGAATAACGGCTAACATTCAAGCAACTCTTTGCTCTTTTAGATACCAAGTTAAAACTCTGACTTCTAATATTGAAAGTAATTAGAATGATAGTTTAATATAATAATATTTTAAAACTAAAAATGAATCATATAATCATATTGTCATTTAAAAATAAAAAATAAATCGGCATTGCTGTAGGTTGAACCTTTGCTCTTTCCTCTGGAGAGAAAATGTTCTAACCACTCTAACCATAACTATTAGGCAATTCAAAATAGCTAACTGTAAGAAATTAAACCATAAAGAGAACAACCAACAACAGATTGAAGTAATTAAAATAATTTTTATCAAGAACTTGACATTTACAAATATCTTGTATACAAGTTACCCGCTAGATAGAATTCATTTATAAAAATATTAAGTTAAAGAGTGAATCAATATGGTAAAAAATTCAAACTATCTCACTTTTGCGACAACTGTTACATCTTATAGACGGGCGATAGAAAATACAAACAATTGATGAAAAATTTTATAAATATATCAAGCTAGAAACAAAAACGAATTGAATCAATCACAGGTTGACTCATTTACGTACAGGAAGATAAAAGTATACAATCAAATTGCTACTACCGAAAAATTGAATGGATGTGTTAATTTCATTCTCAAGAAAAATATGGATGTCTTAATTTTATGAAAAGGCGTGCTTAGTAATTGGAGATGAAGGCCTAAGGAATACAGTCTACACATAACAAGAGAAAAGCAGACAACTATACATACAGTAAAACACATTTTCTTCTTGAATTGAGGCAATTTAGGAAAGAAACATTTCTGAATAAACTTACTTTCTAAATTTGTTCGAAACATTAAGAGAAATATTCAAATGCGTTCTAGATATGGAAAATTTTAATTAAAATGCTGCAATGAGCATTCTAATTTAAATGCAATCATATATATAAACAATCTATGTCTTTTCCTAAAATGTTCATCGCATTGGTTGAATTCTTTTGTGTTATGTCACATTTTTTGTTATTTATGCAACATCTAGAGAAGGAACGAGTAATCATGTACACATATTAGATTACAGCTTAAGTTTGATTGTATTCTTTTAGAGATATGGTTCCATTATATAATTATTTCATATATTCAAAACTTAGGCAACTTAAATTCCTATAGGTTTTTCACCGGCCTCCCTAGGCGTTTGACTAAGCTTTATGAAAAAATAATTTTCAATTTTTCAGTTCATACTTTTTAATACATCTTTTATAAATATCTAAAAATTTTATTTAAAAATTTAAAGATTATAAAAAAATTCAACGCAATAAATTTTTTTATTACTTATTTTTATTTTTTTAGATAAAAAAAAAACTACTTTTTTAAAATAGATAAAAATATTTTCTATTTTAAAAATACTTCCAAGACACTCCTAGTCTCCCCGGTCATACTACCATGTACATTACAGAGAAGGATCAAAATCGACAAGATAGCCATGCAGGAATTTTCATAAAGTATGAAGAATTTTCATGAGGAGTCATCTGAAATACCTACTGGACACTGTGTTAGCTTCTCACGAATATATAAACCTAAAACATCAATCAATCATGCAGCCATTGATATGATATAATCATGAAATCTATCTTTGCACGAAAGACGAATTTAGGATTCTTCTCTTTAACATACTATGATGTTTCATGTCAATCCTTCCACGAAATGACAGCCGTCATAACTGTCAGTGTAAGAAATTAGTTGAAACCTTAGGTAATTCGATATAGGTTATAACCCGAACATGAACAGCACATATTGGATTTAAAAGTTTCTATGAGGACGGATTGAAGCTTAATTATGATAGAGATTACAGCAAAATCACCAACAGATCCTCATCAAGGAAAGAAACCCTAGCTAGCTAGCTAGCTAGCTTGTTCTTAATTTTTCAGCATTCGATCGATCTTATTCCAAGCAAACTTAAGTAAGCAAACTCCCAAACGAATTGTAGCTCAATAATAAGATCTAATGATCGACTAAGTTAAAAACTTGGAAGGGCAACAAACCCCTAGTATAATTAAAAATCTCAGAGATCATGAACGCTAACTAAATATAGAAAGTTTCAAACAACAAGGAGAAATTGAAGCATTTAATTGCTACAGAAAAAAATAAAAACCTGCAGTGATCTCGAAATCAAGCTACAGATCTAAGAGAAACCTTTTCAAAAAACCTAACTGTAACACGATCGTTAGTTTGATGTTTAGAAAAAGACAGAAGCAATACATATGATATCTAGTGAACGCTAGAGCAAAAATTTATAGATCAGCTCCAGGAACAACGTTTTCTTTTCCCCTTCAATTCAATTCAATTCTACTTATAGTAAGCTGTGTCAATAAGCATTACAAAATCAAGCACGCAATGTGTTTGTGTTAACGCGCATAATATATATACCTGGGACCAGAGCAGAACTCATATAGTTTTCCTCGGTTAGAGAAGACGATCAGTGCAACCTCAGCATCACAGAGCACAGAAAGCTCGTACGCCTTCTTCAACAATCCATTCCTTCGTTTGGCAAATGTAACCTGCCTGTTGATTTTGTTCTCTATTCTCTTCAACTCCACCCTTCCTCTTCCCATCATACCAGCAGCAACACCACCAGATCAACAACAACACCCAAACCTTAGAGAGAGAGAGAGAGAGAGAGAGAGAGAGAGAGGGATCACAGATTCACAGATCAGTTTGGTTGCTATTTGTAGAAGGAGAGAGAGCTGTGATTAGGGTTTGTGGAATTTTGTTATGTTTCGAAAATTCTTTTGGGTTGAAATTGGAGAACATAGTTTTAACCGTTGGGTAAAAGAGGAGGTGATGAATAGAACAGTAGAAGAACAGAAAGGAACAAAACAGTGGCGGTGGTGGGCGAAGAAAGAAGGCGGTAGCGACAGAAAAGCGCGAGGTTCAAAGACAAAGTGGGACCACTTAATGAATTGGTGGTTACGTGTCTGTAGGTAAGTGGCGGACGTAAAATGTTCCCGCTTGCTGGACAATAGTAGCTTGATAAATTTTTTATTTCTCCTAAGGGTTTGTTTACGTACCTCCTCAAACTAATTTTTTAAACTCATTTTTAATAAAAAAATAATTTAAAAAATTAAAATAAATAATTTCGATTAAAACTTTATTTGTTAAAATTTAATTTTAAAATTTATTTATAATATAAAATAATTAGAAAATATTATTTTTTTATTAAATAGTTTTAATTTTTAATTTTATTTTTTAAATTTATTTTTGAAAAATAAATTATCTTATAATAAACACGCCCTAAATAATCGAGAGACGCAATCTTAATCACGTTAGAAAGTTAAGTGTCCGTTTGAATTATGGGTACGTACGGGAAGGAGGGATGGTGAAGTTGAAGTTAGAAGGATAGAAAGCCTTTTATTCATTTTTATTCTTTTATAATTAAATATGTATTTATCAAATTAATAGATACATATAATATGATATGAAAAAAATCAAATTTATTTATTTATAATATAATATTTTTTATTTTTAATATTTATTTATACATAATATTATTTTTTATTTAATATTTTTAAATTAAGCCATATTATTTTCTATTATAATATTATATTTTTAATTTTAGTTAATTTTAATTAGTAGAGAAAATAATATAATAATTGATATAATTTTAAATTAATATAAAAAATAATCTAAAACTTAATTAATTAATTTTATTTTAAAATTATATTCACAAATAGTTAAAATTATATTAATAAGAATAATATTAATATAAATTAAAAAAACATTTGAATTTTTTATCAAAAATTTTCTTCTATCATTATTTATTTATCTATTTATTCAAACATAATTAATTTGTTATTTTTATTATATATTTAAATATAATAAAATTAATTAATTATTCTTTTCTATCCTTTATAAAATATTTTTTTATCAATTTTCTTACTTTTTTTTATCGATGAATCTAAATATGTCCTTAGTGCTGTGCTTTTGCTTTTTTTGGAAGAAAATATATATAACCAAACGAGTAATAAGATAAGAAATGTTTTGGATCGCTTCTAACTTTTTCATTTTCTACTCTTAGTAAACTTTTATAAATATTTATAAAACTAAAATAAATGTTATATTATAAAATTTTATTTTATTTATTTTTAGATAAAAAAATAAAATTTATTTAAAAATTTTTTTAGATAACTTTATTCTAAAAAGTTTATTTTTAAAAATAGTGCCAAATATCTTCTTAAGAAAAGCCCGAATAGAAAATCGGAACTGACTGACTGATAATTTTTTTTAAATAAGAAAACATAGATTCATGGCTTTCTGTATGAGTGAGAGTGGATTAAAATATTTTCGTTGTCTTTAAGATAATTTCCCGTATAACGGAAATACTTGGGGATAAAAATTGCGATAATATTAGCACCCTGAAGTTCAATATTTGCTTGAACTAGTATCTTGGGTCTAATTAAAAAGTACACCATTTGGGCTGGCTGGTTAACCATTGAAGCCAAACCTGATCTGTGGCGCCAGTTGACTTAGTTGAGAGCACTCAAACCATTTCTTTACCTGACTCAACGAAAACGATCCGTCTCTCTCTCTCTCTCCCTGTGGTAGCTTGAGAGTTGAGATCTCCGTCGGTGAATGGCGTCGGCCCTTTCTCGAACATGGCGTCGGCTAGCATCAACCGCCGCGGCATCAGTTTCACTGGCGGCCGAACGTGTGAAGTGGGACTACAGAGGACAACGGCGTATAATCCCGCTCGGTCAGTGGAACCCGAAGATCGCCGTCGATGCTTACGTGGCACCTAATGCCGTGCTTGCTGGACAGGTCACAGTCTATGATGGCGCTTCTGTTTGGAACGGCGCAGTTCTACGTGGAGATTTGAATAAGATCACCGTTGGGTTCAACTCTAATGTTCAGGAACGGTGCGTTCTTCATGCCGCTTGGTCTTCTCCAACAGGTCGTCAACTTCTTGTTATTCTTTTATGTTAGCAGAATTTAATTTATCTAGTTATTATTTGGTCAGTGACTTATTTAGCGGTATCATTTCGGAAGATTTGATGTATTTTACAATTCTTATTATGGATCTTGGGTATAATTGGAAATTGATTACAATTGAGAGCATTGCAAACTCATTATATTTCAGATCACCTCGTATGCAGTTGACCCATGGCTTTTTTCATACTCTTTCAAATTCAAAGGATATGGACCTAAGACTTACGGGTTGGAAGGGGGGTGTTATTAGATGGGTTGGGGCTATGGGTTTACTAGTTTTGGCTTCACTTGTAACTTGTGCTAATTTCACAAGCTTGCAGGTGAGACCTCAGAGTTGAATCCAACAGAGTAACCTATGGTTGTGAAAATTCCAGGCTTGGAATTAGGGTGCTAGTGGGTTGGACTAGGTTGGTCATAGTGCTAGAATTTTCTGTTTACAGATATACTCTAGTGACTTTACAAGCTTGTGAAGAACTGCGGCCTGCAAGCTTAATTCCACAGAAATGATTGAGTCAAACTTGTGTGGAGCTTGGTGATGACTTTCCATATTTTCTATCAGCATGTTATAGTGTAATTTATATGTCGTAAATGTATTTCTTTAGTTTAATGGCAATTTCACAATTGACATCTTAGTAGATAGACGCATAGCTTGACTCCTTGTATTTTTGAGATAGTTTAGTATGATCAATTTTAGCTTTGTGCATGCGTAAGCTAGAAAGCACGATTTTGGCAACATAGTCAACTAGAATTCAGTGCAAAGTGTGAGGAAACACTTGCTTTCACTAGAAGAGTTAATTCGAACATGGTTTAGATTCTTGTGAAATGATTAAGTTTATTTCTCTTCATTGTGATTATCCTTTATATGCAACATATGTGAAATTGTGGTACAAGCAATCAAAAGCATTGTCACCCTTGATCATTTAGTTCCTTTCCTGTGTGAACCTACACTTGCCTTCGACTTGCTACTCCTATAGAAACTATAACTTCATTTTTTTTTCTCCCAAAGTTTGTCTCTTCTACTTCCTCTCTGGTTTCGTCTCCCTATTACCTTGTATCATTCCACTATTATATGTATTGAATCCAAAATCAAATGGCATGAGTAGATGCACAAATGACATTGTGACTACTTTTGCTTGATTTTATGTGCCTTCCATTTCTTTTGACCCTATGGGTTGTTTTAACAACTTCTCCTTACATATTTCAACGCAACTTGTGGGCACACAGGAAGAGTAATTTAGAAATATGAGAGAGAGAGAGAGAGAGAGAGAGAGAGAGAGAGAGAGAGAGAGAGAGCAATCATGGGTGAAATACAGAAATACATAAAAAACTATAGATATATTTATAGGAGACATGATGATTTGATACTTGCAATCTTGCAGAAGTCAAAAGAGGATAGACGAGACAAAGACATGGACGGAAAAACTTTTAAAAAGGATTTGCCATAAATTCCGTACAAGAACTCGTGTAAATTGCCCCACCTGGATTAATTGTTGTTATTGTTGTTTTAAGGCATTTAGATATTGTTTCATTGTTTTGCCCTTATAGAACTTCCAAGTGATGGAGAAATTCCAAATGTGCTTAGCAGGTAATGGCTGTTCTTTAATGCATTAAAACAGACCTTATGAATTCTTAATTCTGGCAGTGTGACAATGAAAGCTTGGATCTTTTTTGAAGTACTCAATTTATTGCTTGAAGACAATCCATAAAGGTACAAAGTGCTAGACATTGCCGTGATGCCTCGCTATTTTACATTTCTACAAGCTATTCATCATATATAAGGAAACCTTGTCCATTAGCTGACCCTCTAGTGATATATGTTTGAACTTCATTGCATGAGGATTTAGTAAGCTGTGTCAATGTTCAGCTAAACTGTTTCTAGCCAAAATACTAGCACGATAGGCTTACATCGGTTGCTAGTAAACTTCCATATAATTGCATAATCATTTTGCAAACCTAAATTTAGAATCAACTCATGTATATCCACTTAATTGAATGGAAGTGAAAGCAGAAGTTTATATAAAAGCACTGAATTGTAGATGGAGGAAAATGGTGATGTTTCGCTAGGATTTGAAGATGTGATTGCCAATGAGCTCATAAATGGAAGTTAAGGACCTATTAGTCATATTTGGAAGCCTATCTTGCACAACATAACAACAGCAAATCCTTCATCCCGCTAGGTGGGGTAGGTTACAGTAGCTTTTATGCTGTTAGGCTTTATCATTGACCATATCTTCAGTATTACATTCAAGAATTCTATGTTGCAATAGAATGTGAAACCCAATTAGATAGATACCTGGAGAATCATCTTTCGGTCTACTGTTTTCTCTTCATTGTGAGCTGAAAAGGAGTTACTTACTTTGTCTTCTCCTTTAACAAATAGGACTAGGTCTAAACTAGTCTTGCTCAAACTTACAGAGCTTCTAAGTTATTGTGCAAGAATTAAGAAACCACATTCCAAGAGTATACTTGGGGTACTTGGATATACCAATTACTAAGCTGAATTTGCATTTGAAAATATATTACGATCAAGTGCTTAGGCATAAACAAGCTGGATATGACAAAGCTGGAAAGGGGAAAAATCGTATCCTTATTTTATGGATCAAAAGCATTCACATTGGTCATATAAGTAATGAATACTAAGGATGTTCAGTCAAAAGCATATTTTGATAATAAAACCATCTACCTATTTGTCAAGTTGACTTCATGGACTATACAGTGTTTGTTTGGTAAAACATGCTTCTTGTAGACTGGATGCACTAAAGATGCATCTTCATTTATGGCCTGAAACTATTTAAGATCCTTTAGCTTCTCTTTAATATGTCCAAAGGCATACTATGAGATGTATGATGAGTACAATGGAGCTTTTTTCCCTTCAAATGTTCTGATCATCTTCAAGACTTTTAATTATATAGTCAGCCATACGCTTTTCTAAGTTAAATACAGCTTTTCGGAAGTGTTGTCTCTGAATAATTATTCATCTCCAAGGATTCCAATTTTTTTTTAAAAACAAATATCTGTTTGTGTTATAATTTAATTCTTGTATTTATAAAAATCATCAGTAGTTCCTGGTGTTTCAGTTTTTACTAACAATCAACTCATCTTGTGGAAGGTACTGTGATGATATGGATAAAGAAAAATATGAAGACTGTAAAAAGCTTTAGTGCGCAAATGGATATTAACAGTTAGGTGGATGGACAATACTGCTTTTAAATGGTAGTGGTGGGGTTCCATAAAAGTTTTTTGGGGTAAAATTGACTTCTAAAAGTTCAGTATTTAGTATTCAAAAGTTTCAAGTGCAGGGATCATCTGAACGACTCTGATATTCAATTTCTATAGGGCAGAGGAAGAAAGTGTTTAGCATAGGGATTGTTCTTTGGTAGTTCATGTATCATTGTTAAACCAAATGAGATCACAGAGAGGCCAGTCTAAATGGATCTTCAAATACTTGCTACTACCAGTGAAAGGCAAATTAAAGGAAACATCTATTTTCTACTACATGCAGTAAATGACCCATATGTTTTGTTGTCGTGAAGCAACTTACAGTTTTATTATCACCTGCTCAGATTCTGTCTTTGCATCAAATCGTTGTTTAAAGCGTGCAAGAATATCAATGTGAGTGCCCCTTGCAGAAGAAGCTGATTACTGACTCTCCTACCTGAAAATTGATCCAGTGACCTGCTTTCTTTAGCCTGCTCCTGGATGTCTGTTTATTTTTTCCCAACTTCACATATCATATTATTTGCTTGCAAGATTTATTAGAAATCTCATGCTATTCTATTATTGTTCTGATTAGGGCTTCCTGCTGAGACTTCCATCGAACGTTATGTTACTGTTGGTGCATACAGTCTCTTGCGATCTTGCACTATTGAACCAGAGTGTATCATTGGCCAGCACTCCATCCTTATGGAAGGCTCACTAGTTGAGACCAACGCAATACTTGAAGCCGGGTCTGTCCTACCTCCAGGCAGGAGGATTCCTACTGGTGAACTGTGGGCTGGTAACCCTGCTAGGTTTATACGGAAGCTGACTAATGAGGAAATCTTGGAGATTCCCAAACTTGCTGTGGCTGTCAATGATCTGATGCAAAGCCATTGCTCTGAGTTTCCTCCATACTCAACTGTTTACTTAGAAGTGGAGAAGATGAAGAAAGCTTTGTCCATTCCTCTGTAGAGAGTAGTTAGATTCAAGAGGTTGAAGAAATAAGCAACCACAGATTTTCTAAGCCGGTACTGATGTACTTTGAATTTGTAAGATATACCCAGTTTGATGCTTTTTGGAAGTTCTAGCTGATGAAGTTAAACAATCGCAGATTCATTTTTATCCATCTCATGCAATTCCAAACAACAAAAGAGTTATTTTACTTGCCTAATTCTCATCGGAACTAATTTTTTAGAAACGAGATACTTTTGCTTATACTTTCGTGCAAAGCAGCTGTTTGGGGTTTCCATGTAAAGTTGATTCTCTTTATCCTTTCTATCAGGCTTCGATGTGTCGCTTTTTGTTTAAACATGCCAAGTTGCTAACAGTTTGCATTGTCCATCTTGGTTATTGATAGAGCTTGTGGAAACTGGTTGCAATCAACTTTTACCATCACTACCAAAGTAGAGCTGGAGAGTTATACGTATGTAGAAGTGGCTTCAACTCCTGCTGATTACTTTTCTCCAAATAGTGGCCCGAAATTCCAGATCATAACAGTATGTTTTACCAAGAGCTTCCAGAAGTACTAACTCTATATGTTTCTGATAGAGAATGAAGCCAATCGACACAAGAAACTTGACATCATCATAAGGCTACCGGCAAACAAATTAACAAACTTGATGATGTAAACTAAAGAACTTTTCTTGTCACTGGGGAAGTGTAAGCAAAATCAAAGACCATAATAACAAAATAAATGAATATTCGATTGATTACAGAGTCTACAGAAAACTAAAGCATCATCTGAGCAGAAACTCCTAAGTTTCTAAATTGAATCGCAAAATCTCAGAAAACATCAAGTAATCACTGCCAAGAGAAATGGATCAAATGGGATGCTGCATCTGAAGACCCTTCTCCGACTTGAAAGAAGCTCTGGCAATGCTGATCAGTATTGGGAGCACCAGAGACAAGGACGGTGCCGACATGCTCATCATCAATACCCGAACAAGAAAACCAAGTAGGTGAGATGCTAGATGAAGTTGCAGGACTATGAGAATAACTAGTAAGAGAATGAGAACTGTATTCCAGGCTTGAGGCCAGTGGCTGGGCCCTGGGGATCCGATCAGGCCCCACCATCTGGCCTAGACTAATTGGTGTAGCTGTCTGTGCCGGTGATGACAGAAGAGAGAGAGCACAATCGGAGTTGAGAGGAGGCGCCTGGGCTATGCTTATACCTTCAGGGAAAATCTTATTATTGCTGCTATCAGACAACGAGTAAGTTTTGAGTAGTGGTTGGGAAACAGTGGCTTCAC
This sequence comes from Acanthochlamys bracteata, assembly GCA_019914995.1. NCBI lineage: Eukaryota > Viridiplantae > Streptophyta > Magnoliopsida > Pandanales > Velloziaceae > Acanthochlamys > Acanthochlamys bracteata. The sequence continues at coordinate 9,914,628 of CM034129.1, read as the reverse complement.
GTTCTATTCTAGGGGCTAGGGGCATGTTGCCCTTGTTGCCCTGTAGAAAAGGAAACTGCTTGCTTTCTTTGAAGCTAGTGAAGGAAATTGGAAAATGTTGCTGCCCATCGAGGAAATGGAGAGGTGGTTGGCGTCTGAAGAGGGTTTCTTCTTCGGTTTTGATGATCCTGTTCCAGTTTAACTCTGCTGTAGAAGTTGAAAATATTTGAGGATACGAAGGGAACCTGGAGACTGCAAAGAAACATGACAAAATTAAAAACCAGCAGCATTGTTAGAATCACTTGCTTTAAAATTAAAATCTGGGCACTGTATTACTTCGCAACTCTTGCATAGATGTAAACCACAATCATATTTGATTGTGCATCAATCAAATAACTAGTTCGTTGTTTCCTCGACAGCCATATTGCTACAACCTAATATCAATTAATCCAACAATGACATGTTTAAAGACAGTATAACTTAGACCATGCCTGTCTCTACCAATCATTTTGACCTTGTTGAGTAGGCTCGACAGGGATATTTCAAAATTATAAACAACCAAGGATACTATGCAGTCATATAGCAGATGAAGGACTAAAATGATAAAATAAGAGGAGGGGGATTTTTGAACCTTGCTGATTAGAAACCAAGTTGGCTGTGTTAATAGGTTCTTGCTGGACTTTCCTCCGACGTCTATTATGTCCATCAAGACGTTTTCTGCAGCTTCGCTTCACTTCGTCAAACTCCCCAAGCAGGTGGAACCTGCAAAGGTTGGAAGCTAGTAAGAGAAAAATCATCAACTTCTTAGTTACAACAAAATCCTCAATAGGGAGATGCAATTACATGAAATCTATCCAAACTGCCAAAGACACAGTCATACATAACATTAACTGGCTTCCATATAGTTATAGCAGTTAGAAGCCAGATATTTCGTGTTCAAAACTGAAGTGGCTTAGATTCATCAAAAGAGAAAGTTTCTCTTGTTTCTTGACAGCTAGTCAGTTTCTCTTTTTTCTTGACAGCTAGTCATGCCATGCCACCATGATATACTTTCTAAGAAGCAGCATCACCAATTTGACATAAGCAACAGCAATGATATTAAAATGTGCTCTTAATTTATATCTAGAGTACGAATCATAATGATAACATGACAATGATATTGCATGTCCCATGAACCCTGATACAAAAGAATGGCGTTCAAGAATTTACTGAAGGTTGGTTCATCTGTCTAACTATCAGTTACAATAAGTTACTCGCTCATAGAAACTACTCTTCATGAATCAGTAGAAAAGGTGTCCTAAACCTTTTCTTACTGAAAGTAAAAAAAAACGTAGTATGAAGGAAATATATATAAATACTCATATTCCAATGCAGATTACACGATGGCTAGAAAAGATCTGCTGTCGAGATAAAGGATCTTAGGTAAGTCACTGTTGAATAAAGAATACGTATCATATCCAAATCCAAGGGAAAGCGCGCACAAACTGCCGCAAAAGGAAAAGAAAAGGACAAAAAAGAACCATTTATGAGTAAATAACTAAAGAATGAAACTTGAAGCTTTATAGGTCGTATATAAACAACATAACTAACAACAAACTTCAAAGACTCGCGCTCCAAAATGCCTTACAATTCTCTGATATCTAAAGAGGATCAAACTTTTTCTGTAAATGGGCGCACAGCTCTAGACCCACAAGAAACCACATGCAATAGGTGAAGGCCTCAATAACAATTACTTACATAAAGACGCAAAGGATATCTTAGTTCAATAGCTAAAATATATAGAAGAAATACAAGATTAAAGAGTAAACCGTACACAAACTTGCAGGATACAAAGTCTAGCATTGCTGAACAGAATCATGTATACATTAACCATAATGGAGCATTATGTATTATCCACTCTTTTGACTCTATTGTATTTTTAGAAAATAAGTGAAAGAAATTGACACATATGATCTGTGTAAGTGTAGTAGATCTTATAGCTTCACGCGTTTGTAGTTTCTAAAGAAAGATGGCTCTACATTTTATTTTCAAGCCGTACTATAGCTTCATGCTTTTGTAGTTTCTAAAGATGGCTCTAGATTTTATTTTTAAGCCGTACCTCTGTAGGATGCCTTTATCAGACATGGGAATGTGTCCAACCTTCCAAATGTAATGGACGACGTTTAGGGGTATTTGACGTATGAATGTCTGTAGATATGTGAATAACAACTAGAACCATGTATTTTTATGTAGGTAGTTCACACAAAAAATCATTTAGAATGTTGAGAGCATCCTTACATTACGATTTCATGGAAGTTCTCAAAGCCGGTCCACTCTTGGAAGAACAAAAACATAAGTCAAAGAAAAGATAAATCAAAACTCAACAAACACCAAAGCATTCCAACAGTAGACACAAACATAACAAGCTAACCACCAAAGATTCATAATTTCTGCTGCAAAGATTAGGTACCTGCTGCACTGCTGGCAAAACCTCTGCTCTTGGCCATGGACGATGACCACCTTTGTCTTTGAGTGCTCCTCACAGACCTTGTGCCTGCGATGGTAATCTCTACATTTGCTAAGATCAGCCTTGCAACCCTGAACCAAGCAAGCAGCAATTTGGCTACCACCAGATGGGGCCCTGGACCTTTTCGAGGGCCCTGGTGTTGCATCAGCAGCCACAGGGACTCTCTCGTGATCCTTCCACCTCCCTGACTGCTCAAATTCTTCAAACCCACCAAGCTTAAGATCCACAGAGCAGTCAAGGCCGTTAAGCTGGTGGACGAGCATACTGGCAGCACCGACCATACTGCCAAGGCCGGTTGGATGACCGCCATTCTGCTCCAGCTCAGCCAGATCAAAAGATGGAATTTTTGAGTTCCAAGCCATTTGAAAGCAACCCAAAGCAAACTTCTTTCCGAAGTCTCTCCTACGTTAGCTATCTAATACTTTGCTTTCCCTTTATGCCAATACCTTTCACTTTGCTCTTCTCACTCTCTTTAACTGATATTTGTCGATCTCTCTCTCTCTGTCTTTCTACTTATCTTGCACACGAAAACACAAACACACTGTGACTATCTCCTGTCTTTGTCCTGTTAAACCAAATTCACTCCACTTTCAACCAATTCTCTCCCACGCTTTCCCCCAACAACTAACGCTATACCTTCCCCTCCAAAAATCTCAACAAGAATCAATAAAATAAAGGACTTCGATTCCCCCATCAGGAACTAACATTGGTAGCCGAAATACACAAACAAGAGAACAAAAGCAACAAGAAAATTCAACAATGAACCGAAATCAATGAAGAGAAACACAAAGGACTTGAACTGTAATTAGAAGACTAAACAAGGTACTGAAGAACTAATGTTAGACAGATCACCCAACTCAGAAAGATCTCGTCTTGGAAACAAGAACTAGCTGCGAATGAATGATGGATAGAAGAGATCGTGCAGGACAGCTGATGAAACTAACTACAAGGGGAGTGTTAATTATAAGCCAAGAGGCAGGGAGCTGAAAGAGTAGTCAGCCAGTGGTCACAAGCTACTGTAGTGGAGAGAGAGGGTCAGGGCTTGCCACAAGCACATTCAAAGCCTGACAATGGTTCCATTACATTTATAATATCCCAATAAATAGTTAAGAACAACAGGAACAAGAACAAGAAGAGAAACTGAATAGGCTTGTGTTTCTCTACCACTAGCACCGCCCACAAAATTACTAGAACGCACACCGCCTCCACAATTATGTGGACATTTATATAAAAGAAGAGAAATGAGCTAACATTATGGCGACAATTATTGGTAATGGTAATCAAGAAATTAACAATAATAATAAAAAGACTGTTATATAACATATGGTTATAGGTTTTCTTAGAAAATAAAGAAAAGAAAAACCTGCAATCCTTCTAGCAAAGGTATGGACTTTGATTTTCTGTACTTTCTAGATAACTTCTTAGTAAGAGAGAGAAGGGTAAATGAGTGGAAGGAAAACAAAAGAAAGTAACAGAGAAGAGGGGTAGCAAGGTGTCAAACAAAATTTCAAGGATGAGAAGTTGAAGTTGTTGGTGTTAAATTTCATTGAAAAAACAAAGGCAAAATTCAAGTCTTTGTTGTTGTTCTAATTAAGGGATATTATTTCTTGCTTCAACTTTGCTGACATGTTTTACTTTATTCCTTCTTTTCCAAATTCTGCTAAGTATGTTGCTTTGCCCTTTATCAACCATGCAATTATGGTTTCATATGATTCACATTCCAAAAATATGTTCATCTTCTTTGTAGTGTTTAAACATTGATTGACTGCCAGTCAATGTCCATTACCTACTCTCTGATATATTCCTCCATTCTTTCTTCACCTTGCTGTTGTTCAAACGTTCATACCTAACTTTATACTGATATAACTAGGGGTGCGAAACTTTTAAACATCTTCCCCTTTTCTTTCTTGGAATCGAAAGATTTGAATGATATATTGAAGTGATGATAATTTACTGTTTGGCTAAAGTGAAGATTTTAACTTTAAAAATGAAGTGCCTAAGATTTGAATGATATATTGAAGTGATGATAATTGTACTCATTGCTAAAGTGAAGATTTTAACTTTACAATGCATGCTTAGAATACTGTTTGGCTAAATATTTGAAGCGTTTTTTTTTATCATATTTTAAATAAATAATTATTTATAAAATTTTTTATTAATATCTAAAAAATATGTGATATAACTTCATTTTTTCAATAAAAAATTAAATTTGTTTTTGTAAAATTTAAAGGCAACGAGAAAAAACCACTAAATTTTGTAAAATTAAGAAAAGCAGCCGGCCCCAACATTAAACTATTAATTTTTAGCGGGTTAGGTTAAATTTTTTTCTAAAACAGAGATGAGATTAGAGATAAACAAGACGCTAGCATTTAAAAATTTTTATTTTAAAGCAATATTAAACAATTTTATGCATCATGATGGTGAACAGAATCAATACAAGAGAGAAGTCTAGAGTTAAATTTATAGAAAATATTATACCAAAAAGAATCTTTTTTGACTAAAATTTCTTCAAAAACATCTGATAAAATTGAAAGAAATACGAAAAATTACCACAAATGTAGCAAAATTTAACAGGAGAAGGTTAAGAACAGTTAAAGAGAGCTATTAGGAAAAGTCACATGGTTCCATACTGTAGTAGGGTCTTTGCATTAGGACCAGAAAAAACCTGTCTCTTTGTATTTGATTCCAAAGAAAAGAAAAAACTTTTGGTTGATTGGTTTTACAGATTGCCTTGTTTCTAGAGAGCTCCAAGTTCCAACAATGCAAAATATATATTTTAAACTCCAGTAAACAAACAATAGACTTGCATATATAATACACATAGCCAAAGAACAAGCAATATCTCCAATGATGGTGATGTGAAACTGGTCTCATAGTTTATTCAGATCAAATTAAATTGAAAAATAAGAAAGCATGAATTCATACTGATGCCATTGCAGTGACCTCTAAGAAATGAAGAAGATTCCAAACTCCAAAGAACCAAAATTTGAGAGTAATGTGTTAAGCTAGTGATTATCTTCAAGCTTTTCTTGGAATAGGTCTTTAACTACTATTGAAGCAAAGATTTAGGACCCCAAAATTATCCAAAATAGTAATACTGCATTTAGAGACAGAGCTCCTAGGTAAAGGTAGAGACAGTACAAAAGCTTCCATTAAGTTAAAGGAAAGAACCATCTTGTCCTTGGAAAAAAAAAAGACACCAGCTTGGAACACAAGTACCAAGAGGTGTTAGAATTAAGACTGCTCCTTAATAAATAATTGATACTTCCTATTCTTTCCCTCAAGTATTTTTTGAAAATGAGATATTCCCTCGCTTTCTTTTGAGTACAGATTTATTAGAATATGGTTGAGAGTATTGTACTAAAACCTTAAACTGCATTAGATTCATCTCAAGATAATTTCCAACTTGAAATTTTATAAAAAAATTCATAGATTATCCGATATTTTTGCTTAAGAGACAAGGCTCTTGCTTAAACTGGAATTAATTGAACAAGAACACTACATACAACCAAAGAAGACAATGACTTGCAAAAGCCTATGTTTAAGAACCTTTAACAAACAGCTTTTATAATTGGTGGCCTAAAAAACTACAATGCTTTTTGTTATTATTCAGCTCAAAATTCACACTACTTTCTACTGTTGTTAAGCATGTCATTCCACTACTTTTTTTCCAGTTCAATTTATTGATGTTTTTTTATGGTCTTAATCAAACACTTCATTCAATTATTGGCACCATTCTAAGGTAGCAACGTGTATAAAAATGCCATTTTCTTCTCAAGATAATTCATAACTATTATTCGTTGACAAAATTTTATGCAAAATGGCACTTGATAATTTCTCCAAAAACTTGCTATGATTTGAACAAAAACCCATGAATACTATAGTAGCTAGCGTCAACGCTTAAAAGTTGTTTTGAAATACAATATATTATATATGAAATAAAAAAATAACCAAAATTACAATGATAAATCAATTCAATATGTAATAATTATTTTCTGATTTGATTTCCCTCATGAAAACCTAAAATACAAATATAACATTATAATAGTACAAAAAAAATTTAAAATATTACAGAATGATTATGATAAAAAAAATTTTGAAATAAAAAATATTTAAAAATTTTGTAGAAAATGAGATTAAGTTTTTTTATCTAAATAAATTAAAAATTATATACGTAAAAATTGTGTGATATATAATATATTTTTAATTTTCAAATTTTATAAAAAATTTTAAATGTTCTCTGAAAGATCACAACCCTGACAAACCCTAGCAGTGAAATTTTAATTGCAATTGAACCAATTAATTCAAACAATCTCAAAAATGGACCACAAACAGATAGACAGAAGCTTTCAATAGTTAACAAAATAAAAACAATCATTAGAAGAAAACCGATCGTGTGCAAATACTTCTACAGGCTAATAATATACACTGTGGTCCTTGAAACTTTTTTCATTGACCATCTCAATTAACAACAATAACAAGAAAACTTATAGATTATTATAAAAGCAACATGTTTTAAATATTATCTTATTATTAATATAAATCTCCAACATAGTACATATGTATTATTCTTAGAATGTTCTTTACTATGTAGACCACTGTTCTTTATTCATGTACTTTCTATTACACATAATATTTTTATTTGTATATCATCCGATAATTTATTATTGAAAAGAAAATATTTCAAAAAAATGAGGAAGAGTTGGTGCAACTTAAATGAAGCTGATTACAATTACTATAATGAATTTTATTTTTGTCATTCTGTTGACTCTTCGAGTTAAATTAGACTTAGGCTAGTAAGGAAACAAATAAAAATAATACTTGAATGAAAATAAGATTGTTCTGATTCGATAGATTAACAATTTATATTTTTAATAATTTGATAATAATTGAATATTAAAATTGTATTATACTTATTAAAAATGATTTGAGGCAGTTGAATTAGACTAATGGATTGCGTCGTATTGTTAGTTATAGTTATATTAAGGCAAGTTGCAATCGCATTTGTTAGATTGTCATGATTCTCGATTTAATTAAATTCAGATCCATGAAACAAGTGGAATTTTTTGGCAATAATTAATTAAACATTTACCGCATACTAATTTTATTTTATTCCTGTAACTAAAAAGCATGATTTTTTTTAATAATTGCTCCCACCAAATTTCAACACTTTGTATAAAAAATTTTATAATGATCAGAAAAAGGAAAAAGTATTAGGAAAAGCAACGTAAGTAAACGTCAAATCACTACAAAAAAATTGGTGAAATGATAAATAATTAGCTACTTGAAACATATAATATTTTACATGTATCTCAATCTCCACATCTAATAATTTAGGATCAAACATTTTTTTTTAATTATTAGGCCACTTCATTGAACAAGCAAGTATAACCAGATTAATGCACTATTAAGTAAACTAGATAGCACAATTACTGATAATATTAAAGAAATTGTATACTATAATTTTAAGTTCAGAGTTCATATACTTCATCAAAATCAATATAAAAAGTTAAATATAAACTGAATTCACCGACTCATAAACGGAGTAAAGATCGGATATGTTAGCTAGAATTTCTTAAATAGTTCAATAAAAATAAAGTGCTAAGAAGATATTTTAATTGTCCAGAAATTTTATTTTGTTAGATTTTAAATTTGAAATCATTTTTCGTATTTTAATTGCTCCTACTTACTGAAATTATTTTATTTTATTTTTTGTTGAACTTAATTTATCATATTCATTTTTAAAGTTAGTGCAGTTTGAATTTTAACAAGCCCAGACATGTATATTAATGAAAGATTGAAACAATGATTCTTTAAACGTTTTAACAAGAAAAAATCCAAATCAGAATTATTTCATGAGAGATTCGGTCTTAGACGTGTCTAAACCCCCTCCACCTAAACTTCACCAACTCAAAATTTTCAACCATAAAAAGAAAATAGAAAACTTAAACCTTTTTTTCTCCAACAATTCCATATCTCCCACTCAATCAACAATACAACATGGAGCAAACATAAAGCAAATCACCGATCAATGAAAAAAGGTAGTACAAATAAAACATCCGAATAGGACACATTGTTGGACTCAGTATGATCATTGTTCATTATTTTGGTTTCATGTTGAAGGTAAAAGTCGAGACAATAATGAATTGCATGAACTAAATCATCATGCACACCTTCTATAAATTCATACCAAATACTACAGTATGCGTTCTATTCATTTGTAAAAAAATAATCAGCGAATTACGAGTTCTCACCTTGGTAAAAAACAGGGTAGTCCCACATCTTGTGGTAGACATAGGTGCAGGTTGCAGTGTCTTAAACCACACGTCTTTGAATTAGCAACAGCTCAAAGCTGTTGCAGATATCTGGACTCCTGGTGAATCTTTTTAATATTGTCGAAGAAAACTGTAGCAATTGCAGTCTCAGTGCAGAAGTTATTTCACCAGAACAGTGTTAACAGAACTTAACAACCATAATAAGCACCAGTGAATTTGGTTCCTGTAGTTCTCAACCATAATAAGCACCAATGAATTGGTTCCTGTAGTTCACATGTGGTCCCTTTCCATTTGGGAGAAATCTCATTGACTATTTAACGTTAAAATACCAAAAACATTTGTGCCGTGAACAATTGCATTCGATCTTCGAAAAGAGTTCTCTTTTGCTTAAGAAGAAAAAGTTAAAGTCATTACATGCACTGAAAATTAAGTCTGAAACACTCTAGATAGAAGGAAGGCATTCTACAGCTAAGCTAACTAGAAAGTAGTTCAGATATTTCCCCGAGCAAGCATCACCTATATATTTACACTTGCTACTGACAGTTGCAGTCATAAGCACCGCCCCTTCTATCTCTCTTCAGTTCAATATCCTTAATAAAGTTCAAGAGATTAACTTCTTTACATTTGCATACCAGGCGATACTCACGCTATTGGGTCAAATACAAAACTAGGTTTCACTTATAAAAGCTGTTTCTTAAGTATGGACAAGTATTGATGAATCATACTAGTGCTCACAGATGCAACAAGAAATAATTCTAGTGAATGTCTGGTGCATAATACTAAGCATCTTATCTTCATCTGTTGGAAGTAAAAAGCTGTGGTTTGAACAAAATAGCTTGCTTTTCTTTAAACACTTTGAAATTTTTTTTGGAGATCACTGCAGTAGAAAATCATTTGTCAACTCAAATCACCACAAATAGGATACTGCAAGATCATGTTGCCAGTTTCTTCATGTAGATTGTTGAGCATTGGAAATAATTATCCAATGTACTCAACAGAATAAGACGAGAATTGGTAGTTTGTATATAATCCGAGTTAAAAAATGGGGTACGGCAGAGACAATCCAGTTTCTTTCCACTGAAACAAAGTGCAGTTAATGACCAACAACTTAGATAGGTCAGTCATTGAAAGCATTCCAAGTAGCTATATAGCAACAGCAAGGCAAAAACTACAGCCAACTACCACTGGTGGGGCATAATCAGAGAAACACTAATGGTGCTATTGATTTCATGAGAATGATTGACTCTTTAATGCACATTGGTAAAGTTTGATTGCACTGATAGCAGCTACCATAACACTCTGAAAAGCAGTTGAGGGGCACACAGGTCCCCACGACCATGTGATAGAACAAGAATATGGGGCCTTGTTCAGATTGAGCTACTGATTAAAGCAAGGACAAGGCAAGTGCTGTAATTTTCTGAGGCAAGGTCTGCTAGTGCTGGAGCGTTTTACTCCATCCACATGCTAGCTATCATATAATGGCAGTACAATAGAGGCTGGTTTTGATTGACCCATGAAAACCGTCAGTTCAATTTGTCAAGTTGCATCAGCCAAGACAATCATTGATTGATAATCTCACCAATATTCTAGTTCCATAGATACATGGCTACATATACGCGTGATGAGAACAAATACTACAGAAAATAAGAGCACAAATGGAAGAAATTTGAACCTGGATATACAACAACTTTCCATGGAGTTGGCCTAGGCTCTGGATTGGCTCTGTTGAAAACAAAAGAAAGTGAGAAACAGAACATGCCAATGGTGAATGTGTCATGAAGAACTAATTTATTGTGACTTTGAGTTGCATCCTTAAAAAGAGGTAATATAACTAGGAAACTGTCAAGCTGGTAGTTAGGTTGTAGAACTTTTCTCGACTTTCAACAAAGTACTGGTTACGATGGTTACCCAATATCACAAGAGCTAGAATGAATTGCTTCAAAAGTTAATGCGCACGCCGGCCGGAAATAGTTATCACAGTTAAAGAACTTGAAGTCTCTGAAAACAGTTTTAAAAGCTTGAGGCGAGAAATAAGACTCACACATTTCACCTGATAAAGGCGATTTCGAACTTCGTCCATCACTTCTTCCATTGTACTGCCACTCACCCCAATTTCTTAAGAGCGGCTCTTAAAATTTTCCCACTTTTAACTTTTAAGACAATGAATAACATCACGCAACAAGGGAGAACGATCAATGCCAATGCTCAAGTTAGACTTTCTTCTATGAGAAAATATCAGAATGCATAAATACACCGCAAACATGATGCTGAATGAGAACGTACATCATCAAAAACTTGCTTTCACAACTGCCGCATCATAAATAAGCAATCAAAACTTCTTAACAAAATAAAAGCTACACATAAACAGAAGTCGTATGAGTAAGAGCGAAAGGTAAGTACTTCTATATTCAATAACAAGTGCAACAATTCGCGAACTCTTTGATGCTAACCTAATATAAATATACCGGAAATGAGTACATGAGACAGCAAGAATCAAACATTAGCCATACGTTATGGACATGATAGCTATTTTGCAGCCTTCAAGGTTCTGGTATTCTACTATGTTTCTTTTAACATTCATCAGGTCGTAGGTCTATATCCACTATAACTACAAGACTATATCCACTATAACTAAAAGAGTATAAGTAGTCCAAGAAATTGGTAAACCATATGTGAAAACTATCAAATTATTCACAGAAAACATACAGATGACATGCCAAGCATGAATAGGAGCATAAATGGTGAAATGATTTTCAGCAATTTTAGCTAACATAATATGATCTAATGAGATACAAGCAAAAGCAACCCTTTGTGATTGGATTTATTCTATCTCTTTTCTTTTTTACCCTCAAAATTCAATGTATGCTGCTCCTGCTCTTGGAATGCACTGGAAGTGGTTTACAATTTTACATGGAGTTAGTGGTCCTTTAGAGCTACTTTCATATGTCGCAAACTTGTGAAGAAATAACACCTATAAGCAAGCGGTTACAGAAAAAAATTACTTGCATTAAAGGTGCCTTGCATACTAAAGAATTAACTGGTTTCTGAATCAGGTTTCGAATGAGTGGAATCTCAAATATCATCTTTTGAAACAGGATCACAATGCAAACACATTTGGAGCTTTCTGCCCAAACCCAAACCCCAATAACAGCTCGGTTCACAAAAAGTAGTATGGAAGGATTCTTTCAAAGTCAAGGACTTGATAAGACTAGTTCTTGAAGCCTAAGATTTTGCCTCTTAAAATATCTTTACAACTTTGTTTTAACCCATTTTATATCTTTATTTCTTTATTCAGCATGCTTCTCAAGTTTATGCACAAAGAACTTCTATAGATCCATCTATCTTGTCTGGTATTCAGAAAGCTCAACACGTTAAAACTAACACTTAAGTTCCCACTGGTTAAAATGCTCCTGGCTGACGAAAAACAATTCAGACCGACAATCAAACATAAAGGACATATGATAACAGGTGCTGACAAATGAATAGATGCTCATTTAGTAACATAAAAGAAACTCTTCTTCAAGATCCAATTGAGCAATTAATATTGGACTCAATGAAATGCAAATTAATCAAAGAAACTCTTCAAGAAGATCCAACTGAGCACCCATGATGATCACCAACACCAGGAGTAGATGAGATAATCTTTTGACATGAATAAGTATAATCCTAAACCAACAAAATGGGAAATGCTTCACAATGTTTCTTCTATTAGGTTTAAGTGTGCAAAAAAAACTGGTATACTTACAGTTCTTTGCCATAGTTATGGCTTATGCTATATGCATATTGCCTGCCTAACTGCTTTGGACCAACCTATTTCACCATAAGAAATTCTTTTGACACTCCTAACAACATTGCTAGAAGCATTGGGGAGAATAGTTAAGCACAACAAGCACTTTCCAAGTAAACATCGTCAGAAGACTAACATCTTTATATCCAAATTTTCAGCAATGCATAATCACTATCTTATTCAAACAATTGGATCTTTATCTACTCATCATGAAAAGATACTCAAGGCGAAGAGCTAGATGTAATGACATAAATGAGCATACAAATCGTGAAAATATTTAACAAGCACATAAAATCAAATTGACACATACAACATAAGAGACTAGATAATTCCTCTGTCACGAGTTACCAGTACACATCTGGATTACTTGTTGCCAACGTCCTCAGCAAATGTTTTCCTGATACCTAGTGGCTTGACTCCTTAAAAATGTAAAACTATATTTCATAATTTTATATGTTGAACCAGGAAGATAATGTCGACCAAATTTATTTTAAAAAAACAAAAAAAAAGGGGAGAGCATAGCAATACATAGTTTAATAATATGGCAACTAAAATTCTTCATCTGTAGATACCGAAAGAAATTCACTAACAGAAAGGCATGTAGGAAAGAAAAAAGAAATCTGGTTGTTTGACTAGATAGAAAATACAGTTTAACCTTATGCCTAAATTCTGCCTTCCAAATCGCAAGAGCATCTGCCAATTTCAAGCCAGTCCCTGTCAAAAGGAAAAGTCTTAAAAAGAATCTTAGGAAGGTAATCGTGCATAATAAGCTCATAATAATGTATCATAACAAAATTCCTTCATTGAATTAGAAAAGGTATACAGTCCTACACACATGAGAACAAACTTTTTATTTGGATACGAAAGTAATAAATAAGAGTAAGATAAAACAAAAATAACTGAGTGGAGAGTAATTGAGAGTAAAAGTAATTATTTATCTTATCTTGTTTGGATATATTAGTAAGAGTGATGAAGAGTACCGAATTATCCTGTTTGATTTGAAGAATAAATCGAAGAATAAATAAGACAATTTTTTATAAAAAGTCTAAAATGCCCGCACATCTTATTTGCTATAATTGAACTAAAGCAATGTGCTTTTTTCATATTTTAAACTCCTTACACTGTTAAAGAACTATCAGAATGTTAGTATGGTGACTCTTGGATAGCATAACTTAAGTTGAAGTAATAATAGAACATAGAAATATTTCAATTGCATGAACAGAATTTGCAAGCATGTAATGACCTAAACAAAGTACTATAAGATTTACCAACCGAATGATTTAAAATTACAAAACAGAAAGGTAAAAAACTTTGAGACCTTCTTCAACCATTATAAAATATTAAACTTCATTAGACAAGTCCCTGTTACACATCTACTAAAGTCTAACCAAAGGAGCTATATTCCAAATCAATTTACAATCAAAACTATCATCGCCAACATTGTTGATTCCATCAATACATTTTAACCATTATAAACTAATAATATGAAAGACCTGATTACGTAAGCTCCTATGATGCTGAGGCAAAGTCACCCTTTGTATGTTGCTAAACTTCTTTGTAATAGGCTCTGGTGGATGTTAGGAAGAATACCACTATTTTACAATATACTGATTTTAGGGTCTTGCTAAGCTCTTCATTATTGGTCCTACCAAGCTGTATGTGTCTTGGAACTATGGTATTCTTCTTGTTGTCTCTTGCAGCACTATCAGCAAGGTCTAACACCTACAGATCAAGAAATCTCCAATAAGAACTTGTTCAACAAATTTTATTTATCTTATAATAACTAAGTTCAGTGCTATAAAAAGCATACAACTAGCATAGGTCTGCAAACTAACTTATAAGCATGCCAAAAACTAGAACTAACAAAGTCAAGCCACATATCGATAACTAAAAATTATACCACCACCACAGAAATTTATGCAAAACAATCTTGCGGTAATAAAATTATTTTCACCCCTATTACATTGTAGCAGTAAAGAGAAGATGTTTCACTATTTTAGACAATCTGAGTGATGTAGATAAAATCAACTAAGAAAAACTTAGTGATTCTATCATAGTCTATCCTGCAAGTGCACGGTTATCGTCTACCGTATAGCAGATAACGAGTTTATTCCATAGAGATTGTTGTTAATTCTAATTCAAATTTTTAGTAACAAAAGTTGTGTTTGTGAAAACGAAACAAAGATGTACGAGGACTAAGAATGAAAAGTAACGTACGGATCGAGAAAACAGGTATGCAAACAACTGGAGTTTTAGAATCCACCACTAATATCTCTAATTTAATTTTTAAATAAATATGATAATATATTATGATAATTGTGAAGACTTTTTATCTAACATCTTAGTCCAGTTCTTAAATACGATTTCTAATTATGATTTTAACTTTGGTCCAGTATAAAATCACCTATCGCTAGTGATATTCTAACTACTTGTTTAGAAATTACTAACAATGCATTAGGTTCTGCGAAATCATAAATCATGTAGTTAGATTCACTTTGGTCCAATAAATATTAACTACAGTTATTAATTCTGTAATTCATAAATTATGCTCCGATTGATCCTCGCAAACACAATTAATATAATAATTTAGATATCAAACTCAATGCTAATCATGCATGCAAATTTAACATCTAAACATCCTTTCAAATAAGAATTAACAACTCACATAAAATCAACAATCCATACATCACATAATATTCAAGAAATAAATTAAATTTATTAGAGTTTCATCCTAACTCTAGTTTAGAGAATTTAGCCACTTATATTAATATTACACATAATAATATTGTATGAAAAATAAAACATGAGATAAAAAAGAAGAAAGCAAATCTGAAGAATTTTTTGTCTTTAATCTGATCTTCCTTCTGTCTCCCGTTTGGCTCTCTTTAGGTTTTCCGTTGGCTCTTCGTTGCTTTTTCGATGTCTTTCTTGGCTCTCCAATCACCTCTTTTTATAGTGGAACTTCCTCCCATAAAATTAGGCAAATGATATATTCAGGATATTCAGATTAGATTTGATATAGATTTATTGCTATATTTGATACTAGATTTGATGCTAAATTTTTGATTTAGATTTGATTGGGCCTACTAGGTTTATAGGACCCAGATGTTACAGGTCTTGGGCTGTGCTGTTTACAGCTGTACAAAATTTGGACCGATCTGTTTAAGAAATTTGGCCTTTGGATATTTGGACAATTGGGCTTTTAAATTTTTCACAACGATTCGAATCACTTTCAGTTTGGGTATGTTTACGATTGCGATTGCAATAGCTAGTGACTTCGCTTTTTCTATTCAAATTTTGTATTTAATTATTTTATGTATTTTAGTTATTATTTTAAATATTATTTTATTTTTTATTAAATTTTATTTTTATAAAAATTTAATTCTGTAAAATTTATTTTTACATTACTTTTACCTTCAAATATAATAAAAATTCAAGTTAATTTTAAAATCAATTTTTCAAAAACTCATTTCGTTGCAACTAAACAAACTCCTTTGAATTGCCTTTTAATATTCAGCACTACTCGAAAAGACCAGAGCCAAAGAAGCCATGGCACACTGGAGAGGAACAGAAGCAAGGCCTGCTGGTCTGCTTCTGCTTCTGCAGCACGACGATCGGCTCGATCTGTCAAACAGAAACAACAGCGATCACTTCATCGTTCTTTTCCGCAGGTTCTTTCTAATCAACTCCTCAATGAATTTCTCCGTCTTTTTTTCCTTCGCGATCAGTTGCTCTGCATTGTTGAGAAGGTTTTCACAATATCAGTCCTGTAATAACATCTTTAGCAAGATATGAATAAGTTGTTTATCTTGAACTAAACTTATTTTTTTAGAAATAAATTTAAAATATTTTAATAAACATAAATTTTTATATTAAAAATTAAATTTTAAATTAAATTTTAAAAAAATAAATCATTGATAAAAATAATTATTTTGTATTAAAAATGAATTTAGTGGATTGATAATGAGCCCTTATTTAAAAATGAGTTTCATCTTTCATGAAGATAGATGTTGGTGAAAATTAAAGTACCAAGTTGCAACTGATATATTTGAAATAGAGTTTAATTTAAACTAAATTTTTATGAAAATAAAATTTAATATATACATAAAATTAAAATTTGAAATGGTAAATAAAATATGTATTTTTTAGTTAAACAATATTATAGAGGACTGAATTAGAAAATTGAATAATAGCTTGTTTACTAATACTTAAACAAACTTTAGTTAAACAAAATTTTTAATTCAAAAATTTTAGTTTTCTGCAAAAAAACTTTAGTTCTAAATAAATTTTAAACAAAATATTTTACTTTTAAACATATTGTCTAAAATAAATATAAAATAGAACTCATCTTTTAATTTTATTTTTAAACTAATTTATTTTTGAAAATTGAGTTTTGAAAATTTTAGTTAAGAGCAAAAGAAACAGTTAATATACTCGAAAATGAATTTATATTTGCGCACCATTTAATGTTTTTCTACTCTTTCTGTCGGGCGCGCGTTAAGAAAAATCCTCACCGGAATATTCCCGCAGCAAACTCCGGCTCACCGAAATGGAGTCCACCGCCGCCGTAACAAGCGGCGGCGCCGATGAAGAGTTGACGGCGCAGCAGACAGCGCTCTACGACCGCCAGATCCGTGTCTGGGGCGTTGATGCTCAGAAGAGGTAATGAACGACTCGTCAATTTTCGCCAAATTTTCTTTTAATTTCTAGTAAGTAATCGCTAGAATGAAATGTTCGTGTAGAATATTTCAATCAAGTGGTAAATATTTGTTTGTTTAATTTGGGTTGTAATTGAAAACTTTTATTAAGGTTGAGCAAGGCACGTGTTCTTGTTGCTGGACTCAGTGGTACCGCTGTTGAGGTATGTAGATTGATCACCTCATTAAAACACCAGGCTAAAGTTGTTTTAGTTTTTGTCGGAATTGCGGTTTGTTTGTTTCTGTTGAGGTATGTACATTGATTCATTTGTGAATCATAAACCCTAGACAACTTTGCTCTTTATTTCTATTATGACTTGTATATAAATCTGGTTCCCGAGTAGGGAAATTCATAATTTTCTTGAGCTCAATTGTGAAATGCAAATGTATGTTTCATTCGATTTTATCATGGTGAGACAATGTATATGTTTTGCTGTGCTCTTTAAAACTCTGTTTTTGTGATTTTTTTCGAGTACCCAACCCTTTTACTTCGGTAATTTCTTTTGTGTAAAGTTGAATCATGGTACTTCAATCTTGATAATACCATGGCACAAAGAACGGTGATGTCGGATAGCATCAGTCTGTGGTTTGCTGTGAATTCACTGTGTTTTTTACCATTTCCCCACCTACCAATTTTGTGATCGACATCAACTGTGATTTTGCTACGGTAAAAACTACCTTGATGAAGATTCACCACATGTTTGAGAAGCTGATTAATCTGCTAGTAGCATATATTCTGGGAATTACGTGTTTCCTCACTTTCAGTGTAATAGGTTGTTTATTGTTGTCCTGCATTCTGCTACTATTTTAATCTTCAATTTCTATTACTAAGTCAATCAATAATAGTTGTTTCACATTCTAGGAATGTCCGTTTCATTTCTGCCCACAGTTGTTTTTCCAAAATGTTCTTTTTGTTTAACGGCTGATGTTCATTTACTAATCAGTAATCACTAATATCTCTTGGTTGAAATCTTGGTTTGGAACTTACCATCCATGTTGACTATATTGCAGTTCTGCAAAAATATTGTTCTAGCAGGAGTTGGTAGCTTGACAGTTATTGATGATCGACCAGTGACAGAAGATGTACTTCAAGCAAACTTCTTAATAGCTCCAGATGAGTCTGGTTATGCAGGCAGAAGTCTAGCTGAAGTTTGCTGTGAATCTTTAAAAGCTTTTAATCCAATGGTTCATGTATCCTTTGAAAAAGGTGATGATCATTTTTTCTCTTCTCATCTTTCCTGCAATATATTAATTTCACATGCTTATTTTAATTTAGTACCTTTCTTATTGTTAGATGTTTCCCAGCCTAGTTTAGTCTCATTACTGTCTCACTCTCTTGTAGGTGATGTCTCACTAATGGATAGTGAATTCTTAAGCAAATTTGATGCTGTGGTTATGAGCTATTCACCTCTTAAAACCAAGGTTATTACCTTATTCAAGTAGTTAAAAAATTGTTTTCTGTGAAACTTGCAGATATTGTTATCTTGCTTCTTACATAACTGGATAAACATCCTTCTGATTTCTGTCAAGGATGTTTTTGTGATCCTGTGATTGTGGCTGTGGTATCTGCAGAAAGCAGTTAATGAAAAATGCAGGAAAGGATCAAGGCGGGTTGCATTTTACTCAGTTGAATGTAGGGACTCATGCGGGGAAATATTTGTTGATCTACAGAACTATACCTACATGCAGGTACTTCATTTATATTTCGATTGTTCTTTAGATGATCATGTTCTCAAAATTATTTCTTGGCGTTTTGCGTTCTTCCTAAGCAAATGTACCATGACAAATACTAATGGCTTTCCGAGACACCTACATTTTATTGTCCATCCTATGTCTGTTACTTTGTAGTACAACTACATGAAAGTTATATGCAATTAATGCCAAATCCTTTTTACTTTGTGCGATAAGCTTGTTTCTACAATTTGTTTATCTGGTTGAAACTCAAAAATATTTATAATTCAACATGAAAGATTTGAGCTTTGGGAAGTATGCTGCCATCTTTCTGGTACATGTGATTTTGTATTCAACTGCAATTTATGAGAGACTAGAATTTGACTGGACACAAGGACCATGCTCAGCCAAATAGAAATCTGATGAAAGTACACTAGTGATAGCTAATGGTTTGAAGGTGCAGTGCCAGACTCAAGGACTGTGGTTTGGGGGTACAAAAGAGAGGCTGCAATTCTCAGTGTGAGGTTGGGGTTTTAAAGAGTTGGGATAGGTTTGTTATCTTGTCATTTCTTTCCAAATTCAAAATTGTAGAAGTATTAAATTATAATTAAATAATCATCTCTTTAAGGGCTTGATGATTGATTTTCAAATATTGACCCCGGATTCCTGTGCAAGTTTTGGGCCCTATGCAGGAAACCACTACCATTTGGGAGTCAATGTGTCCTATTGGACAGGTCACAAGCAATAGTGTGAAAGTTAGGTTCCAAGGCACAGGGTACATGGGTTTCTGCCTTGTATGACCAGTTCTTTTAATGTCATCCAAATCTACTCTTTTTATATTGAAATTAAATCAAAGACATTGAAAGTTATGGCATAGGATTAGTCTAGTTAGTGTATGCTTATTCAACTTTTGTTCACTCCAACAAGCTCACACATTCATTTTTAATTTTGCAGAAGAAGCCTGATGGTACATCAGAACGCTGTCTTAAGTATCCAAGCTTTGAGGTATGGCCTTTGATGTTGAAGATTTCTTTTCTTCTCCTTTCTTTGGTCTATTCTTCTCTTTAGGATTGTTAAGTTTTAGTTAGAAGTTGATCTTTGTGGTTACTTGTTGATCTGATTGTTTCATGAGTCATTTTTATTAAATATTAAAGAATGAAAATGTCCTATTCAGACCCAAATGCTTCTAGTTTAGAGAATTACATTATACTTGGCTAGCACTTAATTTTGGAGCTAAAGATCTATTTTTCTGTACCTGCAATTGTATGTCTGTGCTAATAAAATAATTCCTTTCAAGGGTCTTCACTCTCATTAGCAATATATATCAATGTCCTTGAAATCCTTATATTTGGGTTTGTTTCATTGTAAATGTTATTTGGGTATTCTGAATTGACTTTTCCTTAAATGCAGCAGCTCCAATGAAACACTGACAAAGTTACTATCATCTATTGCTTTTATAACGAAACTGTGAACTTTGTATTCTAGTGGCTTTATTTAGGTCTTCTTTATAATTCAAGATTGCCAACATGTTGTAAATTTAGTTCAATAATCTATTTAAACTTTGCCAAGGGAGTACAGTCATCTTATGTTACTTGGTTTTATTCAGTTCAGTTGTAAAGTACAATTGATGTACCTTTTTTGGTTATTGCTTTGTATAATATATAGTCATGATTAAAAAATTAAGATTTGTTGTTTGTCCTATGTTTATAAATCTTGGTTTGAATTCATGGTGATGGGTAACACTTTCACGCCAGGAAGCAATTTCAATTCCCTGGAGGGTTCTTCCAAGGAAGATGGCTAAGTTGTATTATGCTATGAGAGGTATGTGTTTTAGTCTGCTCTGATTGCCAACTGATAGCTCAATGCATCCCTAATTTTTTATGCACGTAATCTATAGTTCTCCAATTTGTTAAAGGGCTCTCACTCTTGTGATATATTGTCTGGTATTGCCCTTCTATCAAATATCCTCAATTACCTACTATAACAAGTGTTTGGTTGTTTTCAGTGAATGGAATGTTGTTGCATTATTTAATAAGCTGAATCTTCTTACTCCATGCAAAAAATTTTGTTCTTCTCAACTTATGTTTGACTTTTATCAGCATACGATGTTAGCAATAGTCTGTATGTAAACATATATTTGAAATTTTGTAGAACTCCTAAAGTCCTTGTGATACATGCCTTTAAGAAACTCCAAGACTCTTACAGTAGTTCATCCTCTAGAGTAAGATTGTTTTCTTCTATTTGCTCTATGGTTTTAGTTTCTTATAAGACGTTTTACTTTTATGCAGTTGTAGAACAATTTGAAATGTCTGAAGGACGCAGACCTGGTAATGTATCAATATCTGATCTTCCTGCTGCTTTGAAACTGAGGAAAGAAGTCTGTGAAGTACAGGTAACCTGGTTAAAAAATTTTCATATTTGCAGTTCTATGGTATATTGTTTTCCCATTCTTTGGTTTCTTTTGCCAGTCTTTGCATGAAGCGCATGTTCCAGACATCCTCATCAAGAGATTACTATCTGCCGGGAATATTGAACATCCTCCTGTATGCGCAATTCTAGGGGGTATTCTTGGCCAGGTGCTCCTAAAATCTCTTGCTTTTCTGCTTCTGTTATTGTCCCCTTGTTTATCGATTACATTATGTGGATACTGTTGTTAGAGTTGTCAGTTGGTAAGATTTTGTTGTGTGTTAACCTATTCTTGTCTGTTAATGTACGACCTGTGGTTCTAGGCATCGTGGCTCTACCTGAGTTCATGCTAGAGTCAGAAAAGCAAAACCTATACCCTCCCAAGACTCTAGTTACCACAAAAGAAAACCATGTCATAGATAAAAGACACCAACACAAAATTCGTTTCTCTCAATGTCCTCATGGACCTTCCATTTTTGTTGTTCCATATGTAATGCAAGGATTATCTAACATCTGCCAGCGGTTATCATGAGCTTCTAAAGTTTCCCTTTCATTACTATGGGACTAGTTTTTCTTGCATACACACATCTATGAAACAGAGCAAAGCTCCTTGTGATTTATATACGGATCTTAGTTGACCTGCATGTGGGTTTCCGTTACTCAATTGACTTTGCCTGCTGACACCGTTGGCTCTAAATTTACCAGGAAGTGATCAAGGGAATATCTGGCAAAGGTGACCCTCTCAAGAATTTCTTTTACTTTGATACAGCCGACGGGAAAGGTGTTATCGAGGACTTATCTGACTCTACAAACTGACATCCTCTATGACAAAATAGAAAGTTTCCCATAACCAATCTGATTGATAATCTAGTATGTATTTGCAATCTAAAGGCACCACATTTTGTCGAGCAACTGAGGCATGTATTTTAATGTCTGGTTATGTAGTTTATTGTGCCATGAAGGGTAAGTTATTCTATGATATTTAAAAGTTGTTAGATACTGAAGCTAATCAAGGAATTTTTTCGGACGGTCCATTTCTCAGTTGTTACAAGTTGTGTGTGGACTTCCGAATTAGGGTTGTCCCAAGTGCTTTTAAAAAATATTTTTTGAAAAAGATATTTTTGTTTTATTTAAAAAGGAGTTTTATTTTTTATTAAATAATAATAATAATTTTTTTAAATAATTTTTTTTTAAAATATAAAAAATTTATTTTAAAATGTGAATTAAAAATTAAAAAAATTTAAACGTGTTTTCAAACGGCCCATAAAAAGTAATTTTTTATTTTTTTGTATTCCTCATCTGCGAAAGAAGCCCAACTATGAAGCACAGTCCATAAATTGAATTTAACGCACCCAATTGAGTAGCCGCGAAACTTGTAAGCAAACAAACTTCAAGAAGTATCAAAGAATAGGAACTCTCCGTTAATTGAACAAGGAAAGAAAAGATAACTTGTTCTACACCGACTCTTTTCTTTCCAAACAAAAGACCCAAAGAATTTGAATCCTATCCTATTTGAAAAACAATTGCGGAACCGATCAAACCTAGCTCTCCCCATATAAACCAAATCCAGCTTCTCTGATTGAAAATTTTACTTCAGCAATCTTCTGATCATCAATCACAAGTAGTGTACGCGATTTGCTACTAACCATGGTGAGATACCAAAGCTTACAACAAGGCTCGGCAGCCTCTCTCAGACAACACCGGGATGTCTACAAGCGATCGGCTCCGACACCTCGTCGTCAATGCAGCAACTCGATCGACGTTATCGACAGCATCTGTTCACAAGCAATAAGCAACAAGGACGCTCAAAAACTATCGGCACCGTCGACGTCTACTCGTCAAAGCAGCAACTCTATGCTATCAACTGCGTCTCTTCACAAACAATTGGAACAACTGGAACGTGATTGGGACGCATACAAACGATCATCGCCGCCGTCTCATCGCAGCATGAGGACGTTAACGATCCTAACCGTCGACAATTCGCCTAAACCACTCGTATCATCTCTCCAACAGACACGGTCTCCATCTCAGGTCACCGAAGAACGCCGAGAACCTTTACTCGACGGAAGAATACGGCATGGCCGAAACCTCTTAGAGGATCTTGAGCTCTCCAAGGACGATCCCAGTGTTGGCTCGTCATGCAATAGTCCATGTTCGACTGTTGACAACGATGACGATGAGAAGATTCATAATGAAGGTAAGGTCAAGATATTGCTAGGTGCTTCATCGGCTTCGTCGGAGGAGGAGGATGACGACGAGATGGTGTCGACGGAGAGCGAAGCGGAGAGTGAAGTTTGTGCTGTCGTTGACGGAAGAGATAAGTTGGGAGCGGGTAAGATGGCTGCATGGCTTCTTTTGGTTGTGGTTTTGCTTCTGTCAGTTATAGTGTTTGCTTCATTTAGGATGCCGATTCATGTAGTGGAATCAGGTGTTGATAATTTTGGAGTTCCTACATGAATCAATCTTAGTTGTGTGAAAATTTTGCAAGTATGATCTTGTAGATCAACACCCCATTAGTTTTCTTTTTTTTTTCAGAAATTTAGTTTCGCTCCGCCTGGATTAAATAGAGCTTTTGCTTCTTGTCAGAATTTTGGTTTTCATTATAATTGCTTCTACTTTTGGTGATCGTGGCATGAAAGAACCTATACAGCCCCAACTGATTGGGAAGAAGCTTAATCTGTTGTTTTTTATTGAAAATTTAACAACTTTCATAAACTTAGTTTCAAATCACTCGCCGATGAGTGAAACAAGCCCTTAATTTGTTGTTATTTTGTTTCTCTGTTGTTGTTCATAGGTGATAGGAATTAAATGTGAAGTACTATGTATACAGCCCGGATTCCTTAAGCCCAACCCAATCAGTCCAATCCATATGTAGTTTGGGAACAACACCTTCAGCTACTATATCCTCAAATTTTTTAAGTGCGTATTTCAAATATTCGCAACTGAATTTTATGAGAATAAAAAATAGAAAATAAAATTTTTTTAAAAATAAAGTAGAAGTTAAATTTAGTATTTGTATTTCAATAGTCTTTATAAGTGTGTTAAAAATAAAAAAATACAATTGCATTAGAAATTATACAAAGAAAAAAATTAAAACTGAAATTTTGAATATAAAATTGAAGTTTTAAATTTCTTATTTAATTAAAATATATGAACTGTTCAAAACTTAAAATTTGACCAAAAAAAATAGAATTACGGATATTTGAAATAAGCCTGCAATATATCAACTTATAATGCTCGTTTAATTTATCATAAGTGATTAATATTTAAGATACAGAAATTATAGAAAAGTTTTTTTTTCAAATAAAAAAATCTACTTTTACGGCTATCATTGACGTCATATCATATACTGAATTTTTTTGTCTACTTAAAAATTTAGTATATCTGAGTTCCATCTTGTTAAGAGATAATAATCCACTGGTGGTGGTAGGGAAGGCGAAAAGACTCCACCTACATATATAAGGAAGGTTCATGGAGCCCCTTTCCGTCTCTACCAAAAACACTCATCATCAACAAGCTCTATCATTAATAATTATTTTTATATTAAATATATTATAAATTCAAATTTTTTAAAATTTAATTTAATTTAATTTTATCTGAACGAACGAGTCAAAACGGATCAGAACGAATCAAAACGGATCGATTGTATAGATGATTTTATATTTAACCTAGACAGATTTATGGTTTCTAAATTGATTTTGTTCGGATCGGTTCGAATTTTATAACTATGATTTGAATATTAGGTGTATCATTCCATTAATATGGTTGGCTTCCAAAATCTTTTCATTTAAAGAGGCTTGAGTAAGGAAGATATGATAATAATGTTTGTTTTCGTTGTGGTGGGTGAAAAGCTCATGATTGAAGTGGAACCCAGCTAACGTCGACAAGCAGAAGCTTATATAATATCACATGGTTCATCACAGTTGTGTTGTACTAGAATAGAATAGCTTGAAGAAAGAGATGAACTTTTATTTTCTTGAACTTTATGTTTCTTGTAATTGTATTATTCTTTCTTGCAAAACCTAATGGTTTCTATCTATGGTTGATTTCGGAGCGTTTGACATTGCTTACTTCAAAATTAGCTTTTTAATTTTTAATTATATATTTTTCACTATATTTTTATAAATATTTAGAAAATGTTATATAATAAAAAAATTTTGTTATATATTTTTTTATTTGTTTGAAATAAAAAATAAAGCTTATTTTTTATAAAGAATAAAAATATTTTTATCTTAGAAAAATTTTATTTCAAAAGTACTGTCAAACGTTTCTAATACGATCATGTGATCAGATCAATATCGATTTGCTGTATGATTAAGCTAAAAATTTATCAAAATAATTTTATATTATTATTCTTCAGATATAACGATAAATATTAGATTTAAAGATCACTCCGATTATAAATTAAAACTGGAGCGTCTCTATATAATACTATACATTTCATTCGATGTCTTTTTTTTCGTTCCAATCAAATTAAGAAAGAGTTTGAAAGTGCTTTTGAAATAAAATTTTTTTAAATGAATAATATTTTTTTTAAAAAATAAGCTCTATTTTTTTATCTCAACAAAATAATAAAAAAATTATTATATAGAATTTTTTTATATATTTTTAAATTTTTAAATAAATTATTTAACTATTTATAGAAATATTTTAACTTTTACATAATAAAAATTTACATAGTAAAATTTTTTATTAATATTTTTTTATTTTTTGAGATAAAAAAATAAAACTTATTTTTCAAAAAGAATAAAAATATGTTTTATATCAGAAATATTTTATTTCAAACGCACTCGCAAACGTTCCTAACGCAATCAAATGATCAGATCAATATCGATTTGCCGTCTGATTAAGCTAAGATCTTATCAGAATAATTTTAAATTATAATTCTTCAGATGTAACGATAATCATTGAAGTAGAAGATCACTCCGATCATAAATTAAAACAGAAGTGCCTCTAAGTAATACTATGCATTTCATTCTATATCTTTTTTTTGCGTTCCAATCAAATTAAGGAGGCATTTTGAAGTGATTTTGAAACATAGTTTTTTAAAAATAAAAAATATTTATTAACTTTTAAAAAAATAAATTTTATTTTTTTATCTCAACAAAATAGTACAAATAAATAATAAAAAATTTTACTATGTAAAAATCTCATTTAAAATTTTAAATAAATTATTTAGATACTTATATATAAAATAAAGCTTTTAAAAAACGTTTTTCCAAAACGCTCCCTAATAAGATAATACACAGTTCAACATAAAATCAAGCAATGGGAGTTATGTGGGATTTACATCCTAGGCAGTCTCATGTATATATATGTTTGCTCGGCTGCATCACTGGGAAGAGTATTATTATTAACACAAGTGAGACCAAGATATATGTATGAGAAAACAAAAGTACTTAAAACTTTTTATCAAAAAAGTTCATCAACAGATTCTGACAAAAGCCAAGAAGAAAAAAACACTTATAATAGCTGTAAGGGAAAACAAAAGTAATGAGGAATAACAAGAGAAAGGATAGGTTCCAAATTTGATTACTGTTTCCTGGTTATCTGCTTATTTGATTTCAATAAGCGAGTTTTTTAAATATAAGTTCAATTTTTTATATTTAGTTATATTTAAGAATAAACTTAAAATTAATTTGTAATATTAGTTGTATTTGAGTATGGAATAAATTAAAAACAATATAAGTTCGGAAAGACAGCCTTGCTATGGCCCCATGATCACCCATGCCCAATACGATCTTGTTGTACTGGACACTTTGTTTACTTAGAAAATATTTAAAATTACTTATGATATAATATTTTTAAAATAAAATGTATTTATATTTTTTAAAATATTATAAAAAATTATTAAAAAGTATGTAAATTTTTTAAAAGATAAATTTCAATAAGATAAAGCCAAAACGATCTCCTCGTGTAAAGATGGACCGTTCTTATCTTCTTGTTCTAAATAATAAAATAGTATTCAGTGCTACTGTTATGAATATTATGATGATATTGAGCATCAATTTGTTATTTATGATTTAAAAATGGCTAAAAAGTGTTAGTAGATTCGGAAGAATATATGTTGACTTTAAGGGCGTGTAAATAAAATAAATAAAGTAAAATTTTTAGAAAGTAAATTTAAAAATAAAACTAAAAATTAAAATATTTAATAAAAAATTATATTGATTTTATATTTATAATAAGTTTTAAATGAACTTTAAAAAAATATTGATAAAAAATTTATTTAGTTTATATATATTTTTTATATTAAAAATAAGTTTAAGAAAAGTGAATTTTGAGGCGTTAGTAAACAGGCCCTAAGGTGATATATCATCAGTGTATGATTGGTATTTTGTACATAATTAAATGGAACTACTGTTAGTTCTTAGTTAAATTTCATAAGTGCTTCTCATGTACATATCTTATATATGTTAATTGAAGCATTATTACTAGAAATACGTTAGATTAAATGATTATTGAATTTTTATTTAAAAATAAATAAATTATATTTTTTAAATTTAAGAATATATAGTTTATTCATTTTTTATTTAATAAAGTATAAAATATTTAAAAATTAATTAAAAATATTAAATAAAAAGTAGTATCCTATAAATATCTTCTAAAGTTCAAGGATATTTAGATTTTGACTGAAATTACGAAACTAAAAATAAATGAGCCAGTCTACTGTGAGAACTTTTAAAATTAAATTTTTCTAAAATAAAAAATTTTATTAATTTTAAAAATAAAATTTATTTTTATTAAAAAATAATATTATTAAAATTTATAAAAATATATTAAAATTAAAAAAATTATTTTTAAAATAAGTAATCAAACGTCTCTTATGTACGTTCACTGGCTCATAGTTGTAAAAATCGGACCGGACATTGAACCAGAAAACTGTCCAGATCAACGGATCATGAATTGACTTGTCGAGTCAATGGGTTGAACCGTTATGTCAAAAATACTAAAGCGTTAACGATAGTACGAACGCTTATTATTTAAAAAAATAATAATAAATTTTTTCTTTGTTAAAAGACATAAAAGAAAAAATAGACTAACAAAAAATATATAAAAAAATAAAAAAATATTTTAAATAATAAATTTCAAAAGAAATTTTTTGTTTTAAAATATTTTGTTATTTTTCTTACAATTTAACAAAATTAGAAATATAAAAACTTAAAAATCACTAATAATAAATATTTACAAATAAAATATAACAAACTTATTTTTTTACATTATCATATCCAAATATAAAATATAAACTACATATTATATTTCAATATAATACTACTAATAATTATTTTTGCATCAATATATCATAAATTTAAATTTTTTAAAATTTAATTTAACCCGATTCAACCCGAACGAGCGGGTCGATTAGATCGAAACGGATCAAAACGGGTCGAAGCGGATCAAAGTGAGGTCGATTGTATAAACGATTTTATTATAAATTCGGACCGATTTATGCTCCGGATCGATCCGAACAGGCTGGTTCAAATTTTACAACTATACTACTACTACAACATGTTGATGAGATACGAAGGACTGTTCAAGTTAGTGATGGTGAAGCAAAATTTCATCGATCGTTTCTGTAAAAGATAGAAAAAAATAAAATTCAATGACCGTGTAGAATAAATATTATGATGGAACAAAAAACCATTGTAAAACTTATCATTGTGGTTAAATATGATAAATTAAAAGTTTAGGTATTCGCATTTGTTTTATCAGTTTTAATTTAATTGAAGCTGTTCTCTGTGGTGTGTGTGCGCGCATTTAATTTGTTGCTCTTTTATTGCTGTGTGTGTGGGCCTCTTCTCCATGTGAGTCCCATGAACTTGAAGATCATCACCACATTACCATTACTACATTTTACAACATTTTTCTTCTTCTTTGGATACCTCTTATACAACACCAACACCAAACACAAACACAAACACAGAGACTCTCTCTCATCTCGGTGTTCTTTATCTTCTCCTCCACCTTCACCATTTCCCACCATCTCCCAACTCCCAATGCAGTACTACTCCCTACCTTGTTAATCTTTAATTTGCTTCTTTCAATTAAATAAGTCGGTCTTTTGTTACTTGTTGAACGATGGAGGCCGGAGCAGGAATAATGGTTGCAGTGAACGACGACAGTATGGGATCATCGCCATCAGATCAAGCTGCTGCAACACCAAGGAGAAGCAGTGTTTCATCAACATCGACGGTGTCGGAGTTCGAGTTCTGGTCGTCATCGTCAATGGTGAACTCTTCTGATCAGTTTTCTTCCTCTTCTTTTCTTACCGCCGACGAACTCTTTGTCGACGGCGTTCTTCTTCCTCTCCATCTTCTCTCTCTCCCCACCACTAACTATAAGAACGACAATCATGTCCAAGAAGAAACAAACCTTCATGAGATTCAACTCAACTCAAATGATAATCCTACTACTACTGCTGCTGCTGCTGCTGCGGTTCTTGATGAAAAATGTAAAGAACAACTCAACGTTGTTGTAATAGAGCATGAGCAAGAACAGAAGCAGAGAGACCCAGAGTCGCCATCAATAGCGTCAATCACTTCATGTCTTGCGCCGGTTTCCGCTTCGAAACGATGGAGAGACATATTCAAGAAGAATAACAACAATAGCAGTAACGAAGATAAAGTTCATCAGAAAGACACCAAGGAGAAAGAATCGAAATCGAAATCGAAAACAGAAAGAAGGAAGGAAAGAAAGAACAACAACGGCAGTAGTAGTGGTAGTGCTGCTGAGCTCAACATCAACATCTGGCCTTTCTCACGAAGCCGTTCCGCCGGCACCGGCGGAGCTCCACGGCCTAAACCGTTCGTACCTACTCGCAGAGTAAGTAGTGCTCCCTGCTCACGGAGCAACTCTAGAGGCGAGTCGTCAACACATTCTTCTTCTACTACTACTCCTGCTGCGGCAGCAACTGCAGTTTTACCTCGCCGGTGCGCTGCTAGTCCCGTCAGAGCTGGTGTACCTGTCGGAAGAAGTAGTCCAGTTTGGCAAATGAAAAGAAACAAACCCATCATTGCCGTTGCCGGTGGCCAGAAAAATAACAACGGTAGTAATACTAGTAATGGATTGAAAGGATTGAACTTGAATTTGAATGTTAACACTTGCATAGGGTATAGGACTCAAATGAGCTGTAGAAGAGATGACAGAGAATTATTCGACGGAAGCCGCGGTGGTGGTCGGAGCTCCGGCAGCGGTGATGGGTCTACTGGTGGGAGCTTGTTTAGCTTGAAAACTATTTTCTCTAAGAAGGTTATTTACTAATATTATGAATTATGTAGATAAATTAGCTAGTTAATGTTACATGATGATGATATACAGTTTTTCGTTCGTTGTTTTTCCTTTTGCTTGTAATTATCTTCTGGTCTTCCACCCGCGTCTATAAGACTACCATATTCGTGAGAAGAAATGAATCTCTTAAATTTCCTTGATGATTTTGACAACCATTTTTATCCCTTGTTGAGATTGATTAGTAGCAAAATTTCGAGATTGAGAAATTTCTCTTAAATTGTAATATAGATAATTGATATATAAAGAAAAAAATATTTGATGTATTTTGAGTCAAGGTGAAAACAGTATTTCTCTAAAATTAAAGTTTGTATAATAATATGAAGGAGGCAAGAGTGTCAGAAGCCGGTAGTACTAGGTCTTGGAAGAATGTGATAAGATTCATTCGTTCATAAAGGCTTATAATGTATAGAACATTAATGAGCGGTAAAGACTTCTAATGAAAGTTTGGGTTTTCATTATCCTCGAGAAAAAAAAAGTGGCTAATGAAAGATGGCTTGCAAAGTTAGAAACTAGCTAGTGAGATATTTAACGTTAGGAAATGTTATTTGAAGTTTTTTAATTTGTTTATATAGTAATTAATTTTTATAAAACAATAGCTTAAAAAAATAATAGTTATAAGAAAAACACTCATATGTTCCCACAGCTTGTATGTAGATTTAGATCCCAATTATGAGAACTTTGTGTTCATTTTTTCTGCAATGCAAAGAGTTTGTGGGATCTTCTTCTTATCAGTGAATGAATGGACAAGTGTTGTAAACAGTGAATTTGTAAGTTAGTTGGTGGGAGTTTCTGGTGCTTCTTTTAATTAGTTTGGCAATATTAGCAGATGGCTTGCACATGGCTCTGCTGCTTGCTAATAATGGCGATCACATGTATTTGCAAATTCAAGCCCTATTAAATTTTACTTCACAATATTGAGTCCTATTTTTTTTCGCAATTTTATAAAGTACATAATTACCTTATGCATGTACGCTACGTCAATCAGACGGTACGTTTGGAAGTATTTATAAAATAAAATTTGAAAATATTAAAAATAAGTTTTTTTTATTTTTTAAAAAAAAAATTATACGATAAAAAAATTTTATTTCGTAGAATTTTTTTATATTTTTTAAATTTTTAATAAATTTTTTATATATTTATAAAATATATATTAAAAAATATAAAATAAGTAAAAAATTAAAAAGCAACGATTATAGAACTGGAGAAAAAAAAAAAAAACAAAAGGTATAGGTTTAAATACGACTAAAAAATAAACTAAACTTTATATTTGAAAGTATTTAAAATAACAAATTTTTCCATAATTTATTGTGAAGTTTTAGATAAAATGAATTTGATTTTTATCTAAAAAATATACTTATAATAATTATACCAACTATAATTGATCTATATTTTCAATTTAAAAAAAAATTAGTTTAAACATTTTAAATTTTTATTTAAAAATATGAAATTTTTTATAAAGTAAAAAATAGCACCATCAAACACTTGTAAGAGTTGAAATTGCAAATATTTCTTTTTTCTTTCAATAGCACTTAGTTTGGCCTTTGGGTTGCTAAAAAAAGTAATTTAAAAAAAATTTTGAGCTTAAAAATTAGAAATGAGGTTGAAAACGTTTGGAAAAAACAATCCGGAATAAAACCTTACGGTATGTTTTGACAGTACTTATAATTATTTATCAAAAATTTATTTTAATTTTTTATTTTAAATAAATTTATATAATATTTTAAAATATACTAAGCTTTAGATTAATATATATAATTTTTATTATTGTATGTGATAAAAAAATTTAAATTAATTTCTAAAATCCTAAAATAACTTTTATCAATTTCTTTATTTTAAACATTTTCAAACATTTTGTTAGTGCTGTTTTTCAATTGTTAGTAGCTTTGTTTTTTCGTTTTTTTGCATGTGCAATTGATATCGCACCGGATGTTTCTGGGACTACAATTTCTTATAAGTGCGAGTTTTAAATATTCATAATTTAATTTCGTAAAATTAAAAAATAAAAATTATTTTAAAAAATAAAATAAAAATAACGTTTAGTATTTTTATTTTAATAATTTTAAATATATTAAAAATTAAAAAATATAATTTTATTAAAAAGTATATAAATAAAAATTAAAACTAAAATTTTAAATAAAATTTTAAAATTTTTATATAATTAAAATATATAAATTATTTAATATTTAAAATTTTGTTAAAAAAATAGAGTTACGAATTTTTGAAATAAAGATTAAGACTATTTAGATGTTAGTAGAAGCTCTGTAGGTTTGAAACTCGTGAAAGATTATTAGCTTAATTAAAAAATGGTTTTAAATTATAGCTCTACATCTTACATGCCAACAAAACTTGTCTTATAAATAATTATTACTACTGATAAAAATAGAATGAAAATTTTAGTTTCTCTCGAAATATGAATAACTTTACAAAAGTAAAATCCTTACTCTCAAGTCGATTCCCTATCTATGCAAATAAAGTTAAAGCATACTCTTTTTGTTGATAACATTCTTTACTAACTTTTTATTTCTTTTTCTGTTTATAAAATTGACGAGGAAGAAGAATGTTTATATACGTGAACATAGAAAAAGACATCATCGTCAAATTTTATTTTTTTAAGATTAATCAAAAGCCAGTAATAAATCAGATAGATTAGTGGAATGTTTGGTAGTATTTTAGCTTCTTAAAAATAAAAAATATTTCTTTTTTTTTTTTAAACAAGGTTTTTTTAATTTAAAAACTAATGAAAAAATTTCACGTAAATTTTTTTAATAATTTTTTAAATTTTAAATAAATTTTCTAAAAATATAAAATTAAAAAATATTTTTGAAATAAGAAATGTTAAGCCGCTAAGATGGATCACAGGCTTATGGGCCCGCTATTAAGATCCAGACTTAACTTGCAGCAATAAAGATGGGCCTGAGCCATTAGATACATCAACAAATGTGTGAACGTGCTACAATAATCCATGGTTTCAAAATTACTGATAGGTCCTATTTGAACGTATACAAATTTTATCATCAAAAAACTTCGTGTATAATAACATCTCCCTTAATACAAAAACTTTATTTTAGTCAAATGACAGATCTTCTGTGACGTAAATTTAATTATCACCTTGACAAAAGAAATAATAGTAACCATAGTTTTTTTATGAATTTGTAAAAATAAATTTACACATATAATAATTTTATAACGTATAATTAATATATATTTTTAAAATTTTTTCAAGATTTCTAAAATAATGCATAATTAAGACTTCTTGGAATATAAAAGTTTAACGAAGAGCTTTAAAGAATCGTTTGGAAGTACTTATCAAATAAATTTTTCTGAAGTGAAAGATAATTTTATTCTTTTTAAAAAATAAATTTTATTTTTTTTACTTTCAAAAAATAACAACAATATGCAATAAAAAAATTTCACTAAGTAAAATTTTTCTATATTTTCTAAATTTTTAAATAAATTTTTTATATATTTATAAAATATGTATTAAAAAATATAAAATTAAAACTTAAAAAACTGTTTTTACTAAACTCAATGCCAAAGCCATGGCAAACATCTCTAGAAGTTAGCTAAGAGATTTTATTTTATTTATTTATTTATTTATTTTTAGCATTTAAGAATACCATTACTAACCAAGGCAATCAACAAATTAAACAATATATCGAAATTCATTCCAAACAAGGTAGTATGTAATACATGGATGCATTAAACTTATATAACAAGTTTCTTTTCCTTTCCAATGTAATTATAATATATAATATAAATTTCTAGCTAGAAGCTAGAGTAAATTTTCATTTGATTCAAGATGTGCTCAAAATTATCGTTAGATTTCTCTATGGGATGAGTGTGATTTCCTTCGTAAGTAGTAACCACGACGCCTTCGTCCTTCGACAGTCTCTGCACTTGCTTCTTCACGTTGCACCCTTGGTGCGTGCAACGGTAGTAGCTCCTGCATTCGATTCATCATATTACTTGAAATTATCGTAACAATTTTTATAGGTACATATTGAGTCAAGGATCGAAAAAGTATATATATATAAATAGAAGCACATAATATTTTTATAAATACATAGTGTACATACTGGCAAAAAATGGCCGATGATATATCCAAATTTAATCTCTATCGTTGAATATGAAGAACGATAAGTTAAAAATATGTTGATAAAATTTCAAATTAATCAGAATATGAACCGACTTTTATCCAAATTCTTAATTAAAATACACAAAAATGAAAAATATATCAATATGCACCGTATGCTTTTAAAAATATTATACGTCTTATATATATATATATACACACATGGACTTCTTGAAGTACTAATATAACGTAAAGATCATATCAAGTTTATATAAATTTGGTAATACTACTGTTCTTGGTCAAGTTTTTGACCTAATTAAAAGCTACTGTTAATCTTTCATTGGTTGATACCAACCAAATTAACCTGTGATCTTAATTATATATCAAATCCACATATCCTCTCCCTGATAATATCCATTCATAGATTCCCTAAGTTCTAACTAACTAACCAGTTTTTATAATAAACATAAAAATGAAAGTTTCTGCTGGTAGATTATTAATATTTTGGAATATATATATCCATGAATCTGTCATAAGGCAATAAGTTTTTGTTGTTTTTATTCTATTTTTGAATACTGTAGATATCCTGGATCAATGATAACTGATTGTAATTCATGAACTTCTCAATAAGCTTCAAAGGAAATCAACAGCTAACTAACTAGCTAGCAGCAGTGCTTGAAATGGAATTGCTGATAATTAAATTAATAACCAAAGCAGCGCATGAAAATCACACAAGAGTTTGGTGAAGTTGCACTACTACTCTTACGACCCTAATTAAAGTTGATGATGAGAATATTTCTTCTCCTTAATTAGTTTGGAAATTTTGTTCATCAACTGAATACATACCTAGGGAACTTGTTGTTCTTGACAGCTTTCTGGCCGTACTTCCTCCACCGATAGCCGTCATCTAGAATATCAACCTGGCTCCTCGTCTGAAACGCATACCGTGGTTTCTTCACCCTCTTCGCCTCTCCCTTAATCTTCTTCATCTTCCCTCCACCGTAGTTCTGATCCACTGCCGTTTCTCCTCGATCATGATCATCAGTAGCAGCTGCAGTAGTTTCTACTACTGGTAATGATACCAATGGCGCCAACTCCCTGTTATTGCCAGCCAGTGGTGCCGTACTACTATTACTGCTAGAGCTAGCAATTAGTACTTGATTGTTAAAGCAAGAAGAAGACGAAGATGGATGGAATAGTGTTGTTATAGCGGGGTAGTTGATCTCCATGAATGAATGACCAGATGTCACAGAGAGGGCGAAGAAAGATCGACGACGATATGGAATATGTATATATATATATATATTATAAGTAAGGGGGCGGCTAAGATTTTATTGAATGTGAAAATCAGGGAAGGGATGCTTGGCTGAGAATTCCCAAAAACTTTTTTTTATATAATTTTTTAAATATAAAATAAATAATGTAATAATTTTATTATTTATTTATTATTATTTATAGATTAAAATAATAAAAAAATTGTTTAAAAAATATTTTTTAAAAGCAATCCACTCACAATCGATATATATTTTTTAAAAGAAGAGAGACTAAAATAATATAAAATGAAATCATAATAAACAGAGATGTGAAAAGAAGAGAGATCTAGATAGGGCAGATGCATGGTGACAGCAGGGATCAACATATTTGTTGGTGTCGTAAACGGCACGTACATTTACGCGCGTGCTATTGGAGATAGTTATGTAGTTACTTCAAATAAAAAAAATTTCTGAATAAAATTTTTTAAATTAAATATTTTAAAAAAATAAAATTATGATCGTAAAAGTGATTTAATATGTTTAATAAACATTAATGTGGTAAAAGTGATTGATCACATACATTAAGAAGTAATTTAGAAAATGTCAAATTAATCCTTTTCTTTGCACACGAAAGTAATATCGTATAACAAATAATGTGTTCTTAATTACAATTGGGGAAGAAAAATAACAGTATTGGTGATAGTGTTTAAAGTTATATCAACTTTTTATGATCGTAACAATACCACTCTGAATTATGATTGACACTGATCTCAATTTAAGTTGTTTACTCCACCAAATTTTCAAAAAATTTCATAGAAAATATTTAAAAATTTTCTCAAACTTATAGTTAATCTATAAATGTATATAAAAGAAAAAAATAAGAGTTATGAAATTATAAACTTGACTCTTTTGACACATATACAACGTATGTCTAAATTACTATCGAATTATACTTAGTTTCTTCAAATTTTAAGTTTGATATTTCATATATATTAATTATTATTTTGAATTTTATTTTTATTTGTACACTGAATTTTATTTTTACTAAAATTTTACTTTAAGAGCATGTTGAATTTTCCATCGAACTGTATATTTTTTTTTGATTAAAAAATTTTGAATTCGGTATTTCATGTATTTAATTATTATTCTGAATTTTATTTATATTTCATACTAAATTCGATTTCTATCAAAATTTTACTTCAAATTATACTTCATGTGTTTCATTACCATTTCAAATTTTGTTTTTTTTTTAAATTTCACTTCTCATCTAACTCTAATTTTACGAAATCCTCTTCCGCGAAACTAATTTTCATGTGATCGATCAACGCACTAAGTTTTACTTTACGTAGTTTAATTATTATTTTGAATTCTATTTTTATCGAATTTTATGAAATTGACTTTCATGTAAGTTAAACTCGCCCATATATAGCCTAGTTAACCTAGAATATGCATGAAACTTTTGACTTAGATAAACATACTCTTTTGTTTAATCTCTTGACAAATAAACGAATGCAGGTTTATAAAATTCTTCATGCTTTTACTTAATGTTTTGGTGAAATACTTTAGGTTTCACACTACGCGATTTCCTTTAAGTACGCCTAAAAATTCATTAATTGGTCGTTCATAAAATTTAAATAAATTGGGCTCCGTGAGCTTTGCATGCATTCACTATATAAATCAATGTACATAGACTCTCTTCTTGAAAAATGGCACAGCAGTACAATACTAATCATGTAAAACATAAAATATTTTCACAACAATAATCAATTGCGTAATATATTTTTCACAATATTAATTAATTACATAATTTCAAACAAATCTATGTAAGCAATTAATGTTTTCATGTTTTTATTTATTCTGAAAGATCAAATTACCGTGTTTTTCATGTGTTGCTTGCTAGTCATACTTCACATGTATGTCTTTGATTTGAATTTGCTAATAACATTCAAAACACTACAACTCAATAAGGCATATATATATAGATAGGTCAAGATTTCGCTTTCTAACTTGTAATTGAATCTTCTATCTATCCCATGCATGCATTCATGTGTTTGTTGTTTGTTTTAGGTTGATACATAAAAATTTTTTAAGTCTTCTTCATTTGGAAAAGTTTCATAGTGCAGCTACTCAAGCTAGCTAGCTATGGGCATGTATCAGTTTATCCAACCTTACTTTTTTTGACCAAAAAAGAAATTTACATTTAAATTCACTTCTATTATATTAAAATTTACTTCAGACTCCAATTGAGCTAGATGTGATAATATGAGTTATCAAATTTTTATCGATCTATATAGTAATCGGATTAAAATCGCTCAACCTTAATATGACTATATATTTATACGAGTTTAAATTATCAACACTAGTCACATTCTCAATAATCAGATAAAAAATTCGGATCGATTTATTTAATAATTAAAATTATTAAAGCGATAATTATAAATATTATTTTAAAAAAATAATATATAAAAAATTATTAGAATTATATATCTAAGACAAGAAATGATTAATTTGATAAAAAATGTAATAAAGTAAAAATTAATCAAACTATAATAAGCTAAGTAAAAAAATATACATAAATTAAATTAAATTAAATTCATTGTAAATGTTCTAAAGATTTCGTAATTATTAAATAATGTGCTACAATAAATAATTATACTAATTATATGAGTAAATTTTAAATCAATCTGAATTCGATCGAATCTGTTTAAGTTTCGCATAATTTTTCGAATTAATTTAAATTTAATTAATATTAATTTTGAATCAAATTTAAATAGATCGAAATAGAACTGAATTTGCATGTGCTCATATATTGTTACTCTGAAATAGAGCCATGCACAACAAACAGCTAGCAGCAGCAGCAGCAGCCGCCGCCGCCCTCTGAATTAAGCATGCCAACAAGCTTTGTACTACTACATACTATTATCACCGCCATCCACACCCTTGAATAGTTGAATAGTCAAGAGTAAGGCTTCCTGGAAATTTCATGGAAACAAGCTTTTTCCAAAGGTAAGATGACTCGGGAAGGTTTGGTAATTTGATAAGGACTTGTTCGTGTTTTTCATTCTCTTTAATTTGCTCCTAACTTCCTTGCTTGATCAGGTAGAAAATAATGTTTTAAGTAGGAGCTCAGAGCTATAGATTAATTGTGGACATCTATGAAAGCTTATTTTTTATTTTATATTTTCTAACAAAACTTTTAAAATATTCTATAAAATTTGTTTAAAAATTTAAAATATAAAATAATTTTATGTTATAAAATCTTATTATTAATTATTTTTTAAGTAAAAAAAGAACTTATTTTTTAAAAATTCTTAAAATATTTTTTTAAGAAAAGAACTTTTTTCAATAATCACTTCCAAGTATATAGCTCTTACATTTTATTTTCACATCAAATTTTATTTTTATCTAAATTTAAGTCTAAATTTTATTTCACATACTTTAAATATCACTTCAAATTTTATTTTTATAAAATTTATATATAATTAAAATACACCCTTATAAAAAACTGTAGTAATTTTTCAGAAAGACCGAATTGGCTCCTACTACTTTCTTGTCTACTTTTGATTCGCGTTACCAGTTGTGCTCCAGAATTATACATCAGATGCGAGATTTTACCATGTCTGCGAGCCAACTCGAATAATGAGATTTGTAAAGAACCTTGTAATTTAATTGAAGCAGAAATTTCTTTAGGAACAGCCTTGCAGGTGAAATCTCATATATGAATAATACCGAAATCTCAACCAACATGATAGTCCTTGTTAACTAAGCTGCCATCCGATTATTCTAAATCTGTCAATTGGACAAAAATTTGGTATGTTAATTAGAAGAGAGGGCGAAGGATTGGTTTCTTTTGTTAGTCCTTAACAGGGGTTGGGCTAGAATGGTTAGCCCAACGGTTGGGCTAACCCTGATATTGGCCCAACATTTTCCACCATTTGGAGGCCTTACGATAGGCTCAACTTATGTTTTCAGAACTCAAACATCAAAGTAGGTTTTGCTTTGGCCCACACGATGCATGATGTATTTTGGAATCAATTTCCTAACCCGGAAAAAATAAAAAAGCAAGGGAATCAAAGCATAAAATCCAAAACTTTATTAAGGAGTTGTTTGGCGAGCGCTTATCTAAAAGTTTTTTATTAATTTTTTTATTTTTTATTTGCTTTATTTTATTCTTTTATGAAATCAAAATAGTAAATTTTATTTATTAAAATATCATAAAAAAAATTTTTATTTTAAAATTTTTTTTATAAATACTTTCAAACATTCTATTACTATAAGGCATAGTTTTCTGCACGCCCAAGTTATTGTAACCAAGAACTTTCATTGAATTTTTACATATATAAATCTTTATTAACTTTTATTGTATATCGCTAAAAGAAATAAAATATTATTTCCAGAAAGTGTTGTATTATCTCATTCAATAATTAATCATCTAATGATAGAATTTAAGAATTTTCAAAAGTAATGATTTTGGTCCAATATTTCGTAGCCAAACCGAAAGTAATTTTTATGGTAATTAACATATCCAGCATTTGTTTTAAAAATTCTCCCCCTAAACAAAAAAAAATTGCAACATGTTCCAAGTATTAAACAATCCAAAGCATTTCTCATACACTTCAAATATCTATCTACTGCAATCCATCTCCTTAGTTCTCTTGGGACAAAAAAGAAAGAAAGAAACAAGTAAAGCAATTGACAATTTCATTCAATCCCTTCTCGCATTCATTTCTCTTCTCTTCATTCACACGTATATATTTCATTTCATTTCATCCAGAATCCGTCTCTTTTCGTTTTCTTTGTCTCTGCCGGCGATGGAATCGATAGAATCGAATATTCACCGGCTCCGTTCAACGGTGAACTCTTACCTCTCCAGATACGAACCGATCGTTCTCGTTCTTGCCCCGCTGGTATCGCTCGTCGTCGCCCGAGCGCTTCGCTCTATTCTAACATCTATTCAAGACCGCGGTGCCAAGGCTTCCGCTGTGGCACTATTGACGTCAACAATCAGGTCTTTGTTGAATCTTTGCGTCGACTTTTATGTTAAAGATTTGATCTCGATTGAGTTTTTATGAAAATAGATTTGGACTTGCTTGAGTTGTGATGCATCTGTGGTTAAGTTCTTATGAGAAAGATTTGAACATTTGAGGTTTGATGTGTTTCTCTATGCCTTTTGCTTTTAACATGTAAAAATTTGATTATCCTCTATTCAAGTATTTCTTGTGCACATTTTTGTGAGAACGATATGAACTTGGTTGAGTTTTAATGCCTTTCACCATGTCTGTATCTCTTTTGGTTGTATGTCTCTATCTTTATTTTAATGTAATGATTGTAACCCTCAGAACTATCATCTGTTTTTCAGTCTCTGTTATTGCATAGGGATTCATTGTTTTATTCGTGAAGATTATTTTATCTCTTTGCATGTATATTGCTTTGTCTTTGTCTGTATTTTTATCTGAAGATTTGAACCTTATGGAATTTTGGAACAGGTTAGTCCCTGGAGTAGCTGCCTACATCAACTCCGAGAAGAAGAAGGTTAGTGAATGCACATATAACTAATAGTGGCTGAGGTCATTATACCGATATTTGGTCTGCAATCTTAGTTGTAAAAGTTACTAACACTAATGATGGAATCATAATGTAGTTGTTTGAATTTACTATATCAATCTAGTTCAGTCCAAATGCTAGGCAAGTTCCTGACTACTACTTCTATCAGTAGTACTAGTATCAACCATGAAGGGAAATGCTAGGCTCTAAGGCAAGCTGATTATAATGTCCCAGTTCAAAGAAAGATTTTTGCTTCCTAGAATTTGGTAGAGGATTATTAATTATGTAGGATATTAGTTTCCAGATATTTTGTTATCAATTATGAAAACTGCATATACTGCTTAGAGTTACCAATGATTTTGGCAGCATGACTGCTTCCTTGGTTATTGAATAAATCCTTTGGATCCTTTTAGTGATCATGACTATTTCAGGTATGCCATTTGTAGAGGTACGGAATTAGAATGTATATGATTTGAATTAGCATTTTCTATCTTAAATTTGTTGATCCGCATGTGTTTCTCTTAGTCCTTTCATGCATGATTTTGTTAAGTTATTTACCAGGTCGTAGACAAACTACAATCTGGGGCCAAGTCCAAAAGAGATGGTCAAAGAACTGAGTTGCCAAGTATTGGACTTGGTAGAGAAGTTATACAGGAGTTGCAAAATGCGAAAAGTAGAGATGCAGTTTGGCAAGGAAAATGCTCTGGTACAGTGTATGTCAATCTTTTTCGTAGTGAAATATCGTTAGTAACAATTTCTTTTAAGTGGATCTAATGATGATTACCTTTTTCTTGTTTCAATCTTCCTTCAGCTACATTGCTGGAAACGAGTCTGAGGGTCATTTTGCTATGACTAGTGAGGCCTACACCATGTAAGTTCATATTGAACAATGAAATTTATATTTCTTTTGTGGCCAACTACTTCTTTAAGAATTCACCTGGATTCTTGGAAATTGTATTTAGTTCCTTTAAACACTTTTGAAACTTAATTTCACTTTTTTTGATAAATTTGGATTTCTGGTTTAACAACAAAAGGCTGGAATTCCTGGAGTAAAGTTATTTAGATGAAATCTTATGGATATCCAGTTCTGTTTTGCTACATGCTTAAGAAATTACGATTTATATGGTCATAACTCATTTGACTGCTATAATGATACATGTTATATAACAGGTTCTCACATACCAACCCCTTGCATCAGGATGTATTTCCTAGTGTAGCTCAATTTGAGGCGGAGGTAGTGGCAATGACAGCTGCTCTCCTTGGAAGTAAGGAAAAGGCTTCTGGAGGACAAATATGTGGGAATATGACGTCTGGTGGGACTGAAAGTATATTATTAGCTATGAAAGCATCACGTGATTATATGAAGTCAAAGAAGGGAATCACAACACCTGAGATGTATGCACAGTTTCTTTAGCGTCTTTTCTTTTTCTCTGAGAAATCTAACAATTTCTGATTGCACTTGTAAGATAATTTAATTTCAGGATAATCCCTGTATCTGCACATTCGGCTTATGATAAGGCTGCACAATACTTCAACATTAAAGTACGCAGAGTCCCCGTCAATAAAAGTTATGTTGCTGATGTAAAAGGGATCAGACGTTGCATCAACAAAAACACAATTGTGGTATGCAATCATATCTCTGGTCTTTGTGTATTGATCGTTAAGTCATGATTTAATAAAGCAAATGGGTACTGCAGATGAATTGCTATCATGCGTCTACTTTATATTGGAATGAAGTAATTTCATAATGTACGGTCCCTAAAAGTTGTAGAATATGAGCAGAGAATGATTAGAATTTTAACATTTTAACAAATGTGAAAAGTATGATATTCGCCATCTCCCATAAGCATCATAAAATAACCGTGTCGCATGTGATAATCAGAGTATCATTCGGTCCCTAAAATTCGTAGAATAAGAGCAGAGACTATTAGAATTCTATACATTTAAACAATGTGAAAAGTACGCCATCAGCATAAGCATCATAGGACAACTGTGTCGCATGTGATAATTAGATTATTATTTACTTGAGGTTTTAGGTTAGGTTAGCAGCTATGCATAAAATCTAGTCAAATCTTTGTCATGGATTCTTTTCAAAAGAAACATGTAGCCCTCCAGTTAGTGAGGTAAGGCTCACGGAAATTAGAATTTACTTGAGCTTTTTTACAGGCTATAATGGAAGCTATATATCTGAGTTTGATTCAACAAATATTCTGGAGTCTTATTAGTAGTTGCATAACTAGGATGCTCCCTAGGTTAGCTGCTTGTATTGCAAACTGGTTTGCTTCAATGCACATAAACATGTTGTAAACGAAATATGTAAGCATTTCTAGATCTCAAAGCTTTATGGTCGTGGTACGGCTGATGCCGAATATATGCAGTTTTGCTTATCAACATATCTATTCCCAGTAACACTCAACAATTTTGATCTCCTTTTCTTTTTGGCAGATTATTGGGTCTGCACCAGGGTTTCCTCATGGTGTAATTGATCCTATTGAAGTATGTAAAATACATTATTTTTAAAATGTATGTCTGAATTAGAACTAGAAGGATGGCTCTTATATGATCTTTCTGTTTAACAAATATTCGTTGCTATGCAGGAGCTCGGGGAGCTAGCATCTAGCTATGGGATTTGCTTGCATGTGGACCTCTGTCTTGGTGGCTTTGTGTTGCCATTTGCCAGGAAGTTAGGGTATGTATTGGCAGGCTATGTTAGTGCTAGATTGTAATAATAGTATTACCCTGTTGATAAAGAGTCAATAATGCATATGAAGAGTTTTATGAGATGTTTGGCAGTGCTTATGACATTGCTTTTCATTCCCCAAGAGCTCTAGTACTTCCAAATAAACCTTCTACAATATTTTATAGATTTAAAAAAAAAATAAAAAGTACAAGTGAATTGTATGTCGTACAATCTTTACATATATAATTTTTATTAGTTTTTTTAGGTAAAAAAGTCTAAGCTCGTTTCCCCAAAAATTCTCAAAATATTTTTCATTCTAGAAAAGCTTTTTATCTTAAGCACTCACAAATGTCCCCTTAGAATCATCTTTGAACGGACTGAAGGAGTGCGAATTCATGGATTAATGTGCATTACTTGTATAAGGTCCTTCGTTATCTCCTTATATGCAATATCTTTCTAAGTACTAGCTTGCAACAACATATGATTTTTGAAAAATAAACTAAGGTACTATGTGTATGGATTTAATCCTGTTTACCCTTCTTTATATGTTTTTGTTTACTAAACTCAGGTGCTCGTTGGAAAGCAATATATTTCATTGGAATTGCTATTTTTATGTTCTTGTGAATTGTCTAATCATGTTCATTTCTCCATAGGTACCCAATTCCTCCCTTTGACTTTTCTGTTAAAGGGGTTACATCGATTTCCACAGATGTGCACAAGTATGGACTAGGTCCT
Source organism: Acanthochlamys bracteata (assembly GCA_019914995.1). NCBI lineage: Eukaryota > Viridiplantae > Streptophyta > Magnoliopsida > Pandanales > Velloziaceae > Acanthochlamys > Acanthochlamys bracteata. The sequence continues at coordinate 9,869,735 of CM034129.1, read as the reverse complement.
AAGGGCACAAGTATCGTGCTTTACAGAAATCATGAAATTAGAAAGGTAATTTTAAAGGCCTTATACCAAGTAGTTATTTATATGGCTATTCGTCTAGAATACAGTGTTTGCATCTGTATTTTATATTTAAGCATTCTCTTTATAATTTATATCATTTTAAGTTATTCTCTGGACACTCAATAAAATTTTAGATGAATATAGTGAGTATCCTATAAAAATACTTCTTCCTACTTCAGTAACCTGGCGATCAGCTATTGTTGTCTGCCAGTGCAAATAGGCAATAACTTTCTATGGCAATTCTTTTCCATAAAAGTAAGTTGTACATTCTAGCATCTTTATTTGGAAGCACTGGTGTTTGATTTTCTATCGTCCAGCGTTATTAGGATTGATGCTTATGCTTTTACTAAATTTTTTTGAAAACTTGTCTTAAGCACAGATTTATCTTTTTCCTTTTGTCTCTTCATTATTTTAAAGAAATTATGCTAATGTTTACTTTTATTCTGGTGATACCTTTTGGCGCATTTGCAACAGCACCAATTTGTTGCTGGTAAGTTATTTTCTATATTGTTACACTTTGTTGTTTTCCTTAACCCCCCCACCTTTCTGTACTTCCTTTTCTTGTACTCTTGTGATATTTATTGGTCCTCTCTTCAGGGTTCTACACCCAAAAAACCAGAGATATTGCATTAATAATTTTTTGTTCTATAAAACCAGATTTTAGTGTTCCTCTAATATTGGTAACAGTTTAAATGTTGTTACTACAGTCACTGAGTGGTCTGGTGGTCTTTATATCTCTCCTACTATGGCTGGAAGCAGACCTGGTGGGCTTATAGCTGGTGCTTGGGCATCTATGATGTCTTTGGGCCTGCAAGGTATCAGAAGTCATTCTTTTTATGCTTCAAACTCTGTATTAAAATTTTCTTGCATTTGTATGTCTGAGTAATTAGAGGTTGAAAGTCACATGATTTCCGTGTAGGATACATGGAAATTACCAAACAAATTATGGAAGTGTCTAAGAAGATACAAGAAGGGTAAACAATATAGTCTGTGGTACTCTACTGGGTGCCTGATCTTCCAATTTGATAACTACTCACATTCGTACAGGATCGAGGAAATCTCTGAGTTGTTTATAATCGGAAAGCCAGAAATGACGGTGGTGGCTTTTGGGTCAGACAAAGTTGATATTTTTGAGGTCAATGATATTATGTCATCAAAAGGATGGCATTTGAATGCATTGCAGAGGCCTAACAGGTTCCTTTCTTAGCAATTATAGTTTGTACATATCAAGCATCACAATAATTTTTAACTGATTTGTTCTTTTCTCTTTACAGCCTTCACTTTTGTGTGACACTTCAGCATGTCCCTGCTTATACTGACTTCTTGACGGACTTGAAATCATCCGTGCTAGCAGTAAGCCTCCGTAGTTGACCATAATCTTCAAGCATGTTGAGTTTCATGAGGAACTTGCATGAGCTAACAGCTCGCTGAATTAGTATGATGTTCGAAGTGCCTGATGGCTCCAAGCCCATCCGTTATTAAGTCAGCCATGACATAAATTATGCACAAATTTCATGCGAAAATGCGTGCTTCCATAGTCATGCTTTTTTCTTCTGCTCATTGTACTTTGTAGCAATGTGTTACTGCATCTAATCATTAACCTGCATGCACTAACAGGTTAAAGAAAATCCCGGTCCCATTAGTGGAGGGCTTGCTCCTGTCTATGGCGCTGCAGGGAAGATGCCTGATAGAGGAATGCTGAAGGAGCTGTTGATAGAATACATGGACAGCTCTTGCTAACATCCGCTCTCCGGCATTCCAGTTGTAATGTGTATTTACCTTACTCAGATGTGATATCATTTTCATTACTCAAACGTGACAATCATTTCATAAATAAGTTCGATTTCGGAATCTCAGATGCATCGGCTTTCATTAATTAGGTCATATGAGACCTTGAGATGACGGTGTACATAACATTCGTTTGTATTTCATTGACACTTCTGGTCTCAATTGCATTCGTTTTTCCAAACATTTCTGTTGGTGATGTCGTTGCTCAATGTAGGTCTGAGAAATGTTTAGAAATACTTACAAAATAAAATCTTTAGAATGAAAAATAATTTTATTCTATGTTAAAAAAAAATTATATCTTTTATCTAAAAAGTAATATAAATAGATAAGAATTAATTTTATAATATAAAAATTTTATATTTTTTAAAATTTAGATAATTTTTTTAAAATATTATAAAAAAATTATTTAAAAAATGTGAAATAAAGGAATGAAAAGTATCATATAAAAACGCCAAACGATGCGTACGAAGAACTCTTGTGGAAGATGAAATAGTGTTGCGGCGATCCCAATCTTGTAAAATATTATTTGTTTTGATGATTTTGAAATATTAATTGATGATTTTGTCTGAGTTTAGTAAAACTTATGATTCTGATTTTACAAGATTGAAACCAGTTAAGTTTTATAGATATTAGTGAATTAATGGATGAACTTTACATATAAATTAATTAGATAGAAGCCAAAGAGTTAAATTTATTAGCTGTTAATGAAATATAATTATAATTAGTGGTTGATACATAATTTTTTACCTCAAAACTATGAATGTGCAAAATTTATGAGAAGGTCTATTATTTTACAAATTTAATGTTAAGTGGCCTGATTTTGAAACCTTTAGTTGGCCGAGTATGCACAACTTTGATGCTCGGTGTGTTGGAGTGCTCTAATTATGATACACACTGACCTATGTTTGCAAAAGTGAAATGCAATATTTTGCAGCATTTTTAAAAGTGACAGATGTTTACTGTTAATCTACAAGGAAAAGATCTCCTTGAATTTGTTCGTCCACTAAACAGATGCAAATTGGAAATGCAACTTTTTGCAAGATTCAATCTTTAATTTTCTTCCTTCCAACCAAAGAACATAAGTTGTACAATCTTTGCTCTCAGTTACCATCCTGCTCTTTATGAAAACATATTTGTTGGCATTAGATTGGCGGGGGTTCTTCCTTCAGTACCCCTCCCATTTCCATCTTCCACGAACAGTCGACTAGATCTGAAAGTTCCCTGCAGTTTTGAGACGAATTATAGTGAGTATTGCATTATACAGAAAGGAAAAGCTGCGACAAGTTCAACTTGTCTTAAGCTTAACTTTAAACTAAGGATTTAATAGTTCTCATAAATTGGAGAAGCTCGAGGCTGAACTTAGTATTTTAGTACAATATCAAGGGCAGCAACCTGCTATTTGTCAGTTCTATTTATAAAGGCAGAATTATACACTTACGAGCTCTAATTACTCCCAGAGACAAACACATTAATTAACAAAACTGCATTTTTACCTCAGATCATGGCTAACTATGAGTAAAGTTATCTCGTTCTTGAGGTTCTTCAAAAGCTTCACAACATCAGCTCGAGCTTTCCAATCTGCATTACGAGGGGGAAAAAAATGCATAAAGATAATTGTATCAACTGCTAGGAAGTAGCATGCTTTTCAAGGACAAATGATAAGGATCATGGGGAAACTAGATGGATCGTTGAATTAGAAATTATACCAAGGCCAGCAAGAGGTTCGTCCAATAAGAGGAGATATGGTTTCTGAACCTGAAGAAATGAGAAGTCATGTACTGCACAAAAGGGCTCTGTGAAGTAAATCGGAAATATTATTCAAGAACTAAAAACCTGTGTGGTATCTTACGAGTTGAATTGCCAAAGCAAGACGTCGCTTGTAGCCGCCACTTAGCGAATGCGGGTCCTCTTCCAAAGATACAGACTGAAATCCGACCTGTATTTCAGTGAACCCATACACATTAGTCCATCTTGTTTTCACGAATAACATAAAGATTTATGGAGCATGAATATATCCAGAATATTTGGCTTATTAGAAGTCATTGTGTCAAAAATTACAAAATCAAGTAATCAACATTTAAACTGTCTTATCTGCACATAGATAATGACATGCTGCATACTGAGTTAAATGCATATTGCAGATTCAGAGCAAGCTGTTCTCTAGTTGAAAAGTCTGCCTTCTGCCTAGGCCATCCAAACGTAACTTCTTCAAGCACAGTATCTGCCAGAAAGTACCTGATATACAAAATTATATACTCAGAGTTACTGATACTGCAATTGATAGCATGATGATATCCATGCTTACAAAATACACGATCAGCTTTCTGATCTCTGGTTAGAAATGACTTTGGAAGCTTGAAGTTTCAGTCACCTAAGTCTACCAGCCAAATAACCAATGTCGGGTAAGAATCTAAATCCAGTTACCACAAATCAATACCTCTCAGGAAACTGGAAAACAATGCCCACCCTTTCTGGTGGCAATAACTCAGAAGACCCGTTAGGATTTCCATCAGTTCCATATCTTTGAATACAAATGGAACCTGATGTTGGTTTGGATAATCCACAAAGAAGCTGTAGTTTAAAATAATCAGGCAAGTCAAAAAATTAACGGTCGGCATGAATTTCTCTCATAAAATGGTAGGAATGAATAATCTATGCGCATATTTGCAAGATGGACCTGTAACAGAGTAGTCTTCCCACTCCCGCTTCTTCCAAATATTAATCCAAGCCTGAGATTAAGATACAAAGTCAAACAACAATGGAGCTGAAGGTTAGTCACATAAATCATAGCCAACACAATAGTACCTCTTCTCAGGAAGGGACAAACAAATATTATGTAAGATATTATGTTGTGTTCCAGGAGGTCGGTAACTGACATTCCTCACCTACAGTAAGAAACATACTGTTAGAAAACCTACAGCTACGTATCTGAAAAAGCTCACTGAAACCTTCATAAAGAAAGAAGACCTGCTTTGAGTAGTCAAATGAACTTCTCAAAATCCATAACCATCAAAAGTCGCATTAATGAATATTTAAATTTGGAATTAATGCTATCGAGTGTTACTATCTATCACACTCCTCAGCATCCATTGAACCTAGAGAACTTTACCTCACAAAGAAGACGTAGCAGAATACGAAATTCTTACTAGAGCTAGCATTCAGAATCAAATAAAATGATTTATTACAAGAAGAGATCTGTTAATTTGTCTTTCTACGATCTCGCATCGATATAGAGCAATAACACCACAACCACTGCCCGTAAGTTTTACATACTTCTCTCTTTGGCATTTTGACAAACAGGTAGCTGGTCACTATGTCTTACACAACAAGCATCCCAATTTAGAAATTAAATAATAATAACAATCAACCCATAGCACAGGATGAACAGATTCGACGTAACAATACAAATAAAAACCATTTACTTCAATGCGTGAATGATCGCAAGATATCCTTGAAGCTCGAGCATTTGGAAAATTCCTACAAAGTAAGTTAAGTCAACTGGCTAGCGTTCTGTATTATAATAAAAAAGAAAACCGAATATCAAAGTGATTCACGGCGAAGTATCGACAATTCTACCTTGGTGCTGGTTTAGAAAGAACCAAAGCTGAGAAAGAAAGTGGAACAGTTTTCATCTGGTATCCAAACAAACATTTCTATTGTGGCGGGAAGCAAAACGCTTATAAATTGTGGAAATGGGTTCGATATAGTTGGCCCAGCATGTTGTTTCTGTCCAATTTGAGTTTTTATTTGGGCCTAAATTTAGTGCATATTTTGAACTACTTTTTAACTTTATTTTATTTTATTTTATTTTAAATAATTTAAAAAATTTTTTACAGAATTTTTAAAATTTTTTAGTTAAAAAATAGAACTTATTTAAAAAAAAATTTAAAATATTATTTGGTTAAAAAATTTTATTTTGTAATAACTCTAGAACATCTCCATAACTACCTACGTAAAAAGCTAAGGATTTGTTTACTTCGCCGCAAGTGACTACGAAGTTAGCTTTGGTTCATTACAATTGGGAGCGTTTGTCATTGCTTTCTTCAAACATAGTTTTTTAATTTTTAATTTTATATTTTTAATATATTTTTTATAAATATTTTAAAATAATAAAAAATTCAATTTTCTTTTTGATCTTTTTGTTGATTTTGTTTATTATTGTTCTTTTCGAAAGAGATAAAAGTAAGAATTAATGAATCGTAAACAATTAAATTAATAGAAATAAAAAATTTATTTAAGAATTTAGAAAATAAAAAAAATTTCATAGTAAGATTTTTTATTACTTATTTTATTATATTTTAATCAAAAAATAAAACTTATTTTTTAAAAAAATAAAAATATTTTTTATTTAAAAAAACATTATTTGAAAAATACTCTCAAATGTCATTGCCAGTTTGTTAAAAGAGCTTAGATTGAGATGAGATACTGAACTTGAATCAGTCAGTACTCACATGTTAATCTCAATCATTCAAGAAACAACAGTAATGTGTATGTCAAATAAGGAGGTCTTGTTCAAGCATAGATGGAAAATTGAGGGAGAAAAGATGCGAAGCAATTCCTTTTAGGTAACGAGTCTTAACAAATCAAAGAGGGCAGAGAAAAGACATCTTATCTTCTTCTTCATCACTTGCTCATTTTACTTACCCTCAAATGCAACAAAACAAAACAAAAAAACCAAATAGCAAACAACAGTACTATACTATTACTTCACAACAAACCAAAACACAAAAGAAAGATGGACAGATCTTTTCTTCCATGATCATAACAAGACAATTGCATATCTCCATTGGCATAATAAACTTTTAATATTTGTTGCCATAAACACACAATACTTGAATCACATGCATGCAACTTTCCTTTACTTTGCAGCTTTGACCCTTCCTTCCATCACAGCTCCAAGACCACATCTACAATGTTCAATCGTCAGAACAAACTTTCGTGATCAGACAAAAATATAATAGTATAGGTTTCCATTTGAGCAATATATATAATATATAAAAAAAAGATATAGGCACTTCCGCACTCTTTTAATGCAGCCATCTGATCAACTAATCCGACATGATTCATACAATATTTTTAAAAAGTTAAACCGAGTTTGCTCTTTGCATCCGCAATTTTTTAATTGAATTACAGTTATCAGATCAAACGATCGGACGACTGAATTAGAAAAGTGCGGAAGTGCGTATATAAGAGAGTGCATGTTATTTTCTCTCTCTATATATAGTGAAAGTTTAGGGTACGTAAATGACTTACATTCTGAATCAGTTTTGATCCACTGGCCACAGTTGTTGACGGTTGGACCGCCGTGCTCAACTGAATCATTCAAGGATGGCTTAGAATGAGTTCTGTAGATCAACTGAAACTTTTGATTCCTGCAGGTGTTGTTTGTAGGACTCATGGATTCAACAAGCTTCTTGGTGACTATACCTTCATTGTAACTAACAGGTTTGTTATTGTTATTATTCTTGTTTTTCGAATTTCTTGAGGATTTTTTCTTCGCTTCCAAACAGCTCTCGGGATGAACTTTGCGGTAAAATATCTGAAGAATCTGTAAATAAAAAGAAAAAATATCTTCCCATAAATTTACATCTTAAATTGTCGCAATTCAATTAAGCAAATTTGCGGTACTTAATTTAACCATCAGTTCTTGAATTACAAGAACGAAGGCTTGAACCTAATTAGACATTTTTGGGTATATATATACAGCCATCTTCAGTTGAAGCGTGAAAAAATTAATTTGCATGAACTCTCGAATCATGAAGAAATAAACATGAATTTATATGCTCTTATACTATTTTGAAAGTCTAACTCTTTAATTCAAACTTTTAAAGCAAATAGTAGAATTGCCCACTATCTTTAAAAAAATATCAATCAGCAATTAATCACTATTCGTGATGATTTATACATATGTAAATTATTTTTGATTCAGTTTTGAATGAGATTCTGAATCTGTTCCAATCTATTAATATAAAGTAATTGTGCACTTATTTGTGAAAAATTTATATATAAAAAGCATATATAAATTTGTTCTTAAACTTTTGCACAACATATTGATTATAATTAGATTTTTACATGTACAAATTGATCCTTTTATACCTAAATTTACTTCATACCTTACAGTTGAATATTATGTTCTTATAGCATGCCAATTTTATCATTTTTTTTCAATGTTCAGAATAACTCCCAAAATACATTTTAAACAAATTAGTTCAATCTTAAACAAATTGTTAAAATAAAATCCTATATGCCACCGTATACATATTGTATAGTTAATAAAAATTGAGGCCTCAAACTTCAATTTGACAAAGTAGGGCTTGTTTACACATTAGGAAGTTACTGAAAAGTGAGCTTTCCAAAAATAATTATAAAAAAATTTTTGATAGTAAATTTATAAAAATAAATATAAAAAATTTATCTGTAGGTAAACTTTTTATGGAAGAAAGTAGTTTAAAGGTAAAATAAAACACACTCTTACTACGATCTTTTAACTCTGGTGAGCTTGTTAGAGTGCATTCACTTAATTAAAAAGTGAATGTATAAAAAATAAATTATCATAAATAATACTGTTATAAATGATTTTTTTATATTTTGTAAGAATAAAAAAGAGCTGAAAGATTTTTAAGTTGCGATTTTTTACACACGAAAATCACTCTTTTCCTACTAAAAATTATTTCTAATTTATTTTTTATTAAAAAGTATAAAAAATTATTTTTAAGTTATTCTTTAATATAAAAAAACATATTTTTAAAATCAAAAGATCGCAACCTTATGTTTTTTGACGTAGCTAGAGTGAGTTTTTAATAAAAACATAATGAAGGATGAGAAGAACGCATGTTTATTTCTATACTTAAAACTTCCGGCATAACAAAAATAAAAAAATACATACATAAAAAATAAAGAATTTTTCTACAGTAGTAAATTTATGAATTATGAATTGCTGCCAAACTATTAACAAAAAGTATTTATAAACTAACAGAGCAAATTTTCAGTCCAAGACCAGACATGAATATTTTAGTATAACCAATCCGTAAGTCCACATATCCCTTTTATGAGTTATTATGCATCTTCTTTTGCAAACCCTTTTGTGCGTGTATGCTATATGGTTATTTTATATGTATGTCATATTAGTCGTAATAAAATAAAAATTTTAATCTAATATTGATTTTCATCCGCTGGAAATGCGTCACTATTAAAACTTTTATCAGCTTTTTTAAAATATAAGTAAGAATTAAATAAAATTTTAAAAAAATAAAATTGTAAGAGAAGTACTTGCACTGACCTTATTCAACTTGGCCTTCTTGCCAGCAGAACTTTCTCCATCGTCACCGTCGCCATTTGCATTGCTGCCGGTGATCTTCTTCTTCGACGAGGACGACCCACGATGTTTGATTTTATTTTTACTTTTCTTTTTCAGCAACCCTCCAAGATCCACATCTTCTTCTTTTATTTTCATCTCCTCCCATTCTCTGCTTCTCATGAACAGCTCTCCCAGTGAAGCTCTATGCTCTCTCCTCTCAGAATCCGTTACTACCGGAGACCCAAACAGATATTCCTGCAACGGGCATTTGTTGCCTTCGCCGGCCGGCAAAGTATTCGCTGCTGTTGCGACAACATGATCTTGGCTTTGTTGCTGATGATCAGTTTCAGTAACCAATGCCTTCTCTAGTTCTGCACTTACAGCAATGAGTTCATCTACTGTCATCGTCTCTTCTTGTTTCCCAGTGATCGTTTCGATTACTGAAACTTCGCTTTCGAGTTCATCTTGTTCACCTTCTTCTTCTTCTTCATTGATTGAAGTGAACCCAAGAGTTCCAATTGAGAGGAACGCTCCGTCGAAGATGAACGGTTCAACGGTACCGTCTCTGTGTACATTGATAAATTTTTCTCCGTTTTCGAAAGGTGTCGTAGGAGAAGTAGTGCTGTAGCATTGTCTGTAGTCTTCCGGCGAACCACGGCAACCAGATAAACAGTTGCAACTATTTCCTGTTCCTGCCAACGGAAAAAAGATAAATAAAATAACAAAAATTGTCATGCATTCCATTTATATGTATATATACATATACCTCGGCTGCCATTGTCGATGAAGCCTTCCCCGGAACTATTCTGCCGGAACTTTCTATGTATCCAACCACACAACTGCAACAGAAAAACACATCAAATTAAAAAAATCTTGATCTCGTCAATGTAAGTACATATTTTAACAAAAGAATAATGCAAATTGAAAGAAGCGTGTAGCTGATTAACTGATCACCTTCATCGTGTTATAATGAGTAGTTGAGACCTAATAATAAGAGAAGAACATTGAGAAATAGGGTTATATGAAATCTGTGTGTGTGTGTGTGTGGAGAGTTCTTTGGGTTTGTGTGTAGAAGTACTGAATTGTATATCTTTGTACAATGATGAGTTAATAGTTGTTTGGAAATAGTTGTTTTTTGTTGCAAAGAGTGTTGAGATTAAATAATGAGTTAGATTAGTTCCACATAAATAAAAACACAATATTAAATATGGTTTATATACTAAAAAGTTTTTAAACTTATTAGTTTAAGCTTTTAATTTGAATTTAATTTTTAATATATGAACCGAACCGTTGAGTAAAATTCTTATACTTCTTCGCTATTGTTATCTCTCCAGTAAATGCATCAAAACTGATGGTCGCAATATCCGGATTATGAGGTATCTAATCTTTAAAAGAGATTATTGAGTATAAAAAATAAATTAGATTAGTTCTATATAGATAAAAAAATAAAATAAAATATATTTTATATACTAGAAAGGTTCTAAAGCTATTAGTTTAAAATTTTTGAGTTACATTAAACTTTCAGTAAAAATTTTATGTTGGATCGGTTTCTCTATTGCTGTATCTTTCCAGTAAAGTCCTAAAGGGAAACATTGAGTAGCAACCAACAACAAAAATTGGGTTTGCATTACTGTAAATTGACAATAATGTCTCATCATTACAACTGTATACATGTGGGGGTTCTTTCATTAGATTAAACCATTTCATTCTTGAAAATCTAGACAAGGGCTGAGGAACCTCGCCTGAATTGGCCCTGCACGATGACTTAGATTCCTAATCAATTATTCTTAACTTTTTTTTTGAAGTACTTAACAAGTTCTTCAAAATTGACCCAACACAAGTACCCAAAAATTCAGCTAGATTGACTTTTATTTATTTATTTTTTTTATTTTGACTACATAAATATATTATATGTTATAAAATGTTTATATTATAAATTTTTCAAAATAAAAAAAAATGTACTTTTACAAAATCTCAATTAATTTTTTTGTTTTAATCACTTTCAAATGATCCCCATAATGAAACAAGGAACAAGTAATATAGAAGTATGCGTGCATTCTAAACTCTCCCCTTAGCTAGGTAGAATATTTAATATACATCATTAACATGCACAAAAACAAATTTTGTTGGCCCTATATCAATATGAGATATAAATAGATAGATGTCTTTGTTGGTTGATCGTTACTGTATATGCTTATCTCTTTATAACTAATAAGCCATAATAATAATTAAGTAAACTAAAGTTCATTGTAGGAACTATTCATGATCATGTTGATTCAAGTTATGAAGAGCTTTTTCAATGATAAGGGTTACCCACATTGCGTACGAGTACTAATAATCATAATCATAACCATTAATCATGAAAAGATGAATAGAAGTTTTCAAGCTTGAAAAGTGCCAAAATTGCTGCCTACATAAACTTTGCGGAGCCGTACGTATCTCATGGTTTATACTACCCATTCGAGGATATATACACACTCCCCTTTATCCAAACCTTGCACTCCCTCTTATAACCGTCCGATTCAAACGACTGGATGGTTAGAATTCTATTCGCAATTTTGAAAAAAAAACTAACATATTTATCTTCTACACTATAGATTGGGTCTCAAAAAGTAAAATAATTGATCAAGTATTTAAGAATTAGCATTACATATAAATAAATATTCATGCCAAAATCCAATCAATATAGAATTACTAAGAATGTGAATTTTTAAGCCCATCAAGACATAGCTTACTTGATCTAATCTAAAACAAATTATTGTCTCACTCCAAGTTGGATAGCTCGTTCTTTATTTAAGTCTCTTCAAGCACTATTTTTAAATCTCTCTGCTACTAATTCAGATCTAATCTAACTCAGAATCACACTCAACCTATAAGATTTTTATTAAATTTTGACCGTCGGACAATTTGATCAAACAATTTGTTACAGAGTGCGATGAGTGTATATAAAGAAGAAAGAGTGTATATCTTCTCCTGTATACTATATTCAAATATTAACAATTTGTTGTGTTTATCATGATTTTGTATTCTGAGATTTCTAGCAAATTCAAGGGTATCTCTGTAGGTACCGTTAGATATGTTAGAAATGCTTGGAAACGCTATCATAATAGTTACTGAATCAGGTCCGATCATAACATAGAGTGCCGAATCATGTCCAAATTACTTAGTTTCATTCTGAATCATCAAAGTCAATGTGTCGGAGTTTTCACTTTGGATCAAGAATGTTTTGTCAAATGGTGCCTGAGCCAACTACACATGCCACCTTGGAACCAAGAAGAAAAAGGGAAAAGATAGGATTACTGCATGCATTATTTATGAAAATAGTTAGTTTGTTATTGATTAAGACAACTTGTTTTTGTTTTCATGTACATATAAAGAAGCTCCACAATAGGAACATATATATAAAACCATGCACATATGTGAATTTAGAAACGCCCAAGACTAACTTGCAAACAACTTTGGTCGAGATTTGACACATCTTCATTACTTCAAAGAGTTGCTTGTGAAGTTTCACCAAATCCTTACGACTTGAAACAGCACTTCAATCAACAAGGCTTTCAATTAATGATCAATAGTTGCTATCCATCTGCAATAGAAGGCTTCATCTTTATTTATCTACAAAAGAAGTGATATAAACAAAACAACGTGGTCCAAAAGAAGGCAAAGACAATTAAGAAACTACGAGAAGCATAATTAGAAAAACTACCCATACCGCTTCTAAGAAGCACATAGTTAAACAATGGACTGTTTAGCCAATTCCGAACATGTAAACAAACACAAAGTTCTTCGAGAGATAAGGTCTACAATTAATTGGACCCAATTTAATTAGCATTAATTGTACGTGTAGCATTTTGTCAACATTTCCTAACAGGATTAATTAGTTATGTAAGGATTAATTAGCTTATTATATGTTGCTGAATGAAACCAAAATTTCATGTACGGTTTTGAATCTTTATTCTATGCTCAAAACTCCCTGATTCCAGCAGTTCCGGCTGCAGCCGTCGTACGTACCTGAGGTAAAATATATTGAGAGTATAATGCTTTCATACAGCAAGAGAATATTTTTCTGGTGTAGAAAGTTTCAAATTTCAGAATAATCATCTACTTTAAAAAAGAATCGAAGAATTTCTTGTACCTAACCCTAATGATTTTTCACAAAAATGGTGACGAAATAAGAAGCCCCATCAAGCTAGTGATGCTTTTGTACTCTAGTGGAATGAAACCTTATTATTGTTGTCCAAACTGTTGTCTTGATAAATCTTAACATTAGTTCTTATTGGGTATTTCTTGTCTATATCATTTTTTTAAGCTTGTCATTCCATATAAATAATCTTCTGAAATTTTGCGAGTAAAGTGAAGAAGACACCGGAGGGGAAAGGACAGCCTCCGACAGAGAAGTGTCGGTAAACTTTATAATAACAAATTGAATTAAAAATATATAAAGAATGTATTATTTATTAATATATAGTGAGTGACTATATAAAACTATATATATATATATAAAATAAAGCTAATTATATAAAGTCAAACTTTTTTTTCTTCTACTGTAAAGTTAAACGAATTGTTGGTTTACATTTTAATGGAAAAAGTTCAAAGCTTTATTGAGATATTATAAAGATGAGAGATAACTGGGTGGTTCGAATGAAGAGCGAACGATATAGTGATAATGAGCCGTCCGATCAAATTATCGGATGGACACAACTTGTTCTGACTTATTAGAAAAATAATGCAGTTAGTTTCTGTTGCGCTAGTTTCTTAATCATGATAGTTTTATTAAACAAACGGGTAGTGCTTACTGTATTCTATACCCCTATGCAGGTAATTATATTTTTATACAAAAATTTCTTAAAAACTTATCGCGAACATGGAATATAATTCAATGGATAAAAATATAACTACTGATGAAGCTATATGTTGGTCGAGAAAATGCTATTCTTTTCTAGCGAAAGATTCGAACTGAATCTCCCAAATCGATCAAATTTTTTTTAATTTGGAGCACAAGTTAATCTGAATGTGCAAATTAATTCAAAATTTTATCGACGGATCAATTAAACAATCGTCGAATTGTTCGAACGGGTCAATTTAAAAATGAAATAAATACAAATTACGCATTGCTCAATCTTTCGATCCTTGATATCAACAAAAAGAGGATAATGCATGCAAACCTATTGATGAAATTCTTTACATTCTAGCTGCCGCCGCAAAGCATGACGGCTCAAAATGCCATTTGTTCAATCGGCGCGACTATTTACAAAAAGAGGAACAAGTTGATTGAACCCAAACCTTGCTGGGTGTTTAAATGGATAACTGATATTTTGTTTATCGGCCACTAGAGAAGTGGGTTGGGCCGAGCTTGCTTAGTTTCAGCCTGCAATTGGATAGCTAGACACCCATTTTCACAATATGAAGGAGCTCAATAAAACATGGGCCTAAACTTCAAAACCCAGCCCAACAGAAGTATATCTGCCACTGCTCGAATGTATATACATATACTCCAGTATAGAATAGTACCACTTGGTATTCATATGTTCCTACCTAATCTAGTCTTGAAATATATGATCTTTTAGTGGTCTTGTTCTGCAAAACCAACCTATACTCTTCTATGTACTTGAACTATACTTTTTTAAATACCTGGTTCTGTCATGTAATATCTATTAGATATACGTACTTACATTTCCTAGAAATCCTATCCTATTCACGACCAATTTTTTTGAAACACCTACCAACATTATAAAATAATTTAAAGATCTACAACAGTCATAATCAATTTGAATCAACGAACACCAGCACAGAGCAATTAAAAGAATTGGGACCCCAACTACACAGACAAACGGTGTCTGACGGCAGGTGGGAGCCCAATAACGGCCCACTTTGATCCGTACTCTTCTTCAAATCTTGAACCGATTGAGAGAATCTGAGATGCAGAACGAAAACATAAATAACAGAAACAAAGAGATAGGTCATTTACTTCAAAGCCTTTCTTTCTGAGCGACTGGATAAGATAGTAGTAGCAGCAGCAGGAGAATTAGGTGCTGTTTGGCTTGGCTATAATTTTTAACTATTTTTTATTAATTTTATAAAATGTTTATTAAAAACTTAATAAAGTAACAAAAATTTTACATAATCAAATATTATTATTTTTTTATATAATAGAAATAAAGTTTTTAAATACTTTTTATTTAAAAAATTTTTTTTAAAGTATTTCTAGATACTCTCTTAATTGATTAATATATTGTTTTGTCCATAGGTCTGTCTCTGAGTAGAGCAACTGGGAATGGCACTATAAGGACAATAATAGCGACTCTGTCGTTTCGCTATGCTTCAGAATGGCAGCCAGTTAGACATATACAGAATTCACGACACTGACCCCAATCCTAATTCGATTACATTCAATCTATAACGACCTCGAACATTTTCGGTGATTGCGCAGATCAGATAAACCTACACCACGAAGTTTCTAATTAGGTTATTCTTGTGATTGATTTTATAAAAACAGAAAATTGAAACAATTTTTTTTAATTTTATATTAAAAAATAATAGAATATTATTATATAAAAAAAGTTATATTTTTTAAATTTATTTTAAAATTTTATAAAATACTATAAAATAGTTATTAATAAAAATAAAATAAAATTTGAATGAAAATGAATTAAACAGCACCATAGAAATACAATCCTAAGCTGAATGATTGTATTGTCCAAGAAGTGCTTTTCATTTTCATTTTGCAAGAAGTGTTCAAATCAAGCTTCAACCTGTCCGTCTTCGCCATGGAAGTTTTCGAACTTTTACCGGTTGCTCTCCAAACTTTACCAAAAACGCATTTTAAGGACATTCAACTCCTGTAGAAAACACTCGCTTCCTATAGAAAAATATGTTTATTTGTCCAAATAAGCAGCTTATAATCGCCGCATAAAATATTTAAATATATGTTTAATTTTTCATAATAAATCGCTTATTTCTTTTTTTTCTTAATATTATGAATCGTAGTTTTCAAAATAAATAGCTTCTTCATGATATTATTTTTTGAAAAAATTAAAAATATCTCTACTTTAAAAAGTTCTTTTCCTCCAAAAAATTAAAAATTACGTTCGCAATCTAATTAATTATTCATTATAAATAACTACAAATATATTATATATTAAACTTAATTCAAAGTCTTTATAAATTAACATTAAATATATTTAGAAATGACTTATATTTAAAAAGTAAAACATAAATTATAAATTGAAAAAATATACGAGTTTAACAAATACATCACTTACTTTCAGTTTTTCATATTCCCTTTAAATTTATGAAGTTCTTTTTTTACCAAACAATATCTTCAGCTTTATAAATAAATAAAGTAATTACATCTAAACACACTCCAAACTTGTCTTAGCAATAAAACTGAACTCCGTATTTCAATAAATATTTAACTTAAATGAATTCAAACATGCTCATAAGCTTATAAACCACGTTTAGAATCTGCGTCTCTCGCTCAATGTCAATATGGATAGCCACTGCCTTAAACATGCAAGGGATCATCATATTTAAAAAAACACGACACCAATGATCTCGCCGTCAGTTTTAGATTCTACTACTCCAACCGAGCTAATTAATACAACTATTAACTTCCTTAAACACAGAAGCCAGAGATTCCCGAAACATAAATAACATACGTTGTTTCAGATCAATTGAAGCAGACAGAAAAACTAAGCTAAGCAAATCGTACATTTAAAAGATTGAAAAAAGATTGGACAGACGTTTCAGGTCAAAGAAATCTTGGCAGTAATCGAGCTATTGCGGATCTGCTCCTTATTTAAAAGCTGAACTACTTGATCACTACTATAATAAACAAGGGAAAAAAAATTGTTCCCAGAACTATTTAATATCAGAAAAGACGTAAACACAAAAGCCATATAACATTCACCAGCAGTAAAATGTTGAAGAATAGATAAGCACAAAAAATCAAACCATAAGTCAAAGTAACTCAACAGTCTATATTAGCACAACAAATAAAATCCAAATTCAAAGTAATTCGACAGTCACAGAGTTCTACCACATTAATTAAATACCAAAAATGAGTATGAACAATGAGAGCACATGGGTAGAAGTCTGTGATTGCATTTTATTAATAGACCACTGACATCGATTTTGATAAAAGTACTTATCATATAGAGGATCTTGGAATTCACCAGATGCACACGAAGATAGAGAAGACGAATCTCCAAAATCAATTTGCAAGCATGAGTATAAACGTCTAACACAAACGTTTTTTAGCTATCGAGAAAAAAAAAGCCACAAAAAACTTATCAGCAAATAGCAATGCAACTCTCTTTAGGCAGTAACCAAAGAAAGGACAACCAAAATCTCACAATCCACAGCCAGTAATTGTTGCCAGCAAGAATAAATGAAACCACCAGATCGTCAGGAAAAAATTTCACTACCAATATAGGCTGAAAACAGCTGAGTCTCAATTAACCAACCCAAAATCACACCTGTGGGATGAGAAAACCAAACAAATACACAGGTCAAACTGTCACAAATTGATTAGTGGCTCCTATATAAAATTACCAGTTGCCTAAGATTTCAACAGTGTACCAAAATTGACATCACTCCTTAAGACCAACAATCTCACTATCAACTTACAACACTACGTTAAACCAAGTGGATAAGACGACTTGAACTAAATGAATGCGATTTTTGAACAATTCTATATTGACTCTCCAATTCCAAATATACTACCAGGTTACCACCTAACCACGATGTCCCTGATATCCATATAAAGATTGCAGTTTCTTGACAATGATGCCAACACAACCAAACGGTCCAATCATCAGACAACAGTCCTGATGAAGCTAAACTAAGCATAACTTTGTTTCATCTAGCCTACATATATCAAACATATTCAACATAGACCAATTCGAAAGAGTTATATTTCAGTTGAAGAACAATTCAAGGGCTAAAAGGAGAAAATAGCTAAGAGAGAAACTTGCCTTAGCATCAAAGGCAACTTCAGGAATAGAACCTTAAATCAACATAAATGATTCTTTTTTTGAACTCCTTGTCCAATTACTCTTTCTAGTCCCCCACATCAAACCTGAATGCTATACCTTATAAATAAATCCTGAAATCAATGTCACAACTCCATCACTCAGGATTCCAAATTCTCAAGTTAACACTTAGCAAAAGACTAGCGGACCTAATCCTTTTGGTATCTCATCTTTGAAATCACTCCACAAGAACAAATATGATGCCAACCATTCCAAACCTCTAACCAATCCAATCCATAAATAGCCCCACCACCATCACCAGAGAACTATGCTCACAATCAGAAACGCAAGAGTAATTTTCACAAACACAACTCGCTAAGAGATACAAGCATCTACCTTCTATCCAAAAAAGTAAAGCAGCATATACCTAATAAGATGCTATGCAAAACATATAACTTACACAATGTCTAATGTACAAGATAACCCCCAACCCACTTTCTACACCTTTTGTCAAAAACGAAGATCCAAAAAAGAAAATTTTCCGCTTGGTTTTCTTACTTAATCCCTAAGCAACATAGCGAAACGAACATCCGGTGAAAGGTTATATTCTCCGGCGAGAACCAAAAGCACCGGAAAAAAAAAACCATAAAAAAAAAAAACCAATTTCAAAAGAACTATCTAATTCACAACCCAAAAAAAAGAAAAAAAACGGGGCAGGAAATTAAATACTCAAGATGGACAGGTTTTTTTTTCTCGTTGTTTTTTGGAAGAAAAAGAACGCATAGAAGCCTTCAATATTTCTCCTTTTTTTCAATTTTTTGGGGAAATTGTTATTGGGGAAATTTTTCACATTCCTTTCTTTCATGTCATTTCTTTTCTCACCAGTTCAGTCACACGGTCGGACTCCAAAGACTCCAGAGACGGGTGTTCAGAATCCCGATCACATCCGGCCAGCGCCGCTTATCTCCGGTGATCCCGGGCGGCGTCTCTCCCGGCTCCACAACTTCGTCATTCTTGTTCATCTCGACCACCTCCACCTTCTCGCCAACTTCCTCATCTTCCTTTTTCACGATCTCCAGAGGATTGATTTCTCCGGCAGTGGTAGTTCCCACAGCAGCAGCAGTAGCAGTAGAATCGATTTCTTCAGATTCAGCAGCTTTCTGCTTCAGTTTCTTCTCCTTAACCGAGATGTTGCTGTTGTTCTTCTCGCGACGGTCACGGCGGCGGCGGTCGCGGTGATTAGATTCTTCAGAAGTTGTAAGATGTTCTTCAAAAGCTTCAATTGCCTGGTGAATAACTTCGCGATTAGACGAGCTATCCCAACGAGACCAGAAACTAGTATAACAATCAAAGCAGCCGCAATCAAACATCGGACGGTGTCGATCACCACCAGCAGCAATCACCGACGGCTTTGATGCTGCGATTCTACTGCGGCGATCAGTTGCAGTGGTGTTGAGTGAGCGAGTAATTAGATAAGCGAGAACTTCTTTGTCTTCAGCAGCGAGAACGACGGTGAGGACGAGGATTGCAGCTGGTAAGATTCGAAGCACGGCGAGAACATCTCCGCTCGATGAAACTGGTCCCGCCGGCGATGGATGAATCCGGCCCTTTTTCTGGTACAGATTCTTCATCTCTCCTGAAAACCCTAGCTAGCTTTCTTTGCTTCTGCAGTAGAAGAAATTGAAAAAGAAGAAAAAGTAGAGAGAGAGGGTTTAAAGATTCATTAGAGAGAGAAAGAAAGAGGAAGCTTTTGTTGTCCTCTGAAGCAGAGCCACGCCAGAGAACCCGCGGCGAGCACTAGAGTGACCGGCTACAACCGGTAAACTATTATGATAAAACAAATATGGCAACTATTGTAATGTTATTTCGTATTATGCAGTTTAATTCAACGAAAAGAATTTGCAGCAATAATCCATTAACTATAACGTTCTGTAAACGACAATAATACCCTTCCCTAGGAGAAGTTTCTTTGGATAATTTAGGATAGTTGGAGGATTATGTTGTAAATTCATTTTTTGATATTAACATAGGGAGCTGGTAATGATATTAACGGCGTGTTTATTTAGGAGGTAAAGTGAGCAAATTTGAATTTTTAAAAAGTGTATTTAAAGATTAATTAAAAATTAAAAATATTTAAATAAATTTTTTATATTAATAATAAGTTTTATATTAAATTTAAAATAAACTTTTTTGATAAAAAAATTTTATATTAATTTATTTGTTTATATTGTATTAAGCTTCTATATAATTAATAGTTGGATTCATAGGCGAGCTACCGTGAAATTTTAAAGATGATTTTTGTTCAAAACTGCTAACATTTGAGATTTTTTTGAAGTTATAATTTGATGACCGATAATAATTATTTATTTAAATATTAATATTATAAAATTTTATATATTATCGATGTTGATAGCTAAGAATGCTAGACAAATTATGAATTTAACGAGCGGCCATTTTATTAATTAGATATTAACTTTATATATACACTAATACATTTGCAATCATACTGTAATTTGATTTATTAGAATTTGATTAATCTTATTTATTATATCTTTTTTAACCTATTAGAGTTTGATAGATAATAATAAAATTAATTTGTCATTGCAAATCTTTAAATCTAATATTGGAAGTGTTTAAAGATTTATTTAAATCAATAGTTGGCAGTAAGCTAATGCAAATATTAATATAAATATTTCTAATGCATCATAAATAAAATTAAAAATTATTATTTTTTATAATTTTGAAATAATAAAAATTTATAGATCTTCATATTACAAAAACTTTTTGTATCACTATTTATTATTCATATTACAAAGACATGTCACTCCCTTTTAAGGAGTTTACGGCGTGTTTATCAATCCCAAACTTACTTTTTTTTAAACTTATTTTTAATATAAATTATATATAAAAATTAAAATAAAATTTTTTTAGTAATTTTTTTTAAAAAATTAATTTTAAAACTTACTATAAATATTAAATTAATATATAATTTTATTTATTATTAAATATTTTTAATTTTTAAATTAATTTTTAAAAAATTCACTTTATTTACTTTATTATGAAGATAAATACGCCCTTAAAAGACGAAACTAAATCACTGGTCCTTTTTAAATTTTTATTATTTTTTCTTTGAATTCGAGCAGGTTTTTCAAAATGGTCCAACTCAAAACTGTCACCCGGCAAATTCTCAACTCTTTCTACGGAGTGTGACGCCAAATTTATACCCTACTTCAAAATTTTCTAAACTTATTATTATCATTAAACTTTTTAATAATTTATGACTGACATTTAAACGGATATAGCACTGACATGGAAATAATAATAACCGTAATGTTTAAGGTGGCAAATAAAAATATTTTTTGTTTAAAAAAATTATTTCAAAAACTCCTATTGCATTTCTGTTTAATTGTTTTGGGAAGAAAACGTTTTTGTTGTAATACTCCATTCATTCGGTTTCGAATAGGATTTCATTTGAATTGTCTTGAAGCATTCGTTAAAAATTTTGTTAAATATTTGAAAAGCTCGATTAAATTTATAGGCTCAAAATAATATTAACGCGAAATCAAATTCGAATAACTTTTCAGGTACTCGCTAAAGTTTTGAATATTTCAATGAATATGTCAATGTCAGGAACGATATGTAATGCCCATGTTACGATCACTCTCTTCTATAAAATATAACAATATGGCGATTGTAGATTTATTTTAAGTGAAATTTTGAATCAAAATCTAATCACATAGTTCGCAAAAGAGAGTATAAAACTTAGAACAGAAAAAGTTGAAAAAGAATCAAACGCTCTATTGTTCATCAGATGGCACAAAGAAATGGTTGTAGATAGTTTATTTTATCTTATTTGTTTTACTTTTTGCTTTCTAGAGTGGTATGGCATTTGTTTTCTGTGTAACGCAAAATGTTATTTTGTCATTTCATGTAAAAAGAACAAACTTTCTGAAGTTTTTAAATTGGTATTGCCTTGTTGTTTTATGTAAAACTTTTTCTTTTGTGTGCGTGTGTTTGTACAAACTTTGTTCAGCTTTCGGCAGTTGGCTGGATAGTTAAGAGAGGGAAGAAAAGCAGCGTCTACTGGTTCGTGTTCTGTTCAATGATTGATCCATTAACAGTCATCCTTTCCAAAATTATTCCTTCAATACATATAAACTATAATTATAAAAACCGGACCAAACATTGAATCGAAAAATTGTCCGGATCAACGGATCACGGATTGACCCATCGGGTCAACAGATTGAACCGTTATATTAAAATATTAACGGTAGCACTAACGATTATTATCTTTCTTTGTTAGAAAGCATAAAAGAAAAATAAACTAACAAAAAATATATAGAAAAATAAAAAATATATTTAAATAATAAATTTTAAAAAAAATTTTTTATTTTGAAATAATTTTATTATTTTTCTTACAATTTAATAGAATTAGTAATATAAGAACTTAAAAATCACTAATAATAAATATTTAACTATTTACAAATAAAATATAACAAACTTATTTTTTTGCATTATCACATCCAAATATAAAATCTAAACTACATATTATATTTCAATATAAGCCTACTAATAATTATTTTTGCATTAATATATCATAAATTTAAAATTTTTAAACTTTAATTTAATCCGATTTGATCCGGACGAGCGGGTCGACCGGATCGAGAACGGGTCAAAGCGGATCGGGGCAAATCAATTGCATAACCGATTTTATTACAAACTCGGACCGGCCCGTCTCGACCCGCTCGTCCGGATCAAATCGATAATAAGCGGGTCGGGGTGGTTTTACAACAATGATATAAACTCTATATGAAATTTTAATTGATACTTGGCACTATTTATCATTAATTATTAAAAAAATTCTAATTTTTCAAAAACTTTTTAAAATTAAACAAATTTAGTCATTATAAAATTTTTATTTTATTATTTTTTAAAATAACAATTAAACTTTTTTTAAAAAATAAATAAATTTCTATTTTGAAAACTTTGTACTTCAAATATTCGCTTAGGCTTCTATAACTAGTTTATATAAAATTGGCTTTCTACATTTGCTGCGGAAAATTTTTTGAATTTAAAACGTGATGCAGCTTTCAAAAACCACCCCTTTCATGTGAAATTGCTTATTACAAGAACAAAAGTTCTAAAGAATAGAAGTTACTCCTTAGCAAGATAACACTGATAGAACTTCCTAGCCTAGTTTGGGTAATCCAAATCTTATATCTCGTTGAACATATCTGTGATTTCATATTTTTAAGTTTTTCTTTGAAAATAAAAAAAGCAGATGTTGAACAAATCTAATACTTAAAATTCTGAATCATGCGCGTCAAACACATGACATATAATTGCAAGACATAAAATTTAGACTCCTTTCCGAGATTCATTTCCTTTTCAAAATTTTTTACACAACATAAATAAATCTTTGTATATTATTTTAGGAAACAGACTAAAATCCAGACTCTATGTTATCATAACTAATTCAATAATACAATATGTTATTATCCCCCAAAAACTTTGATTATAAATAAAATCAAAAGCTCCAAAAAGACAAATTATCAAAATGAATGTAGTAACTTCAGCTTTGTAAACGCAACGAAGAAGATCTGAATTGCGAACAAAAAGAAAGGGAAAACTACAAGCTTCCCTCCGTGTTTTAAAATGCACCCGCCACTTCTAAGATAATTCTATACAGCAAAACTGGAGGGAAAAAGAATGACTTGTTATAACACCTTAACAAAAATCAAATAAAAATTTATCTCATGACAAAGATGCCAGAAACTTACCTTTTTCTTTACGACTATAAATTGGAACTTTAGATGTAAGCCACCTGATCCTCAGATTTCATCACTCAAATACACCTCAAACTGAGTCCATATATCAGATTCTTGATCATTAACATATAACTCACAAGAGTAGGGCGACAATGGCAGGAACCTGTAGTTTCTTCATTTGAATATATCAACTATAGTGACAAAAATGGCCAAGAAAATAACTGAGGCCTGAAATAATTGAGGAACATATGCCTATAAGGTGATGAGAGGAACAAGTTATTTAGCTATCTTCTTCACACGCTATGTTCAGAACCTAGTAGCCTGTCTTCCTCCCTCGGGATTTCTTCCATAGAGAGTTCCATGCTCGCCTTTGAAGTCATCTTATTCCATTCATTTTCCACCCTGAAGAAAACCCACTGGAAACGGCGTAAGATCTCCAAAGCCGAGATTGTGAAAACTGTCAGATAGTTATGACGAAGATGAGCTGATAGCTTATATGTCCACGTGCATCTAAGTATTAGGTTACTCGCTATCACCCAATAGTACACCTGCAACCCAGTAAGCAGCATACCTTATATTTACTAATAAGTACGCAGCAGAATAGGCAAGTTCGTCAAAGAAAACGTACCCAAACACGACCATAGAATATGTTTGTGCAAACATGAGGACTCTTGAACTTAAAAATTCGGGACAGAACACTGCAAAGTCAGACTCATAAATTGTCACAAGGAATAGATTTTGTTCTCATCTTCATTAAGAAGCGAACACTTACCTCAGGTCCCAATCACGGGTCAAATCCCAATAGAATGAATATAGTGAGTTAATAACACTAGAAAGAAGCCAGAGAGGGCGATAAAAATTGGTCCACTTCTCCAAAAGGACATGATACTTGAGGGCTGAAAGAAATATAACAGGAACAGCCGTCGAATACTTCAAAGCTGGCAAAAGAAAACAAAAGGATTACAAATTGTAGATTTGTATATACTAAAGAAATTCTTTGAGCATGTTTTACAACAGTCACAGAAACGAAACCCAAAAAGCAGATAGGCACAACTGCACTATATGTCATCTCCTACAAAATATTGTTTTATGACATATAGCACACAGCCAATATCTCCCTTCTATTATTGTAGCTATACAAATGGTGCCCGCATCAAAGCAAAATGATTATCTCGTGTAAATAGCTAATATATGACAACAGTGGAAGTTTGAGTACACTAATGCCCTTTCCACAGAAAGCATCAAACTGAAAATCTTGAATGTAAATCAAGTGAGCCTAAACAATAACTCTTATACTCTTAACAATTTCCTAGATTCACCTCTCCAAAGAGGTTATCCAACACTGTATCTTGGGTTTTCACCTATCAAATCCCTAGATTTTGAGCAATGCAATGTTGTGTTGAATCTTAATGCCAACAAGCACATTTGTAGCAGACATTTCCTATAAAGATATCCATGACAAAATTACAAAGTTTCATAACACAAAACTGGACTCTATCATTCATTAAATTATGGATATGCTTCTCCAATAAAAAGAAGCATAGATATTAGTAAAAGTCAATTTCCAGGTCTACCATTAAATAGAGAAGTCCTCTCCTTTGTGTCCTTGTACTGCCGTAGGCATTGGAATAAGCGACACAAGTAAGGAAAAACGAGCACCATGGGAATTGCAACAGAGTGACTACCACAAATAGAATCAGCTTCAAACCAAGCAATAGTTGCAACCTGCAAACACAGTATAAAGGTCATCCATTAGCGTAAAGAATCTTTGTTACATATTGATATCATCAAGTAAAGCAATGCAAGGGTGTTTAGTTCAGCTTATAGTAGTTCTGAAATTACTTAGAAGAAAACCAAAAAACAAATAGGAATATCCAGTCTATTCTCAATTTGCAAAAGGGCACGGCAGAGATCCCCTTTGGTATTGAGTGACACCGCAGAGACCTTTGATTGATTTGCAATTGGTATTTCATAGATGAATTAATGGATACATCACATTTAAGGCATTCAAAATTCTAATGGTATTTAGAGTTTATGAATAATGGATATTACGATTCTACTTATTTAGCAAGCCTGCTCATGATAGGGAGAAACTTTATTCGACATTCAGAAACTATTGTTCTACTTTATTTGCTAATTTGCATATCCAGAAAGTCTCCCCCCTGACACTACCAAAAAGACTCATAAAAGGCTACCGGACAGACTATTTATTAGCACGAAAGAAAAGGTCACCGATCCGAAATGAATAGTGGAATACAATTTCAGAGTACATTAGATCAATGATACGCTATGTACTACAGTACTAGTACAAGCAAAGAACACAAAAGAAGCTTGGAGACCATGAATTCCATCTATAGAGGCATATTATGACTTCCAAAGATATCTTTGCAGTGGATTATGTTCGAACTCTCAGAACTAACCTGTCGGTTGACCATCCTACAGACTGAACGCTCCAAATCAGAAAAAACCTGCAAGACATTCGAAAAATCTACTTGAATTCCAGGTATGTACATTCAAAACTTTCATAGCATCAGTATTCTGTATTCCAATTAATTAAAACATCAGTAGCTACTTTCTGGAAGAAACTACACCCATTTCTCATGTAAATTACGAATACGCTTCGATTAAGTACAGTCGATAATTCTGAGTAATACATAACAAATATAAAGACATGCATACCTTTGACATAGACGTTAAAATATCAGCGAGAAAAAAATCAGCAAATGTTATTGCCTGCATTAAGCAAGGAACCAATGAGAATATTGAAAGCTTCAAGGAGCACAACAAATGCAAACATGATGCACATCCATATAAGACCCACCCAGATCAAACGTAATACATATCTCCAAAAAAATCTTGTTCTTGCATACTAATTTCCTGATAGTTTACCGAGTGGACTCCCATAAATTACACTACTCAATCACAACCCAAACAACCAACATGATTATTTCATAATCATTTGTTTCCAGACACTTATACGTAAACATTCTTCCAGTAAAACAGAATGCAAAGTAACTCCACTGTCTTCGCCAGATCCAACCTAAAATAAATTGTACCAAAAAACTTTTGGTAGTTTGCTATGAGAACATCAAAATGAGTGGTAGTAGCTGGTCTTACAATGTCTAATAAGCAGTATCAAATAAATATAAACCAATACAAACAGAAAATAAAAGACTACATACCTGTAAAGGAAGTAGTATTCTCCAAAACGTCCTCAACAAGAAATAACGAGATGACAAATAGAAAATATCAAACGGGGAAATGAGAATCATCAGAACAACCACATAAAGGATAACCTGTAATTTTGAAAGAAAGTCTAAGATTGAAACTATGTAGGAGAGAAAAGGGTGTAAATTTTATATAAAACTACGATAACAGTGAAATTTAAAAAGAAAAACAGTGTTCTAATATTGTTACTCTAAAATCAAGTGATAATAACATAACTCTCAGTCAATTGGTGGAGGGGAGTGAAACAAGGAACAATGGCAACTCATCCCACTTTACTGAAATATCCTTCATCAGATCAGAAGGCCTAATTCACTTCGACTAACTTCCTCTTTTTGCCATGGGCAGCATGGATCAGTAACTGGAGGCAGCAATAACGGCTACGGAACGGAAATCCACTAGAGGCACACACTATGTCTATGGGGACAAAAGACAAAATATAGATTCGAGCCCACCCGAGTCCCTTCAAGAAAAGCTCACATCCACCCATCTTCACCTCATATCTAAGGTATCTAGTCTTATATTCAGGTGGAAGCCAGTGCAGGTAAATTATCCTGCAGTTCCTGGTAGTTCTCTAAGACAAGCCCCTCAATGCTCTGACACATTGCTACTTCATTGGAGCTTGTGCTAATTTGCATCTCAATCTAGTCAACCTGATTTGTAAAAGGATTGGGTTTGATCTGGCTCATTCAAGAACAACATTAAAGTCACATTCCATACAGGCAACCAAGAATCGAGCATGAGATATATCTAGAGGTTTTTTAAGGAAAATAAGAGCGCTTAGGAAAGTTTAATATGTATAATCCAGTGCTAGGTTCTGTACACCACCAAAATTCTAATAATCAATAACAGGTTACAATTCAGAAAATACACAAAATAAAAATCAAAATCTAAGTGCACAATGACATGAAAAGAGCAAGATGATACACCGACCGGTTGTGATGCTGCAAGAGATACTTCTCCATGTGAATATAGGTAGAGGTAAGCGGTCATGCTCGTTGGAACAATGATGGTCATCCATGTAGCACACTGATTGAATAAAGAGAAAATTTGAAACACTATCATGTATATTGCATAAAGATATAGAAATGTACTGAACTTTTGAGAAAATCAATATCTCATCATATCTAATTCACATCATGTTTTATGCAAGAAGAATCCAACCAATCAATATCACCGTTTAGAGAAGTCCAATAAACATATAGAATGAATAGAATTTCGAAATTGACTCAATGCCAATGGCATGTCATAGCAAGGAATATGGAATTAGAAAAATGAGCTGGACATTGAAACATTATTTTTGAGCGAGAGGACATGGGTTCCCATGAAAGATAAAAGGTACGTGCAATCAAAGACTAGTTACTCAAAAGTAGTTATTGTTCGACTGCTGAAACCGCATAAATGTTATAAGTTTCATCTGCTATCTATAAGCTTCTTCATTGGATTGAGTGTGTATTTTGAGGAAGACAAATAAATCCTGAACCACCTGAAGGTAGGGTGTCCTTTGGAAACATAGAGGAGTTCAGTTCATAAATTACTGAACTTTAGCTGTAAGAACTATGATATATATACCTGATTGCTTTAATAGATTATTTACTATTTCAACTCATAATCACGTGACTGACAAAGTAAATATAAACTCCTTCAAAAGTAAAATCACTTGTATCCTTTTGTCAAAACTTCATAATTGACATACAACTATATGAGGTCACATAACAAAAGTCGAAATGTGCAAAGCCACAACAAATAAAATATCTCACAAGCAGAGGCATGATTAAAGTGATGAACTCAATAGGATACTCTGAAGATTAAGCAATTCAAAGTTGTTCTGCCTAGAGCTTCCTAAAGCGGTGATCCATAGCTACTATTCTGTGCTTTAAAACAAAAGAAACGATAATCATCTGCTAAAGCCTTCCACTCTTTATCAACCATATGAATACAACAGTTTTGTATATCATGTCAGATAAAGCTTTCTGATAGTCTAAATTGGCTACAACTACAAGCTCTAATCTATCAGTTCCACTGGGTTAAAGACAAAGCACAATGAACCTCACCAGAATACATTTGTCTCCCAGAAAGTAACACAAAAATTAAAAAGAAATAATTTTTTAAGAAATATTAAAATATTTCTAACACAGCCACACAGGATACAACATTGACATAAGTTCCAACTGTCATACACATTTAAATTGATCATGTAGAGAATGCACAGAATACTGATACTAAATGACATGTTTTATAAAATGAGTAATATAAAGATGCAATTTAAGGGCACAAACCTTCCAGATTTCTCTATGTGTAAGATGAGCATGATCAAGATCAAAAATTTTTGCATAATTGACAATTGAATGAGAAAAGACCCATAAATTTACTCCCCAGAGCCAAACCATCAGAGTCTGTCACAATGAAATAACAGCATCGTAACCACCAAAAAGGACAGAAAGTTTTATAACTCATCTTTCATATTGTCATACACTTAAAAAAACAAAATCGATGCAAATGCTACTTACCACAAGTAGAAGAGGATTATAATACAAAAAAGCCTCATAAAGAAACAAATCCCGAAGATCTGCATTCATTCTCATAACAGAATCCCATCCTACCTGCAACTCCGTGAATATTGCTATTTCCCTAAGTAAACCAAATTAGATTTGATTGAAGATGGCACAAAAGCTCGGTGGCAGGAACTGACCTTGCAACAAATAATTCCCCAACCAATAAACAATAGCACCTGAAATATTCAAGTCTGCTGGATGAGTACAAAGAGTTAACTTTTTGAGACAAAAAGAAAAAGTTTACAGAAAACAGACACACGGCTGTCACTTTTATCATGGTATTTGACAGTTGCAAAAGAGTTCATATCATGAGGAGGATTTTGTAATAACTTCAAATGATTCTGCACCAATGTTGATTCTACATGATCCTAAAATTGGCAAGTGCTACTGAAAAAAGTATATAAACTGCCTTTGCGCGCAAACACACACACACCCATACAAGTGAGCAAATCTAAGTATCTAAATCTTAGAAGTCGTAACCATCATGATCAACTTAAAACCATAGGGAGCTACCCAGAGCCTCAAACGGAACTTATAGATTACCTAAATTACCAAAAACACCTACATTTTTGGAACCAAGCCCAAGAAACATATAGCTTTTGTCCATGCCTCATCTCTAATTCAGAACAAAACATTTAGTG
Organism: Acanthochlamys bracteata; assembly: GCA_019914995.1. Lineage (NCBI taxonomy): Eukaryota > Viridiplantae > Streptophyta > Magnoliopsida > Pandanales > Velloziaceae > Acanthochlamys > Acanthochlamys bracteata. Next base: position 9,839,432 of record CM034129.1, on the reverse strand, counting down.
TCGCATTACGCCTTAAGGAACTTGAGCCGAAAAGATGCCTGTCATGGTCAGTTCAGCACACCATACGGCCATCTGCCATATTTTTATAAATTTTTGATAACTACAGGGAAATCATCCTCTATGATCAGCTTCCAAGCAAGAAAATACATAAAGACACGCAAGATGATCTCATACAGTTGTAAAATGACAAGTCAGCTGCAAAAATGTACAATGTAGTCCCCTCTGGATCCAGGAATAGCCACATGAGCCACAGTGGTACCCCCGGGACCGCCCAGATTGGGAATGTTCAAGTGCCAAAAAGAGCCATCAATTGGTAGTTGCTTAGGAAAAAGTGCAAGAAACTATCTTAATTCTAAAATCGATTGAAAAGAAGTAGAACACTGACTGACTTTAAACCTCCACAAGAAAACAGGTGAAGGCATTATTGCGGATGTATGTATTGTGGTACTTCCAGTCTTCATCTCATTCACCTCCGCTGGAATCAAGACTCCCTCTTCGCCACTTGCAAATTCACCAAGACCTGAGATGTAGGAAAACACCATGAAACTTTTTATCTATCCAAATAGAGACCTATGAACTCAAAGCGGGACGTGATGAATTTACTTACCAAGTTCAGATAAAACCTGTTTGCTCCCAGGTCGACGAAGAATTGGACTATTGGTAGAAACAGGAAGAGGAGAACTGAACATAGGTTAAATGAGAGCATGCAATCTCTAATGGCTATGGTCAGCACTAACTATGACCTGCAACAAGGAATCACGTTATGGTCAGTCCTTCCGTTGCTGTGATCTCTACTCTTTGGTTTGCTCTTCCCTCTGTTCACCTCTATCCGGCTTTGACTTCTCCTCTGCTTCTCCGTATCTCCCTTCGTTCTGTTCACCCTTCTCTTTATAGTTCTCCAAATTTCCCTCAGGAATTTCACTCCAAATCAAAATCAAATAGAAAGAAAGAAAAGAAATTCTCCCTCCCTCGGGCTCCCAGATCTAGCGGACCTGATTTTGTACTGATTCCTTGAACGAACTCGATGAATTTCCAGTTGTCCTACTGCTTAGAAATTGCTAACAAGAACATGTGGAAGAGTCCGGCATCGAAAGAATTCTCTCCAAGTATCGTAAAGTTTAGTTTGGAGTGCCTGCTTCGGTTGGTGTTTTTGAGGCAAGTCCCACTCGCAGAAGACTCGTAGATGGTGGTCCGCGCAAGGGAGAAGCCTCTAGGATGAGATTAGGGCTTTAATTGGCTCACATGAGACCATTGCTTGAGAAGGTTATTGGAGTTAATCATTTACTTTGAGTCTCAGCAGAAGTAGTCTACCGAACCTTTTGATGTTGGACCTAATAGATAGAAAAGCAAAATTGACTTAATCATTTATTTTCTTTGCTTCTCCAAATCTTCATTCTTTGCCTAATATACACAAAAGTTAAATATTTAGTTCATAAACACAACAAGTCACATATAAATTACGATAAAAAGATGTGCAATTATTTACTTATTAGTCAGCTAACTATGACCTGCAACAAGAAATCACGTTATCTAGAAGAGTCGCGACATTCATGCTTACTTAGCACAGCAGACTATCAATGTATTTCCTGGACACGTCAACACCATTTCGTTAAGGGATTTCCAAGGCAGTCACTATTATACTTAAGGACGATAATAATTCAAATACCAGTTCATTTTTGGCAGCATCAGGTACGTAATGCAGTTATAAATTCATAGCAGAAGTCTAACTCGTTTCAGGAAAAGATTTCTGAGAGAACCACCCATTCAAATTAAATGTTGGCGTTGCTCCTTGTAAATTTATTCCAGATATTAGCAGGAAGACATTAGTGTGATGAGTGATAACCATTATAAGGTCTTCATATTAAAGATAGCTTGTACATGTTACATAACTATATTCCAGAAATAAGACTGCATCATCCCACTTCTTTAAGTAGTCATAAGCGAACTGCAGTTTATATTAATTGAAAAGAATAGATACATTACTGATCTCTTATCCTTCATCATAGAACCAGAAAAAAGGAGCATTATGAACATAAACTAAGAAACAACAGATATCCAAAGCTCAAAAAGTTTTACACAGAACATACACTGTCAGAACAAAATCAGAATCAGCAGTAAGTGAAACAACACCCCCTCTAAGAAGCAAATTTCTTATGTGCATGAAGTTTGAAGGATAAAATAACAATACACAGGTAAGATTGGAGCATGGTAAGAGAACGTTGGGCTTAATAGTCATGCAATGTGAAGAAACAAAGAGAACAAAATGAGATTTAGGCTATCCCAGGCACTGAAGCAGCATATGAGATAAAAACCTGAACAACTGAGCAGATCCATCTGGTGCCTTACATGTAACAGTTTCCAACGAGATTGATCCAGATCCAAAAAGCCTTGTAACAGTACAAATTAGTGTAACTATACAGATCAACACTCACTATATAGATAATTATTGGAAATGTTCATACAAATCCAACCCAAATGAGATATGCCATTGATGAAAATAGAACACATAAAATAAAGCAATTTTGTGCACGAAATTCCTACACTGAAACTATCCCTTGTATCCTTGACTGATCCTTCCATTATCTTATCGTTAATTCTGTTGAAACTAGCTGAGTGATCCTAGCTTCATTCAAAAGTTCAGTTGCTTTCTTATTATCAAACAACATCACCCTTGTTAAGGAGTTCAAGATAAATGACCTTTTCATCCATCCGCATGTTCTACTGCAAGGCTATTTAAAGGTACACATTTGAAGGAAAAGGGCCTGTCTACAGGTGTTGGAAGTGGTAGACCAATCTAGCACCCAAGGGGCAGACCTAGGCACAAAGAAACACTCAACCTCACAATAATGTAAAGGCATCATTTGACAAATGACCAATAAAGGGAGTTAACCACAAAGTAAAATTAATTTGCCATTATAAGAAGGAAGGTCCTGCTAATAAAATGTATGAACATCATGGCACCTATTGATGACTTGATGAGGTTGTATCAACTGCCATTCAAAAGCTCTTCAAAAATAACATGGAGCTACCATAGTCGAGTTGCTAAAAATGTAAGACTCCTTCTCTATACAATAAGAGAGCTTTTGCTACATATGACATACCAGAATATCGAGCTTCTACCAAATGGCTGATAAAAGAAATTTATATTAAAAATTAAAATAATCCATGCATTTGCTAGGCTGCATAAATGACTTCTAAAAGAAACTTCTCAACAATTAAGATGAGATAATTCAGTGAATTCATGAAAAGGAAAGCCATGTACTATAGATATTTTTTACATCCAGCTATTCTCTATCATTTTACCTGACATTGTCTTCGCAAGCAATACTTTTACATTGTTGGACATGATATGCAACAACAATAATGTATGCCATTGTAGGTGAAAGTAATCACCTCAGGTAGGGCGAATTTAATTAAAATCATTATTGTGAAATAAAGCATATAACAGCTCCCATCTATCTCAAAAATACATGTGTTTAAGAAATTATAATAAATAAACTTAACTTGCTCAAACACTCTCTGCCGCTCCATGACTTGGTCACACTCAATACTTAAACCAGATCTCACTAACAACATTATACACCACTACAACCACATTATTCATCAATACAACCAAAAATCCTAAAACTCATCTCCTTCCTCTCTTTCCAGCTTATATGGCACACAACTATCCCAACTGTAAAGTCCATTAAGTTGGGCATTATAATCAACCAAATTGTATCACAACTAGCCCGAAAGGATTAAAATAGATTTCGAACCATATGACTTGCAATTTGCACTTTAAAACCTATTAACATTTCATAATGATTCTAAAGTTTTTTAAGCATTATAATCCAAGGATTTCCATATATAGGTAAAACTAGTAAAACAAACACCAAAATATCGATACGAAATTTTCCAGGATGAAAGTTGCTAAACACCAAAACACACTACTAGATCCATAATCACGTTACAAATCAACGCCTATTATCGTCATCTTTCTATCTACACAGTTGTTTCTTTCTTCTCTTCACATATCAAGAAAGAGAGAGAGAGTCACCTTAGCAGTTGCGACGGAAGGCAGCAGACTGAGCTGAAAAGGAAGGAAAACTTATCGCCGGAGAATTGTCTCCGGCGGCGAAGAGAGAGAGGAGGGAGAGAGAGAGAGATCTGAGTAGTAAAGAAATGGATCTAGAAATAATGAGAAGAGAGACGCTGTAACTCCTAATACTCGGCTTTACGGATTCAACTACTGTTTATTAACTTGTTATTAAATTATAAGTAGCTAACGGAGCGGTGGCGATATATGAAAAACCCAAATCAAATTTGGTCCATTTAATTAAAATTAAAATTAAAAATTTCAATGTATATAAATATATAAATTATTTAAAATTGCGTCAAATTATTAAATAGATCGATTTGAATTAATTTAAATTTGATCTATCAATCTGAATTGTCATTTTTCGAATAAATAATATTTAATTATTTTTTCGTATATTAAAATATTAATAATAAAAATAATTTATAATAATAATTTATAAATTATAAAATTATAAAATATTTATAATTAATTATTATTTTTATTTTTATAAAATAATATAGAATTAAAATTTAAAAATTATAATTATTAAATAGATCGATTCGAATTTGATCCAATTATTAATAAATTATATTATGATTGATAATTTTGACATATATAAATTTATAAATTAAATTAATATTGAACAAATTTAATTTTATTATTTAAATAAATTAATTCGAAATTAATTTATTAATTTAAATTGTCATCTCAATTTAAGAGGGCGCTTTGGAGTGCATCCGTTTTTATTTGGGAACACCGGACCGGTAATATAATTATGGAAACTAATTATCGTGAGCGCTACTGATATATCAATATATGTATCCTAACAATGAGCAAATTTGTATGGATATTTAGTATTTGCGTTTTACTTAATAATTTGAAAATTAAATTATACAACTGTTGCAAGATTGGCATTTTCTTTCCACCACAACTCCGTGATCGTAATGGAAGCGAATCCATTTGTTGTTGTTAGCTGCTGCAGCATCAGTTTTAACCACCAGTATACACTGCCCACTCTACTGCAGTCTGCATCCAATTTCATATTCAAAAACTGAATTATTTGCGCTACTAATATTGCACACTAGACGAGCTTAAGAAATTGTGTATAGGATATGTTCGAAAATTTATTAGATTATTTGATTTCTATACCAAACATTTGTAAATTTTCTTTTGTTAGCAAGAGATAGGAGTCATATTTGGAAGAGATTTTCTCTCATAATTTTTTATTTTATATTTTTTAATAAAATATTTATAATATTTTATAAAAAATTTTTAAAAATTTAATAATACAGAAAAATTTTAGATCGTGAAAATTTTTTAAATAAAAAAATAAAATTAATTTTTTAAAATATTTAAAATATTTTTTAATAAACACTTTCAAACGCTCACCAACGCTACAAGAATCTAACAACCTCATCACGTACTATAAATCACGGTCGTTAAAATATCAATTTAAATTTATCTTACAATTTTAAGATTTTAATCAACAAAATTTATAAAATTCTCAAAATTTTTGAACAAAACTGAAATAATTAAAAAAATCCATCGTTTCATATGTAGTGAATATGATCATATTTCTTTTATTATGTAAAAAATTTGTTATAAAAATAAAAAATTATTATTTACAGTACTATTTCAAATTAATTTTTTCTTTATTTTGAAAAAAATAAAAATAATTATTTATTATCTAATTGCATAAAAAAAATAAAAATTTCTAGATATAACTATATAAATATATATACAAATAATATCTATAAAAAATTATAATAATAAACTAAATAAATATAAATTTATTAATAAATATTAATGTTATTAATTTATTAAATAAAAAATATAAAAATATATTATTTATTTTCTAAAATAATATTAAACAATTTTATAAAAATTAACAATAAATAAATTTTATGACTCTAGGCAAGCTAAACGATCCTACTTTCTGACAACCTCTCGGAATCTCCATGAGATGTTAGATCTTGCAAAGAAATGTCATAGAGCAACTTATAACGCAGAAAATAACAACCAAGGCATGAATCAGATATCCATTCCCTAAATCATCTGTTTTATACACACGCCGTGATTAGATTGCAGCCTACATAGCCTACGTTCAGACTAACTAAGTTCAGAGATACACACGCATACACCAAATCAAATGAAGACATAAGCACTGCTCATAAAATCTAACACTGGTTTCCAATAGGCGCTCAATCTGATTTCTTGGTCACCGTAGGCCTGCCAGTAGAGGAGGGTTGTGGCGGAGCTGCAGTTTTGTGAGCTTGCTTGTCTTGAGCAGATTTTGCCTGCACCTCATCGCGCTCCCTGAAATACCTCTCAAATGCTCTTGGGAGGAAGCGGGGGATCAAGAATGCAAAGAGGTTGATGCAGAAGTACACCAGGTTTGCCATTGCAAGAACTCTTCCAAACCATAACCAGGTTGAATCCTGCAATAGCTCCATTATAGAAGTAAGAACACAGACTTGTATATAATGAAGAGCAAACATCTTTAAGAGTCATCTAAATCTAAAATATCTCAGAATGATAGATTTTTTCTCTCAGCCTTTCTGAACTAGTACAATACAAGAAGGACATCAACTTCGGAACATATCTAACCAAAACCATACTCTACAAAACTATCTGTCCTCAAAGCATTTCAATGTGAACAGAAGCCATTTCCGATCAACCTACCTTTTTGAGATCTTCAACTTCCACAGTTTAATTGAAAGAAGTTAGTTAATAGACCATGACTTCATATATATAGTCACAGACGATTATTGTGCAGAACATGCTGCAAAAGGCTATAAGAGAATTCTTTAGTGACAATGATATGTAAGCTTGAACTGATTCTTTGGGTGAAATTCAGCAACTCAAGCTTGCATTTGAGATTGCTATGCTCATTCCGTGCTTGATCAAAGTTGGGGACAGAAGCTTAAATACTGATTTAGCTATGTTTACTCTATACCTGATCACCACCGACGTATATTTTTAAAATGTACAACTTTTTTGTCCAGCTAGCTACTAAAGGGAATCCAATGAATCAGAATTTGAGTGCATATGCACACTCTTAAAACAAACAAACAAACAAACATTTGAGACAACCAAGACTTTCACATAATTATACGACCGTGCTGTAATAGAAAGAACCACCCCAGACAATTATCTCCTGCACATTGCAGTGGCTAGACAAACTTTTGCATAATAGATTAATGACCAAAAAATTTAGACTACAGAACAACCAGAATTCATCCAGTTGTATTCTAAGATTTCCTACTATGCAGACATGTTTCATGTTAGAATAGTCATACTATGGCAATTTAAAACTAATAAAAGGCAGATCTAACGAGATGAACAATAAGAAGATGGTTAAAATGGATAAAATTTCTGGCAGCATACCTTGATCTTAGCGTTAGCAGGAAGAGTCCTGTTAGCGAAAACTTCATGTACCCAATCAAGTACAACAAAGATCCTCCTAACAGTATACAACAATGGAACCAACGCCCTAACGGGCGGCGAGAACAACGACATCCCACTTATCAAATTCTCCGTCAAGATTTGGCAGGACAACGAGAATAGATGTGGCGTAGCCGCTCTAACCGCTCTCTCGTCTCCTCTAGCAAACCCTCCCAACACATAAGCCAACGGCAAGAACAACCCGATTCCGGTCCCAACTACAACGTAAGCCTGAAAAGGTCTGCTTCCATGGAAAACTTCGCGAGCGTGAACATGGTAAGTAGGGAAAGCTACTTTAGACAGGATGATGAAATACACCGTGGCGAAAACCGGAAACACGAGATCAAGAACAGGAACAAGGCCGCTAGCTGAGAAAACCATTATGAAAGCCACGAGTTGAAGTTCTATGACACGTAGCGATCCCATGATTCCTCCCATAATCGTTAAGTTCTCATTCTTCTGCCTCGGAGGTGGTCCGCCGGGTGTTTTTGTTTCTGTTGGTGGTGCTACTGCTAAAGATAGCCCGGACATTGTGATCCGATCGACCCAAACAACAACAAAGTAACACTAACAAGAACAAGCAGCTGCAAGAACTTCGATTGTGCAGGAAATGAAGGAAGGAATATGAACTGAAGGAGAGTGAGTTCTGGAAAACAGTTGGAAGGACAGGAGGCGAAAGAGGATAAACGGAAGACCGGCTCAAGATTGGAATAGAGAAAGACACGTGTGATGGAAGGTGGGACCTACAGCCTCGAGTGTGAGGTAACGTGACGAGTCAGGTGAGCGGAGAAATCTTTCAGATTCTTGATGAATGAGAGACTCTAAGGATTGGGCTAACTTTGGGCTTTAATAAAAGCCAATTTCATTTGGATCTAAGAAAGGCTCAATTGACCGGGCTCTTTATTAAGAACGTCCAAGATGGACCAATTTTTGGCGAGGATTGAACTCTATGCTTGCTTCAATTAAACAACATTTATTTTATTAAAATTTAAATTTAAATTTAAATTTTGCAATTTTGGTATACTTAAAAACAAATGCGTCATGTTTACCTAAACTTATAATACAATCTATTATGATATCAACCTTATTTCTAGAGGTGGCACTATAGGTTGATGGGTCGATTTTGGGTCGACCCATTTAATAACCGGATCAAATTTGTTCAACTCTAATCCAACCCATAAATTTATACGGGTCAAAAATGTCAACCCTAACCCAACTTATTAATAATCGGGTCAAATTCGGGTCGACCTATTTAATAATTAAAATTATTATTATTAATTTTATATTTTTAAGCTTTAGTGAAATTATAAAATCAGTTCGAATGAAAGTGTACGATATTTTTACTGACAAGATATAATTATATTCAACAACATTCCTTAATGTCTTCATCGATCCTTACAATATAAAAAAATATATTACTTTTATTTTTAAAAAATATATGATAACAGCTGAAATTTATAATTACAAATACTATGTTAATAATTTCGATAAAAATTTTGATAAATATATCTATCTAACAAAATTTTCATAAAAATTTTATACGAAATCTAAATTCGTCATTAAAAATACCTACATAGTAATACTTTCGATAATCTAATAATTTTCATCTTATACTATTTTACTAAGATATAAAAATAAAGAATTAATTATAAATATATTTTAATGTAATAATTTGTAAATAACTAGTATTGATTATTTTTATTGTCAATATTTTATTATACGGTAAGAAAAAATCAAAAATTGTTCTTTCAAAAAGTGACATTTCGGATTGGTGGATCAATTTCTAATTAATCCGGATTGACCCATTTAATAACCGGGTCAAATTTGTTCAATCCTAACCCAACCCATATATTTATACGGGTCAAATTTTCCAACCCTAATCCTGATTAAACAGGTCAGTCTCGGATCGGGTTTTCGGATCGGATCATATATTGCCACCCCTATTTATTCCAGTATTTACATTTTGATATTGTGAGACCAATTTATCAATTATATTTCAACGTACATGTAAACCGCATCAATTCACATGCGTGAACATATTCTTGTACATAGAAACAAACCAAAACGTGGGTGACATTCATATTAAAACTAGAATAATAACTTAATTAAATTTTAAACAGTGCAATGCCAACTAGTTAACTAATAAATTAGAGTGGGTTGGAAGTGAAACCGGCAGGCACGTAGATTAAACAACTCCATTGCAGCGCCCATAGGAAATTAAAAGTTTAAGTAATTTTAAATTATAAGGAGTTTAAAATGTTAATCATTCTTATCTTTAGCACGTCTTATAATGATATCAGAATAGTCATCAAAACTCAAAAGTCAGAAGTAGGCCGACCAAAAATTAAAATAATTAAACAAAGCTGTTTATACATTATTTATTTATTAATTTAATAGAACAAAATGGAATGATAAATAGGAAGTATTTATTTTTTTATTTTTCAGAAAAAGATTTTATTGGAATTGTATTTGAAAGTGAAGAGATTGTCATAAGTAAAATTTTCAACAGAAAATTTTACTAATGAGACCGACAGAAGGAGACCAGGCAAGCATGAAAAGTCTCTCGTTCCACCGACGGTGCAACAATTAAATTTCATTTTCGCAACCGGCAGTAACCACATGAACAAATCAATCAATGAAAAGCAGTACCCTATTTCAGTCTCCACACAATCAATGCTATTATATTTGATATAATTTTTTAAAATAATTTTCAAATCTTTTAAACCAAAATGGTTGTGTACAATGTTTTAAAATTTAAAAAATAATAGATTATATTATTAATATAATTAAGATATACTATAAAATTATTTTGGAACTTTTTTTCTAAAATATATTTTCTAGATGTTAACTATTCTCTTAATTTGACAAAAGAAAATAATTACTAACCGGAATAACTTTTGGATTTCTTCAACTCTTAACTTTGATTTCTTCAAAATTTTTTGATACTGATTTTTTCTGTGCATTTTGTTTGTCCCTGTCATGGAAAGAACCGCTAGTTTATTATGTAACCAATTTCATACTTTACGAGAAACTATTATACCCCTTTAGTATATGATATCTATTTTTGATAATTTTTAGACAAAATGTTTTTTATACAAATTTAATTAGTCGGATGTGCTTCCTAACTACGCGACAAAAAAATTGAAGGTAACTAGGTAAGGTTATATTTTATTATTACCAAGAGATGAAATATTCAAACAAAATTTTGAAAAATAAAAAGAAAACTATATTTATTTAAACTACTCCTCTTTAAATCCTAGGTCTTTAATTTCCTCTGTGCACAAAAACAGACCACAACTTAAGATCTCCGCTGATCAAATGAAACTATTACCTGATCGTCGACAATGGCTCTTCGCCATATCGGCGGCAACATTAGCTATCGTCGCCGGAGTTTTACTCATCTCATCTTTGTTCATCCGCTTCACCGGCGTCACAGGCGGCTTAGTCGACCGTTCTCTCTTCTGCTACCTCTCCGGTGGCGGTAAGCCATCGTCGTTCCTAACATTTCCAGACAATCGAAACGAAATCCAAGCGCTCGCAACCATTCACTACGCAACGACAGCCGTCGTCCCTCAGCAGAACATCAACGAGATCCGGATCACGTTCGACGTTTTACGTTCGAAAAATCCTTGCAACTTCCTCGTGTTCGGTCTCGGCCATGACTCTCTCATGTGGCAATCGCTTAACCCTAACGGATTCACTCTGTTCCTCGAAGAAGATCCAGAATGGCTGCAAAAAATCACTAGTAAATCCTCTTTCAGTTCGCTTAACGCAGAGATTGTGAAGTACCGTACGCGTCTCGACGAAGCAGACGAGCTTATTAAAAGTTACAAGAATGAGAACCTCTGCTCTCCGCATAACGCTTACTTGAAAGGTAATGTAAAATGTAAGCTGGCGTTAGAAAATCTACCACAAGAGGTTTACAAAAGAGAGTGGGATTTGATAATGATCGATGCGCCGAAAGGGTACTACGCATCGGCGCCGGGGAGAATGGCGGCGATATTCTCGTCGGCGGTAATGGCAAGACAGAGGAAAGGAGAGGGTCCGACGCATGTGTTCTTGCATGATGTGAATAGGAAGGTCGAGAGAATGTATGCACTGGAGTTTTTGTGTGAGAAGTATAAAGTTGGTGGAGTTGATCGGCTATGGCATTTCGTTATCCCGCCGGCGGGAAATCGGACCGCTGCCGGCAATGCTGACGGATCGTTCTGCTCATAACCGATTCTGATCGTGATAAATTTTCTTATCTTTTCTTTTAGTCATTTATTTTAGTAGTATAGAGGTGATCGATATAGTGATATTTTTAATTACGCAAGCATTATCATTACTTCACAGTTATTTAGGCCGTGAATCTAATTGGAATTTTGTGTTTTGTGTTAATGAACGATTAATTTGAAGTTTATACTCTATAGCTGTAAGAATAGTTAATACTTCACAAAGCTTAAGAATTCTCGATTCAAATAATTTATTGATATATTAATCTTGATATGATTTATGGCCACAAGGATTCTGAAAAACTTTGCAGATAGAGAAAAGAAAAAAAAAGATTCATTGCTCATGAGTTGGTAATGCATCCACTTAACATGAGACGTGAGGAGAGCACTGTGTAATGCAAAATTTTAAAAAAATTCTCTTCTAGTTTGTTGATAAAGTGGATTCTTTTCTTGTGATTAAACATTAAAGATGCCATCTAATATTAACTTTTAGCTTTTACTTTATCATTATTATTTCTTTCACAAAGCTTTCATTTACGAGTAATGTAATGGGCTTTGACTATGAAGACATTTTAATAATCCAGTCTGCTACCAGAAAAGAAAAGAAGCCCTTCAATTATTTGGGCTACATTTATGAAGACGAATTACTAGTTAAATAGGAATGCTTACGGATGACAATATATAACATGATCCGAAAATTTAATATAAAATTGATATATTTAATTCAAATTTTGGTTGAAAATTTTGACATATATAAATATATAAATAAATTATAGTTGAACGAATTTAATCAAATTATTAAATAAATCGATTCGAAATTAACCCACTAATTCGAATTATCATATTGAGGAAACAACTCTCTCAATTTTTTTTCGTATAATAAAATTTTGATAATAAAAAAATAATAGTAGTAATTTACAAAATATTTAATTATATTGTATTTATAATTATTTATTTATTTTCAAGTCTTAGTTAAATAGTTCAAAATGAGAATTATAATATTATCGAAAGTATTACTATGTAGGTGTTTTTTTATTGACAAAATTTAATTTTGTTGATAATTGTGACCTGAACATTAAATAGATTGAGTTAGGATTGATAATTTTGATCCGTATAAATTTATGAGTTAAGTTAGAGATGAACAAATTTGCTTCGATTATTAAATAAATGGATATGAAATTGACCCATTAATTCAAATTGTGAATGCTAGACATACGCAGTTGTAGGGAATGTTTGAATTTGCTTCCCCGAATATTTTTTATTCAAAATTTTTTTTATTAGTTTTATAATAGTTTCTAAAAAAGAATATGTATATATATATATATATATATATATATATATATATACATACATATATAAAATTATTTTTTATGATAAAAAGTTAAGTTTATTTTGAAAGTATTTTGAAAATTTTAAAATAAGTTCTATTTAAAAAGTTTTTTATTTTAAATATTTTAAAAACTCCTGGTAAAATTTACAACTTAAGCTTTGGATATATTCTTTTCAAAAAAGTAAAAATTTCAAAAAATAAGTTAAAAATAAAATATAAAAAAACATTCAAACTTATCTAAAAATAATTTTTTTGGACAAAAAAGTCGCTCTTTGCAGAGAAATGAAATTATGTAAAACTACTTCTACTTTTCTATTTTTCATCTCAATCACACAATTTATGTATGACTTGTCAATGAATAGAATGAATGATTAGATGAAATAGTGATACGGTGAAATAATTTCACACAACTGCATTAACCATAAGGTAGTAATTGATCAGGGCAGGTAGTTGGGATCTATAAAAGTTGTGTAATAGTAGGGGAACCAGAAACCTGCAGTCCCAGTGATTATCTGACAATGATCAGGTTTGTTGGAAGGTCTTATATCAAAGCAAGCACAGTATGAAATAGAAAAAAACATTTTTAAGTATGTTTTCATGAATCTTCAATATCAGAAGTTCAATAAAACAAAGTAAACTTGAAGGCAATGTTTAGTGATCACTTGAGAAAGACTCTTCTAAAAATGGTGTACTATTGACTGTTCCCCAACAACTCCTCTGAAGAATCTTCATACTCACTCAAAACTAAGCAAGTTAGAAAAAAAATTTCTTCATAAGAGTCTATTAATTTCCCTTCAACAACAAGGAATTAAAGCTAGGTATGACAATAATGAGCACGGAAAAAGACCGTTCTGCTGCTTTACTTCCTGATCAAAGTTTCAATCCACAGGCACACATTGTGCATCTCAAAGACTTGAGAACAAGATGAAGACAATCGCAGGTTTCAGGCAACAATGCGGCGAAATGTCTACCAAGAAACTCCTGTTTGTTTTCTTCTTCCTTCTTTTCCTGCTTTCTTTTTTCAAAGTTTTCAGAATCACTACAAAGGAGTCTTCTTTGTCTTTGCCGAATAAGCTAGCCAACTTATGCGTACAGCAGAATCAAAGTTTCGTGGAGCAAAAACAACACGCTTTCAAGACACACAAGCACTTGCCTGTAAGGGAAGATATCCTTTCCTTGAAAGAGCGAAATCTTCTTTTAGATCGAATTTCAAAGAGAGTTCCTTGCAATATTCTCTTCTTTGGATTACGCTACGAGTTCCTCAACTTATCAGAGATCAACAGCGGTGGTTCTACGGTGTTCTTAGAAGACAATATAGAGAAGCTCAAGATTCCAAAGACCAAAGGTGTGAAGGTTTACTATGTCAAGTACCAATCAAAAGCTAGCAAAGCGTATGAACTCCTCAAGCACGCTAGAGAAAATCCTGATTGCATGAGCAACAAACGCCTAATCGATCAATCATCTTGCAAGCTAGCGATGAGAAAGCTTCCTGAGCAAATTCACAAGAAAAAATGGGACGTGGTTGTGATCGATGGGCCTGTAGGAGATCAATTAGAAGCCATGGGTAGAATGGAAGCTATCTACAGTGCAGCAGTTCTTGCCAGGGCTGGAAATGTTACCGATGTTTTCGTTCATGATGTAGATAGAACTATTGAGAAGTGGTACTCATGGGAGTTCCTCTGTGACGAATATTTGGTTTCTGCAAAGGGCAAATTGTGGCATTTCAGAATTAGAGGTGGTTCTGAGTCTACAGGTTTCTGCCCTGCAGGTGAAAATCAGATACTCTAGAGCCAAATGCTTTAGCACAGATCACATTCAAAATACAACTTCATCCACTGTGCTTGATAGAAGCTGCAAAGACTACACAAAGGTTCATCTCAAGAATCATCAAGGGTTTCTGAATTGATTTACCAAACTCATTGGGATGATAACAGATTAAAATATTAAGAGCACTGACTAGTCATCTAATATATTACAATAGATGTCAGTTTAAACAGCAATGAGAACATTCTGTCTTTTCTATAATTGTTGTTCTTTAGATTATATCAGTCACAACACCATCCAATACTCTGCGAAAGTGAGATAGTTATACTCCCCTTCTTCTGTTGGTCCTTGCATTTATAAACCTTGACATAGATATAACCGGTTCCATTAGCACGCCGATGTGAAGCCAAAACAACTTCCTGACACAATTCATAAGAAAGGGGTAACTACCAGAAAGTGCACTACCATAAAGAGAAGCTATCTGTTGGCTCTCTACCTTAAATTTGCCATTGCAGACAATAACTATTGCAGGTGACCTCTCCACAGTGCATAAAACATCATTGTTATAAGTGTGCTATTTCATTATAAACATGATCTACAAAAAGTACTTCATCCTATCATCTCTTCTCATGGCATTGTATACTGCTTGTACCTGAACCAACGTCAAATAATTAAAGCAATAAAATAAGACTGAAATAGTAACTATAGTATGATATCTTTAAAAAGTAAAAGTTTTATAATCCACAATTTAAAGTATAGAAACCTGTTCGCTCGAAACAACCCGAATAGGACCAATCTTTACAGATACGTATTTTCCCCTTGAAGAAACTTTATGAGATACTCGACCCTGTCAAAGATTCTAGAATTTTAACTAAAGGATAAAACATCTAGAGAAACATATATCACTGTGGTAATGAAGATATTTGTATGATGGCTATTGAAGATAGTCTGCACCTTCACAATAATTACAAACACATTGTGAATGAAATTCTCCCCACTCTTGAGGCTTTCATGTCAAGTGAAATGTTGCTACTTACCTCGGGGATAGGCTCTTGGAGTACAGACTCAACGGCCACAACCATTGCTTGGACAAAATCATCTCCCCCAGTCCCAATAGCAGTAAACCCTCTTGTCATGGGATATGAATTCACCTAAACAAATAAAACACAACAAGGCAAATATGTCAGAATCCTCCCGTCAGAATAGAATACCAAGATAACAATCTACTGAAACTCTTTAAAATCATCTGCGCATCTCGATGTTTAGCATAGTCTTTCATAGCTTACCCAGACTCAAACAACGACAACATACACAGACACGTAGAGAACCCAAAGAAAGGACATCCATAAAGAAGAACTTATATGGAGAAAAACTTTGCAAGACTGGCCATCTAACAAGAACTTTTTCCAAGATAGAACACCGCAAAACAATGAGGCCTAAAAGCATACACCTAGACGCAATATCCCCAAGTGAGGACACTGGTCTGCATACTGGGGTTAACCTGAAAACCTGCTTGAAGGCTGATCTTGCCACAAATGAATAAAAGACTGGTTCTTGCAAGAGTGCTTATAGAATGCGTTATTATGCAATATTTTAATTTATATACCTAATCAAGATGCTAAAACACTATACCTTTTGATCCAAAACCAGCCATTCATCAGTAGCATCATCAGATACTGTGCCACCAATTACAACGTTTCTAGTTTGTGCGACTCTTCCTTCTGTTTTTGATACTTCTGGAATCAAAACCAAAAGGAAAAGCAGTTATTTCAACACCAAGTTACACATACTCTTTTTTAAGGAAAGCGATAAATTGCAATGGACTACTCCAAATAATAGTGAGATCTCTATCGTCTAAAGAGCTTCAAACTGTACCAGCAGTCAGTGACATCTAAGACTTAAGGATTATTGAATTGACAGCATGACAAAGCTTAAAAAAAGGTTCTCTCTAACAGAAAAGAAATTTGATTATAGGTCTCTAAGAGTTATCATGTCCACCAAGTATATTGATCCCACGATGCAAATCAGAAGAAAGAGGAAGACAGTTCAGTTTGAACATTATGTGAACCTTTCAATAAATTAAGTTGATATGATAGCATTTGGCCATTATACTATTTTGGAAACTCTCACTTATGCTTGTGTTCAGACAATAAAAACACTTACAATTTTTTTGCATATTGAATATGACAACTACAAACTCCAAGGACCAGCTGTGCAATAGTAATATGCCTACCATTCATGGTGCATGAACAAAGTGTACTGCTTCCATCTAGTAGAAGATAGGAAGAATGAATAGAAATAGACAGCAAATCTAATCACAAAACTTATATGGAAAATGTTAAACATGTCTTAGACTTTGTGTCCTTAGTTTTCATTTAGCTTTCAGTAGAGTCAAAAATGCTAAAATCGACTGATTCACCACTTAGCAACTTGAAAGGAAATGATCAAATGTAATTTATATATTTCTTGGCAACAACAATAAATGACACAGGTCAAACAGTCATTTTAAAATCACGAGTAAAAGAACGCCTTGTATCCAATGACTAAAAAATTATCTTCATGACAACACATGCCTTACCTAAACATCCTAACTTAAAAAATGGATAGCTCATTCTACTACATGCAACCTGCTCTGATGTTTCTTTCAAATCGAGCAACTTGGATGGACACTACGAAGGACATACTTTTACATACAAAAAAAAAGGGCAAAAGTTTAGAAGTATTGCAGACACAATCAACACATGCATTACTTCGAAGTGAATAGGCGATAATGTTAGACGCAACTGACTCAATGCTTCTTTCTAGACTTCTAGTCATGCAACTCTGTCGGAAACTATTCAAAGAACACAATTTTACATACAAAAAAAGGAATCTTTGGAATTCGAAAAGCTGTATGCATTATCTCAATTCCCAGCTTGAAAATAAATATCCCACAATATCAGATACAACTCGCTCAATTGTTTCTTTCTACTTAGGCACACACTATCAAATAATCAAAGAACAAAATTTTACAGCCGAAAGTTGAGAGACAGATTACGAGCTCACCGGAGATAGCTTTCAGCACGGCTTCCTGTGGCGGTCCTTGCTCATCGCTAGGAAAGCCTGAATCACGCGGTATAGCCGAGGCATCACCGTTGGAGCAACACCGTAAAGGAGCGGCAACTACAGTTGGCCCCCTCACTCCGGCGAGTCTCGCCGGCGTCCAACGGCGGAGGTGGTGCCACCAAGGCTCTGAAACCACCAACACGCAACCATGCATCCCTGTTCTGCACGCCATCGCTCGATTCCGTTCTCTCTCTCTCTCTCCGCTGGTGTTAGATAATCTACATAAAGTTGGGTTTTACAAACGACGCAACCCACCTGTATAGTTAAGTTTGGTTAGTTGAGATGGTATTTGGATTAAAAAGAAATATCACCACTGTTACGTGGCGTTTTTTAATTTGTTTTCTGGCCACCTTGAAAAAAGAAGAGACTGTCATTATAAAGAGATTTGGAGATAATTAGTAGTGCTTTAAAAACGAATTTTAAAAGTTAAATTTAAAATTTTATATTATTTTATATTTTAATTTTTTTTAAAAATTATAAAATAATTTATTAAAAACAAATAAATAAATAATTAGAATGAAAATAATTTAAAATTTTAGTCAAATAGCGCCGGTATTTCTGTTTGGTGCGATCTTAACTCGGTTACGATTATACACTACCAGTACCGGGTGGTTATATAATGGTTTGGGAACAGTGTTTAATTTAACGGTTGCGGATGGAAAGCTAACGGGTTTTGGCCTTTTGGGTCGGTAGATACGGGTCGATTTAGGTATGTGGTTTACGTTCTAAACACGCTACAGAGCAGAAGACCGGAGACGAAGAGAGAGAGAGAGAGAGAGATGTATTCGGCGGGGCCGCCTTCCGCCGACGTAGAGCTCACGGCTTTCCGGCAAGCTGAGAAACGTTACAAACTCTACAAATCATCCAACCCCAAATCAAGGTTGTCAAATTTGTTTGAGAAATTTGTTTTCTTGGTTAATTTTGAGGGAAATTTGTTTCCGATTGATTTTATTTGATTGATTAGTAGGAAAAAGAAACAAGAGAGCAAAGAGACGAATGTATCAGAAGTTGTGGACTTCCGTTTGATTCTGGAGACTTTTGAGAGGACAGGTGAAACGGGGTTTGAAGGAATATACACGTTTCAATGCAGCGGATTCAGTCGGCCAGTTTTCTGTTTCAGTGATCGCCCGGGTCAGTGAAAGATCTCATCTTTTGTTATTTTAGTGGTTAGGTAGTTTGTTTCCTCATTATCGCAAGGAATTTGTACTATCAAGAAGTAAAGGAGACATGTTAATTTCAATTTAATTAAGTACATAGTAATTTCTCATATTTGGTTTTCTTCCTGTGTAAGCATAATGGTGTAAGTTGTTTTGAGATTGTTAGGTTTTGGCCTTTGTGTTTCTGGGATACTAATTTCATATTTGCTTTTAGACTGTTGGCCTAATATGCGGTTAACATTCATCTATTTGATAAATCAATTGTGGTTTGCTGATATGCATTGTGTATTTGTGATCTAATGCAGGTTTTTATTTCATACCAAGTGCATTGACAGTTGAGGAGCAGTGTTATTGGATTAGAGAGAGTTTGAAGACCTTTCCTCAACCACCCAATAGAACAAACCATACTGCAATTTATGGTCCCATACATAACCTACTGGATGCAGTCCATAAGCACAAAGTTCTATTGGAAGCAGTTAGTTTAACTATGGATCCAGAGCTTCAGTCTGATTGTGTACAAAAAAGCAATGTACAATCATCTAACTATGTATTCTCTGAAGAGAATGTAAATCCACATATGTGTTGTTCAAGGAAAGCGATTGCAACATCTTCCCTGTTGAGGAAACTACGTTGGAGTACCCTTGGATTACAATTTGATTGGTCTAAGGTACCGAATCACTTTTTTTCCTTCACACTAGAATTATTAGCATGTTATAAGCAACCATGTTACTGTCGCCTAATAGTTTTAATATGTGTTTCATTGTGGTTGTTTACTGATAGATGTCAAATGCTTCATAGGTGAAGTTTTGGTGTGGAAGTGGATATGAGTTCTCGGTGAAAATCTAGATCCAGAATACATATTTTAAGTTGCTGCTACATGCATTTAGATATTTAACATTTTGAGATGCGCTGTTATATGAAGCACCATCTTTAGACAATACCAAATGCCAAAATGTACTAAGAACTTGGAATTTTTAATTTGTTATTCATTTATTCCAAGATAGTAGTTACTAAGTGTAAATAAATGAAAAACTTTATGAGGGATGTGGGTAATAAGAGTGCATTGGAGGAAGTTGTGTACCTTGAGCCAAGGATAAGATGAGAAGCACTTCTTCAGTGTGATTTGGACATTAGAAGAAGAGATTTCTATGCTTGTACTATTAGGAATTCTTCTATGATGATTTGACACAAGTCCGAGAAGTAGAGAAAAGGTTGAATGTCTGAAAGGATACTCTGAATAAAAAGCATTTCGCCAATACTTCCATCTAAAATATGGTTCTCAATTGAGTATAGGCATGCATAAAGATCTATATAATTGCCTCCATCTAGTAGGATGAAGTCTTTGTTGTTATTGTACCTAGAAATCCAACAACATTTAATGTGAGGGTCAAAATTGAGTTTGAAGTACCATTCAAAGAATATGTTCTATGTGCAGTTTGTAGGGTTGTCATAAAAAATATAGAAAATGACTTAAAGATGGATAGAGGAAAGATGTTTGATAGACCTATGAAAGTGTAAGGGTATTTGCATCGTTTTTAATACTATGAAATAACTTGAGATTCTTCCCAAAGCATAGGAGGTATCATGAGCTGAAATCTAAGAAAATTGTCCTCCCATCTGCATCTATTATTTAGCAACACTAATGGTTTTTCTTTTAGTTTACTTCTTTGTTAGAAGATTGTTGCTTCGACATTCATCTATGGCCAGTTACCTTTCCGATAGGTTATAGTGTCAAGTGCAGATCTGCTTAGTTTATGTCCACATTCTTTAGATATCATTTCAGCTTTGTAGTTATTTGTTGTTCTTCTAACTTATGTGTTAAATGCTGGTCTAGAGGAACTACGACCCTTCTCTCCCTCATAACAAGATACCAGATGCCCTTTGTCTGCTTGCGAAGAAGATGGCGATCCCTGCCGTGCCTCTTGGAGAAGAATTTTATCCTGAAGCAGCTATCGTGAACTACTTTGGTGCAAGTATGTTTTGCTTACATTTGATAGATAGCCTTTTCTTTCAATCCGTAGGCGGCTTCAGTAAAGGTGTTAATAAGTTCTAAAGTATTGGTAGAAGTTTGCACAAACTTATCTATCAGCTTGTCATTTTTCTTTTTAACCTATTGCCATAGGTGATATGCTTGGGGGTCACGTTGATGATATGGAAAAAGATTGGAGCAAACCTATTGTCAGCATCAGGCATGCCTTGCTTATCTTGATCATATGTAAGTTTGTTAATGTGGCTGCTGAAGTACTCTTTTACCTTTTGTGTGTGTATAGCCTTGGCTGCAAGGCTGTTTTTCTTCTAGGTGGAAAGTCCAGAGATGATTCTCCAATTGCTATGTTCCTGCGCAGCGGTGATATTGTATTAATGGCTGGGGAAGCACGGGAATGCTTTCATGGTGAGATGGATCATTTTACCCTGTTATTCTACATGTTGAATAGTACCTTTTAGTGTGTCTTCTGCAAGGCGGCATGAGTAATGAAGTCCATAGAAGACTAAATATTTATAGATTTAAGTTGCTAATGATGGTCAGTGGGTCCTAGAATTAGATTGTCTTGGTGGCTTTCTCTTTGAAAGTGATGTCCATTTTATGGTTAGAAGTGAGTGTGAATTGAAGGCTACCAGATTATTAGCTATTCTAAATTGAAGTTAAAGAAGCTATGGAGAGTAAGAATTGGAATTGTTTGATTTTATATGTCAATAATTTCATGAAGACTGCCAATTATTCTTGCTTTTGTTTCCTTTACTATGCTTGCAATGCCTACAGAGGGGAAGAAGGCTTGCTTAAATGTCATTCAACCAGGCCTCATCAGAATGTTGGATTGCCTTATTTTGATAATCCTTTATGTTGTGCTATCCCTGAATTTCATATCTTGAAGTCACTAAAGTGAAAAGGTCCATCCCTGGACTTTTGTTAGGAAGTGATGTTTTTAGTCTCAATATTTTCTTGATAATGTCCAAACCAATGTTGTGAGGGGAATTTCTGTGCCAGCAATATCAGCAAAGATAGTTGGGATCATTGAGAACTCCTTCTGCGAGATTCACCCAAACAGCTTGCCAAAGTCCAATTTGTATATATATTCTTACATGTTCAGTTAATCTTGGGCCTCTGAGTTCAGCGTCAACTGAGCATCATGACTATTCAGCTCACTTAAGTCGTCATGTTCCTCTCACAGCTTATCATGAGCTCATGAAGCTAGTTTTGTTCTATAATCTACACGTATTTCATGAATAAATGTGAGCTCCAGGCTCAGGTAATCCTGTACATAAGTATGAGTGTGTTTCAGGATTTACTTGGAGCAGTGTATGCTGATTTCTTGGAGTGAAAAGTTCTTACAGTAGTTTAAGATGATATAACTGATGTTACGTACTTATTTTTATACCCACATTTTCTATCTAGAGTTCTTGTGTTTGTTAACCATTGAAGAACTGCTATAATTGTTTGCACTTTACTAATTGGACTGACGAATTTGGGTTTGGATTTGATTACTTCCTCACATGTGAAGTTTTACATACATCTGTGTTGAAAGACTTACTCTTGGCTTATATATTTTTCTGCAGGAATACCACGAATTTTCACAGATGATAAATCTTCAGATGTCGAAGATATTTTGCAACATTTTTCAATAGAAGAGGAATACTGTTACCAAGATTATGTTAGGGACTCAAGGATAAATATTAATATCAGACAGGTCAATTAGAAAGTAATATATTTCTCATCTAAGAGTGGCCACAGAGTCTCATTCCTCTTCAGCGACATTTTCATTATGTCAAAGAAAAAAGCAGGGATTGCGGTAGGAGTAATGCTATTGTTGAAACAAAATCCTTGAGCATCTGAACTGCATTTGAGTTGAAAATAGAATTTGGAGAAAAGGAAGAGGTGTGGATGAAGATTGTTGTTTGGCACAGTTAGAACCTTATGCCATGATATGAAAACTTGCTGCAAGCGTGGCAAGTGATCTCCATGCATGTCGAACCAATCTTTCTTGTAGCTATCTCCTTAATCCTCTGTCTTTTTGAGATCTTCTTGAGCCTGTTCCCAGATTAGCCTTGCTCTTGCAAACTCTTTCTCAGCTAAACTTTGTCAGCTCTCTCACTCGTTCAGGATATGCCTTCTCTATTGCAGCAAGCCTGAGTTGCTCAGCAGCTTGTTGCTTCGGGTTTGCACATGTTTCAAGCTGCACCTAGTATCGCCATTAGGGACTGTTGGCAGTGACATGCTGTTGATGGAGAGGCTCAGGTCAAGCAGTTGATTGTCAGAAAATTTTCTGGTCATCTCCACTGTCTTTGTTTCTCCAGCTTCACTGGGAGAAGGCAAATGTATTCTTCTCAGGAGAGGCAGCAGTAACTGCAGCTCTGATTTATCATCCCCCATGGAGGAAGAAAATGATGGTGGCGAGAGTCTCTGGGCATCTGAATATGGGTTTTATATATATCCTTGTGGAAGAAATTTACTAGATTGCCCTTCCATTGGAAGCAACATTGTTGGCTCCTCCTGAATGAGATTATACTTAAGTGTTTCACGCAGATAATCATTTGATCTGGTAAAATTTTGTGCTTGATGTTTTATTTAAATGGTATTAATTGATATGACAATCAAGTTGGCCTGGGTTCCATATAAAGGTTTTGGTATTTTTTCCTTGACAAGCTCCAAAGACAGAATATGCTTCCAAAAGCTGTAACATGAAAGGCACAAAGTGTCATCTGATTAGCTTCGCAGAGATTAAAGCATGTTGCTTTGCAGTTTACATGTGCATTTTTGCTTTAATCCTATCAAGAAATCTGTCTTTATTCGTTGTAGCTTAATTACCTTGGTTTGATACCTACCGCAACCAATTGACATATTTTGTGAAGTTTGTCTTTGACAGTTGAATCCAAGAAACCTGGGAAGCAGAAGATATATGTGTTGGTGACTTGTAGAGTTGGAAATATTTTACTTTTCGTTCATGTTCAAGTTTTGTGCTTAACTCTTAACAGGGATGGAAGGATATCATGGTACAGGCGACAAGTTTAAGCTGTGATAACTCCATACTTCCATGGGCATGTGTTCATACCGTGTCGATTACTCAGGTGGGTAGTGACCTTTTATTGTATGACGTCGGGACTCCATACGCAAAGGTAAAACACTACACCAGAGAATTATGAATTGTCAAAATTGTATAACAGTTTCGTAGTAGTATTTTGTAATCTGTATGTATCTTGTCTTTGTTATTTTGCTGTGAATCAAAAGGCTGTGTCTGCAAACTGTGAAGAGCAACAGCATAACATTGTAGAAGAGATAAGACAGAAAATTGGGAAGAAGTGACAGTAATCACTACAGCTTATTGCTGCTGCATGTTTGGTGTTTAGTTGCTTTTCCATTTCCTTACAAAAGCTGAATGCCAGTCTTCTCTGTTGTTTTTTTGGTTTTTCTTCAATGCATGAATGGAAAACTAAAGGGGATTTTGGACAATGCTTCATGTATCATGGGGTTCCACTAAAAGTTGATCAGAAGAAGGCTTCAAGCCTTGAACGCATTATTGTCTTCTGTCTTCCTTACTCTGTGCTCTTTTTCCTTGTATAGGAAGTTTTTGATAATGATAAACTTTGAATTTTGTTCCGAGATGAGTCCGTACGACAGTCGTTGATGCAGCAGCTTGATTGCTCCGCTGCTCTGTGGTGGTCCTTACGAGATCTATAGCATGAGATCTTAAGCCCCTGCCTGGATAGTGATGCTTCAAAGTTTTGACTTTCAAGAATGCTTAAAAAATAAATATTTTAAATAAATATTATTTTTTATATATAATAAAATATTATGATATATAATTTTTATATTTTTAAATATATAAATAAAAATTTAAAAACATTATTAAAAATTTATTTAAAAAATGTTAAAATAAAACGCTCTCATCTGATGCTTCAGATGGATCGACATAATCGACCTAACATAAGCTAAGACCCTTGTCTTGCATTTTAGAGCAATTGATAATTTTTAAGTAGAAGCTAAACGCTACCCAGAAAAGTGCACTTAAATACATTTTTCGCCTTCTGGTAGAAACCATAAGCTAAGAGCTGGTACAAGAACATCATACAATGAAGAATTTAATTTTATCAGTCAGATGAACATAAAACATTTGGAGCTCTTCATTTCTCAACAAGGTTTACAGTCCCTAGAGATTAACGACTTTAGGCTAGACATGCATATAGATAGATAGACAACTCAACCTGGTCTACTCCAGATTCGTCAGGCAGTCAGGCTTAAAAGATTTTACAACTTATACACAAAAGTTATACAGGTGGCTTGGCGGGCCTTGACAATTTTCTTTTAGCAAGCTCCTGTATCTGGTCCCTCGAGAAGATAGCTGCACCGTCGGCAAAATTAGCATTCTCCATCTGCTTGTGGAGCTGCCATGGTATCAACAGCATTAGCTCTTTCTAGTAGAAGCATAGGGGTGCAGATATTATTTGACAAAATGGTCCTAAGTGCAAGTATAATGACCAAGCCATACATCATCGAAAAAATGAAAACATCGAAAGCCCTCATTTTTCAAAGTATGCCAGCAACTATAAATACGTATGTAACTAAGTTTTTAGTTTTACTGTTGATATATACTATGGTTTATCCTGCTTCTAGAAGTCACAACCACAGAATTCAAGCAAGCATGCAATGCGAGTTCATATACAGCTCAGCGCATACAGTGAAGACATGGTGCACATATAAAGAGCATTAAAAGGAAACAAAAGAAAATGTCTACAAGCTCGCAGATAAAGGTAGAGAGTCCTACAGCTTCAAGAATAGCCGATTGATCGTCAGGGGTAAACTTGCGTATCTGTTTTAGCATCTCCAGTTGCTGCAAGCATGAGATAAGAGTGGAGTTAGTATTGGTTGACACATTCATAATCAGATGTAGCTTGACAACAAAAAACAACTGTACTTGCTCTTGTAACATCTGCTGAGAGTGCAGCTTTTCAGCAAATTCATCTGGTTCAAGTTCAGCTTCATCACAAGCCATTTCCTCTCTGCCACATCGTTTGCAAAAGCATGAGTCACTGGATTTGTACCCTATATGTCACACTTTGAGAAACAGTAAAGACATTCATGGAGTAGGATCAAATTCATCAAGAATATGTAGCCACTATAGAAGATATTGAGAAAAAACAAAGGAATATGGAATTGTGGATTCCATTCCAGTACATGGCAAAACACATGGTCATCATGTCCCCTGTTCCCTTAACATCTTGAACACACACACACACAATAGTTGAGGGGAAACTAATTTAAATTCTTCTAAAGCTAGAGACATTCCTTCTACATCAGGTTCCTTGCTTAATTCTGAAGCATAGTTTCATTTCAAACATCTTTCTATAAATAAGTTGAGTCTTTTTTCATAAATGAAGGAATATTTCAATATGCCTCGGACGGTCATAGCATCCCATGTCTTTATGCACAAGAGTTGTCTGGCATGTACATTCCCACTATGTTCAATGGACAGGTGGATTATGGTGCGATTATGACCTTGAAGTGAGAGAGTGGGATTTGGATACACATTTCAGGTGAATCAAATCAACTGAGAAAGGAACATATCGCTCCAAAAGAGTTTGATAGCTTGAATCAAACAATAGTGTATGAGATATGTTTTAGTTGGAGTCTACTTCTAAGGTTAGGTGCGGTGTTTGTCACTCTATGTTTAGCACCACCTTTCCTTTGTTATTTAAACTTCCATTTCAGCTAGCATTTTCCAACCATGGCGCTACTAAAATAACAAATAAAGCTGAAAGATGTACCCTATACACCTGTAACATTATGTTGAATCCTCTATTGCTAGTTATTACATCCTAAGACGTAGATAACAATGATCCAAAGGTACGATAACCTTTTACATTAGAACAAAGTTGCCTTTTAAGTAATTCGCATGTTAGAAAACAGAAAGTTTTTCTCAAGATCAAAAATCCTTTCTTAATTTTTAGTAGGAGAAGCTAAGATCAGTATGATGCAGGAATAGTGAGGCTTACTTTGCGACAAACTTGTAAAATTGAACCATCAATTGCATATCATCCTCATACGCTGTGTTCACCTTCCCTAGGCAAGCAATTCCAAATCCTGGGTCTAAATTCAGAAAAACCATCAACCACTTGTGAAAATGTACAATACACTAATAAATCTTGTGTAAGACAAATAAATGAAGTTGAATTATAGCTAAACCAAGAAATTATTCAACTCTAACAGCTTCAATGAAAACCTCTTAATGTTCCTTGCCCTTCTTGAAGGTTCAGAAACTGAATCTCTCAACTTATTTTATATGTATAGGAAAAGGTAAGAACTTACCAATTCCCATTTCAAGCAGAATTTCTTCCTGTATAGCAGTAGTGACGGCAACTGCCTCCTGCACAGTTGAATACTAAATATGTGAACACCACAATAAATTTATAATTGATTCTCTTGTTTGCAATGCACTATTGTACGCCAACTTAACCATACTGTAGGGAGCATTTCAGAGACTTAAAACTGCACAACCTACATACAGGATGCTAGGTACGAACTGAACTTTCGCATAAGGAATAAAAAACTCTCAGTCAGTCTTTTATTCCACTTTAAAAATGAGAGGATCAATGAGTTCCCAAAGCTTGTGAAGGGAGAATGAGCATTGGTACAAGAAGAGAGGTTGCAAACTAAAGTAATTCTCTACAATTTTGTTTAATTTCTATCAATTCAAACAGTACTAGAATCGTCATCATATATACTCAGGAGGTTCAGAGCCATCCCTCTATTTCCATAAAATGTGACAACTAAATTAATAATCATTACTACTGAAGTTGGAGGATCAAAGACTATGGAAAGGAAGGAGGATCAATGTCTATGGAAAGAAAGACCCTTCTAGCTACTGAATTGTTTGAAAATGTAAGCATGGACATCACAACTTCGAGCTGTCATGCAGTTTTTTGTAGAAATTTCACATGCAATTTCACACATTGTCCAGCTATTTTTCCATCATAGCTACCCAAAGAAAAGCTATCCTATTAAAAATATGTCTACAACTGCTAGTACAGTTTGCATAACTTAAACCAAGTTCCATGGTAAACAAGATTACTAAATTGTACTACATAAATATGAACAGAACTATTAAGATTAATTGCAAAATCCAGACCTTGAGTTCGCAATCAAAGTAATAAATAACCAAGACAAGATACCTGTTTATCGATCACTACTTCCTTGATCCGCTGCTTTACGTCTGATCAAAATAATGAGAAAATCAAAACAAAATTACGCAAAAAGAGCGTAAAAGGAAAACAACGGTGATTTAGGGAAAAAGAAGCACAAAAAATTGAGACCGGGTTGAGAAGTGAGGAAAGTGAAGCGGTCGAAGAGGTGCTGTAGCTGTTCCTTCGACAACATTCCTGTGCTCTGCAGCGCCATTGCTATTCCGCTACTTGCAGAGATCAAGAGGGGTTGAGGACGAAAAAGAAAGAGACAAAAATGATAAAAAGAAAAAACTCTCTAATTAAGGCGGTAACTTTAATATGCGGTGATCAGACCCTTATCCGCGCCTTCTTCTTCCCCCACGAATTAATAAGAAGGTTTCCCCCCACGAAAACAAAGACAAAAAAATTTTTAAATCTCAACTTTTTTTTAGGGGTGACAATATATGAAATGTAATCCGAAATCGATCTATTTAATCAGGTTATGATTGGAAAATTTGATCCATATAAAAATATGAGTTAGATTAGGGTTAAACGAATTTGATCCGGTTATTAAATAGGTCGACCTAAATTAATCCGAAATTAATCTACCAATCCGAAATATCATTTTTTAAAATAACAATTCTTAATTTTTTATTATCATATAATAAAATATTAGAAATAAAAATAATCGATAATAGTTATTTACAAACTATTAAATTATATTATATTTATAATTAATTCATTATTTTTATACTTTAGTAAAATGTATAAGATGAAAATTACAATATTATTGAAAATATTACTATATAGATATTTTTAATGACGAATTCAGATTTTATATAAAGATTTTTATAAAAATTTTGTTAAATAGACATATTTATCAAAATTTTTATCTAAATTATTAATATATATTTTTAATCATAAATTTTAGCTCTTATTATATATTTTCAAAAAATAAAAATAATATTTTTTGAATATTTTAAGTACGGATGAAGATATTAAGAAATGCATATTTTATCGGATATAATTATATCTCATTAGTAAAAATATCGTACACTTCCATTCAAACTGATCTTATAATTTCTTTGAAGCTTAAAAATATAAAATTAATAATTAATAATTTTAATTATTAAATAGGTCGACCCAAATTTGACACAATTATTAATAAGTTGGATTAGAGTTGACAATTTTGACCCGTATAAATTTATAGATTAAATTAAAATTAAATAAATTTAAATTAATTATTAAATAGATTGATCCGAAATCTATCCATCAATTCATATTGTCACCTTACTCTTTTTTTACTTTTTCCACAAATTTCGAATCCTCACCTTCTCTTTCATTCTTCAAGTTAACGGGCTGTTTGGTTCAACTTTTCCCCAATAAAATTTTTCAATTTTCAATTTCATGTTTTTCAATACATATTTTATAAGTATATAAAAAATTTATTTAAAAATTTAAAAAGTGTAGAAAAATTCTACGAAATGAGATCTTTTTATTATATATTTTTATTATTTTTTTTGAAGTAAAAAAATAAAACTCGTTTTTAAAAATGAATCAAAATACTTTTTATTTCACAAAAGTTTTATTTCATAAGTAATTCCAAACGACCCCTAAATCCCCCACCGTATCATTCGTTCCTTCTCCAACACAATTAGTTAGCTCAACCCTCAGTTAACTCTCTTATTCCTTCAATTAACCAACCATGCCGGCGATGCCAACGTTACAGGCGGGGATGAACGGTTCAATTGAACCGTTGCTTGAACCGAACCCAGATCGGTTCTGTATGTTTCCATTGAAGTACCCTGAGATTTGGGAGATGTATAGGAAATCATTGGCTTCGTTCTGGACTGCTGAAGAAGTTGATATATCACCGGATTTAACTCACTGGAATAACGTGTTATCATCCGATAACGACATTTTGTTTCTTGCTCTGCTTCTGATGGGATTGTTCTTGAGAATCTTGCTGCCAGATTTATGAAGGAAGTGCAGGTAATTTTTTTGCGTAATGTATTTTCAAATTGTTTGATCTAGAATTTGCCTATCAGATTCTCTTTTGGGAGTTTAATAAAAAAGGATTCAGTTTGTTTGTAGTGTTCGATGAAACACTGATTATGTGATGAAGTTAACTTTTTTATTAATATAAGAATCATGTGATGGTGATGTTCACTTTCAATGATTTTGAGGTTTAACTATGAAAGATCCACTTGTTTTTTTCTAATTTATATCATTAGTTGTGTTATTAATTCTCTTTTATTGAATTCAGATCGTTTTATTGAATTAAAAAAAGATTGCATTTTTCTGATAAAATTTTTTAATTTTTTATTATATATTTTATAAGTATTTAAAAAATTTATTTAAAAATTTAAAAGTTTAAAAAAATTTACGTAGTGAGATCTTTTTATTATATTTATTTATTATTTTTTAAAACGTAAAAAAAATAGAACTCGTTTTTAAAAATATAAAAATATTTTTTATTTTAAAAAAAACTTCATTTTATAAGTACTTCCAAACGTCCGGAGGCATGGGCATTCTATGGTTTCCAGATGCTATTGAGGAACATTCACTCAGAAATGTACAGTCTCTTGCTGGAGACTTACCTCAAGGATTCTGTTGAGAAAAAATTTCTCTTTCATGCAATTGACAATACCGTGTGTCGCCCTGTAAAGCTGAATGGGCGATGCAGTGGATTGAACCCAGTGATGCCTCATTTGCAGACCACCCTGTCCTGTTTGCCTGTGTTGAGGGCATTTTCTTCTCTGGATCATTTTGTGCTATTTTCTGGCTCAAGAAGCGTGGTCTGATGCCAGGCCTCACATTCCCAAATGTGCTCATATCTCGTGATGACTGCATTGTGATTTTGCTTGTTTGTTATACAGTCTATTGAATCGCAAGTTGCCTGAGGAGAGAGTGAGAACAGTTGCTGATGCAGTTGCTATTGAGCGTGAGTTCACATGTGATGCACTCCCATGTGTGCTTGTTGGCATGAACAGTGATCTCATGAGCCAATACATCGCGTTTGCTGCTGATAGATTACTTGATGCACTCGGCTGCAGCAAAATGTACAATGCCACCGATCCTTTTGATTGGATGGAGTTTATTTCTCTCCAGGGGAAGACCAATTTCTTTGAGAAGAGGGTTGGAGATTACCAGAAGGCTTCAGTCATGTCTACCTTAAACGTCAACGGCGGTGCACATGTTTTCAGGCTTGATGAGGATTTTTGAATAGCTGAAATCTTCTATGGATGTAATTATCATTAAGTTTCTGTTTTCCTACTTTTGTTTAGTTTTATGTTATAAGTTAGAAGTTAGGTTCATGCTAGAATATCTAATGAAGTGATTGTCTATTGTTTGTAGTCTCGGTTACAGTAGGGCAATGCGTAAGGCTTTGACTCGTAATTTTAGCCATGATGTTTATAGATTTCTCGAGTTCCCACTTCCCAAATGTTGGTAATCTTCTTCTGTTATCTGTTATGTGCTCCGTAAATGTTCTTTTTGAAACTGAATGAAGATTATCTGTTTGATGAAATGCCTATGCAACAAGGCTAGCACGAGGGTGTTGTTTGCGACTCCCTTAACTTCACGTTGTATTTTTAGCAAATAGTAGAAACAATAAGTTTTTTAATCGCTTTTATATAAATTTTATTTTCACAGGTGAATGTAAATACAACACAAATGTTTTTTTATCAGCATTAAAGTTGAATATCTGTTACACATTTCAATATTCTGAAAGAAGGAATTCAGAAAAATATAAACGTGATATTAGATAGTTTAAGCATATCTGAGTAAATGTTTGCTTAAAACACTATAATTAATTCATACTTCACGTTTAGTTCGTTTGGGTGCATTTTCCAAAGATGAGTTTTAAAAATAAATTTACAAAAAGAAGTTTAAAATTTGAACGTAACTTTTGTGCTAGAATGTACTTAAAAATAAGTCTGAAGTAAAATTTAATTATATTTCAAAAGTAAATTTTTGGTGAAAAAATAAGTTGAAAAAATAAGACACATTTAGGGTGTGTTTTCATTGATTAAAAATAAGTTTCATAAGTAAAAAGTGAATTAAAAATAAACTCATAATAATTTAGATACAAAAATTCAATTATAGCAAGAGCAAGTGAGTTTAGCGCAATTGAAATACACTTCTACTGCATCAAGTGCATGGATAATTTTGAAGGATTCTTATAAGATAAATATACCTG
This sequence comes from Acanthochlamys bracteata, assembly GCA_019914995.1. Taxonomy (NCBI): domain Eukaryota; kingdom Viridiplantae; phylum Streptophyta; class Magnoliopsida; order Pandanales; family Velloziaceae; genus Acanthochlamys; species Acanthochlamys bracteata. Next base: position 9,807,004 of record CM034129.1, on the reverse strand, counting down.
AGGATTTTTATACAGTATATACAACTATGTCAATTGCAAGTAATACTTAGTGAGAACACATGTATTTTCCTTTAAAAAATTAGTAGACCAGAACAAAAGAAGTACCTATTATGCTTTGCAAATTCCAATCAATTATCTCTGATTCATCTGTCCAACCGCACAAAAAGATAAAGCATCATTCATTTTAGTGAAGGGAAGAAGGACAAGAAGATCCTATTTTTCATTCTTCTACAACCATTGAAGAGAATTGGACAAAAGAAAAACAAAAAAAAATGCTGCAAGTGGTTCAGAAGCAAAGTACTATAAGGAGGTTTGACTTTACTTTTTTAACTATTTTTAATTTTTATTTTTTAATTTTAAAATTTTCTAATTTTTAATAAAATTTATTTAAAAATTTTAAAATATTAAAAATTATATATGGATAGAATATGAGCAATCTATTTTTAGGGACAGTATTGGCACTCACTTTTCTGAATTATGGCTGGTGTGATTTTAAAATCTAATCTCTACAATTCGATATGTAAAGCTATAAGTTAAAAATATTTGACAAAATTTTAGCTCAATCGGATCACGATTGATCTGCATCCGATCGTTTGATCAAAATAATAAAAAAGAAGACAATATATATTTAAATTTTACTTATTTATATCATGTTGATCAAGTGATCGGATGGAGGTCGATTCATACTCCGATTGAATTAAAATTTTATAAATATATTTCTAACTCATAAATTTTTATATTTAATAATAAATATTTTATTTGAAAGTCACTGCAATCACAAATCGAAAAGAGAGTTCACGATAGCGTGTCTAAAGATAGAATGTCTCTATCCCACCCAAATTATAAATCATAAAATTTTATTATTATTTAAAATACAAATATTTTTTTAACTCTTTTTAAAGTATTTTTTATTAAAAAAATTATTATATAAAGTATTTCTAAACGTACGTGAAAGGGCATATACAAGTCTCGACTAGTCTTCTACGTGTCTTATCGTTCAACCATTTGAACGAGTAAACAAAAAAAATCCAACTCTTCGTTTACCTCACAATAGCTACAAAAGTATACACTTTATTTTTTAACGTTCAGCACCCTCGAATTATTACCTATTTCTACTCGCTATATGTGGCTATGATTGTATTCTTTAAGCAAAATTATTAATCAAATTAATAGCATTTTAATCTTTTTTTATAACTATCTACTACCTTAATAGGAGAAATTTTCATTAAGTCATATTCTAGATATATAGCACATTTATAATTTAATCTCATAAATATCATGGCATTACGAGTAGAATAACATAATTAATATTGAGAACTAATATTACAAAGATATAATTACAGAAAGAGTATAATTATCTAAGAACTTTTTTAATACAATATTACTCAATTATATTGATAATTTTAAATAAAAAAATCTGAACCATTAAAGTTAACGTACGTATTAAAATTGCCCAGAAAAAATATATCCCCAATCTTTTCAGTTACGAGTGTGGTATAGATTTCTTCCAACATCTATCTATTTGAATTCACTCAAAGCGCAAATAGTCATAAATTCAAAGTCTGTCCAAATAAGTCAGTATTTGATTTCATAGAAGAAGATTTCGATGGGTTGAATAACGTGAGTTATGTTTTTATGTTTCACTAATTATAGTTAATGATGAACTTGCACTTTTTCTTAAATTTGGTTACTACGGATATGTGCTTTCATCATTTCTAAGTCTGAGTTAGTTATTAATTCGAAATTTGTAAAGTTAAAAACTATATAAACGACATATAAGCATATATTTAAAATTACAATATATAGGATAAACTTTTTTTTTTTTTGAGATGCAAAATATCTAACGTTATTTTCACTTCTAAACTGTCTAATTGTACACATTAAGGGTTTTTTTTTCACATGCATAAACAAAGAAATTACACATGCCTTCAACTCATAGGCAATCTATTACAAAATTGTACCGAATTAAAGATTCCAAAACCTAACTGAATTTCGTTCTGTAGTTTCATGTAACACGTAAACAACACAAACAAAGAGTTGGCAAATCTAAAACTTAATTTCCCACGACGCATGCTAGAGCTTATCAGGAGTTGCATAAAAACAGCCACAACATTCCCCCAACTGTTCAATTACATTCGAAGCCATGTGTTAGTCAAGCACGGCATACAACAAATTTTCTTCTCAAGTTGAACTCCAAAAGATTAATAACTACCGTATCCCCATATTTAAACCAACAAGCGTCTTCTTGTTCTACCAACACAGACACACACACCAGAATAAAAAAGAAACAAAATCAGAACTTTCCTTCCTTCTTGCTCCAATTCCAATCTTGAATCCAACCTAGCTTAGCGAAATTCAAAATTTTTTCCTTCTAATGAGTCCGATGGTAGCAGCTGCAGCAGCGCAAGTAGCAGGACTGCTAGCAGGAGCGGTGTTGGTGAAGTCAGCGATAGATGCAGAGCAGCAGCAAGAGCCGATGGCGTGGAGGCAGCCGAGATGCGCGACATGTAACGGGACAGGTCGCGTTGCTTGTCTTTGTTCAAAGTGGTCAGACGGAGATATCGGCTGCAGGACTTGTGCCGGGTCCGGTAGAAGGGTTTGTAGTAGCTGTGGAGGTTCAGGAACCGGAAGACCCTTACCTGCCCGGATAACTATCCGGTCGGAAAACCGGTCTAGCCTGCCTCCTTAAGTTTAATATTTGGTCATCATCTATTTCACACAATTTAATTTCTTCTTCTGTTATGTTTTTCGTAATTTCTCTCCCTATGATGATGATGATGAGGCTTTCTTAAATGTATTTGTTCATCCTTTTTGTGGTAAAAGCAAAAGGAAAACTTTTTTTTTTTGGGTATAGTAATTAAAGAAGGATGCAAGTGATGAGAAAGCTTCAGTGATGAAAAAAAATGAATGAATATTCAGGGGGAAAAAAAAACTCCAGTTACAGATCTTCAATGTTATATCAGTCAGGCACTAATGAGTTGAATTTTTTTTATGGCGTGTTTCATCCGTAATTAAATTTCATAAAAATAAAAAATAGAAATTAAAATTTTTTTAAAAATAAAATTGAAGTGGAGTTTAGTATTTATATTTCAATAATTTTTAAAATTGTGATGAATATTAAAAAATATAATTATATTAAAAAATATGAAAATAAAAAAATTAAAATTAAAATTTTATATGTAGAAGTGAAATTTTTATTTTTTATGTAATTGAAATATAAAAACTATTTAGAATTTAAAATTTGACAAAAAAAATAAAATTACGGATATTTGAAATATTCCGTTAGAATTTTTTTTGTCAAGACTAAAAAAATTATGTATGATGGGTTCAGAGATGTAAATGATAGAGAGCAAGAACTTGCTTGGAAGGTAATCATACTAATTTTATATCTAACTTGCACACTCCGAACTCTTTTAAAAAGAATCATAACAGTGATTGCTTGTGTATTAAAAATTATTTACTACAAACTTTGACGACGGTTGCGTTTCGTATTGCTCCTTTCAAAAATTCATCTCAAAAAAATATTTTTAAATAATTTTATATAATATTTATCAAATTTATTTAAAATGTTACAAAACTAAAAAAGTTTACATCATAAAAATTATTATTAATTATTATTATTTTTTTAATGAAAAAATAATATTTAATTTTTAAAATAGAATTAAACTACTAGTTATTCTAGAAAACTATTTTTATAAGCACTCCAAGTATCTCTATATAAACAATCCCAAAATTGTTTTTGGCAGACAAATTGTGGGAAAAGAGTTTAAGTCCATGATTTCTTTTTTTTTAAGCGATGAGGATATATATAGTTGTGATATATTGATGAACAACGTAGCTCAAATTGTTCTCACAGAAAACTGATCTACATTTGAGGACTATGTTAATATTACAAATTTGTTTCTAAAAGTGTGTTTATTTTGAGATAAATTCAATTTTTTCAAAATAATTTTAAAAAATTAAATTATTTTGTATTAATAGCAAGTTTTAAAAATAATTTTTAAAAAGTTTTTGATAAAAATATTTATATTAATTAATTTTTATATTAAAAATAAATTTAAAAAAGAAAATTTAAAAGGTCGATAAACACGTCCTAAGTATATGTTGTACCTATTTATCATGTTCATAATCTGTTTATATTACAAACATTTTTATAAGTTTCTTTGAGTTACAGTGCAGCAAAATTTTCTTCACGGTGGAAATTTAAACTTAAAAAATAAATATTAAAAGAAGTTATGAAATTGAACCTATTTACTCTATAGTATTATAAAACAAACTTCGAGAAAAGTTACAACGAACTTCTTACAATTTATATATAATTGATTAAGTGCGTGCTTGCTTTGGTATCCGACACGTTATTTGAAAGTAAATTTGTAAAAGTTAAACTTAGAATTAAAAAATTAGTTCAAGTAAAAAATAATTTTTTGTATTTATTTTATTTTAAAAATAAATTTGAAAAATAAAATTTTAGTTTTAATTTAAATTTAGTATTTACTTTATTTAAAACTAAGATAAAAATTAAAAGTGAATTTTAAAAAAATAAATTTACAGCATAGATAAATAAACCCTAAAACTCATAACTAATTTCTATGAAGAGCATATTTTAATTGTAAAAAAGTTTAATTTTTTTCAGATTTTAAGTTCAATTATTTTATTTATTTCAATTATCGTCCAAATTTTAATTTTAGTATTTACTTTAATTTAAAATGAGATAAAACTTTAAGATGAGTTTTAAAAAAATTAGTTTACAGCATAGATAAATAAACCCTAAAACTCATAACTAATTTTTATGAAGAGCATATTTTAATTGTAAAAAATTTTATTTTTTCAGATTTTAAGTTTGATTATTTTATTTATTTCAATTATCGTTCAAATTTTATTTCTATTTTTTCATCAAAATTTATTTTTATCAAAATTTAACTTTTAATTTTATTTTATGTATTTCTAAAAATTGTTATACTTTCTGTTGAATTTCATTTTATTTTTGAACTTCCATTTGTATGAATTTCTATTTTACGAAACTCATTTATGTATAAGTAAAATCGCTCTAAAAATTTTGTATAATAAAAACTAACGTGTTCGAGAGTATTTATAAAATAAAATTTTTTTAAAATATAAATTTTTTATTTATTTTAGAAAATAAACTCTATTTTATTAATTTAAATAATAATAATAAATAAAATAAGATTTTATGACATAATTATTTTATATATTTTAATAAATTTTATAAATATTATAAAATATTTATTGAAATCATAAAAATGAAAAGCACTTCTTAAAAAATTCAATAGTTAATGCGAAGCTCAACAATTAAGTTTTCAAATAGTAATCTCAGCTCTAACCCAAAACCAACATAAAAAAAACAGAACTGTACTCAGCAAGCACTAAAAATTCCGTTTCCCCCGGGAAAGAAATTCTATATGGGCCTGAAAACAAATCATTGAACTGGCCTAACACCTACTTCAAGGCTCGTTTCAAATGCTGAGAGGATACTGGAGACTACTTTTAATAAAGAATTTCTCTATAACAAAAGTAGTTTTATTATATTTACTTTTTAAAAATTATAAAAGAAAATAGTCTATAACATAAAACTTGTAATATTATAATTTAATTTTTAAAAATAAATGTAAAATAAAAATTATATAAAAAAATGTTCGAAAGTATTTTCAATCGTTGTTTTAAAAAAACAATTTTGAATTTTTTAAATGAAATTTATTATTATAATTCAAAGAGAATTAAAGTTTCGAAACTATATATGTATCCCCAGACAGCAATTGTGTCGGTTTTGATCCAGAATCATCCAGCTTCGACCAAAAAATTGCAACTCTACCCTTTATCTATGAACACCCCGAACCCAATCACCTCCGCCGCAATCTTCTTCGCTGCCGCCGCTCGACGTCAATAAGTTTCAGGTACTCTTTTCTCTCTTACTCTCTGTTTCAATCATGGAGACTTCGTCGATCGAAACGCTAGATCCATCTCCACCAAATCCTAATTATCAAACCCTAGTCGATCCCAATTCTAATACTCCAGAGCAACAACAAAATCGTAGCCTGCCACCGGCGGGTGTTCCCGAGAACAACGGTGGCGGCGTCTCAGTTTCCAAAAGCGGCACGGATAAGGATGCATCCGGCGGGGAAGAAGAAACCAGTAGCCGCCGCCGTCGCCGGAGCAGGTGGGACCCGCAGCCTGATTCTTCCGCCGACGCTTCTAGTGGTGGGACCCGTAAACGGAAGTCCCGTTGGGCGGACGACGAACCAAAGCCGTTGATTCAGTTGCCTGATTTCATGAAGGATTTAACTACTGAGCTTGACCCTGAAGTTCAAGCACTTAATGCTCGGTTGATGGAAATTAGCAGGGTTCTTCAATCTGGATTGCCGCTCGATGACCGTCCGGAAGGTGCTCGATCTCCTTCTCCTGAGCCAATTTATGATAACATGGGGATTCGTATTAACACGAGGGAATATCGTGCTCGCGAGAGGTTGAATAAGGAGAGGACCGAGATTATTTCGCAATTGATTAAGAGGAATCCTGCGTTCCGGCCGCCGGCAGATTATCGACCTCCGAAATTGCAGAAGAAGCTTTATATTCCGATGAAGGAGTACCCAGGTTATAATTTCATTGGTTTGATTATCGGACCGAGGGGGAACACTCAGAAGAGAATGGAGAAGGAGACTGGTGCTAAGATTGTTATAAGAGGAAAGGGTTCTGTTAAGGAAGGGAGGTTGCAGCAGAAGAGGGATTTGAAACCTGATCTGTCGGAGAATGAGGATTTGCATGTTCTTGTTGAAGCTGAGACACAGGAATCACTTGATGCTGCTGCAGGTATGCTTGAGAAGCTGTTGCAGCCTGTTGATGAGGTGTTGAATGAGCATAAGCGGCAGCAACTTCGGGAGCTTGCGGCATTGAATGGGACTATCAGAGATGATGAGTTCTGTAGGGTTTGCGGTGAGGCTGGGCACCGGCAATATGCTTGTCCAGCTCGAACTACTACATTCAAGAGTGATGTGCAGTGCAAGATATGTGGTGATGGTGGTCACCCGACTATTGATTGTCCTATGAAGGGCTCTGGGAAGAAGATGGATGATGAGTATCAGAACTTCTTGGCAGAGCTCGGTGGGACTATTCCAGATTCACTGATTAAGAGCAGTTCTTCTGTGGGTGCACTAGGATCTGGCTCCGCTGGGAGCAACCCCCCATGGGCTGGTGGCACTGGTGCTGCTGCAAATGGTGCCACGAAAGAATATGATGAGACAAACTTGTATATTGGATACTTGCCATCTACTCTTGATGACGATGGTTTGATAAGATTATTCTCGCCTTTTGGCGATATAGTAATGGCAAAGGTTATAAAGGATCGGATGACTGGACATAGTAAAGGGTATGGCTTTGTCAAGTATGCAAATGTGAACATGGCGAACCAGGCAATTGCATCCATGAATGGCTATCACCTTGAAGGCAAAGTTATAGCCGTTAGAGTTGCTGGCAAACCACCTCCACCTTCTGGTCCTCCTGCTCCCCCTCCGCCACCAGCTTATCCTGCTCCAGATGCTTCAGCTGGAGGTTATCCTTCACACCAGTATATGGCCGGAGGCCCTGCTGTGGCTCTGCCTCCACCACCACCACCTGGTAGTTACAGCAGTGCACCACTACCTTGGGGCGCTCCAGTACCTCCTCCATATGCCTCGTATCCCCCTCCCCCTCCTGGTTCTAGCATGTATGCCCCAATTGCAGGGCAACCAGCACCCCCACCACATTATGGTTATCAGTACCCTCCGCCACCACATGTAGCTCCTCCTGGTACTTCTCCACAGAATATGAATTCAACGGATGCAAATCAGACTTGTCCACCAGGGGTACAATCGCAAAGTGGTACCACAGCATCACAACCTGCACCAGATAGCACTTATGCCAGCTCCGGAGCTGCAACAACCCCAACTATTCCACCTCCTTACCCCCCGCCATTGTATGGGTACCAAGCATATTATCCCACAGTTCCTCCTGTTGCTCTGCCTCCTCCACCTCCACCTCCACCTCCACCCATGGATCCTTACCAGAGCATTGCTAATGCAGCGTGGACTTCCAACCCTCCTACATCAGAGCCACTTTCTTCATCGGAGCAACCATCCCAGCCCTCAACTTATGGAGGTGATACAGAGTATGAGAAATTTATGTCCGAGATCAAATGATGGCTCGTTGCTCGCAGGATCTGCATGGAAGGTAAAGTTGGCTTCTTTTTTTGCTGTTGTTTTGCAACTCAATGCATATCTTCTAAAAGCATTTACTTTCTGTACTTATCCTTCTTTTTGAGGTTTTCCACTGAGATAGATATTCAAAGAATTTATACATGCAGTGCTTATGGTGCTAACTAAGTAGGGTAAATGCTATAAGCATGCTGGAAGTAATCCAGGTAAAATCTTGCATTTTCTGGATTTTGATTTGATGCTTGCTGACACTGAGGCAGTAGTCTGCAGCTACGATCAGTTGGTGGAAAATGTCAATCTTTATGGTCTTACTTATGTAAGCCTCATGTCATGTCCTTACACAAGTATGATGAGGTCAGACGTCGTTCTGTCACTCTTCTAGATATTTTAACACATACGTCAATTGCAGTTGGCTGTTGGTTAGACTTAGATAATGAAAGTAGTTCTTCTTCTCATCGAGGTGCAAGAATGCATCATATCAGTTGGTTATAGAGAATGTCCCTATCAAGTAATAAGGTAGTAGTCCTGTTGAGTATTAAGGCTGTACTCGCTATTCTTTGTTAGAGGTAATACTTCTTGGTGCTGTAGTGAATGTCACATTCTAGGGGCTTATTATAGAGTCAGTAACTTGATAATATTTGTCAACTATGATTCCAGGTGTTTATCCAACAGTGCTTTTACTGGTTGGTCTTGTAGGGATTAGCAATACTTGAAGCCATTAGATTTTTGGCTGAGGTAATCTGAGAATGTTCCGATTCAAGATTATTTCCTCTGTCTTTGGTTCGCAGGAATGCTCTGTGGAATTTTGTGTGGTAGTTTGATTACAGTTCTTGATCGTCTCTGTTAAACAGCGCCATCCTGGTCCTATACCCATAGCAATCATTGTAGTTCTATTTCGGTTACATTCTCTGTTATATCCTAAAATAGATCTGGCACTGGTTGTGTTCTAGCAGTTTTGATCATCAGTTGATATGATATAAAAATAGTGATTATGATATTCCGGTGATATCATGTCACAATAGTTCAGTGGCTTCATTGCATACTCACTCTTTTCTCATGTAGGTTGCATGCCCGATTATGTCTAATGCTTCAGGATAATACTTTCTACTTGGTGGACATGATCATGTTTGCATCTTTACTTGAATGGGTGTTTGTGATATTATGCCTCCTCTTAGAAATTGCAGATTCTTATATGTTACCTTGATGCTTGCTGGAAGGATAACTGCTTTGCTCATGGCCTAATGCTACTTATTTTTTGGAAGCATACCAAAGTGTCTTGAAATCTTTTTTTTTTAATTTTTTTAATGACATATGCTTCAAACTTTTTCCTAGTCTAGCAGGGGAGTTGGATCAAGAAGACTGAGGTTTTCCTGTATATTGTTTCTTAATAGCGATGGACTATGCATTTAATAGAGATCTTTTCTCGGCAGAATTAGTGTCTCACCTTTTCTTGTATGAGTTGCTACATTTACTAACATCTGTCCTTCTGGTGATAAAATTGTTTTGGCAGGGTTGAAGTTTTTGGAGCTATTGTTACCTGATTTGTTTCATAGCGCTATGACTTCAACCAGATGGACTTTGCATCTCACATCGTTAACTTTGTTCTGCTGTTATTGCATTGCAGAGACTGGCAACTGGCCTTATCAGTGTTCGTAGCATCTGGTGGAGCTTTATTGATTTGTCTTTACATTTGTATAACAGATTGTTTACGTTGCAGCATAAATTCCTCTAATGTGGAGGGCATATCGGGCTTCATGGGATCTAGCTGCTATTATTTTATTATTTACTATATCTGGGACTTGAACTCACTGCTAAAAACTTTGTGTTTCTTTCAATACTTTCTATTTGGGCATCACCTGGAACATCTATGATCATGTGTTAACCTCATTTTCCCAACCATTTCATCCAGTTTTGATGTGTTTGTCATGGCTGTTATTTGGATATCTAGCTTTGAAGCTTATGGGTCAGTTATCCATTATCAACCTTTTGCAATCCATAGGTAATGGCAATATAACTAACTGGCTGTATTTTCTGTCATGATGTTATTATGCTTCCAGATTTGATGGAAAGTTGGAAGGTTAAGCCTTCACTTGAAAAAGCTTCAGTCAGATGTATTATGTTCTATTGGCTACAGAAGGTATATATCGTAAACATGGAATTCTCTGTGTGGAACATAATATCCAAACATGTTTATGAACTAGTTGCCTAACGGCTTCATCCAGTATTAGTTTGTTAATTAGTGCTGTTGACTTTGAATAACCCTGAAACTTGTTTATCAGTTCTCTTATTATCCGCTTTTTGAAGATTGCTGCATTGCATAGGTACCAGAAGACTTGTATTGGCAATATAACTAACTGGCTTTAATTTTATGTTGCGATTGTGATCTGTGGCTCCAGACTTGAGTTTATGTGCAAAGGTTGTCTTTGCCTGAATACATTTCAGGGGCAAGTTTTATGAGCTATAGGTGCCAGAAGGTGTATGGTAAATGTCCATCCACGTTTCCCACCTCTTGATTCTTTCATCTGTTGCAGTGTTCATCTAATGTTATCAAGAATATTGTGCCACAGGTTGCTTGATCTTATCATTACGTTGGATGAAGCATGAGTGCTTCAAATGTTATTTAAAAGAGGTTAGGCCATATTGGTTGGGTAGGTGGTTCCCCCTGTATAATTGTTAATAACTTAATCTTTTTCTTCTAGGCATATAAACAGTTAACTTAATCTTACATTTGGGTTGCGTAGTGTACGCTCAAATTCTCTGTCTATTCCCAAATAGGCTTACATCTGTCTTGTCATTGCCAACACATTGGTTGACATCTTGGATGCTAATTATTAGAATTCTTTCAATTGAAGTTATAATTTGCTGCATCTGCAGCTGTTAGTATTTGGAGATCTTTTTGTTTTGCATTCGCATCCATTTTCTAACCCGAAGATATTGCATGTAATGAACTGTTAATAATGATGACTTACCACTAGCTGATTTGGATTGCCCCCTGGGTCTGCATGTTCAAGTTCATATTTTTGAGCATTTTCATCTCAGTATGATTGACATTCAGGTTTAGTGACAAGCACATCTAAAAGGTAAGGTGCACCTCTAACATGCGTTTTGATTTAGATAATTACTGGAGCGAAGGGGATTAGTCTTGTGTCTTAAGGTAGTAGTGGGTCACTGTTGATACAGTTCATCTCATTAATCATTGCTTATAGTTATACCCAAGTGATGGCTGGTGTTGGAATGTCTTATTTGCTAAACCATATTAGTTGCAATGCTTTTTTCTTCGTCTAAGGAAGAGAATCTGCATATGTTAACTGTTGTGTTTATTTTGGTTTGGGTGAAATTAACTGTTTTTATTGCTCTTGTCTAGGTAATTGGATTCTTGGTGCTCGTCGGATTTATCTGGAAAGGAATTGGGTTAATGTTTTTGTATTATACATTTTGTTTTCATTTTCTTTCTTATTTGATTACCTGAGGTTGAGATTTCTACTTCATAAGAACACAGAGCATATGGGTTATGATCAGTTTTCACATAGCTTGTGATCCTAGTTTTGGGTCTGTCATTGTTTTATTTTACCCTTAAGATAGAAGTTGTTACTTCTTTTTCTAGTCCAAGTGTAGTTGTTTCATGTCTCTAATCAGATACATGTTTCTTTTGCCCAGTTAATATGATAAATAGAAGGTTATCTTCGAGAGAGTTGATGTAATTGGGTTAGGTGGATTAATTTTAGGGTTTTGAATGTTTTCTGCAGTGAGCTGCTTAGATGGCTGTTTGCATGGAAGGTCAATTTGTTTCGTCGAGATATTCTCTAGTAGATGAAACCTTTGGTGCATATGGAGATGTAGCAGCTTGTTGTCTGGCTTCTGTAGACTTTGCATAGGATATTTCGAATGCCGTTTATAATTCAGTTGTTCAAAAACCAATTGTGTAGACTAATAAGAAGCGTGATCCAATATCTTTATAACTGTGTGAGTGCATATAAATTGTTGAAGCTTTGACCATGGCTGTGTACAAGAAGGCATATTTGGACTGTGTTTTATCTTGGTTGTTTGAAGCTTAGCAGCTGTGGGCCTTGTCATTCTTGGTGGAGTGGAGTATTCTTTGTAACGGAAAAGCGCTGCAGGTACTAGTTAGGCCATCGAAACCCCTAATAATTTTCCAAAGAGAACGTAATCTATAAATCTGTTATCATGCGATAGTTGCAACCATGGAATCATAATGTGCAAGTGGTATTGAATACGTTTGGTGCATTGGCTGAAGTTTATATGGAATGTAAGCCTGGACATAGTTTTCAGCTTTCTAAGAACTCAAAATCAATATTGAGGAGAGAGCTGTTTAGAGATTGTGTATGTTACTGTTTAGTTCTCTTTAGTTGGACTTGACGTTATAACCCCGTAGAGTGGTTCTGAATATTGGTTTCTTAAGTGTGTGCGCGAGTTTTTTTTCCATTTTCGGTGATAGAAGGTATTCCATCGTTGTGATAGAAGGTACCAAAAAGCTGTTTTCTCTTCTGTCATTGTTCTAAGCTTGTTTTCCAGATCTATGTCTTTCAGTCAATGCTTGCTAGACTGTGCTACTCACTGTGCTAGTCAATCAAAAACTGCAAAGGATCCCGTTGCAGTTTCTGATTGATTCCATGTGTTGCTCAAATAGGGTTCTGCATTCTGTGATCTTAGTCGTGTGCGGGCGTTCTTATTCTATGCTATCAATATTTTCTGTTTCGAACCAAAATTGTGTCTACCAAATTTTGTTATGCTTTTTCTTTATAAGTATTTCTAGAGATTCTTCCTTGAGTTAGATTTCCTTGGCCGTTGGCTTTAGTTAATTGTTTTGTGTGTTCGCGTCTCACCTGTAAGTTAGTGGGAAACCTTCTAGCGTTGTTTGTTGATTCCTAGAGGATACTCCATTTTGTTGTTTGGGCACCCAAGCAGTTGTTGCAAGGTATGTGGCAGTGTGAAGTCAGGCTACTGGATTTGGGCGTAAATATTATCCGCGTATGCTGTTGAGCAGCTCATTCACCCTAACGGTTCTGCTTTTTCTTTATTGAGCAGTCAGGCAGCTGGATTTGAGCAACTTTTATGCCTTGGGCAAAAGCATATGCTCATCCGTCCAAGGATGTCGAAGTGTGGTGTTCTCCAGCAGCATGTGTTGTCCGGAGAGATGAAGAAGTCAAAAGTATGCTACTTTAGGTTAGTCTGTTTAGCCTTCAAGTTTTTCACTATTCTAAATTTTAATGTAGCTTCACACTTTCTGTGATATGTATAATAAATAAGATAAATTTGGAAAAAGTGTCGAGGGGAATAATATTCGTTTTAGCTTCCGTTTTAGTTTCTCTTGGAAAATAAAGGAGTTTGGTTCAGTGTTTTTCTGGGTAGCAGGCATTCTAATTATTCTAGTAAAACAGCCTACCAACACGGGTGTCTCAGCACCGAATTAGTTTCTAAAGTAATGGTAATCGGTAATGTTTCACGTTTAAAGATGAGATTGGTGCTGGAATGTTTCGAGTTCTTTTGCTTCTACTTTCACACGCAGATACGCACGAAAGAGGAAATAAGTTAGAGGTGAAGCAATTTTGAATTTCGGTCTCTGTTGTGCTATTTGATCATGCATGTTGATTTAAGCATGGGAGAATGTGTGCATAAAACAAACGTCTCTAAGCAGCATGTGTGCCCATCCTTAATCTCCAGGTTAGAACCCATTACGTATTTCTCAGAGGCAGGAGGTTCCGGTATGTTTATTATAGGATAGAGTTTTGAAAAGTGAGTTTAAATAATTAAATTAAAAATATTTTATAAAAAATAAAATTATATTGATGTTATCTTATTTAAAATTAAATTAAATATGGTACGTTGGTACATCTCTAACCAATTTGTATTGGTGCTATAGAAATAGTAATGCAAGTTGCTCAAAGGTGGTGATTCCAATGAGCATGGTTGGTAGCCCCACAAGCATAGCACCACAATATGAAGCAATTCCTTGTCCAGGCATGCATGCCTTTTGTTCTGCACTGCACCACTGGACATTGCTTTATAATAGTTATTATTGGTTCTCCAGTATCTTTAATTATGGAGGTCTTGTCACTATCCCAGACCAGTCCCATGCAAAGCAAACATCATGATTGGATTAATCATCGCTTTACTGCTCGAAAATTAAACCGTGGAAGATGACCAACTCAAGCAAGCTGTCGTAGTGCGCATAACAGTCCAGTACTATTAAAATTATATGTGGAAGAGGTTCAATACGTACATGGTAACATGTACGCTTTCTGTAGGAAAGTGATAGTTGTAATAGTCCTTACAATAAAAAACTAAGGGGCTTGTGTTTCAAAATAAAGACCTTTCTTTTAAAAAAGATACATTTTTTTTCCAATATATGAATATATATAATATATAAATTTTATTATTTTATTATTTTTTTAAAGTTTTTAAATAAACTTGTAAATATTGTAAAAAAATTTGAAAAATAAGAAGTTGAAATAAAATTATGAAATGAAATAAATGGAATGCTAAACAGCCCATATAATAATGTCTTCCGAGCAGGCCTCAGCAGGAAACCTCTGAGACTTCGAGACTGAACAGGATTCAAAGGTCGGTATACTATCTATACCTAAAAGAGAAGATCTTTTGCTTGTTTATGATTGATATGGTTTATCACTGCTTAGTTGTTGTTATTATTATTTCTCATGAGCACTCGTTATCACCTTTTTGGTTTTACTGTTCAAATCTCGCTAGAAGATATAGTGACATAGTGATGGAGATTTACTTCACATTGATTATCAAACGACGAAAGAGCCGAAGCTAATTAGTTCTTGTTAAACCTAAACTCCTATGACATTACCCGAAGTTAATTATGCAAAGAGGAAGAAATGGCGTGTGCATGTTAGGCTGAATAAGGTTTTTCCTGCTTCACAAAAGGGAACACCCCTTGTGGTTACAAGCTGCCTCTTCGATCAAAGCCTGCTTCTAGTTGTCAAGCAGAGCTCCTGGCATGCCCCTGACGTATGCTAGTAGAGGAAAAAAACCCTAGAAGAGCTGGGTCACGCTTTCAAACAAAATACATATGGCTTATTATGTTCGTGAAACGTAGCTTTAGTCGCGGCCCAACTTTGTAATGCAAAATGTTTGATTGCATGTGGTGATTGTGGTGTTGCATTGTTGTTAGAGCCCACAAGTTCAAATTGGGTCCATGAAGGACGCGTTTACTTATTTATAAACTCACTTTAACAAAGTGAGTTTATAAAAAAAATTTAATAAAAATAAATTTTTATATTTGTTTGTATGTTTAGAATTGAATTTGTAGAAAATTTAAAAGTGAAAATTTGGGCGAGTTTAATATTTGTGTTACTTTATTTTAGAATTGAGCTAAAAAATTAATTTTTTGATTGGAAAAAATGAATTTATACTTTTAGTCTGTATCTTCCAGCTAATTTTTTCACATTAAATAGTTTTAGATAATTTTTTATATTTACATATATAAATTTACTTATACAAATTTAATTTCTAATAAAATTCAATAAAAGCACGCACTAATTCGTTGAGTGATTGATTAGCTGTTTCATAATCCACTACACAAACTTTTTTTTTTCCCAATATTGTTACACATCAATTCAAACACACTTCAATAGTTTTTGCTTGTCGTTATCTTCCCTTGTGGCTTGCTTTATCAGTGTTAGACAATTATTGGAGAAGGATAAGAATTGAAGCGGACTTCTATGGTTTATAATGAAGTAAACAGAGACTACCAACCACTTGCTTCATTTTTTTTCTTCATACTTTTTTGCTACATGCATGAAGAAGCCTTGAAGTGGCAAAGTTTGTAAGCGCTTGGAATATTTCTTTGACAAGTTTCATGCCTTGTAATAACATTCTTTAGGCGCACTTTCGAAAAAAGTGTTTTGTTCAAGTTATTTCAACTGTCAAGGCAAAAAGCTAAAGCTAACGTTAATAATATGATCGCGTTCTTTTAATTTTGAAAATGAATTTTTAGAATTGAATTGTTACAAATAATATTGTTGAAAATAATATATTTTTTTATATTAAAAAATAAGTTAAAAATAATTTTTTTTTATATTTTTTTAATAAAAATAAATTAAAATAACTTTTTAGTAAAAAAAATTGTGAGTTCTTTATGCAAAAGAATTGCACCTTAAATCTATGCAGGGGCTCATGTTGGATTGAAGAGTTAGCTTGCGCAAACTATTCAAAGTGTACCTCATGTCTAAACCACCATGTTTGCTTTCTGTTTGGACTCTGTTTGGCATCCAAATTCTAGTAATGCTTATGATATTTTAAACCCAAAAAAATTATTCATATATTGTAAATACTTTTTCACAAAATTCAAAAAATGAATGAATTAAAACTTCATAGAATACTTTACAAATTCTCTTGTCAAAAAGCTATAGAAAATTTTATAAAAAATATTATTTTTGTTCAAAAAGCTTTACTTTTTAAGCTATTTCGAACAATATCTAAATCAATATAAATATATATAGTTCAATATAAAATAATTAATAATTAATAAAAATTACTGAAAAAAAGTATATTTGTGTTGTCAAATAAGCCTCATTGATCTTCACGCAAGAAAAATACTCTGAATTTTATCAAGCATCAAATAGTTGGAATAGCTTTCAGGAACACGTAGGTATCCAGAAAATGACTCGATTACCAGATGTAGGGTGCTCGTACATATATAAACTGCATATATACACAAAATGTTTGGAACTTTGGTTTATTATTGGAACTTTGATTGCTGCTTTTCAAAGGTTTTGGTTCTCTTTTTTAATGCGTGTTGCTTCATGAATAACACAACTGTGGAGAAGATAAGAAGCATGAAGTGGTGAATGACCTGCTTCCTAATAGAGAACACGTAGAAAATTTTATGCGATAGGGATAAAAGGAATTAAGTTCCCGTCGCTCTTCTCAGTGGTTGTGGAAATTTTTGGTTTGCAATTGTTGTTTGATCTAAATTTTTTTTTCTCTGAAATTGTGAAAACTGATCAATTATTTGGTATTGATAACATTAGAAGACGACGTTATTGGTGACACGAACTTTTTTGGCATCAATAACATTGGAAGAATGCATTTGCAATTCTCAGTGTATTAATCTAAAGACTAGTGAGTTTCAAAATAAAAAGTAGAGGTTTTTTTAAGAGTTAGAAATAAAGTTGAAGTTTCAGTTTTTAAAATAGATTAAAATGAATGCATTTGCAATTTTATGTGTATTAATTTAAGAACGCATTTCAAATACACCTAAAGTAAATTTCAAAAGTGAAAAGTAGAATTTTTTGAAACAAAGTTAAAAATTGAGTTCAATTTTTATGTTTTAATTACTTGTTGAAGAGGATTAGAAGTAAAATTGAAGTTTCATTTTTTAAAATGAATTACAAGTGAAGTATAGTAATTTTGAAATATAGTTCTGAATAAATTTGAATTTGTGAACTGTTTGAAACTATAATTCTAGAAAAAAAAAACTAAAATTTTGAATATTAAAAATACGCACTAAGTCATTATAAATTCGTAACTATATATTTAATTTAATTAAATTGCATGTAAAAACGACGGCTTAAGATTTCCACATAATGATAATTTAAAACGTACTAATGACACCATGCCGGCGCCAACCCATGTAATCTGATAGCATAAAATGCAACAGGAAAAAGCAAACCCAGCCGACATTTGCTAAATTAATGATGCCATAAGTATTTTAATGATAAGGTTAGGTTTTGGAGATAGCTTATTTTTTGTATACTATTATTGTCGTAAGTTTTATATGCACGTATATATACTTATGTATGTATTAAATAGGTCCGCATTAGTCATATAAATTAATTAAAAAATATTTGAAAGTACTTATGAAATAATTTTTTTTATACTTTTTAATAGATTAAGAGTTTAGGAAACAACTGATGATAAATTCATTGGTTAAGTTACATACATGATGATTGATAAATTAAAAGGAAAAAAAAAAAGAAGAAACGAATGGATTTATTGTGTCATTTTCAGGAGGAGCAGATGGAGAATTTTTGTTAGGGAATGACTAAATAATTGTACTACAAATTGTGGACATCTCAAAAATTTAGCATTATTATGCTAATTCCAAAATTTCACTTAATAAGTTTTTGTGATTTGGTGAGGAAGTGGTTGTTAATGTTATATATAGTACAATTAAAACCTTTAAATCTTTCATATGACATATCTTATAATTGAATTGTCTTGGATGCTTTTCTAAGTTTGCTAGTCAATTCAATTATCTAGTGGTCATGCAAATTAGGGTTATCAATTAAATCCGTTCAACAAAGTAACTTAGGTCTCGTTTCAAATGCCCATAATTTCACTTTCTTTCGCCAGATTTTGAGTTCCAAATATTTCATATGTTTCAATTACATAAAGAATTCAGAACTTCACTTCCACATGCGGAACTTCAGTTCCAATTTTTTGATTTGTACACTTTTCAATACAATTATATATTTCAATTTTCAACACACTTTCAAGAACTATTGAAACACAAATACAGAACTTCACTTCCATTTTATTTTTCAAAAAATTTTACTTCCTAATTTTTACTTTTACGAAACTTAGTTACAGGCATTTGAACACGCCCTTAAACTGAAATTTAGTTGGTAAAAGTTGCATCCTTGTCAAATAAAACACATATCTAGTGAAACTGAGCTTATCGTTCCTTATTTATACAAGTGTTTTCTGCAGATAAACACCAATATAAAGCAGGATAAGAGGATTATTATACAAATCACTAAGTTAAAAACTTAACGAATACCTTCAAGGAATTTAGAAAGTTTCAAGTGATTCCCTCCACTCTTAAGCCAAAGAGGGGTAATGAAATGATTGTCTGCTAAGTATACATCCATGTAAAAAACAATCATAAAAAGGAGGTTTCAGATTCTAAAACACGTTTGGCAATCTATTTCATTTCATTTGGACCATTTCATTTTAATTTTTTACAAATTTAAAAATATAGATAAATTATACATCATAAAATTTTTATATTAATAATTTTATTAATTTTTTAGTTTAAAATAAGTTCATTTTTTGAAAAGCTTTAATAGAACAGTTGAACAGGGGAAAAAAGGGGTATTGATAATGTGTCCAAATTCACTATGCACTTCCAACTACTGCCTGCCCTCTTTTGGTGAATTATCATTGAAGGATGAGTTTGGTGGTAGTACATGTTGATGTTGGGTTTGGTTGTCTCGTGAACTCTTCTCTTTTTGCTTTTTCCCTCAACATTATAAGGTATCTAGTCAAGTGTCCTTAGTTAGATTGACCTAAGTTGTCTTACATTTTCATTAAAAAAAAGCAACATTTGCATTAAATTGAAGAATAATTGTCCAAAAAGAAGGACAACTTAGTGAAAGTAACGACCAAAAAAAGATCAATGTTGCTAACACAATAAGGTGCTAGGTCATGTTTAGTAAAGCTTTTCTATGGTTTTCTTTTAAAATTTGTATTTACAATTATTCTACTATATACAAAAACTTGCTTTATTTTTGCTTCAAAAAAAATTTATTTTATAAGTATCTCAACTATCGCTTAAAATTGAACCAAAGCGTAGTTATTGCGAAAAAAAAAATGTGATTGCAAGTTACTGCATTTTGATTTTTTTTTTGTTGGATCTGCATTCAATTTGTTTTAGCTTTCAGAACAAGTTTGCAGAACAATTAATCTGCAATGCAATTACCGTTCTTTTGTTTCAGTATCGTACTACTGAATTCAAAAAATTTGATGTATTACTTCTGAATAATAATTCGGAAACAGATAGTGACCATGGTCGTAGCTTTGGAAACAAGTTTGCAGAGCAATTAATCAGCAAATGCAATTAACTCGAGTTGCTAGGTGTAGGTCAGTCATTAAAGACTTGTTTTACGTGATTCAAAAAATAAACTTATAAATATAAATATCAAATTTTAGTTAAAATTTACTTTTATAAAAAAAAAGTGAGTATAATAAATTACACATTTACACTCAAGTAAATTACTATCAATAAGTTCTACATTTATAAGTGGAAAATTTAAGCAATCAAAAATAGATACTTAATAAGAACTAGTATCTACCTAATTCAAGGCAATTTATCTTTTATGTTTTTTTCAAAATTATTTATTTTTAAATCCGAATGGTTTCCATCAGAGCCAGTCAGCCAGTGATAGTAGACTGGATCAGTTTGCGACACGAGGCGCAATCTGTTGACTACAACATTTTAAGGACTGTAGTTTGTTACCTAGTAGTTGTAGTAGCAGTTACATATGAGTCACGCATGAATCTCTCAGGATAACATGTTTGCGATTCTTCACATTCGCAGGAACCAATCCTTCCACACAGCACAGCACGACACAAATCCAATCCAATTCCAAACCCATTCCTACCATTCCATTCCTATCCTCATCGAGATCGTTCGCCAAAAGACAAAGATCCTACAGCACAGGAATAAGCAAGCTATAAGCTGCTTAACATCAACGCAAAGCTAAAAGCAGAAAAAATTGAATTGCTACTGACTGGTGGAGGAGAAGGGTCCCGCCGGCGTGTGACTGACTGACTGATTGATTTTTCAACTTTAGTTTGAGTTATTACATTAATAAGTAAATTGCGAGAATCCATCAATCATACAAAAAACGGAAAACAACAAAAAGTTTATTAAAAAGATTCACGAAAATTACCTTCTCCTCGAAGTCTTTTTGTCAGCAATAGAATTTATTTTTTCTTACCGTGACTCCATGAGTGACGAACAGCGGTAAATCAAAAACAAAACAAAAGCTGCAGCTATTTTGTTCGCATTCCGTTCCAGCTTATATATTTATTTCTCAGTGAGTTTGACAGTTCTAAAAAAAACATATTTTTAATTTTTATTTCATATTTCAAATAATTTTTATAATGTATTACAGAATTTATTTTGATTAAAAATATATAATTTACATTATAATTTTATTATAACATATTTTATATTTTAAAATAAAAAAATTTAAATCAGATGAAAACTAACTTTTATTTTGAAAAAAATATTTTTATAACCAATTTCAAACGCAATTTGTAAGCTCTCATTTTAATTTGGAAACTACTCTATATATAAACTTGCAGAAAAAGGATTTTCTACCATTAACCAAAACTCTAATTTGCATCCAGGAAAGAAGATTCAGAATAGGAAAAAACAACAAACATTATAAAAGAAAATTTTAACAAAACTTGAGAGAAAAAAAAACTACTCTTTCAATCAAATATTTCTTTATGTCCTCTTAAATAAAAAGAAATAATTTCAAAAACAAAAATAAACTTAGCTTTCTCGCTCTATCTCTCTGCTTCATCCCTTCCTCATCTGTTTCACTACTGTACAAGAAGAAGAAAACAAAAAAACTCTTCTTTCATTCTCTCAACTTCAATTATTCTCAATCACCTGTTCGTCTCCCTCTACGTCTCCGGCTCCGGCAGCGGCTACGACGTCGGGGTTAGGATCGTTATTGTTAAGCCACCGTTCCATTGGCGTGCAACTTGCTTTATGCGAAAGCTTCCAATCAAGAGCTTGGCAAGCTCTGGAACAGTAGTTCACCGTCCCGCAAACAGAGCACCTGCGAAACTCATGCCTTCTTGTCTCCGGCCGTCCACAACCACTGTGCGAACACAATCTCAACCCTTCAACATCTCCTCCGCGGCCGTTGCCGCCGCCGCAATCTATCCCTCTTTCTTTAAACCAATCTACCAAGAACTTGTTCGCCGGATTCAATTCTTGGCCTGGTATACTACACCCGAAATCACTTAGTAGGGGACACGTGGCATTGGACATTGCTGCCACTGCTGTCGTTGAAGGTACAGCTGCGGCTACTGCTTTGGTTGTTGTTGTTGCTGTTGTTATTGTTGTTGAAGAAGAAGAAGACAGCCACGCGGCGAGTTCACGAGCATTGGCTTGGAGAAGAAAGCGGCGGCCTTCGGCAATATTCTGGCGAACGCCGTAGCCGTCCTGGAGACAGTGCCCCAGTTCGCGGAGAGCATCGACGTGGCCGAAAGGCGGCGCGTGCGCAGAGAGCGACCCCGGCGCGGAGGTCTTTGTCGTTTTCGTTCCGCCGCTGCCGTTGAACTGGATCACCGCGAGCGAGTACAGCGCGGCCGCGTGTGAACCGATTGCCGCCCTCGCCATTAGGGACGCACCGCTTCCTCTGTTCCCCATGCAGTAGAACCGGATCTGCACAACAACACAAGAATACATCAACCATTGATCAGAAGGAAAAAAACTTGAAACACAACCAGGAATCAAAATCAAAACATTAATTTGTTCGCCGAAGATTGAATAACCATGGAGCTTCAATCTCAACAAACCAGCATGGATCAAAGATTTCACTCCTACCCAATTTCTTAAGCTTTAGAATGTTTCCATGATACATAAGAGAGAAGGAAAGAAGAGAACGAACCATTCCGAGCATGTAGCAAGCATCAAGATTGCCGGCATCGGCGCAGAGCTTGAGAAACCTGTGAGCAGAGTCCGACCAAGATGTCGCCTTTACGGCGAGAGCTTTCGCTGATGCCTTCGCCAACACCATCGGGTTTAATCCCAACACGTTCAATCTCTTACATCTGCAGCACATCAGAATTCCACCATCAATCAAAAATCCAAGAAATTAACAAACAAATTTGTGAAGAGATCGATAGAGATGGTGTTCATACGTTAACAGAGCAGAGACAACGTCAGAAGGGGTAGTTGCAGAAGAGCTAAGACGAGAAAGAATCAAAAGAACAAGATCATCAGGTAACCCATCAAAGAAATTCAACCGAATCCTTCTTGTTCTCTTTCGATCTTCTCTCCGCCGGCGACCTACTTCTCTTCTTGTTCTCCGTTGTTGATCTCTTCTTTCTCTTGATCTCCTCAATACCAACAACACGAACATCCACTACTGTTCTTCTCCGCTTTTTTCCACCAACAACAACAACAACACTACTTTCTTGTTGATCCGTTTCGTTTCTTGGATAACAAAGACCTGTTCTTGTTTGCATGACTTCGTTTTTGTTTCAGAAGCAGGAAGTGGAGAGAAGTTTTGTTGTGTTTCAGAGAAGGGGAAGAAAAAGCGAGTGTTGAAGAGTTATTTATATAGAAAGACCAAATAAACATTCGAGAGATTCATGAGAATGACCTACTTACCCTTATAAATGTGAAATATTACGGTACTACATGGTCAAAGTACGTTGACCGAACGGCACGGCTTGCTTTCTTCTGGTGGAAAAAAACGCTCCCATCTCCTTCGATCTGTCAATTCTGTTGGCTGAGTGTGTTCTACGGAGAGAAAAATGGCTCTACGTTAAACGTACATGATCAGTTTCAGTCCGCTTCGGTTTGGTTTGATTTGGATCTGGATCGGGTTTAGTCCCGGTAATTTCTGATATACTGATTTTACGGTTTTACTAATGGCCATTAATTTACTTTTTAAAAAAAAAAAACAGCAGTTCCTTTTCCTTAAAAAGAAATGTTCTTTGAATGAATGTTGAATAACTATAAATTCATCTGTACAGAACCTATAAATAATTAATTAATACAGTTATTTGACTAAGATTTTTCTTTAAAAAAACAGAATAACCAAATAATAGAAGCTACCAAGAACAAAAATTCTTTTTGTAATTTTTAAAAATTTGATTGTTTTAATCTGTGTGTTCTATTCCGTTTGGAAATCCTTAAAATCAGGTTACAAAAATTTGTCTTTTCACCCACGTCTCTTGTAAGTTTCTTGAGTCATTCTTTCTTCTTATTCATTTTTTTCTGTTTTCTTCAGTTACTTTTGTTTCTTTCCTTTTACTGCGCGGCAGTGCATAAAGACAAAAACCGTTTTAACAAACTTGAGATCAGGGTCAAACTTTCAACCCGGGTTTACGTTTTACAACAAAATTATTATTTGTTTATTTATTTTATGACATTGCTAAGTAGTGATTTCTGGGATAAATTTTTGCTGAAAATATAAGAAAATAATGAATTTGTATAGTAATATAATGGAGGGATCTTACTTATGAGCTATTTTGCATTCTATTTCAAAAAATAGTATTTTAATTTTTTTATTCATATTTTTAAAAAAATATTAATTTTATATAAAATTAATATTTTCAAAAAGATTATATAATAAATTTTATTATTATTAATTTTATTATCTTTTTTATGTTAAAAAATAAATTTATTTTTTAAAATAAAATAAAATATTTTTTTTGACTCAAAAAATACTTTTTAAAAGTACTTTCAAACCCCAATGATAATCTTTTTCACTTCACATGAAAATAATTTAAATTTCGGAAACCTACGGAAGTGATGATAATACAGAAATATTTTAAAATAAAATGTATCAAAAAAATTTTAAAATAAATTTTAGTTATAATAAAATATAATAAAATTGTACATATAAAATATATAATTTATCTAATTATTCAAAATTTTTAAAACCGGCTTCATGCAGACGAGTTGCATGAAATAACAGATTTATTCTAATTTATAAAATACTATATATATTAAAAAATATAAACTTTTAAAAAATAAAATTAGTATAAGAAGTACTGTCTGACATTCTCTTCCAAATGAAGCATAAAAATCCGACACACTTCATAACAAAACATCTTAGAGATATTAACTTCACACATAAGTGATTCAACAATTTACTTTTACTATTTTTAAATTTTATTTTAGTAAAATTAATTCCTAAGTGAGTAAAACACGTACTAACAAAATATTTGAGAGTATTTATAAAATAAAATTTTTTTAAAATAGAAGATATTTTTTTAAATAAGTTCTATTTTTTATTTTTTAAAAAATAATAAAATAATAAAAAAATTTTACTATATAAGATATTTATATTTTTAAATTTTTTAAATAAAATTTCTAAATATTTATAAAAAGTATATTAAAAAATATAAAATAAAAAAGTTATTTTTTTCGGTAAGCTGAACTAGACGATCCTTAAATCTTAAACCCTGAATCTTACACTAGGTAGATCGATTAGATTTTGTCTCATCTTGAATACAATCATTGAAACCGAAACAATTATTGCTATTTCTTTCCATATTAGAGCAATCCAAAAATTTAAGTCAAGAAAGAAAACATAATAGCAAAAAAAGTTTTAGAGTATAGGGCTCTCGGAAAATGACATATTATGCTTTTAGGAGTCGTTTGAAAGTATTTATAAAATAAAATTTTTTAAAATACATAATAAAATTTATTTTTTTATTTTAAAAAAATTAAAATATATAATAAAAAAATTTTATTATGTAAAATTTTTTTATATTTTTAAATTTTTAAATAAATAAATTTTTTAAATATATAAAATATATGTTAAAAAATATAAAAAATTAAAAATTAAAATAAAGCGTATGAAGAAACGCGATCTCAAACACCTTCTTAATCTAAAGTTTTTTTTCCAAATGGAAACACACTTATATGGTATCAAGAACATTCAACAGAAATTATTCAACAGGAAGTTCTTTTTTATTATTTTCATTTTTAGATTCTGTAGCAATTTGCTTTCGATGAATAGTAAACATAAATATTCGATTATTACCTTATACCTCTTTAATAGTTTTTTATTTGAGTTTGTTAATTTTTATAGAGATTGCTATATAATTTCATTAAGAAAATAGGAATCTACTATCCGTGAATATTAGAGAATAAAATTTATACAAGCAAGAAATTATTTTATCGAAATAATCTATGTAAAATGAAAATTTTATCATATTATATCATAGATGTTATTATCATTATTTCGTAATCTTGTCGGGGATTTAATCAAAGGCCAATTTTTTGACTCCGCCAATAAAGATGCATATAAAATTATCATAAGACCATTTAAGAAAAATCAATGATATTTACATGTGTTGAAAAGATGATCAAAATTATATAAGCCATAATTCTATTACGGAGATGTTTAAAAATACTTATTAAATAATTTTTAAATAAAAAATATTTAAAAAATACTTGGAAAAGCAAGAACAATAATAAAATTTTATGATATATAATCTCTTTTTATATTTTTTAAAAGCTAAATAAAATTTAAAATATATTATAATTTGTTTTTAAATATATGGAATAGAAAAGTAATTGAAAAGCCAAAAGTCCCCTAATTGGATTTACATAAGTTGTATAAAACTTTTAATGAACCATAGAAAAGGTCACTATAATATTAACAACTATGAAAGGAACCTTAATTATCAACTGCTCGACTTGTTAGACTGTTTCTAGTCTTAAGAGTTCGTTTGACAAAGTATTCAAAAAAAAATAGCTTTAAAATTTTTAATTTATATTTTCTAATATATTTTTATAAATATTTAGAAAATTATTTAAAAATTAGAAAATATAAAAAATTCTACGTAAATTTTTTTTTTTTATCATTTATTTATATATTTTTAAATAAAAATAAAAAAATTTTATCTCAAAAATATTTTTAAACATTCTCTAATTAATTGGCAAAAGCTTTTACAAACAAATCAACTTCATATATATGTATTGTGGATGAATTCACCTAAACAAGTAACTTGAATGACACTAGAATTTATTGAAATATATATATTATATTTTAGACGTTCATTTATAGTCAATAGCATGTAAATTATTTGCGTTACGCATAAATTAATTTTTCATATACACATAAATTAGTATAAGTTATTTTATGTTCTATAGAATGCTCAATTTTAAATATGTTCATTAAAAAAATCTAATTTACTTCATCTAGGATGAGTTTGGTGGTAGTACATGTTGATGTTGGGTTTGGTTGTCTCGTGAACTCTTTCTTTTTGCTTTTTCCCTCAACATTATAAGGTATCTAGTCAAGTGTCCTTAGTTAGATTGACCTAAGTTGTCTTACATTTTCATTAAAAAAAAGCAACATTTGCATTAAATTGAAGAATAATTGTCCAAAAAGAAGGACAACTTAGTGAAAGTAACGACCAAAAAAAGATCAATGTTGCTAACACAATAAGGTGCTAGGTCATGTTTAGTAAAGCTTTTCTATGGTTTTCTTTTAAAATTTGTATTTACAATTATTCTACTATATACAAAAACTTGCTTTATTTTTGCTTCAAAAAAAATTTATTTTATAAGTATCTCAACTATCGCTTAAAATTGAACCAAAGCGTAGTTATTGCGGAAAAAAATGTGATTGCAAGTTACTGCATTTTGATTATTTTTTTTTTGTTGGATCTGCATTCAATTTGTTTTAGCTTTCAGAACAAGTTTGCAGAACAATTAATCTGCAATGCAATTACCGTTCTTTTGTTTCAGTATCGTACTACTGAATTCAAAAAATTTGATGTATTACTTCTGAATAATAATTCGGAAACAGATAGTGACCATGGTCGTAGCTTTGGAAACAAGTTTGCAGAGCAATTAATCAGCAAATGCAATTAACTCGAGTTGCTAGGTGTAGGTCAGTCATTAAAGACTTGTTTTACGTGATTCAAAAATAAACTTATAAATATAAATATCAAATTTTAGTTAAAATTTACTTTTATAAGAAAAAAAAGTGAGTATAATAAATTACACATTTACACTCAAGTAAATTACTATCAATAAGTTCTACATTTATAAGTGGAAAATTTAAGCAATCAAAAATAGATACTTAATAAGAACTAGTATCTACCTAATTCAAGGCAATTTATCTTTTATGTTTTTTTTCAAAATTATTTATTTTTAAATCCGAATGGTTTCCATCAGAGCCAGTCAGCCAGTGATAGTAGACTGGATCAGTTTGCGACACGAGGCGCAATCTGTTGACTACAACATTTTAAGGACTGTAGTTTGTTACCTAGTAGTTGTAGTAGCAGTTACATATGAGTCACGCATGAATCTCTCAGGATAACATGTTTGCGATTCTTCACATTCGCAGGAACCAATCCTTCCACACAGCACAGCACGACACAAATCCAATCCAATTCCAAACCCATTCCTACCATTCCATTCCTATCCTCATCGAGATCGTTCGCCAAAAGACAAAGATCCTACAGCACAGGAATAAGCAAGCTATAAGCTGCTTAACATCAACGCAAAGCTAAAAGCAGAAAAAATTGAATTGCTACTGACTGGTGGAGGAGAAGGGTCCCGCCGGCGTGTGACTGACTGACTGATTGATTTTTCAACTTTAGTTTGAGTTATTACATTAATAAGTAAATTGCGAGAATCCATCAATCATACAAAAAACGGAAAACAACAAAAAGTTTATTAAAAAAGATTCACGAAAATTACCTTCTCCTCGAAGTTCTTTTGTCAGCAATAGAATTTATTTTTCTTACCGTGACTCCGCGAGTGACGAACAGCGGTAAATCAAAAACAAAACAAAAGCTGCAGCTATTTTGTTCGCATTCCGTTCCAGCTTATATATTTATTTCTCAGTGAGTTTGACAGTTCTTTAAAAAACATATTTTTAATTTTTATTTCATATTTCAAATAATTTTTATAATGTATTACAGAATTTATTTTGATTAAAAAATATATAATTTACATTATAATTTTATTATAACATATTTTATATTTTAAAATAAAAAATTTAAATCAGATGAAAACTAACTTTTATTTTGAAAAAATATTTTTTATAACCAATTTCAAACGCAATTTGTAAGCTCTCATTTTAATTTGGAAACTACTCTATATATAAACTTGCAGAAAAAGGATTTTCTACCATTAACCAAAACTCTAATTTGCATCCAGGAAAGAAGATTCAGAATAGGAAAAACAACAAACATTATAAAAAGAAAATTTTAACAAAACTTGAGACCAAAAAAAAACTACTCTTTCAATCAAATATTTCTTTATGTCCTCTTAAATAAAAAGAAATAATTTCAAAAACAAAAATAAACTTAGCTTTCTCGCTCTATCTCTCTGCTTCATCCCTTCCTCATCTGTTTCACTACTGTACAAGAAGAAGAAAACAAAAAAACTCTTCTTTCATTCTCTCAACTTCAATTATTCTCAATCACCTGTTCGTCTCCCTCTACGTCTCCGGCTCCGGCAGCGGCTACGACGTCGGGGTTAGGATCGTTATTGTTAAGCCACCGTTCCATTGGCGTGCAACTTGCTTTATGCGAAAGCTTCCAATCAAGAGCTTGGCAAGCTCTGGAACAGTAGTTCACCGTCCCGCAAACAGAGCACCTGCGAAACTCATGCCTTCTTGTCTCCGGCCGTCCACAACCACTGTGCGAACACAATCTCAACCCTTCAACATCTCCTCCGCGGCCGTTGCCGCCGCCGCAATCTATCCCTCTTTCTTTAAACCAATCTACCAAGAACTTGTTCGCCGGATTCAATTCTTGGCCTGGTATACTACACCCGAAATCACTTAGTAGGGGACACGTGGCATTGGACATTGCTGCCACTGCTGTCGTTGAAGGTACAGCTGCGGCTACTGCTTTGGTTGTTGTTGTTGCTGTTGTTATTGTTGTTGAAGAAGAAGAAGACAGCCACGCGGCGAGTTCACGAGCATTGGCTTGGAGAAGAAAGCGGCGGCCTTCGGCAATATTCTGGCGAACGCCGTAGCCGTCCTGGAGACAGTGCCCCAGTTCGCGGAGAGCATCGACGTGGCCGAGAAAGGCGGCGCGTGCGCAGAGAGCGACCCCGGCGCGGAGGTCTTTGTCGTTTTTCGTTCCGCCGCTGCCGTTGAACTGGATCACCGCGAGCGAGTACAGCGCGGCCGCGTGTGAACCGATTGCCGCCCTCGCCATTAGGGACGCACCGCTTCCTCTGTTCCCCATGCAGTAGAACCGGATCTGCACAACAACACAAGAATACATCAACCATTGATCAGAAGGAAAAAAACTTGAAACACAACCAGGAATCAAAATCAAAACATTAATTTGTTCGCCGAAGATTGAATAACCATGGAGCTTCAATCTCAACAAACCAGCATGGATCAAAGATTTCACTCCTACCCAATTTCTTAAGCTTTAGAATGTTTCCATGATACATAAGAGAGAAGGAAAGAAGAGAACGAACCATTCCGAGCATGTAGCAAGCATCAAGATTGCCGGCATCGGCGCAGAGCTTGAGAAACCTGTGAGCAGAGTCCGACCAAGATGTCGCCTTTACGGCGAGAGCTTTCGCTGATGCCTTCGCCAACACCATCGGGTTTAATCCCAACACGTTCAATCTCTTACATCTGCAGCACATCAGAATTCCACCATCAATCAAAAATCCAAGAAATTAACAAACAAATTTGTGAAGAGATCGATAGAGATGGTGTTCATACGTTAACAGAGCAGAGACAACGTCAGAAGGGGTAGTTGCAGAAGAGCTAAGACGAGAAAGAATCAAAAGAACAAGATCATCAGGTAACCCATCAAAGAAATTCAACCGAATCCTTCTTGTTCTCTTTCGATCTTCCTCTCCCGCCGGCGACCTACTTCTCTTCTTGTTCTCCGTTGTTGATCTCTTCTTTCTCTTGATCTCCTCAATACCAACAACACGAACATCCACTACTGTTCTTCTCCGCTTTTTTCCACCAACAACAACAACAACACTACTTTCTTGTTGATCCGTTTCGTTTCTTGGATAACAAAGACCTGTTCTTGTTTGCATGACTTCGTTTTTGTTTCAGAAGCAGGAAGTGGAGAGAAGTTTTGTTGTGTTTCAGAGAAGGGGAAGAAAAAGCGAGTGTTGAAGAGTTATTTATATAGAAAGACCAAATAAACATTCGAGAGATTCATGAGAATGACCTACTTACCCTTATAAATGTGAAATATTACGGTACTACATGGTCAAAGTACGTTGACCGAACGGCACGGCTTGCTTTCTTCTGGTGGAAAAAGAAACGCTCCCATCTCCTTCGATCTGTCAATTCTGTTGGCTGAGTGTGTTCTACGGAGAGAAAAATGGCTCTACGTTAAACGTACATGATCAGTTTCAGTCCGCTTCGGTTTGGTTTGATTTGGATCTGGATCGGGTTTAGTCCCGGTAATTTCTGATATACTGATTTTACGGTTTTACTAATGGCCATTAATTTACTTTTTAAAGAAAAAAACAGCAGTTCCTTTTCCTTAAAAAGAAATGTTCTTTGAATGAATGTTGAATAACTATAAATTCATCTGTACAGAACCTATAAATAATTAATTAATACAGTTATTTGACTAAGATTTTTCTTTAAAAAAACAGAATAACCAAATAATAGAAGCTACCAAGAACAAAAATTCTTTTTGTAATTTTTAAAAATTTGATTGTTTTAATCTGTGTGTTCTATTCCGTTTGGAAATCCTTAAAATCAGGTTACAAAAATTTGTCTTTTCACCCACGTCTCTTGTAAGTTTCTTGAGTCATTCTTTCTTCTTATTCATTTTTTTCTGTTTTCTTCAGTTACTTTTGTTTCTTTCCTTTTACTGCGCGGCAGTGCATAAAGACAAAAACCGTTTTAACAAACTTGAGATCAGGGTCAAACTTTCAACCCGGGTTTACGTTTTACAACAAAATTATTATTTGTTTATTTATTTTATGACATTGCTAAGTAGTGATTTCTGGGATAAATTTTTTGCTGAAAATATAAGAAAATAATGAATTTGTATAGTAATATAATGGAGGGGATCTTACTTATGAGCTATTTTGCATTCTATTTCAAAAAAATAGTATTTTAATTTTTTATTCATATTTTTAAAAAAATATTAATTTTATATAAAATTAATATTTTCAAAAAGATTATATAATAAATTTTATTATTATTAATTTTATTATCTTTTTATGTTAAAAAATAAATTTATTTTTTAAAATAAAATAAAATATTTTTTGACTCAAAAAATACTTTTTAAAAGTACTTTCAAACCCCAATGATAATCTTTTTCACTTCACATGAAAATAATTTAAATTTCGGAAACCTACGGAAGTGATGATAATACAGAAATATTTTAAAATAAAATGTATCAAAAAAAATTTTAAAATAAATTTTAGTTATAATAAAATATAATAAAATTGTACATATAAAATATATAATTTATCTAATTATTCAAAATTTTAAAAACCGGCTTCATGCAGACGAGTTGCATGAAATAACAGATTTATTCTAATTTATAAAATACTATATATATTAAAAAATATAAACTTTTTAAAAAATAAAATTAGTATAAGAAGTACTGTCTGACATTCTCTTCCAAATGAAGCATAAAAATCCGACACACTTCATAACAAAACATCTTAGAGATATTAACTTCACACATAAGTGATTCAACAATTTACTTTTACTATTTTTAAATTTTATTTTAGTAAAAATTAATTCCTAAGTGAGTAAAACACGTACTAACAAAATATTTGAGAGTATTTATAAAATAAAATTTTTTTAAAATAGAAGATATTTTTTTTAAATAAGTTCTATTTTTTTATTTTTTAAAAAATAATAAAAATAATAAAAAAATTTTACTATATAAGATATTTATATTTTTAAATTTTTTAAATAAAATTTCTAAATATTTATAAAAAGTATATTAAAAAATATAAAATAAAAAAGTTATTTTTTTCGGTAAGCTGAACTAGACGATCCTTAAATCTTAAACCCTGAATCTTACACTAGGTAGATCGATTAGATTTTGTCTCATCTTGAATACAATCATTGAAACCGAAACAATTATTGCTATTTCTTTCCATATTAGAGCAATCCAAAAATTTAAGTCAAGAAAGAAAACATAATAGCAAAAAAAGTTTTAGAGTATAGGGCTCTCGGAAAATGACATATTATGCTTTTAGAAGTCGTTTGAAAGTATTTATAAAATAAAATTTTTTAAAATACATAATATTTTTAAATTTTATTTTTTTATTTTAAAAAAAGTAAAATATATAATAAAAAAATTTTATTATGTAAAATTTTTTTATATTTTTAAATAAATTTTTTAAATATATAAAATATATGTTAAAAAATATAAAAAATTAAAAATTAAAATAAAGCGTATGAAGAAACGCGATCTCAAACACCTTCTTAATCTAAATTTTTTTTCCAAATGGAAACACACTTATATGGTATCAAGAACATTCAACAGAAATTATTCAACAGGAAGTTCTTTTTTATTATTTTCATTTTTAGATTCTGTAGCAATTTGCTTTCGATGAATAGTAAACATAAATATTCGATTATTACCCTATACCTCTTTAATAGTTTTTTATTTGAGTTTGTTAATTTTTATAGAGATTGCTATATAATTTCATTAAGAAAATAGGAATCTACTATCCGTGAATATTAGAGAATAAAATTTATACAAGCAAGAAATTATTTTATCGAAATAATCTATGTAAAATGAAAATTTTATCATATTATATCATAGATGTTATTATCATTATTTCGTAATCTTGTCGGGGATTTAATCAAAGGCCAATTTTTTGACTCCGCCAATAAAGATGCATATAAAATTATCATAAGACCATTTAAGAAAAATCAATGATATTTACATGTGTTGAAAAGATGATCAAAATTATATAAGCCATAATTCTATTACGGAGATGTTTAAAAATACTTATTAAATAATTTTTTAAATAAAAAATATTTAAAAAATACTTGGAAAAGCAAGAACAATAATAAAATTTTATGATATATAATCTCTTTTTATATTTTTTAAAAGCTAAATAAAATTTAAAATATATTATAATTTGTTTTTAAATATATGGAATAGAAAAGTAATTGAAAAGCCAAAAGTCCCCTAATTGGATTTACATAAGTTGTATAAAACTTTTTAATGAACCATAGAAAAGGTCACTATAATATTAACAACTATGAAAGGAACCTTAATTATCAACTGCTCGACTTGTTAGACTGTTTCTAGTCTTAAGAGTTCGTTTGACAAAGTATTTCAAAAAAATAGCTTTAAAATTTTTAATTTATATTTTCTAATATATTTTTATAAATATTTAGAAAATTATTTAAAAATTAGAAAATATAAAAAATTCTACGTAATAATTTTTTTTATCATTTATTTATATATTTTTAAATAAAAAATAAAAAAATTTTATCTCAAAAATATTTTTAAACATTCTCTAATTAATTGGCAAAGCTTTTACAAACAAATCAACTTCATATATATGTATTGTGGATGAATTCACCTAAACAAGTAACTTGAATGACACTAGAATTTATTGAAATATATATATTATATTTTAGACGTTCATTTATAGTCAATAGCATGTAAATTATTTGCGTT
Source organism: Acanthochlamys bracteata (assembly GCA_019914995.1). NCBI lineage: Eukaryota > Viridiplantae > Streptophyta > Magnoliopsida > Pandanales > Velloziaceae > Acanthochlamys > Acanthochlamys bracteata. Next base: position 9,772,697 of record CM034129.1, on the reverse strand, counting down.
ACGCATAAATTAATTTTTCATATACACATAAATTAGTATAAGTTATTTTATGTTCTATAGAATGCTCAATTTTAAATATGTTCATTAAAAAAAAATCTAATTTACTTCATCTATGAACTCAAATTTAATGTATTACTCTATTTAGAATTACAAAATTCGTTGACATTATTCTTTAATAGGTTGTAACTCTTAATTAGAAACTAAGCATGCACAATGAGGTAACTAACGTTCATTAAAATAAATTTAGAACCCAACTCTTGGCATATATGTTTAAGTTTACATTAGTCATCAATTAATTAGGAGGTGTTTATAATCTATAAACTTATGTAGATGAAATAATACTACAACGAATAAAGTTTTATATAATTTATTAACAATAAAGGAGTGTTGAATATTGCGTTTGGCAGCATTTTAAATGCTATATTTTATACATTTTTTTAATAAATTCTTTATAATATTTTATAAATTTTATTTAAAATTTAAAAATATAATAAAATTATACATTATATTTTATTATTATTTATTATAATTTGTTATATAAAAATTTAAAATTTATTTTTTTAGATAAAATAAATATATTTTTTATTTTAAAAATATTTATTATATAAATAATTCTAAAAACACCTATTATGAGTTATTAATTGAACTAGCACGCGGCTCAGTGCAACACTAGATTAGATTATTAATTGAACTGAACCAAACCAAATAATTTATGCATAAAATTGGATTAATTAACTTAACTAAATTAAATTGTCCGTCAACATATTAATTATATTGATCGGAATTTGCAGAAGAAACCGATCACTTGGACGGAACGATTAGTTTGTCGGACCAAATACCGGCAAAGATTATAATTTTATCGCTGACGTTACCTTCGTATTTCATTCAGTGTTTATTAATATTTTAATCTGCATATATGTTCTGCATATATAAATGAACGAATTAATTAATTAATTAATGAAACTTTAAACTATTAAAAGTTATATATATGTAATTAATTAATTTCAAGAACATCGGGATTCAAAGATCCTTCGAATGGTTTCTTCCATTCTCTAACTATCTCACATGCATTCTATTGGTCCTAAGATTCCATTACTGTTCTGATTAGAGATAAATTAATAATAATTTTCATGTGAATTGGGATTAGGGTTTGAGAATTCTTTATATATTTTTTATTTTGGGAAGTAGGAGACTTGATGGATTTTGCTTGACGCAGTTTATTGGAACGTATTGCAATTTGAGCTCGATCAAGGTGCGCGATCCAGCGAACGCTAGCTACGTGTTAACGATTTTTTTAATAAGTAATACAATCGAAGCAATTAACATTGGGGAACTGCGAAGAGGAAGACTTATGTTTGCCATCATAATAATCAATCAAGAGATTTTAGTATTTAAATATAATGAATAAATTAATGATGCATAATTAATGCCAATCTAATAATATATTAATTAATCAATATAACATATTTTGTAGAAATGGGTCGACGTGTAGTGTCTTAGGAGAATTTAAAAGGCTTATAAGAAAAACTATTCTAAAATGGAGATTTTTTATTTTATTTTAAAAATTAAAATTATTTTTAATTAAAAATAATAATAATATTTTATAATAATAATATTTTTATATATTTAAATTTGAAAATAAAATTTTTAAACCTTATAAACATTTTGTTAAAAAAATACAAAACTAAGGAGAAGCAATGCCAAAACGAATATATAAAATCTGAAACAACGCATGGGTTACACGTAAAGGATTAATTAATATATCATTCGTTAAAATAAAAGAAGAAACACATACATATATAGTAGATGTGGTTAATTAAAGTAACCACAACGTGTTAATTAAACTTTAATGTTGTGAAAGTGCTTAAATTATATTTTAATTATACGAACCTCACTATTTCAATTATTTTAAATTTTAATTTATTTTTTGTATCTCAATTTATTGGGAAGTTATCAAATTTATCTCTAATTATATTTGTTATCGAATTTAGTTTTACAAAGCTTAATTTCTACTAATTAAAATACATTCTTAAAATATATCTTTTAGTTAGACCTAACAACCGGCATTGTATCATCTCTAGTAGAATAATAACACTTAATTACGTACATTAGAAATAAAAAAGTTAATCTTATTGGATAAGGCCAATTAAAAGTTAATCAATCTATATACGTGATCGATCACACGTATTCTTATTATTAATTTATTTTTTGCTTTTTGGATAAATTGATGATTATATAATTGTTAGGATAGATAATGTCATCTATTAAGTTTTTTGAATTACCAAGTAATGTGGATAAGCAATTAAAAGCTTACATGGAATGAGGGACAACAGCTTACCTGCCAATTGATCAGTTCGTTCAGATGAACTTTCTTATCCAAAACATACACGCATATATTCCTCAAACCATTCGAGTATCAATGCCGCGTTTGGGAGTTAGTTTTAGAAAATTATTTTTTTAATAAATATTTTATAAAATTTTATCTAATTTATATTTTTTATTTTTATGTTTTAAATCAAATAAGTAAATTTTTTAAATAAAATAAAATAAAAATAATTTTTATCGCAGAGAAATATATTTTTAAAAATACTCACGAATATTTCACAAAATTGAGCGAGACATTCCACTCACTCTAAGTTACTTGACTCTAGCTAAGGGCACATTTGCTAACCATCCAAATTTTATTTTTTTCAAATTCATTTTTAATATAAAATAAATATAAATTTTTAAATAAACTTTTTTATTAATTTTTTTCAAATTAATAAAATAGAAAATATGTAGTGTAGTTATACAGGAAGTATATAAAAGATCGATTACAAATGCACACCGCAAAGTGGATCATTCCTCTGGTTTCATATTATGCAACCCTGCATGAATATAATATATATAAATATATATGTGGACAGCTGTTGAATTAAAGCTTCTTGTAGTTAATAGAAAGAGCTAGTCAAGGCATAAGGTGTATATATATATATATATATATAAATAGAATAGAAGTACATGATATCTTTAAAGGTATATAGTGCATATATCGGTCAAAAATGACCGGTGAGATATCCAAATCTAATTTTCACCGTTGGATATGAAGAACCGTGAATTGAGAACATGTCGATAAAATTTCAGCTCAATCGGAATACGAACTGACTTTCATCGGAACTCTTGATCAAAATTACATAAAAATTTTAAATTTGACAAAAGATATATATTTTGTTTTTATGTCACTTTGACCAAGAGTTATGATGGAGGTTGGTTCGTATTCCGATTGAGCTGAAATTTTAACAGCATGTTCTCAACTCATAGTTCTTTATATCTAATGGTGAAAAATGGATCTCGATGTCTCGCCGGTCATTTTTGACCGGCATGTGCACCATGTGCCTTTAAGGATGTCATATATCTCTATCCTATCCCATATATATATATATTCTTAATTTAATGAAGCACACAAGGGCATTCCTAACAGAAACCCACCCTTTCTTTTTCTGTTTTTATATATCTTACTGATTAAAGTGCATGTAGTTCATCTAGGACTCTATGATAATTAAGGTGCATGCTCTCTCCCTCTCTATATAAATAATCTATGAAAAGTGAAATTTCAATTCTAGATTACATATAAAGGTTTTGTACAAAGTAACATGAAAAGTTAATTGACTAGCTTAATTGTAATTGACCATACATATATGATAAGGAAATAGTTATCTAGATATATAAAATGAAACTAGCTAGGGAACATAATTTTTTATATCTTGCTTCTGTTATAATCCTCTAAATTAAATCAAGGAGTAAAATTAATCATGTTTAACTGCAAATTGCATAAGGTTGAGTACAGTTTCACCATGTATGCAAGAATGCTTTGGTTACGTATTTTTAAACTATTTATATGCATATATGTTTGAGTAACAACTACGAAATCATATATTAACAATTACATTCTTCTAAACCAAATCTGTTAAACTAGTTGTTTATTATATATTTTTAATAAGGTTTTTCTAAGAGAAGAAGTTCTGTAAGTTTTGCATGGGAGAAATGAAAGCAAAAGTACTAGTGTTGCTTGCAAGAGTGCTTTATAACTCCTAAGAAATTTCCAACACATGATATATTGCTTGCATAACCTTAAAGCCCATATATTTATCTCTCCCAAGAGAAGAAGCTTGAGTTAATTAATTAGTGTATATAGAATTCTTAAACTTGAATATTGTATATATATAGACTATTCAGAAAAGGAAGTAGTTAATAACAACTGCAGGCCAACAAACACATGAGTCATCCCATACACGTAAGAAAGATTCAGTAATTAAACCCTTTCGTGAACAAGGCAACATGAAGAATTATGCATGCCACGTGAAAATAATCATGGATAGCTAACCCTCGTGGCGTTCTACATGAACTTTTTCTTCTTTTTGTTTTTTGTTTTTGCGGATCACGTAGCGATCATTAGTTACGTGCATACTTAGTGAAAGTAATAAGGATGATTAGTTGCGTTCATCAATTAATTCTTAAACTTTCCACGTATGTACTAAACTATAACTACTACATAAATCTAGCCTATCTATAGATGAAACGCATATATCTTCGATCATCATAAGCAATTTGGAACTAGCTAATTTAATAAGTGCCATGGCTGGGAAGAAATTAGTACATGATTATTAGGGTTTAATCTCCTCGTTAATTGTCACGCCATTACGTAGCTTACCTGCTAAGCATATCTAGCTAAGCTTTGCATGGGAGTCATAACAAGTGTACTTGCATGAACAAAACCAATTATTTACAGGAAAAGAAGTTACATTAAAGCAACATTCCTTCATTCCAACTTCATCTCTAGCAAAGCTAGATTTCATTCTTCCACATATACAAGTAGTCCAATAGCTTTAGTTGGATTCTATGGAAGTGATCTCATATTATATATATAATAGAGACATAGGGAATAGGGAATTAAGGGGAGAGAGGGAACATATGTTGCTTCAAGTAGGGTTTCTTTCTGTTGTTCTCCTCCTATACATTTGCATGAACGCGCGTGCTCCCACTTCACGTGATCCACCGCGATTATCTAAAATCTAAACTCCAGATTATTATATAAAAAGAAGAAGAATTTCTTCATACATACTCAAGCTAGCTATAAACTTTGAAGAAAAGTAAGAATTCCTTCGTACATATCTCATGCATGCATGCTTTATCTTTCTTTTAAACAAACGTAAGTAAACAAAGGAAGGCAAAAATAAAGAGTCAAAGAGTTGACTCAGGTCGGTCAACAATGTCGATCTGTTGACCAATATTGCAAACATTACCATTTGATGATTCAACTTACTACCGCCAGTAGCCGGTTGTTAGAAGAAACTGAAGCAAAACTTATCCTGATAGGCACACAAATCACGTGATACTCTGCCACGTGTCGGGCAATGTTTTGCTTTGTGAAAAGTTTGGTCAACAGCATAGACTCTACGCCAAGGAAACTAAAATGAATAACCAACCAAACGTGTTCAAACTTCAAAGTCCAAGCAAATAGAACCGAACCGGTTCGATCCGACAAGGTTTTAGTTAAAGTAGATGGTTTATAGGAAAATCAAATAAGTAATTAAACAGTGTTTGATGTAATAGGAACGGTGCCCGGTCGGCGCCGGCATAGTACTGTCATTAGTGCGTTTAATTAACTAACAATGTCTTTACGCGGAAATCTTAAGAGTACGTAGTGCCGTTGTCGACTTAGTTAATAGTTGTGTGTTATTTTAATTTCGACAATAAATTTTTTAAAAATAAGTTTTTAAAAATGAATTGTAAAAATAGTGTTACTGAAAGTGGATTAAATTTGTATGTTCGTTTGTAAGTAAAAATAAATTGAAAGTAAAATTTTGTATTTTTTTAATTTAAAAATGAGTTGTTAAAAGTAAAAAAAAGTGATTTCTTAGGTGAAAAAAAACACACCCTAATCTGTTTTTATATTTCCTACTATGATCTACAAATGAACGATATTAAATGAAATGTCAAACACATTTTTGTAAGAACTATATATGTCGATATATGTCTAATTCATCAAAATAATAAAGGAAAACTTATTAATTCTGGGACTACACTACTTTTGAAAAATCTTGTTGGGATTTATATTATATCAAAAGCTAAATTGATTCATGACTTTGAATAATTTTAGCATATGTTTCACATACATAAAAAATAAATTTTACAATAATAAATTTTATAAAAATAAAATTTATTTAAAAGTGAATTTTTTAAAAAATAAAATTTGAAGTGATAATTAAAATGTTAGAGTTTAAAATAATATTTTGATGATTATAATTTGATATGAGATAAAATTAAATTTAAAATTATAATTAAAGCACGTAAAATGTTAAATTTAAAATTTAAAAAAATAGAAGTCAAATTAGATGGTACGTAATTGGAACATTCCCTTTTCCTATAACTAGATATTATACAAGGTAAAGAAAAAATGTATTTGTAGGAATCATACAGCAAAATGAATCAGCTTGTTGTTTTGTTTCAGCTAATTTATCACACGCACACTTGTCAAGAACTTTAAGAGGATATTCAAATTCAACACTTTTGTAATGCTAATATTTCAGTATCATTTCATTTATACAAACAAAATCAATCCAGAAAAGGAAAAACAACTTCATGTAATCTCAGTACATTCAGATAATCCATAAAAGAAATATATATTATATTCATAATGTAAAATTTGTTTTCATGTTTTTCAAATTTAAAAGTTTTTTTACAATGTAACGTATAATTCAATCAGATTTGAAAAGTTCAAAACTTGAGTTGAAATGAGATACCAAACACATTTTTTCAATGTCTAATCAAATTTCTTCAACCATTGTCGTTAACACTTCATCATCAATCAGCTAGTAACAACTCGTCACAGAAAGTCAGAAACTCCTGAATCAAGGAAGGCAGTTGATAGAAATTGAAACATGTCAATTAATAATCCAGATGTCGACGATCTAAAAGCACCAGAATCACGACTTACTTTTTAAAATCAACATAATTAACTAGTCTTACAAGCAAACTCGACAGCAACCAGTGATCGATCAATGAGAAATTCTCTTTCAAGTATGTCTATATCAAATCAAATGCTCCTACGTGTTGCATGGAAGCAGCTTACTCACCATTTCATGCTTCGTATCTTCTTCCTTCTACTTATTTTTTTCTAAAAGGTCGTCCAGAAAACTGCATGGATGCTTCTAAGTTTCTTATAATATAAGTTTTCAACATCAACTCAACAGGTGGTTAGTTTTACTTTCCAACTCCATTCCCAGGAAGCAAAAGCAGCTTACTCAGCGAGCTAAGTGCTTTTGGGTAATTTTAGTCCATGAAATGGCACTCGAAGATTGGCGACCGTTGTTTGCATGGCAGAGTTCTGTTGAATTGATGGCAGTAGCTAGAAAGGGATGTAGTGTTCTTGGAGTAGTTGTGATGCAATCTATAAAATGGTTCCAGCTGGAATGCTGTTGCAAGCCTTCACAGGTTTTTAAATTAGCTAAAAGTGGCAGTTAAAAGTTTGGAGTTTGATTGACAAACTAGTCAAGTCTTTTTTATTATTTATTTTGAGAAAAGAAGTGCATTTCTCTTTTAAGGCCATGTTACAGTGTATTTCAATCATCCAAAATTTTAGTTTCTCTCATCAAAATTAGAATTCCGAAGAATTGATGTATTATTTGCATAAAAAATTAAAAAATTTAGAAATTTCAGTTTTAATATTTTTATTTGTATATTTTTAAATATAATTATATTTTTTTAATTTTTAATTATTTTTAAAAATAGTTGAAATACAAAATTGAATTCTACTTTTATCCTATTTTTTAAAAACACTATTTTTAGTTTTTACTTATACGAAATTTAGTTAGGAGCATTTAGTTAGAAATGCTAGAAAATCAAATGGAACCAAATTATGCACTAGTGGTTAGAAGTCTTAATCTGTGATAGGCCATATGTTTCATTTTTGTTATCCTTAATTCTCCATAATTATTGACTCCAAGATGATAAGGATTTAGGTATACTCTATTCAACTATATATGACTAATGTGTTCATCAATCAAGTAATATATGGACAGATATTTGGTGTAGTGGATAAGGGAAATATTAATATTCACTCATTTCTTTACCAAAAAAAAAAAAAAAAAACAAGCACATCTACTACTAATACTAATATAATTAAGTTCATCTTTTGTTTTCACATAGCTTGATAGGCAAATGAATATTAATTTGTCAATTAACTATATATTGTCACAAGTGTCATGATAAACATGGAAACTAGAAATATAAGATATATTTAAGAAAAATGGGACCTTCGTGTTAGCCCAATTTCCAGAAAAGGAAGGCCCATTTATTCGCTCGGTTCATCTCATTTATTGGAATTATTAATGTTAATTACTAGGTAATTAATCTTTTAATAACTTAAGTAGCTATTGCATATACATCTTCGTAAAATGTATTGGAGTGCGTTTACTTTAACGTAACTGATTTTTTTCTCATAAAAAAATTACTTTCGAATAAATTTTTATATCTATATTTTAGTTATTTTTAACGATTTAAGTTTCGAATAAGTAAAAGTGTTCTTGACGTAACTAATTAACGTACTAATACTATTCGTTTTCGCTCTATGTTTCATTTTTGTGAAACTCAATAAAAGAAAGATGTAATCACCAAGTAAACAGGAAAAGGGTACATGGATATAATGAAAATATATATAGAGACATGTTTCAAATATTTATAATTAAATTTTACGATAAATAAGATATAAAAAATAAATTTTATTAAAAAATAATTTGAAAGTAAAATTTATTTTTTTATATTTTAATTATTTTTAAAATAAGTTAGAAATTAAAAAGTAAATTTATATCGAAAGATGTGCGAATAAAAAAATTTAAAATTAAAATTATCAGTTTTTTATATAAATAAAATATATTAATTTGTGAGAACTTCAATTTGAATGAAAAAAATTGAAGTTCTGGATGATTGTTTCGGACGATCGAAACGCGTCCTTAGGCAAAACCTTCTAGTATGTATAATGTATAATCTGCATTGGAAAAGTTGTCTAGTTCCAGAAAGAATTATAATACAATTTCTTCAAGCAAGCAACCATCAATCGAACTCATCATTCTTCTTCGCACAAGTACGTCGTTGCTGTTTGCTGGAGGTCAAGTTTAAGCAGAAGCTGCTTGCTTGCTACTTGCTTTAATTAATCTGACAGCCGCCGCAATCTCACAATTCATTCAATCCATATATCAAATTCTTAATTATTAGATTTGCAAGATGTCCAAAAGCTGAAAATCGCTTATTCTCTAAGCCATATATATATATAATTTTGAACACACATATCAGTCAGCATCGATCTGCTCTAAACATTTTACAGGTAATGCGCGTTAATAACATAATAATTATTATTTTGCGATAAACGACGTACCCTATCATTAAGAAACTGTACCTAATTAACGTTGTGATAAATGAGGCATGCAGCGTGCTATGCTATCACACAAGGGATTAATGCTTCATCTTGGGAGGCAAGAGAAGGCCTTGCTAGACGTTTAACCACACAAAGGGATTACATGCATATGATTTCAAATTCTTTGAGCATATTTGAGATCGTTTATAAGTGGTTATTTTATCTTATTTTTCTTTTTTTATTTTTAAAATGGTTTCTTATAGTATTTTATTTTTAAAATAAATTAAATAATATGAATAAATTGTATGTTATTATTATATATAATTTTTATATTTGTAATTAAATTTATTTTTTAAAAACTCTGGATTACAAAGGAACCTGAGTGTTATCATCAAACGTTTTATTTTTTCTATAGCTAGGCCAAGGCCATACATGGTGCGTGCATGCATGCTAGGAATACTGAAATATGAAGTTAATGGTACAACAACTAAAGAAATGATTGTAATCATTTTATTGAAGCCTCTCTCATATAAAAAGCAGCGTATTAAGAGACAGCTCGTGTTGCTCACCATTTTTATTAATAGAAAGCTATCATTTTCTTTCGAGAATAGCTTAGCTGATATTTCTTTTTTTTTTTTTTTTTTTTTTTTTAACTAGAAAAGGGAAACATATATACTCAACAATATCCCTAAACAGAATATATGCATTACATTAATCACAAATATACATTGTCATTCCGTTCTCAGAGTAGATTGATATTTTAGTCTAGACAAGCTATTTGGAACTTGACAACAATTAGTGATTTGGTTACTCATAAATACCTGGGAGAAAGTAACCAAACATTGCAAAAGGTGCTTCTGTGATTGAGCTGCATGCACATTATACAAACAGAATGCATATATGCTTTGCTTAAGCTTGAAGCCAAAAGAAATCCTAATTAACTTGAGGAATGTTGCTGCAATCTACTGCCCAAATTCTTTGACTTGAATTGGTCCCAGAGCTTATAGACAGCGTTATGGAAGTTTTAGTCCAAACTTCACCTTTAAGTAACTTATCAGTAAGCATCCACACCATTTGAATAATAAATAATTACTTTCATGATAATGTGTAGATGATAATCAACGTACCTTACCTGCTACGTACGAGAATGTATTATAACATTAATCCCAAAGCCCGCATGGGATTCAGGACAAAGTAATTGATCAGCTCAAGAGACTCTTTGCATGGGTATCAGAGAGAAGAAAGTTAAAGGTAAAGCAACACACCTGTAAATGATAAAAATGAAGGCAAGTGCCGTTGAGAGTCTATCACTTTGAGAGATTTTGCATCAGATATGGAGATATTGCTCATGAATAATGAAGATAATAACAAGTAACAACATCAACAGAAATATCAAACAGTTGTAAAAAAATTGCTTTGATTGCAGTGTCACAGTTTATACAGTCAAACCAAACCACATAGCAACAAACAGAAGAAATCCTCGCAAAAGAAAAAGTAAAACCATCGCCGGTAGAGCCACGGTAAGAATTTTATCGACACAAAAAAGGCTACTCCTACTCTATGGTATCCGTATAGAAGCAAGAATAAAGCACAACACGGAAGTTGAACCAAAATGTTGATGATAAAACTTGCTGTACTTCAAACATTAGCCAAATTTCTCATGTCAAGATCCTTAGTTACACAAATACCACAAGAGATAAACTGTGATACAATCAATTAATTACTGGAATTATATTACACGAACTGATCCTACAATTCTTGCCAGGACTAAGACTCCATCCACGAATCCTATGCTGATTTATGAATATAAGCTATGAAAAATCCGACTATGAAAAATACAATACGAATACATCTGTTGATTTGGTTGAGAAGTTGTTTTCGGTAACTTGACTACGCACCCAAAAACAAAGAACAAACTAATGGTTATCCACATAGACAATATATTACAATAATATTTGCGATAAAAACTAATACATCCCTGATGTTCTACATCAATAAATAGATAAGGTAGGTAAACCATGATAACGAAAAGTCTGTACCACTGCTACCTCAAATTCATTGGCAGCCCATAATTGAATGATCTTTGTCGTTTCTTATAATATAATGAGAAGAGCTACAAGAATCAAAAAAATTTAAGGACAAATGAGAAGAGCTAAAAGGAAACCAAAAAATATAAGAATAAGATGCGACAAAAAACAAAGAAAATATGTGCGCAAAGTAACTCCATGAATAAAAACTTCAAAGTAAGAGAACGCAATATAGAGCAAATCATCTTGATAAAAATTTCAGAGTTGACGGTTACTTTGTAAGTCCTTCGAAACCAGTTTGCTACCATACAACATCAGAAAAGGTACATTCATAACATGTATTGAGATAGGTGCATGGTATCAAGCAGCTTATGACCACAACCAGATACATACCTATACTGTACTCTTAAAAGAGTGGCTTTTATGTATGCAGAGATGGTAAATGAAATGCCTAACTGCAAAACAATTTTGACAGCAAAACAACCTGCATCTAGGGCAGCTCATCTGTATGAACACAATATTCCCAGTATGGGTTAGCTTCAGATGGAAGATTTGGAACCCTACAACAAATTATTGCAAATGACAATTATTCTTCCTAGCCAATGACACCTATGAGTTGAACTCAAAGGTTAGGTGCACCTCATGTCTTTAAGTTGGAAGTTCTACTCGGCCTTCCTAGCTATATAATAAAGCTTACTAAACTGTGATTTCATCAAAATATTAAATTAGTTAGATCACTAAAAAGAAAAGGCTGGAGCAAAAAAACAATCTCCATCCAACATATAAAAGACATCCAAATATATGGAATTTGCTGGAACACAGTCATTGAATTCCCTAAAAACAACCATAAATGGCAAAGAGAAAGAAAAGAGCTAAGGTTTAATTTACTTGTGATAGATTTAAGAGGTCATTCCATGGCAAACAACCATGCATCACATCAAAAGATTGGAACCAACCAGGCGAACAAAGGTGTAGACACTTTTAACAGCTTACAATCCAATATGACAATTTACCATGAAATTTGAAGCATCAACATGACCAAAGCAGAAATTTCACCAAATTCACATACATCCCAAATGCAGCCAGACTATCCATTTCACAAGCTAGAAACTGCAACAAAGGGTACTTGACTGCTAAGCACCAGCTTTGCTTGCAAATAACATTTAGTTCTTCTTACCGCACCAATGCCAACAGCCAAAACATATGGGCTTATAAAGAAAAGAAAGTTTGAAACAATTACAACTAAAATAAAGATGCTACAATTAAATTAGTGAAATAACTGTTATGTACAATTGAAAACTACACGTGACAGGCTTCACATCTGGAAATAAAATTTTCCAACAAGGTGCAGGCAGACATGGTCATAGCAACTTATTTATCACCTCATGCAAGGAAGCGGCACTTTGAATTGAAGGGATAAACCAAAGGGAGCAACTTTTACTCGGTTCACATTCCCTTTCAAAATTTGACATCAGCATCCATGATAAACCCAACCCCCACAAGAAACAGTGAACATACCAGAATGAAGCGAGAAAGAAGCAATTAATTATTTGTGACTTGTGACAAGAGGACTTACAAGTTGATACATTTGAGTTAGGTCTTATAGAGTGCTGCTATATCCAAGGGAAAAGCTAGCTGTAGCAGCCACCTTATCACGAAGATTGAACTTTTTAGCAATTAAAGGCCGCACATCATCTACCCCAACTAAACTCTCCAAGAAGGGAAGCAACGTGAGCAACTCCTGGTCTCTGCGATCATCAAACCAGCTTTCAATAGGAATCCCATTGTCTATTTGGAAACCAAATGCCTACATTGAAAGACAAAAGCAAGCCAACAATGGTCAAAATTTCCTTCCAGTTTCATTCTTAAACTACAGATCAACTATCACGATAGCAAAGAAAGCACTTCAAGTACTGCAGTTGATGATCCTTTGTTGAAAAGGTAATGCACGAATTACCTGAGGCGAATTGTCAACAATGATTATGCGTGACAAGTCACGCCCAAGAACTGACAAGTCCTTCAAATAGTTACCCTCCACATAAACACAAGATTCACGATATACACGATGGCGAAAAAGCTTCCGTTTAGGGTCAAGCACGTTAAGCAGCTGTTCTGCATAGATGCTTTGACTGGCTGTGAATATGATGATCTCAAATAGGCTAGCAACCTTCTCCAAGAAATCTTTTAAATGAGGACGACAACGAACATAGACTGTATGTTCCCTAAAATTAAAGTTCACTGGAAACGTGAAATCTGCATCTTCGCAGGGCTCAAGCGTGGAGTGTACTAGAGTCTCTGCAAAATAGAAAAATTAGCAGAAGAAATTGGAAAGCTTCTTGAACAAAACTGTCGCCAAACATATGAATTACATTGTTAAATGTCAACCAAGAACAACTGAAAGGAAAACCCACACAGTAACCACCTAACCACATTAACAAAATAACTTGTTCATGGAACTCGAGTAGTTAATAATAAGCTAAAGAATAATAACAACGATAACTAAATCAATTCATGTAAGAATGTGCTGTTATGAGAAATGTAAGACTTCTACTATCAGAAACTAAAACTTTCTGTTCTAGCTATCCATTTCTACAACAGTTTAAAATCCAAACTACATAATCGAATGATACAAGCTCAATTGCTGAAGCATGAGATAAATCAAACAAGAGCCAAAGTAGACATACATTGACAAAATTCTATTAGTTTGTTATCTAATCATTTTTCTTAAATCCCTTTGATGTATGAAGCCTAACTTCTCTTGTTCATTTATAATCTCACGAAGGTTTTTGGTAACATTTAACACAGGTTTACAGAAATCAAGGTATTTGACCAACTTCCTCTGATCAAATAGCTTAGTAATGTGTTCTGTTAGTCACTAAAGGTCAACTTAAAATCTGAAATTTCATGACCACTCCGAAACTTTAGACAACTTGAGATGGAAGATATTTCATCTGCAACTTAAATCAAACTGGCAGAAGGCAAGCATACGATATCAGTTAAGTAATATCAAAGAATTACCGAGTGAAACAAATAAATGGAATTTAGCGTATCAACACCATACCATCTAAATCAAGAACTAGTGTGGTTGAAGGGCAACTCCGTGTTTGCTTTGGTAGAAGCATAGGCCGGAATTGTGGAACCACTGTTGACAGTTCAGGTAAGTTCTTGATAAACAAATACGGATCAAAATCATCATATCCGTCGTCTTCATCACCCTCAGCATTAGCATCAGTCAACATAGTATCATGACCCGGTTCATCAATGCATTCTAGCTTGGAATGTTGCATGGCAAGATAAATAGCAGAAACCTCAGACGAAATATTCCCAAGACCTCTATATTCGTCATCACATGTTGAGCTTGTATGGTTAGATTCATCAATGCATGCTATGCTCTCAAATTTGTTGTTCTTATTTTCTATCACAGGGAGACCATTTACCATATCCCAACTAGATTCATGGTCTTGACAGCTTGCATTATCAGTTCTAAAAAGGCTCATGAAGTCAACTGCAAGAAAGAGAAACATAATCATATGCACATTCAACCTCAATGGATCCATTTAAACTTCTAATAATCTTAAAAAGAAGTATCAAATTAATACAAACTCCAATTAAAAGGATGGAGCTAGGATGGAACCTATGGATATCCTAACTTATAATGGAAGAGGAAATATAGGCTCAGAAAAACATTCAAATAATGCAGACATCAAAATAACATCTTAAACCATTTGATGTGTAAAGGTTTAAAATAATCAAACAATGAAACAACATGCAGTAATCCTGAACCTGTTTCCAGCCTAAATAGAAGTAGCAATCATCATAATCTATAAAGGAGTGATCGTGTCAAGAAGTTGTAACTACACCAATCAGAAGACATCAAAGATTATTACTATTACAAAGCAAATTGACCCTCATCTTGCATCAAAAAATTACATGAAGGAAGCACACTCATTCATGAGAATAACAATATAATTTTATTCTTCTCATTCTGGAAATAGATATAAAGGCATCTTGATTAAAGAGTATTACATGTCTTGTGTGATGGAAATAACCTCAATAGCCTAAGCATGTCACTTTTGCAGGAGGCATACAAACCTTCTGTAAGGAAATAAAAGAACTTCACAATATTAAAACTTGTTCATGACAATGAATATAGGATGACATCCTTTCTAGATGGCTGGAAAGTCTACAATGGCCACAAAAAAGAAAAAGGTAGCACAGGTTTAGAATTTTAAAATACTCTCAGTATGACACTGTTTACACTCCTAAGCCTCCTATGAGTAAGGACAAATAATTATTTCACAGAGTGCCAACTGATGTACTACCTTTTTCGGAAAGAGTCCCACACCCATCCTTATAAGGATGGAAATTGGGGGAGAATATGGTATCAGTTGTATTAGAAACATCCGCATCATGTGCTTCCTGCAACTGCATCATCAACATCAGAAATAAAGTAAGAAGCAAATATGAGTAATCTCAAGAATACAGATTCACAATTCCCATTAAAAGAAAACAAAAAAGTAGCAAATCAAGAAGAACATAATCAACTCATGACAAACTGCACTATCAATCCACATTGAGAAAACATAACTTTGATACCATTCTCACTTAAGGTCTGTTAACTTCACCCGACTCATTGAGGAACTTTTATACCAAGTCATCCCAAGAGCAGTTCGTCATTTGTCATTGCATGAAAATTGCAGAAATGCACACATCAAATATGCTTACTTTCAAAACAAAGTTAAAATAAATACTATATATATAGTAAAAAAAATTTGGACTTTGGAAAGAATAATGTGCTTCCAAAACAAGACTGATCAGTATAAAATGCTACTAGCATAGTATGTTTCCAAGATATTTCAGGGAAACTCAAATTGGTTGACTTAGATCAAACTGTTCTAGCAATTGAAAGGACTAGGATTGAAGAACTGGAGTTTGCTGTGACAAAATGAAGTAAACCCATCCAAAATATCTTCAATTTCACAGGCAGAAACAAAAGCTTCCAACACTAAGATGACAGCTTTACATAAAACAATTAGGATTATATGCATAGCTTGTTGCTAACGACATGTGCGCATGAACTAAAAGTTGAAATATCAAATAGTTCATATAAAGCAAGTCTAACTATGATAACCAAGGAATCCACCGAAAGCTGTCACCTTATCATCATGTGCAGAAGAATACCCAACACAAGCGCCTTCGTTCACATCATTTGATGACACAAAACTGGTATTCAAGTTCCTTGCTGATTCATCTCCAGTTTTGATGGAATGTAGCCTAGCTGCCAATAACATTTAACAGTAGAAAAATAATTCAATTTGCAGAAACAACAAGCACAAAGAATTGGCAAAACTTGGGTAAATCCAATACTAAAGTCAGATCATTTTGTTGCTACTACATCTCATAAATATGTTATTACGTTATGAAGAAAAGAAAGTCAGATATACGAAATTTTTGGACTATACAACTTCAAAATATTAAAGAAAGATAAAATCTAAAGAAACATGCCTCCAAGATAATTCATTCACTAGTATGTAAAGAAGCAACAACTGCTTCATTAAAGGAACAGAAGAGAAAACCTATAGAACTCAAATATGCATCACAGATCAATATGCGTACCATTCTTTTGCTTTTTAGTTGAAGATGCAATCAGCTCTGTCACCTTTCTTTCAGGAACTACAGCACCTTTCTTCAGTTGCCTAGATAATCTTGGGTTAGCATGTTCTTTAGTAGCATTTCTCGCATGAACCTTCCTCCGTGTTTGCATTCTTCGTGAAGACCTATATATGCTATGTAGACAATCTCATAAGCAGCACTACTTTTGGCTGCAAGATGCAAATGTGGATTACACAATATAAATAACTATTCTGGTGGTTCAATGGAGACACAACAGAGAGTACCTGACAGATGAAATTGTCAAAGTCAGAACTGCAAAATACAAACCAATAACAATAAAGTCATTAAGTAGCAAGACAAACAACATTATTATTTTCCCCTCATAATGAGATATGCAATTACAGATACTGCCACAAAGTTACCTCGGAAAACAAAATTACTTGTATGATGTTGAACAAAAGCTGATAATTTAGCAGCACACAAGACAAGGATGCAAGGGGGAAAATGCTAGAAAAAGAACTGTAGTGAATCCCAGCTAAGCTGTTACAATTCACTGTTCCCACTTATTTCTCACTCATCGTTCAGATCTATACAACCAGCACAATGTGTTAGATTAACCTGGAGTGTTTTTGGCGCAAAAAACTGCAGGGAATGCCAGCTAAGCTGTTACAATTCACAATTCTGAAACAAAATACCAATTGGTAGGGATTCTAATTCCAGGACAAAATCAGCATTTCATTTGAAGGAAAGATTGTAGCATGGTAGAAGCAAGATAAGTTGTCATTTGTTCCACATAATATTCTAAATCCAGTTTATAATTTGGAAGGGTTTCATGATCCCTGTTCAAATTTCAGCTCAATCGGACTATGGATTCACCTCCATCCGATCACTTGATCAAGATGACAGAAATAATACAATATATATTTTTTTGAATCAGCAAGATGACAGAGAGTAGAAAATTTAAAATATATATATGTTGTATCATTTCTATCATCTTGATCAAGTGGCCGGATGGAGATGAATTAGTATTCCGATTGAACTGAAATTTTGTGAGTATGTTTTTAATTTAAAGTTCTTCATATCCAACGGTGGCGACTGAATTTGAAGATCACTTCAGCCATAAATCGGATAGAGAGTGCCTCTAAGGAGAGAGTGCCCCTATCCCTCCCTATATATATAGATAGATAGATGGAAACCCTATTTGGGACTTATAAAATAATTCCACAGAAATATTTTAGAAAAGCAAAAAAACCAGTGAGTGCTTTCCAGATGGATGGAACACCTCATTATTACGATATAACTACTCTTGTATGATCTAAACTTAGTTTTAAAACCAATTGTGGTTATAGCACAGGGTCTAGTTTACCACCAGATAATGTATTACCCGAAATTTATATTTAGAATATAACATCATCTTAGGTATCATATTTTTCAAAAAGATAATGGTAGTATTTTGCTTACAAAAGACTTCATTCATCTAATAGACATAGTTTATTTAGCCTGTCCACTTAACCTCAGAGTTTACAGACAAGCGTGGTGGACTATGAATAAATAAATAAATAATAATAATGATAATGGAGAAGATTTTAATAAAGGTATGAAGGCTTAGAAAATTTTATAAAGAAAGAAAAAGTTCTAGAAAAGAAAGGAAAGAAATGTAAATGTCCAATAAAAGGACAAGGTCAGCTAGCAGATATAGAATTTAAAAGAGATAATTACACTGTAGACTCAAACGAAGAAGAAAATATATTAGAATTATGGGATGAAAAAAAATGTGATACAAGTGTAGTTAGTTTACCCTAGATTTAGTTACAGAATTTTATATTCAAAAAATAATTTCAAAATTAGAAAAATTAGAAATTATAGGAGAAAACATCCAAAAGTACTGGGATAAAGATAAAGTATGTTGTACGTTAGAAATATTAAATGAGAATTTGGTAGCAAAAGCAGGATCTATAGATGCTACGAAAGAAGATAGAAAAGATTTCAAAATGCATATAGAAGAATTATTAAAATTAGGAGAAATTAGAAGGTCAGAATCCCCACATAGATCCCGAACTTTTATAGTCAGAAATCATATTGAAATTATAAGAGGAAAGAGCAGAATGGTAAGTTCAGTTTAAACCCTATTTTGGACTTGGAAAATAGACACAATATGACAGGCTAGTCATTTCAAATAGGTAAGTTCAGTTTAAACCTTGAAAAGCTCTTATAATGCTTCTCCAACTCTATGATTCTTCTTTAACGGACAGCCAAAAAACTCCTACGTAGAATCATCATGTTGGTGTTAAACCAATATTAACATATACTCTCAATATCCCATTGGAACCATTTTTAAGAAAAGAAACATTCTACATATTTCTCATTTTAAGATTTGTTCTGCAGAACCAATAGTTACAATGCAATATTGTAATGACTTTAAAGTCCAACCCAACCAAACAGAGGCAACTCCAATCCACTGACAACACCACCAATTAACGTAATCTCAGCACTTAACAAGCTATTAGACCTTACAAATTTATATACCAACAATGTTACACAAAGACAGCATTCCACTTGTTTCCATTTCCCTTGATATGAGATAACGAATGACCACTCATTCCTTCCTAGTATACATACAACCAAAAACCTTAATTTGTGCCTACATTCTACTCGAATATAATTCTAACATCAAGATATTAAACCCTAAGCCTCAAATCTCTAAATACAACAAAATTTCTATACTTATAATAAAATTTTCTTCACCGACTACAATTTCCTCCCTTTTTGAATGCAATCTTTTTTCCACTATTACCTATCAGGCAACATCTTTAAATACCCTAACCAAAACAATCTTAAACCTGGTTAAGAAAATTCAACATCGTTTCTACAAACCCGAAAATATCCTTTAGAAAAGAAAACAGTAGAGCGATAATTCAAAATAACAGCATAGGCAAAAAAAAAGCAAAGATTAAATTTAGAAAAGGAAAATATTACCTCGAAATTTAATGAAACCAGAAATTTCAACCAACGAGCTTGGAACAACAATTGAAGCAAAATCTATCAGCAAGTCGAAATCTAGAATCGAATTAGAGAGAGACAGAGAGAGAGAGAGAGAGAGAAGGGTTTGCGGGGTTTGGAGAAACGAAGGTTGGAGTGAATGGAGATCGAGAAGAAGAAGAAGAAGAAGAAGAGGGTTTGAATAAAAAACGAAAACTAACAATGTAAAACTAATTTGCAAATACGAACTCTAGTTAAACATATTGCAAAAGATAGTGTCCACCTTAAAAATGACTCGTTTACCCTGAATATAACTATTTTCTTCGAGGCTTTCGAGCGGTTTACGAGTATTGTAAAGAGTATCAAATGTCATCACCACCAGATGGGACTTCGTCATGCCATTTAACGTTTAATTGATGTATTCGTTACGGGAGAGTTTGGTAGTATTTATAAAATAAAATTTTTTTGAAATAAAAAATATTTTTATTTTTTTAATTTAAAAATAATAAAAATATATAATAAAAAAATTTTATTTCGATAGAATTTTTTTATATTATTAAAATATTATAAAATATATATTAAAAAATATGAAATAAAAAAAATTAAAAATTATTTTTAATAAGCCGTACCAAACGCAGACTAAATAGCTTGAATAGAAATGGTATATTAGGTGGGGCCCATAATTGACCGTTTGGTGGTGTGCTTTTGTATTTTCAAACAAAATAGAGCGATAATCAACCTGATCACAGCTACAGAGCTACTAAAATAGAGAAAACAGAGGACCTATCTGCAGTTTAATCAATAGTTAAGGTTTAAAAAGTTACATGTAAATTTCCTAAACTTGAAAAGATTCTTTTCTTCTCGTGCAAAAGAAGCCAGCTCATACAACACGTGTCAAATTATCATTGGGAAGCATGGTAAACTAAGAAGGCAGTGATGAAATACGTGAGAGAGGATAATGTCTAAATATAAAAATTGGGGACTGGTATTGCAAACTAATCACAAATGAGTTTGAATTTCAGTTTGGCGTCCGGATACGGGATAAAGATTATTAGGGAGGAACGTTTTCGCGGCACTATACATGTGTTTAATTTTCACCAAACTTTTTGAAATTTCAGGATCCCGTTTGGAAATACTTCCGTTTCGATTTCCAGTTCTCGTTTTCGAATTTTTGCACTTTGTTCTAACGATATTTTCACAAAAATATTCACATATGCTAGAATTCCAGTCGAGTTTTGCAGCGTTACGCTGCCATATAGGACGTGTTTACCTTAAAAATAAAATAAATAAAATGAAAATTTTAAAAATCATTTAAAAAATTAAATTAAAAATTAAAAATATTTAATAAAAAATAAAATTATATATTAATTTAATATTTATAGTAAGTTTTAAAATTAAATTTTTTAAAAAAATTTATTATTAAAAAATTTTAATTTTAATTTTTATATGTATTTTATATTAAAATAAATTTTAAAAAATGAATTTGAAATGTTGATAAACACGCCCGTATTGATATGGAATTATATAGTTGCTGAATGTGAAACCTTTATTGCACTAGTCATCGAACCCTTTTAACACTTGCCGCTTAGGCTAACATCGTATAATAACTACCGTAAATTTTAAGCATAAACTTCTAATATGTGTTTGGACTCCGTCGGTGAGCTCGGCACACCAATGGCTTCTTCATTTCCATAGACAATCGGAGACGCTCCGTTAACCGGATCGGTCCACAAGCAACCCAACGGTAATCCTGCAGGAACCTCGCTAACCATAGTTCAACCGTTGCTAAGCCGAAAGCTCTTCCAGGACAAACCCTTCTTCCGGCCCCAAAAGGAATCAGCCTCATATCCGAGCCCAAAACACTAACATCTTCCTCCAAAAACCTCTCAGGCTTAAAGGCCCATGGATCCGCCCAAATAGTTGCATCATGAGTAATGGCCCACATGTTCACCATCGCCGTTGTTCCGGCCGGAACGCAAAACTTCCCAACGTGAACATCCTCAACGGCAAGCCTGGCCCATGACATAAGTGGGCCTGGTGGGTGCATTCGAAGGGCCTCTTTTGTGATGGCTCGAAGGTAACGAAGGTTCGGAATATCGATGTCTTTAACGGGCCGGGAGCTGGTAACGGAATCGATTTCTTGATGGGCCTTGGCCTGGATTTCGGGATGGAGAACCATTCTTGCCATGATCCATTCCAAAAGAATTGCTATTACATCAGCTCCCCTAAATATCATTTCCTGAATTGCAAAGCATAGAACATAAATGGTGTTACTTTATAACGTTGGAATTGAATCCTTACAAGACTCATTGGAATTCGGCCAGATATTTAATAGAGAAGAAAAGGCTTGTGAATGGACA
Source organism: Acanthochlamys bracteata (assembly GCA_019914995.1). Lineage (NCBI taxonomy): Eukaryota > Viridiplantae > Streptophyta > Magnoliopsida > Pandanales > Velloziaceae > Acanthochlamys > Acanthochlamys bracteata. The sequence goes on along the minus strand of CM034129.1, from coordinate 9,750,327 downwards.
ACCACTAACGTTATTCCAAATGATCACGAGCTGTATAAGGCTAGGCATGCAGGTTCAAGAATATTAATAAAAGCATATATAATGGAAAGTGGTGCTACTTTTGGGCCACAATTAAAAAATTGCCATATGCCTACGCAAATATCTGAAAGTTTCTGAATGTACATCTCTCTTCTGGATAGTAAGTAGCTTTATGCATGAGTTTATTGTTAGTGATATGTATTTTGCATGTAATTTCTAATATGCTGTATAAGGCTAGGCATGCAGGTTCTAATTAAGATGTTCTAAACTTGACAATTCCTAATATAAGTAACCTAGGGTTGAACACCCCTATCTCTCGCAAGAGTACACTCGATCAATCTCTGCTAAGCTATACAACAACTTGTAGGGAACCAAAATAAACAAAATCATTGTAAAGTAAATGAAAGTTAAGCTCATTAAAAGGTGATACTACAGCTATTTCAAGTGGGTAATTTACTTAAATCAAAGATAAAGTGCCTTAAGGTAAGTGCAGACATTTAGCAAGCAATATGAAGAAGAAAAAGAAACACTTACCCAGAGTACTGCTATCACATCTTCATCACTTAGTCTTTCTTCCGCTGGCAGACCAAGAAGAACACCAAGAAAATCATCTCGTGGCTTGGCCGTATCACCATCTCTTCTTCTCTCTGTAATAATCTTACCCATAAAAACCCTAACCCTAGAAGCCAATGCCTTACACCTTTTCTCAACACCATGAAAATCCAACAACCCACTCAAAGGAAAATAATCTTCCCAATTGAAACTAGTAATAAGTTCATAACCTTCATTCACCATTTCTTCCAACTCTTCTCTCTCTTTCAAACTCAATAAATCATCACCAAACAAACTCCCTACGACACTCTCCAAAGAACCCTTCTGCAATACTCTTCTGAGGACAACTACTCCCGATACTTCCATATCTCTCTTTATTTCTTCTAGAATGTTTTTTACAACCCTTTGCCGGAGTTTCCCTGATGCGACAATTTTGCGGGGAGAGAACAAGTTGGTTGCCGCTATTCGGCGGAGGTTGCGCCAGTTCTCACCGTTAGGAGCGAACCCTATCGCCCTTTCGAACATTAGAAGCTTTGTGGAGAGTTTAACAGGTCGATCGGCGAATGCAGAACTGCAAAGGATTTCCTTTGCAGTGTCAGGATGACTACTGATGACAACAGGTGTTGCACCAAGGCTAATTGACATGAGACCTTTAGCGTTGAGAGAATTTGCAAGATTAGCGAGCTTGCGGTGAGCTAGAGAACCCATGATTGGAATAGAACCGATAACCGGCCAGCCGGAAGGGCCAGGGGGTACCGGTAAGTTGCGTACGTGCATGCGGCGCCATGCAAAGCCTCCTTTCACCAACCAAGAGCTGAAAAACAAAGGCAAGGCAAAGGATAGGGTTGAAAGAAGAATGGTGAAGGACCAAGGAGCATGGACCATTGCACCAAGGCATACTACAAGAAGGCTAAGGCTTGTTATCAAGTGAAGCTTCATGTTTGAAAAACACTGTTAGTTTGCGTAAGGGTTTCAGGAATTTTGAAAGCAAAGAAATTAAGTGGTAATTAGATGGATGTTGTTTAATTTTCAAAGGATTTAGATGGTATTTATAGGGAGAAGGCAGAGATGTGGTTAGCCCAAATCCAGAACAGGAAGCTAACAACTTTATTGATCTGCTTTGTTCTTTTAAATACTAGTGATAAGGTACACCTAAGTCCATGCACATGTTTGGATGTGTCGGGAAATGTGATCTCGAATGGTTTAAAGTAACATAAAGATTTCCTTTAACACGATTGTTGTTTATATTAACTCATCATAAGAGTTAGATTAGATGAAAGCTTGATTAATTTAAAAGATTATATATGTGCAAAGAATGGGTTTAATTTGCTAATGTATAATAACATTTGTATACGGATCAAGCTAGAGTAGGCACTGTACTTAGATGGGACTGATCCATAATTTGTAAGATAATATACTTCAGCTTTTTAAGATCAAATTCAAATTAAAGTTTATTTCTATATCCTTATTAATTAAACCATGTATCAATTACTCCTGTGAACAAAATATCTCGTAGCAGCTTATCTATTTCATCTGTCGATAGAGATGAAGAATCAAATCCCAAATCCCAAAAACTATAAAATTTTAAAAAAAATTGCAGGAAAAACTTTTCTCCTATTTGATAAGCAACCCAAAGGCAAGTCCACGTTGAAAAAGCTACTGAATTAGACGTTGTTTGACATTGCATTTTTTTAACTTTTTATACAGTATTTAAATTTTTTTAATAAAATCTAAAAGTAGAAATACATTATATGCGTATTATTTATATTTTTTCATTTATTAGTCCAGAATAATATTATTGTTTTCTAAAAAAGTTTCAAAAACTTTATTTTAAAATATTCTAAACGACCTCGTTAATTAGCGCAAAGAATTTATGGACATTTTACCACTTCGATGTCAAACGAATCTGAGAAAATATGACAAAAATAGTGTAAAAAAAAACAAGAGGAAACAAGAGCTATGATGAAACGTCTTCTTCAAAGAGCAACGAGGCTCCGTTTCTTCGTAAACAATTTTTTTTATTTCATATTTTTTTTATATATATTTTTTAAATATTAAAAATTTAATTAAAAATTAAAAGAATCTAAAAATTTTATTATAGTAAAATTTTTTATTATATATTTTATTATATTTTATAATTTAAAAAATAAAAATATTTTCTATTTTAAAAAATTTTATTTTATAAATATAGTATCTGAAAAAAGATCAGAGATTGTGATTTATGACGGGAGGAGTACTTGGCGCCTCCTCACCAGACCTATCGGCTATTGCACGTGCAAAAGGTCACTCTATCGGTTGTCTCTATCTGCGCGTGGTTTTTCTCTTTCCTTAAGGCGCAGCCACGCGTGGGCATTGACATCGTTAGCTTTTGTGTTCGATTAGATGCTATGAATTTGAGAAATGGATACAACTGTACAAATTCACTAAGCTCGACACGGAGATGAGGGGCGTGTGTGAAATTATTTATGAAATAGATTTTTTTAAAATGAATTTTATTTGTTTAATTTTAAAAATAAATAAAAATAAGTAATAAAACAATTTTATTATAAAATCTTTTTAAAATTATTTAAATTTTTTATATAAATTTTTAAATAATTTTATAATATATATTAAAAAATATGAAATAAAAAAATTAAAAAATAGCTTTTTAAATGGGATGCCAAACGCACCCCTCGATGCTATGAATTTGAGAATGGGCTACAGCGCAAATTCACTAAAAGTGTATTTCAAACGCTTATAATTGAATTTTATGTAAATATAAAAAAAAATAAATTTTTTTAAAAATAAATTGATAGTAAATTTTACTTTTTATATTTATTTATTTTCTGAATTGAAATAAAAGTAAAATTCATATTCTATATTTGAAATATTTTAAAAATAAATTAGAATTGAAAAAAATTTATTTTGAAGAATGTAAAAGTAAGAATCTGAAATTTAAGTTAAAGTAAAATATCTATATGAATTGTAATTCTAAATATTTTTATAGTATTAAAATATGTGAACTTTTTGAAATTCTAAACCGGTAAAAATGTTAGAATTTCGGTAAATTGAAACATACTCTAAAAATGTATCGTAATAAAAGTGAATTATGTAAAATTAAATTTAATAAAAATAAATTAAAGTTGATTTAATAAATACAGAATAATTTAAAATATATAAAATAAATTTGAACTCAAATTTTAAAATTTAACGGAAGAAAATAAATTTTGAATAATTAAAACACATACTAAGCTCAACATAGAAATGAGATGTTATGAATTTGAGAATGGTTGTACAAACTAATAAAAGATATATTTTAGTGGGTAGAAAATAAATTTTATAAAAGTGGATTCAATAAAAGTGTTTAATAAATATGAACTAAAAATGAAGTTAATGATCTGAGATTTAAAATATAAAAAGTGAATTTGAACTCAAATCTTGATAAAAAAAATAAATTTTATATAATTGAAACATATCTTAAACTCTGGCGTGGAGATGAGATGCTATGAATTTGAGAATGGGCACAACTGTACAAACATCACTCCCCCATTAGTGTTGTGCAGGTTCATCATCCTAGTTAGGAAATACAACGATAACAACATCCATCAAATAGCAGACAGAAAAAATCTAACTCCTCTTCGTAGCATGATTCTCAATGCACAACTCCGAAACAAAGCTGCGACATAATTGCAATAATGAAAAGCTCAATCGCCATCAAACCAATGAACCAAAACAAGATAACAACATAGTGATTTAAAGATCATTGGCTATTTCAATTATGCTTTTACGGGTCCGGTTTCTCATCAACAGTTAACGAATGCAGTAAAGAAATCCTGCACGCTTGCATACCCTAACGAAGCATCCACATCCTGCTACCTTCATTCTCAAGCAAAATGTAGCTAGGCAACAAAATATCCATAAAAGATTTGAAGATAACGATCGAAAGCATCGGCATATTCCCGTTTATAGAAAACCTTAGAAATAGATATGCCAAAAGAGCTCAAATGCACGATTGACCTTCGTACAAGAGCACGAATACTACCTGAGAACAAACTAGAAGAACTGGTGGATTTCCAGTATAGCAGATTAGATAAACATCAACATTATGTCCTTGCCTGTTTCAGTATAGTTCAAAAACAGAGGAGATGAAAGTCATATCAGCATAATCATTAACGCCATCTTATCAGAAAACATAAAATGATAAATTTTGTCAAACATGCAACAAACTGAGTCACAGCAATCACCTGGAGTCTGTTATCATCACAATTTAGTAATCTGAATATCTCAAAAGATTCATTGTCGACACCAAAACTGTTACAAGGCTAAAATAAATTGAACGAAGGTTTACACAGGCTTGCCCACTCAATACATGAACTGGCACAATATGAAAAATACTTCAAAATTCAAGAGAGTAATGTCATACTCAACAAACAGGGCCAGATGTTCTACATTCTACCACTCAGTTAACTTATGTTTGATATCCAAGATTATCAATAACCTTTTCGATAGATGAGTCTGCTCTTTTGTCGGCCATCATGGATCTAAAAAGTTGTATCATACAAGTAGGATACTATTGCCTGATCCAAAAGACCACCCTACTTTAATTTTAAACCACCCACTATTGCTGTAATGGATGCATGTACTCAGCAACTGACACTCTTGCACCAATATAAAGATTTTGAATATAATAACAAGTCTTCAAAGTTCTGATCCTACCAATTATAAATTGTACCTACAATCATTGATGGAATATATTTCATCACAGCCTCCGGGCATATCAAACTAGGAACACAAAAGTAAGTAATGGAAATCTGAGTAGGAACAAGAGCCTCGATGTAGAATAGAAGAACTAAATGACAGAAGGTTATGAAGGTAGAGACTGCTAGTATACTTACTGCAAGGAAAAGTCTACATTGAAGACAAAGATAAAAATTAACTTGGTCATGAAAACAGAAACCTTATACTATCCAAAAACACAAATTAAAAAAAAAAGATGAAAATGTCACAGCTGTCACATAGTTTGTACTCTTGTCAAGCTCAACCCTACTTAAAATTTCCGTTTATAATCACCTTAAAGACTATGATACTCTTTGCAACTCTAGAAAGCATATGATTTGATTCTCAGAAATAGGGTGCACTAAGGACTCGAGAAATCCATAGATTTCCTGATCTATCCAAGCATAAAATGACACTGATATATAAAGAAAAGCAATTAGTTATGCGAAGGCCAATCAGATGAAGTGGGATAATCCAGAACTGAGTATAGGTAAATTTAGTAAAGTCAATGCATCAAACTTTCCGCCTTTGATACTCTTTTTTATCTTTTGTGCTGGAAGATCTGCACGAAATCATCAAAAAAGAGCAAGTCCCCAGATGCTACCAGGAACCGTGGTTTCTTTTTCATGCCAGAACAATATCAAAGAAACTGCAGAAGATACTCTGTTAGAGAATGGCCATGAAAATAAAGCAATCAAGCAATCAATAACCCTACTCATCTATAGATAATGCCTATAAACTAAAGAAGATCTACTATGAACCTCATTATTATTAAAGGAAGAAAGTGGATCATCTTTCTTTGTTATGTGATTTCTCAAGAAAAAGATTCTTTATAGGCATGCAAGAATCCAAAAGTAGAAAGTGGGTTATGATGCAATTAAATTGCTCAGAGATACCTGAACAGAGCATGAAATGGCTAACCCGTGGGTTTATGGGGAGTCTTTCCACTAAAAGAAAGCTGTAATGCACTCAAAATTTTGTGTGGTCTCACTTCTTCCACTTCTTACTACTGGAGGAAAGTAAATCTCAAAAAGCAAGCTGCTCGAAATCTTTAGTAACGTCAGGAAAAATAAATGAAATCTCCGAGCTACATGATATTATTAGCCATGTAAAACACAACCACCAACAACCAGCCATTAGAACTAAACCTTGAACAGACAGACACCATAGTAAGATCGGGTTTAAAGAAAACTTAAAATGATATGCCAGATGCTAATATATCTAATCAGATACGGACGTAAATTAATACATTCTCAAGAGAAGATGACTACACAGAGTGACTCGGGATATTTTGTTATGTTAGTCAGAAAGGCAAAAGACATAAAGAAAAAGAACTGCCAGAAACCAACAGAAAAAGAAGCTTGAGTGTAACGGCAATCAGTCTCCGTTCAAGAGCTTTGTCGTTCAACTTTTAATAGAGCAACAACGGCATGACATAGTAACCAATAACAAAAATCGGACAAGATAGGCAAACATTCATCCTGGAAACCAAGATCTTTGAGCTGAAAGGTTAATCACCTTACAATAACATATTATGTTCAGAACCAGAGGCATCAAGGTCATCTCTCAAAACCTTTTTTCTAATTTCTTCTTTAAATTGTAAGTGTTTCCTAATCAAATTATTCTAACTATTCCAAAATAGTTATGGCAGTCTAAAACATCAATAATGAGAAGTGCGGACAAAATTTACTGTAGGATCGGATCCTAGATTAAAAAAATTGACCAATTTTTTACGGATTAGTATCTTTTAATGTGGGATTATTAAGTGGCGTGGACTGTTAAGCACATCAAGTTAGAATCCATTGACCCAACATAAGACGAGTTGCCGGCTCACCTTCAAGTTAGCTAGCCTATTTTTTATTTGGACACTATTTCAGACCTCTACGTTATTAATCCGGTCCTAGCTCACCAAATTAGGACGTCTGTCACTCGGGCGATCAACCTCTACACGCTACTAATCCGAGACTAACATAATTTGAAAGCCTAACAATTTTCTTCCAGCAACACGCCGGGTGGCTTCACCCTATCAGACTCTGATACCAATTATAGGATCGGATCTCCAGACTAAAAAAATTAGCCAATCTTTTAGGGATTAGCATCTTCCACTTATAAGTACATATCCATTCCAGCACTCAGTCAATATGGGACTATTAAAAGACATAGACTATTAAGCTCACAAAATCATAAACTATTTGGCCCAATTCAAAACGAGTTGTTAGCTCACATCTAAATTAATTAGTCCGTTTTTCACTTAGACACTATTTCAGCCCCCTATGCTACTAATCCGACCCTAATCTCTCAAACTAGTCCGTCTTTTATTCGGACCCATCAAATCCTACACGTTAATAATCCGAACCTACCCTAATTTAGAAGCCCAATATTTATAACCAAAACCTTGTAACTATATACTATACAGGTTTCTATCTTAATAGAAAGCTTGTTTGAAACAAATTAACACTAATACAAAAATGCCATATAAAAATGGTTCATTGCCTTTCCGTAAGACAAATATAGCCATATAAAATTAACACTATCACACATCAACCATAAGATAAGTATAGAAAATGCCACCTAGACATCATGAAAAAGTGAACAATTGGTTCATTGTCTTTCCGTATTCTACATTTCTTGCTTTCATTGGTATCAACAATCATGCATTTTGGAATTCTATATGCTATTCCTTTTCTTTTTGTTTTATTACTAATCCTCTATTCATTTGCCTCAATATCTTGTTTTTATTTGATTTTCTAGTTCCATTCTCCAAGAGTTAAAATCTATAGCCAACAGCAGAGACGAAACAGTTAATCAAGCCCACTACATAAGATCCGATAAGCAATACCATGCACACCCTAACTTGTTAACAATTGCAAATACGGCCATTATTCTTCCAACAGCGGGATGTTTGGTTGAGCATTTTTTCAATATTTTTTTTAATTTTTAAATTTATATATTTTAATATATATTTTATAAATATAAAAAAAATTATTTAAAAATTTAAAAAATATATAAAAAGTTTACATATAAAATTTTTTATTATATATTTTTATTTTTTTAGTAAAAAAATAAAACTTTTTAAAAACAAATAAAAATATTTATTATTTTATAAAAATTTTATTTCATAAGTAATTTTAAACGTCCTGTATAATTTTTTGTTTTTAGATTTCCTGCATATTAAAATTAGATGTCATTTAGAACAGAACAGAGCGATAGCGATGAACTTGAAAGCGTGATTCATAATACAACATATTAGCAAAATATATGCAGGAGCTCCTAGTAGACATTTCCAGAATACTATTTCTGCATCACATTCCACATCTCGACAAAGAACTTTGCAATTGTATTAAATTATAGACTAGTTTAACAACTACTGGTAAGAGTTGGGAAACGTCTTGTTTGGAAAGTCCGAGAACCATGTGTAAATTTGAGGGAAGATTTCTTAATCAATTTTAGTATAAGTGGAATCATAACCATGTCCCCGTAAAAATGAGATGTGCCCAATCTACTTTTATCAACTAGTTCAGCGCCAATAGCATACACCTTGTTGCTTAATATAACGATGCAAAGCGTGCCACTAAATGTTGAATAATATAAAATCGGCAGATTAGCAGAAAACTGAAGCATGAAAATGATATTCTGAAACAACATTGACAAAGAAAACTGAGAACTAGATGGAATATCAGTCGAAAACCAATCCTTTTTTGGGTTATGAGTTATACATCCAGCCAGTGTCCCTTCTTATAAAACAAGAATCATTTGAAGACTCCCTCTCATGTTGGTGCGTAAACAACACCTATACCCATATTGTCAAGTGAGTCGTGAAAATCTTTACAATACACATGCATTAGAACATCAGCCAGTTGTCCATCTGACTTAACAAATGAATGTCAATCAACTTCTCGACAAGTTTTCCTTTGATAAAATGGAGATCAACTTCAACATGGTTTGTCCTGTCATGCTAAACTAGATTATTTGCTGAAATATGAGCCTGTAGCTCAAAAGCAAATTAACTTCTCACCTTAGTGGTGGTGGAGGAATATGAGATTTAGCCATACCTACTCATGCAACTATACCTACAGCTTGAATTACCCATCCTAGTATGTCATACTTAAGATCACTGCCTTTCTTTTTATTCTATAACTATTAAGAAAAAAAAGTAGAACAGGTGCATGTCTTTATGTCGATAGACTTGTACCTCTGAAAATAATGATGCAATAAGAACAACAGATAACATAAACTAGTTTCACTATTATTATTTTTTTTGGAGGTACAAATGCTTGTAAAAATTCTACTTAAAATCATTATCATTAAGGGTGATAACGTACTCGCAGTCCTAATGAGTTTTTGGCTAATTATAAGGACGTCATTTTTATTATGAACCCTTTCTCTCACGGGCATTTCAACAAACACCTAACACAAAACCAAAAATCCAAAACTTCCAATCCTCTGGTACATTCATTCAAACATCTAACTCCTGATCTCTAACTAGACAACTCCAAAAAATATACAAGTAAACAAGTATATCTGAAAAAATAGAGAAAAAAGAGTATATAATCCATATAGAAAACATGTTTATGTTTATCTTTATATTGAAGAACCTCAATGCTTTCAGGTCCAGAAATAAATCACAGAACTGATTAAACCAGAAAGAAAGAAACAAAGAAAGAAAGATTGAATGTGAGAGAGAGAGGGGGAGAGATGAAATCTCGATGGTCATTGGACTGGATGCCGGTAACGGTGTCGAACTTCGCTCATTCTCCATGGCCAGAGATTGAACTGCGACGCTGCGGTGAAGGCGTTCAACGAGGAGAAGAAAAGAAAGAAACAAACGTTGCAATTGTGGGCAATATAAATGGGGCTACAAAGATTTTGGGATGAAGAAGGACTACGGATCTGTAGTTGGATTAATTAAAAAGTCGCCACTTGTCTGTACGTGTATACGTGGTACTTGAAAAAGGTTTTTTTCATTTTCACCAAAATTATTTTCACCGGCCAGATTTTAATTTCAAACTTATTTTCTATAATTACTATAAATTCATCAAATTTATCTGTAATTTATTTTTTATCAAACTCAAATTTACAAAACTAATTCCTACTAATTAAACTCATTATATGCTTACTCAGAGTAATTGGCCCATTAGTAGTTAAAACCCTACATTTCTAAATACAAATTTGCCAGTCTGTATGTACGTACTTGGCTTTTGTATTTGTTTTGGTAACCATTTGTGTATTGGGAATGAACTGTATACGCATACTGTTCAGGATTGTAATAGGAAAAAGGTCATTCGGATCAATTGCATATATTTTAAAATTTTTTTAAACATAAACTTTATTTTTGTTTACAATAATAATAATTTTACGTTGTAAAATTATTGTATTAAAAAAAATTTTTAAAATTTCTAAACATTTAAATTATAAAATGAAAAATTAGAATAAAAAATAAAAGAAAGTTTATTCTAAACAGCACCTGTGTCTGACCTTGAGTTCCATTATTAATAAAAAGTGGACATAACACAAAGATATCGCCGATTAATAAAAAGCAAGTGAAATATAATGTGGAATACAAAATTATTCAGCTTTAAAAATGTTTTCTTACAAACTTGCAATTTTTGTGATTTCAACTTTAAAATGTGGAATACAAAATCATTCAACCCATCAAAAGTTAACTGCAACATAAATCAAATGCAAAGTCTACATCTTTACCTACTTCTTGGCTACTCACTCTATTTCTTAAATTTCGAAGGAGACCACTAGAACACATTTTCACCCAGAGGAATACCAAAGCATTACCTGATTGAGGCTCTGGTAATTGGTTCTTTGTTAATAAGAAAACAAAGAAGCAAAGTGTATCTAAACACTTTTATCTGATATATAGTTCACTTAAGCTCAAGAATGCATAGATTTACCTTGCCCTCTCTAAACACCAATAAGGCCAAGTTACATATTCCAACATTTTAACAATGGAGCACTTAAAATTTTCAACTGATAACAAATAAACTATGAGGACAGGGAGAACTTCTCGACTCACAACTCTGAGAGGAAGCAGTTATAGAATGAATATTACCACAGACGCATTCACCAAAAGGAACTTGGATTGAGCAGTGGTACAAAGAAAAAAGCACTATAGCACAAGACATGTGGCACTTGCCCTTCCTTACCTTCTGGATCCACAAAAGGCTGAAAGGCGTCAACTGATAATCCCACAAATATGCAAATATGGTATCTAATTCCAGCATAACTAGAAAGTTCTGAATTCTACAGCCTCTTTTTCTTTTTTTAAATTTTATTTTAAAGCATAGGTCGATCAATCTACAATCCTGGGGTGTGAAACTAATTTTGAATTCCATGGCAGTCTATTCAGCTAATGATCATCACCCTAAGTAACATCTTGCTACAGTACATCATCAGTAGGCCAAAAATCTTCAGGATAGGCTTATAAGTAATAGTGTTGCATACCAAATTTCTTGACTGAAGATTCTAGATGACCAAAGAAAGGTCATATATGAGAAAACGGTTATGAAGCAGCAAAATGTAACTCCTTTTTCTTGTAAGAGGAAACTGCAGAGTATTTACTGCATGTTAGTCACAATATTAAAGAATTTAAGACAAATATACTGCACACAGCTCCTCCTGAAATCCTTAATGATCCTAGCTAAGTCCTCAACTAGGTCAATATGCTTGTTGTTTGACAATCATTTACCTGATTCGATTATGCATGATCCTAGCTAAGATCTCAACTAGGTCAATATCCTTAATGTTTGACAATCATTTACCTAATTCCATTATGCATGACCACAACTAAAAGCGCACTGATTCTTTAGGTTTATTCTTAAATAAGGAGCTTATCATCTATATTCCACTATTGCCAGCACACTACTCTTGTCAAAGACTAAATTTACCAAAGGCTCTTCCAACAAAGCAATGTAGACTTCTATTGTGAAGCAAAAGTTCAAAATTCAGGAGACAACTTGTTCTAAACCTTGGCTACCAAATAGGAAGAATCCAACATGGACTATCAGAAAAGACATCTAAATGCGCAACACACTTGGAGTGTATGATCATAGAGAAAAAAAAGAAGCTTAATCATGCAGAAGATAGCAATAGCTAAAGCAAAATAAATACAAAATTACCACCAAATGCTATTGTCCTTAGGTAAGAAATACCTAAGTAAGTGACATTATTCAAATAAGAAGAAACTAATCCAAGACCTATAACACAAAAACTTAAATTCAATAGTCTTGATTCCATTACCATCTAACAACAAGCGCTCCAGATTCAGTTGAGAACAGCTCCTTTGCTCTTCCTAGCTTTCTTGGTCCACTCAGTATGGAACGATCCAGGGCGGTCAATACGCTCGTAAGTGTGAGCCCCAAACAGGTCACGCTGAGCTTGCACGAGGTTCGCAGGCAACTGTGCCCTTCTATAGGTGTCGAAGTATGCCAAGCTGGCTGACATGCCAGGAACACTAATTCCAGCCTCAATGGCAAGACCTACAACCCGCCGCCATGCTGCCTGCCGCTGCACCATCTCCTGGGTAAACTCTGGGTCAACAACCAGATTTGCGAGGTTCCTGTTCCGCTCATACGCCTTCTTGATCCTGTCCAAGAACCTCGCCCTTATGATGCATCCCCCCTTCCAAATCCTAGCCAATTCACCTAAATTCAGATTCCATGCTTTCTCCTCACTCTTCACCTTCAACAAGTTCATCCCTTGAGCATAGCTGCATATCTTAGAAGCATAGAGAGCCTGACGAACATCGTCAACCAACCTCTTCTTATCAATCGATCTCCCCTTGCCTGTACCAGCAGCCGGCACTCCTGCCTGCTCAAGTAGTTTTGCTGCAGCCTCCCTTTCCTCTTTCAACCCACTAAGGTACCGTATATCCAACGATGCAGCAATCGTTGGGGCAGCAATAGACAACTCAGCAGCCTGCTGCACGGTCCACTTTCCAGTTCCCTTCATTCCGGTCTTATCCAATATCTTATCCACAAGCTCCCCACCACCATACTCATCCGGGACAGTGAAAATATCAGAAGTAATCTCAATCAGAAAACTTTCCAACTCCCCACGATTCCACTCATCAAAAATATCCGCAAGTTCTGAATTTGAAATCCCACCAACAATACGAAGAACATCATAAGCTTCAGAAATCAACTGCATATCACCATATTCAATCCCATTATGAACCATCTTAACGAAATTTCCCGATCCACCTTCACCAATATAAGTAACACAAGGTCCATCATCAACCTGCGCCGCGACACGGCGGAGTACATCAGAAATATTATCATACGCCTTCTGGGACCCACCAGGCATAAGCGAGGGTCCGTTACGAGCCCCGTCTTCTCCACCGGAAACACCCATTCCTAAATAAAGAATCCCTTTCGCCGCTGCTTCACGAGCACGACGCTCGGTGTTCTCGTACCACTCATTACCTCCGTCGATAATCGAATCACCGTGATCAAGAAACTCAGACAAAGCAGTGATTGTTTGATCAACAGGAGCGCCAGCTTTGACTAAAATAATAATAGATCGCGGGCGAGACAAAGAGAGAACGAAATCACGAGGAGATCGGTGACCGGTTAGAGGAAGATTACCTTCGGTCTCGGCACGTGAAACGGTTTCATCAACCTTGGAAGGAGAACGGTTGTAGACAGAGATCGGGAAACCCTTCTCAGCGATGTTGAGAGCAAGGTTCTGACCCATCACGGCTAAACCTGCTAGACCGATACGTGATAGCGCTGCGGTCTCCATCTCCGCCGCTCCCGCCGATTGCCGGATAGACTGCAGAGAGAGAAATTGGGACGGAGAACACGAGGGAGAAGTTTAGAGAGAGATGGAAGTACAGAATGATGAATTCTGAGGATTTTTAAAGGGGTTTTATAAAGCCTTGGGTAGTTGGGTACTTGGGTTTGGTTAATTTACAAATAAGACCCTGTAAATTATTTTTTGACAAGGAAATGAAAACTAAAACTTCAGTTGTGAGAATTTGTTTAGATTAATTACGAAGAGCTACTTTTTCAGAAATAATAGTACAAATTTCACTGAGAACAAATTATATTGAATTTTCTTCGATTTTTATAACACTATTGATAGGTATGACGCTCATTATTATTATTTTTTTAAAGCTTCGTTGTCACAAAGAAGAAGTCGGGTATGCTGTCTAGGATATATAAAATTAATCTATAATGTTGTCAACAAAATTAAGTTAATAACACCACATTACATAATGAGAAATCAATTAATAAAAAAACAAGCTGGATATTTAAAAATGAATCAAAAGTTAGCGAGCACTTGTACACGGAGCTTTCGCGAGTTTTAAATATCGATAACTGAATTTTATAAAAATAAAAAATAAAAAATAAAAATTTTTTAAAATAAAATTTATTATTTGTATTTTAATAATTTTTTAAAAATATATTAAAAATTAAAAAATATAATTTTATTAAAAAGTGTGTAAATAAAAAAATTAAAACTAAAATTCTACATATAAAATTAAAATTTTAAATTTATTATATAATTAAAATATATAAATTATTTTAAAATCAAAATTTAATAAAATAAAGTAAAATTATGAGCATTTTAAATACACTTAGCATTACTAAATCTATCAGGGTTAAATTGCATTTTGAACTCTTGGATTGACCGAAGCGGCGGCGCTTACTTTGCATTTTGCAACGAACCTCTCGAAGCTAACGAAGGACAAAAGGCCTCATATTTTAATATTAACTATTTATGGATCTTTCTGCTAAAGTTTAGATTTCGGAGTTGTGGAGGCATCCAAAGGGCAAAGGTCATATGGGTTTTTGGGTCTACGGATTCGTTCTTATAGGAGACCCATCAAGGTGGCCGCAGGTCGGGCTATATAAACATTATTTAAGCGTATTGGGCTTTAAACGTTATTCTCTGTCCATGAAAGTATGGGCTTTTTTTAAGTTTTGGTCTATGCAAAAAGTAGAGAGATGGAAAAATTGGGTGAAGTTTAGAAAAGCTTTTTAAATACTTATCATTATAAATAAAAATACTTTATATTTTTAATAATTATTAAATATATTATAGAATAATTTTTGAAAATTTATATATTTTGTGCTCTATATAATTTATTATTTTAATTAAAAGTTAATTTGTTTTCTAAAAATTAAATTGTTTTTAAATAACCTCCAATTTATAAGTATTTTCAAACGGCACCATTTATGGTTTGTTGAGATATGACGAAGAAATTTTGTTAATTATCATATTTAGATTAGTATTTATTATAAGATTCGAAAATTATATCATTATTAGCTTATTTAACTTTTAATTTCTTAAATCTTATCTACAATAGTTTCAAATATTCGTCAAAAAATATATTTATTATATACTAACATTTATAATTTATTTTAAATATCTTTTTATTTTACTAGAAAATTATAATAATTAAATAGTTCTATATTTATAATCTTCTTTATTATATTCTTTATTATTTGTTAATATTGAATTCTCAACTTTTCTTTAATATGATGTGCACAAATTAAGCCCACATATATAAACAATCTAAATAGGCCCATGGGTCAATTGCAAATTCCCAATTTAAGCATGTTCGTATTTTTTAAATTACTTTAAAATAAATTTTATTTTGTTGTATTTTAAAATAAATTTCATTTTTTATTTTAAAAATTAAAATAATACTATTTTATAATGTAAATTTTTTATAATTTCTAAAATTTTAAATATATCTATAAATTATTTCATTAACAAAATAAAATTAAACAATATTGAATAACAATACTAAACGTACTCTCAAAATATGATGCTTGCTGCACTCTACATTTTCCTGCCGCTATTGAAGTGTTGGCGGGAGATTACAACCATAACCATACCTGTGGTCCTCAGTAATACACAAGCTTCCAGTTCCAGTGCTCCCGCGAAACGAGTTAGCCATATTTAATTTAATATTGTAGTTTATTTCACGAAAATTTTCATTTAAATAGTTTTCACGTTCATACATGGCATTGTCAAGTTATTCCTTTTTTTTTTACTCAACTTAATGTTCACGCGGAGGATTTTACCGTTTCTTTTTCTTTCCTACTGCACTTTCATCTATAACAGTGATTATAAAACCTGAACAGCATCGAAGAAAAAACAGTTACTTTCTTCCACTCAGGTTTTCTTTTTCACATTTTTCACAAATTAAAAAAAATTTTCTGAGTTTTTCTTAATCTTTAACTATCTATCATCTTCAAAAGTTTTGCTTATATTTTTTAGTTTCTTGAGAAATATTTTCATGGCGGCAGTTGGTCTTCCAACTCACAGTTTTGCAGTCTCTCGAAGTTCATATTCTTCGTTTCCGAAATTGTATTCAATTTCTGGGCCAAAGATCAGGGGCAAAAGAGTCCATTTCCGTGCGGTGGCAGCGGCGTCAGTTGTTTTCCGCAACCTTGATGCTGATGATTTCCGGCATCCGCTTGATAAACAAGTATTGCTCCATTGAAATTCACCTCTCAGACTTGTTTGTTTTCTTTTTTTTTCGATAAATTTATTATTTTGTTGAAGTTTCTTTCAATCTGTTTGAATGCGATGTTAATTTTCTCGAATGCTTTGCTGTCAAAATCGAATATTTAACTGTTGTCGGTAATTCAATAGATTACAAGAAGGCGGTATTGAATGGTTTTTTTACTGATTATTTTATATTTTTATATTGTTTCTGTCTTGCAGAACACATTGCTGTTGAGAACAATCCCTGGCCTGAACGAGCTTGGAAAGGCTTTACTAGGTAATTAGGATTTTGTCAAAATTTGCTTTCTGTTCTATGCTGTGATTTGTGGATCACCTATTCGTAATTGCTATGAATTTTATGAACAACTTCGGTTAAATTCTATTTTGATATTGCACGACGAATACGTCGTATTGTGAACGAAGAGACCCGTGAATTGAAGTACTTGGCTTAGAAGGACTACATCATTAAAATCCTTTGCTTGATTGCACATGTATTTACCCGTGAAGCTTCGGAATATTATTGCTATCTGGACTTGTCATCCTTTTGCTAAAAATTCTCTGCTTTTTATGTTGCAGGTCCAGTTACAGAGCAAGTTATGCTTCTTGAGAATATCGGAACATCGGTGCTGGTTGCTGAAAATCAGGTACAGTGCAGCTCTCAATGAAATGAGGATAGAAAATGCAATTCATTGCAAGAAAATTGTGAAAATGCCTATATGCTGCTGTAAGGTGCTAACCTACTATAATCAGACTTATAAATGGTGATCTTCCATGTTATTTGCTTAGGTGACGGTACACGAAATTGAATGCATGCCTGATATTTGAGTAAAAGTCTACTTCGTGTTTGGAACCATACCTCAGTCACATTGTTGTGTTCTTGTTTGTTATGACTAGCCCAGCTTATTTTTTCAATCCTACTAATACCAATTTATGTTGTGTTTCTAGCTTTCTGATCTGCATCAGTTACTGGTTGAGGCTGCAAGAGTGCTGAATACTGAGGCTCCTGATCTGTATGTTCGCCAGAATCCTGTTCCAAATGCTTATACCTTGGCCATCAGTGGCAGAAAGCCATTTATTGTAATTAACACAAGCCTTGTGGAGCTTCTTACCAGAAAGGAGCTGCAGGTATAGTTATCATTCTTTGCCACCAATATGTGCTGTTGGCTGTGTAATTGTTATAAGTACTACGTTGGTTTTTCTAAGTACTTAAAAGAATACCCAATGTCGAGTTGTAGCCTTGCAGGAGTGAAGTGTATAAAGTGCATAGCAATGATGATAACTACTTTAGCATGCATAACTATCCATTAGGCTCTGGGTATATGCAGCCTTAACTTCTTTTACGGTTTTACCTCCTAGGGATATAAGAAAGAAGGTTAACTTGTAGTTTTATCTCTTCATCTCTTTTTGGAACCGATCCCTTTCTTACTAGGTGTGCATTTGAGTAGGCTGTTCTTGCTCATGAACTGGGACATCTAAAATGCGACCACGGTGTGTGGCTTACATTTGCAAACATTCTGACACTCGGAGCTTATGGCGTGCCAGGTAGATCCTCTGCAAAATGTTAGAAGTGACATAGTTAACCAACAGCATGCACACATGACTTCTTGTTATGGTTTGTCCAGGTTTAGGTGGGATGATAGCTCGCAGCTTGGAAGAACAATTATACAGGTGGCTTCGAGCTGCTGAGTTGACTTGCGATAGAGCAGCACTTCTTGTTGCTCAAGATCCTAAGGTAAGATAGGTTAAAACCGAAAAGTTTCTAGAAGATGGTTCTCTTTGAACAACTACTTTTGCACGTGCCACAGGCACCTGGTTGCTCACAATTCAAACCTATTGAATAAGTTTTTATAGTAGAAGTTGACTATGAGTTTCAATCAATTATTATATTTAAATAATAAAAAGTTTATTAATATTTTTCTTGAATTTTATTTTCAAAATAATATGGATAGTATTCATAGATTTCAAGTTTGAAGCTTTCCTCAATTATTAATTTTTAATTAGTTCAATATAGTTAATAGATTTGTTTATACGTATTTGCGAATCCACCAACAATTCTATCAAACTCTTTAGAGAGGATGATATCTAAATTCATACGTCTGGGTTTACTTCCATTTCCATCTAATAGTTTGCAGGAAATTTTCAGTAATTTCTAACTCAGTGTCCTTCCATGTGACTATGAAGGTTGTAATTTCTGTCTTGATGAAGCTGGCTGGAGGCTGCCCATCTCTTGCTGACCAGCTTAACGTTGATGCATTTTTGGAACAAGCTCGTTCCTATGACAAAGCTGCCTCAAGTCCAGTCGGATGGTACATCAGGTATGCTATCAATTTTTTGGGTATAAACTTTTGGTTCATTTGGTTTTCTTCTTCAGGTGAGGTAATGTATGATTCTCAAGAAGCTAGAAGTGAGAATTAATTAAACTGGATTCACAAATTAAAGTTACCTTCATGTGAACTTGTTTGTGCTTGTATTTTTTATAACAAGAATTTCTGTTTGCTTGAATTCAGGAATGCTCAGACAAGACAACTATCTCATCCCCTCCCAGTCCTGCGTGCCCGTGAAATTGATGAATGGTCAAGAAGCAATGAGTACAAGAAACTACTGAACCGGGGATTTCAACTTGAAACCGCTCAAAGTGTTTAGAAAGATATTTATACATATATAAGATGCACGCCCAAAGAAATTAGAATAGCACATAGATTTTGATTTTATTTTTCACAGTTCACACAATACATATGAGAAAGGGCATGTCTTGTATAAAAGCTTTCGTATTGAGACACTACAAGGTATATAGACACTACCTTGTTGCAGAAAAAGTTATACTGTTTGTTTTCTAAGGGGGAAGCTTCCAACAAGTTAGTCGGCAACTAGAAAGCAGGCTTCCCAATGTGCACCACAACAAATACGGGCACACTCAATTGAAACGCAATATCGACAAATATATTTGGATCATCTATCTGCCTACCACCAAGAGTATATATACACCTTTGGAAGATAAGAAATTGAACCTCCTTCTCCAAACAATAAACTAAGGCGTCGTTTGGTGTTATTTATGTAATACTTTTCACTCTTTCATTTTATTTTTTATCAAATTTTATTTAAAAATTTAAAAAGTAGAAAAAGATAAAAATTTGATAAAAAATAAAAATACCTTCCGATATAAAAAAAAACTCTATTTAATAAATACTCTCAATTATCCCCTAATTCTGCAAGCTCTAGGACTTTCTATAATCCTGTACGATGGTGCAAAAGGTTTAATGAGAGCAAGTAATATTATAGTCAATGGCTAATAATCCAATATACAACAACTCCGGAAAAGAATAGAACTTAATATGGACCTTGTATCATACGAATAAGCTTCTAAATGATGAAGTAATCTACAATTGAACGCAAGAAAGTTTAAACTTCAAAACGAATAACTTGAAAAGTAAGTTGTAAAAGTAACCAAATCTGCCCAACTGGGGAAAAGGCTCTTTAGTTTCTTGGTATCATCCATTAGGTACTGGTCAACTACTGCAACATCTACCCTCAATGCTTCCGAACTGTTAGCCTGTTGCAACCATGACAAAATTAGAGTTCTGAAACAATGCCAACGCTGTAATGTATAATAAGTACCAGAAGATAGCAAAACTGGAAACAGATATCCAACTTATAGATAGGCATATCATTTCTCGCATGGGTGTGTCGGACATGCAAAATTTTGCATTATCCATATTAAACATGGCACAACTATCATGCAACCATCGAATAGTTTTCATGGCCATAATATAATATTAACTCTATTCATGAAGACATTATCATTTCCATCCAAATTGTCATGAGTCAGTTTTAAGCAACTCAGTGTTGCAGCTATACATGGAATGATACAGCACAGAAATAGCACATCACCTCTAACCAGAAAGTCCAGTTCTCATGCCCCCTTCCACTGAGTCTGCATATATATGATGGAGGGCCACCATTTATCTTTTCAGGGGCTGCAGAAAAAGTTTAAGATAAGTTCCAGTTTGCCAAATGTACAAGCAAACTTAGAAAGATTTTTTAAGATGCGACCACAACAAACCTGGTAGCCTATTGTCAGCAAATGACCAATTGGACAATGGCCCAGTGATGTTGAGTGCTGCAACCCAGATCTCCTCCAAAGAGCTACATGTGATGAAAAAAGAATCAAGGTCATATACAGCAAGAAAGAACTTTGAAAATTTTCAGCCCACTTCCAACAAATAACACACGGCTATTACCCTAAATCAAGTTCAAGGTAAATTGCCCTTGTCCCGCCAGACGCTGTTGTTCTTCCGTTAAGATGCAGGCGAGGCATGTAATGGTAGTGTTTGAATATGTCATCACTTGGGGCAGGGAACTTTAACCTTCCTGCGAACAAGAAAGATACTGGAAATAATGCCTGCAAAAGGAACAACATTCATCACATTGTTAAGAATTTGCAATCCTCAAATTTCAGAATACTTCCTCTAATGACTGGTCACTCTTAAGTACATGCTGTGGCACATGATTAAGTATAGGAGAGAAAAAGGCTTATGGTGTATGTTATATCAATTATGATGAATTTGTTTTCTATAAACAGTAAGAGCTCTACTTTAAAGATTTCCAGCTAACAATGATACAGAATTCGTTACTAAATTGTAATGTTAAATGACGATCAAACATGCATACCACCAAAGAACTCATATCAGCTTGACTAGCTGCTTCAAAGGAAAAATCGGGAGAAATCTCTAATGCCTTTGCCGCTTCAGGTGAATGCTTAAAAAGAAAAGCCAATGAATTGGCATCCAATATGGAGAAGTCATAACTGGATTCCAACATGTCAGTTCCACCTACCATTTAAGGAAAGCCCAATTTAGAGATGATGGAACAGGAGTTACAATGATAGACAGAGACTTTGGCACCAGATTCATTGACCAGAGGTGCAGAGCATTAACTGGGATAAAATAATAGAAACTAACAAACCATATAGCAACCTGAGAACTGGTAGATATCAAACTGGTAAAGAGAGAGAAAAGCATATGTAAAACCATCAATAAAATCATTACAGAAAATCTGAGCGAAGCACCCTTTGTGCATTTTTCTCAAAAATATAGATCAACTTGCACTGGGCCACAACTCACAGAACACTGTAGATACATCAAAAACCAAAATGATAAAGCATACCATGAGTCACAATCGTATGCTGCAGAACAACCCTTTTAGGTGCATCCACAGTATAAGGAAATAACCCAGAAGATAGAGCCAAACTGATGATACCAATTTGCAACAAGAACTGCATAATAGATGACCTTGCCAAAGAACGACCAAGAACAGGTATCAACGGACCCACACACCAACCAGTTACAACCCCAATTGTTGCTGCAACTACAATATCTGGGATGAAGAATCCTGCAATTTATCGTATTTTTAGTCACTTTGAATTCTAGATTTTCTAACTGAAACAAAGGCATTGAGTAGATGAATATAAACCAGATAAAAGATGACAGCAGATGCCATGTCGAAAGATCCAAGGCATAAGCCACACATGTATGTCAGATATTCAAAAAATAGACATATCATCACTTTATGTAATCAATCGCCAACAAACTGAAGGTTTACACAATAGATAAAGCATTCATGGGAAAGGTGATGCTAACTAA
This sequence comes from Acanthochlamys bracteata, assembly GCA_019914995.1. Classification (NCBI taxonomy): domain Eukaryota; kingdom Viridiplantae; phylum Streptophyta; class Magnoliopsida; order Pandanales; family Velloziaceae; genus Acanthochlamys; species Acanthochlamys bracteata. The sequence goes on along the minus strand of CM034129.1, from coordinate 9,727,891 downwards.
GACCGCTAAATTCAATTGCAGGTTAGCGTAATCACAAGAAAAACTATCCAACAGCCATATCAAGATAGAAAAACCATACAAACTAACAATCAACAATGAGGTTGCAAGGATTTTAACTAACCATAAGGCTGTGGAAGAGAGCCCATCATGCCAGTTTTCTCAATTAAGAACTGAACAAGAAACCCACCAAAGTATATCGCATATATGATGGATGGCAGTAGAGGGATCACATAACCTGCTAATGAACTATAAACTTTCACATTAGGGTGTCAGCACTAACTATTAGAAACAATAGCATTTACGAAGGAAAATAGAAGACTACGAGCGGCTCTAGATTAAGTGGAGTTAAAGAAAAGCAACTTTTAGTTTGAAGTTGACTGTCAAATTTGACTCTGAATGAGTTTGAGAATTAAGCTATGCGCTTGAGATAACCTTATCATCATGTAATGCAGTTTTCTTGTTAAGTTTGCATGACATGGCAATGATGTTGAGATTAGTCATTCTTACATATGCTATTATGTAGGCTCCTTCCCAGATCCACATGATAAACCTTCCCAGGTATAAATTTAACACTACGAAGCAAACTGATACAGATATGTAGATGCATCGCTTCTAAAAGAGGTTAAGCCTAACTACATTTGTAGTATCACAAATCCTTTTAAAATCAGAGAATAATGAACTAAGGGGATGTGTCATGGATACTAAAGCCATCAAGAAAGATATAGCTGACTATTAAACTTCTTAATTATGCCAGTTTATAAATAGACCTTCAGAACCTAGTGATGGTTTGTCAGGTAGTGGTAGCAAAAAACAGAGCTATAACTACTGTTTCAAATGTATAAGAATAAGAGTTTCAAACTAAGTTTCATGCTTGCCCTATAGATGAAAAGGGTAACAAAATAAAATATAGGTAAAGTTTTTACTTAAACTGAAAGACCGATACAATAAGTAGTCTCTTGAGTACCTGCTAGTGTAATATTTCTTTATTATAAGGTTAAGACGGGATGAAATAAACCTCCTTAGGATGAGCGCTCAAAGACGGACAAAAAATTTAAAAGAATGTAGGCAAGCAGTTAGTTGAAGAAGTGCCCATAGTTTTATTAAAAATGAAAACCAAAAATGAAGCAATCTATTCAAAATTTTGTCTCAAAAAATTGTTAACCAACTTCATCACATCATTTTTACTGAAAAATATCCCCATTTTTTATCGGATCACTAATATAACATTTCCTTTCGAAAAGTCATACCATTACTAAAAGAATCAATAAGGGAATGAATTCTACGGATACAATACTGAAGAAACCCCAGATGCTAAGGACAAAAGTTCACAGCTCTAGGATAAACAAATACCTAGCATAAGGATCAGTGGCTACAATGTAATACGGAATTAGTTTATAACATTTAAGAATCATTGATGGATCATCTACTCCTCAGTAGAATTATTACCGAGCAAGCTGAAGATTAACTTACAACATTTGGTTCGGTGAAAGTTGCTAGAAGCTAATCATTCATCGTTCCCGAGCAATGCAGATAGTAGTTATGCAACTTTTTAACTTAGGTATATAAGTCAGCATGCAAAACTTGGCAAAAGATTCTGGAGATACCTGACAGCTCGATTGCCAAAAAGCTGACACGAAAGACGATATGTGAACCAAGCAAGTAACATAAATGCAGATATCATAAATGTCAAAAATCCTCCACCTAACCCAGCAAGTAAATAACTCTGCTCATAGAAAAGCCCTTAGTTAATTTAGAATAAGCAGCTTCCATTCAGCATTACAAATGCTAAGAGACAAACTTGATAACTAGTTACTCTAATGCATGTACTGCCAAGCTTAACATTTTTAAAATACAAAGGCAATAACATCCTACCATAGTTATAAATCCATACAACCCGAAAGCTCCCCAAAAATGTGCTTCTTCAGACAAAACCTGTTAGTAAATTTTAAAAACCAGTCAATAGACAAATAGAATGTCAAATGAAGAAAAAGAAACTAACTATTATACCTCCTCTCTTATGCCAAGAGATTTGGATTCTTGGGAGAGTGGGAAGAAACCCCACATAGCTTTTGGCATCAACAAGCCAACTAGTGAACATGGTACAAACATCAAGAATGCTACAAATGGATAAGCGAACCTGCAAATTACATTAGAAAAATGAGGAGCCAAGATGGAAAAGATAATGTGTCTTGTCTTCATATAGCATCTCTGGGAAGAGTACTACATACTTGCATAGAAACATCACTATCACATCAATTAATTAATAGCATGAAAGAAATAAGCATCTATCATTTCCCTGGATAGAACTCTTCATCAGGACATAAAAAGAAAGATGAAACAAAGTTATACTCCTAAAAGAAAATTATCTGCATAGGTTCAGCTAAAAGGAACTAAATGAAAAAGTGACTAAGGAAATTATTTTTTAATAACAAGAATAAGAAGTATCAAAGGTAAGGGCGTACCAATTCATGGCAAAGCTCGAGAAAAGCAGCCTAAATACTGCAAAGAAAATTGGAACCACGATTGCAAGTATAACACTGGCGGTGTGAAAAATCATTCCTGTGAATGAGAATTAAGGATCATGGTTAGACAGAAAACTAACCATGATGGGTTAGTTTCATTCTCCACAATAAGTATGACGAGTGGAAACTAGCTCCAGATTATCCACCTACCTTTCACCGAGTCTGCAAGGGCGGCAAAGCAAATTGCTGAGCCTTCTCTAAAATGCAGAAATATGGGCATGAGGAGAAATATGACCAGTGGCAAAGAATGAAGAAAAAATGCTGCTCTCCTTGAATACAAAACCTAGAACAATAAAGGAGAGGCATTTCAGAATATTCTTAAAAATTATGTACAACACAAGGATTAAAAGTTTAGATCATCAGTAATCTTTTATGATCAAGTACCATAAAGAGGGTGAGGTAGTCAAAGTAGATAGCACTTTTGCTCATAGTTCCATTCAATGCAGTCAAAGCTCTTCCTTCAGTATTCCGAAGCTCTGAGGAGCTTGAAAATGCTTTCAGCAAGCTGAATAGATTGTCTCCACGAGCCTGCATACTGCCAGGTCTGTGCACCGCCATGAACCAACTCTTTCAGATCAATCAAATAAAAATTAACATTTCAACAGTTTAACAATAACTTTAATAAGCAGTATATTATCCGTACGATAGTTTTTCCAATGTATCATAAGAGGTGTGATAATAATAACCACCAAGGACAAAGATAATATCCAATCCTGGAATATCTCCAAAATCCTCAGCAAATATTCGGTAGTCTGTATCCCCAGGAATGATACCAAAAACATCCTGCAACCAAATGTTGGAAAATGTTTGAAGCTTAACAATGCATCTGAATATAAATACACTATCTATACAATTAAAGAAAATCATAGCATCTAAGCTATAGAAATGCTATGCTGGGCTTTTTTGAGAAATCTCTTCTTACTAAAAAAAAATTTCAGAAAGTAGTGAGTTTTCATTATTCTGCTAAAATCAGAACCAAGTTATTCCTCATTACATATGAATCAAGAGAGAGATTTCTTATCAGTACATACGGTAGTTAAAGCTCTTACAAATATGAGAAGACCAAGATACATCCCAAATAAGGCATATTTCGAGAAACAAATAAGGCATGTGTCGAGAAACACAGAGAACAAAAGAGTAGGGAAAAGAAAACAGAAATTGAAGGGAGATAAACATTGTGGTACCTGAGCTGCACTAGTTGCCGTGGGATGCACTACAGCTTTAGCATAAACAATAGATGGCCAAGACCCAGGTCCAGATTGGCAGACAAGATCTTAGGCCAAAAGGAAGTTTTAGTTATTCAAGGTATCCGCATTCTAAGAGAGATGTGACTCTGCTCATACTTGAAAGTAACAGCATAGTGATTTTTGTAATAGTCAGGGTTGATAAATGAATAGTTTATAATGAAGAAAAGAACATAGAGCCAAAAACAGTACCAACACTACTAAGTAGTTATCATTAAAACCTAGGTCTCTGAAACCCATAAAAGCCACTAGATATGTGTTCAAGATCCATAGCTACAACACGATCTGGTAGAATGATAATACTAATGTTGAAACAAGCAGAGGGCCACAACATGGACTGATGTTAATTGGTCATATCATAATTCCTTGATGAATTGAAAATCTAACAATCTGTATAGTTCTACATTTGCTCAAACAGCAATTGATAGGGAAATTTTTAATTGCTCTAAAAGAATTAGCAACATACGAGTCTCAATCAGAAATATCATACAATATAAGCCTTGACCATGATTTGTTAGCAGAGGCTATAAATAAACAGGAAATCACGACAGTAAGATTTTATAAGAAATGACACCCGGCCTAACAATTTCACATGCTTCCGCGTCGATATAAAAGCTGAAATACTCACCAAAACCACCAATTCCGGAAGCTTCAATATTTATAAAAGCCCCAACCGAATGACGCCACTTATGAGTCTTAACAAAACCATGAGAACCCTGGGAACATTAGAGCAATTAATCACTACAAATATAAGGACCACAGCTGAATGGACGTGAAATGTAAGAGCTGGCATGAGAAAGTTGTCCAAAGAAAGTTGCTAGAGAAAACGATGATGGTGATGGTAACAACAAGAACCGTCACCTGGCCTTAATCCCACCATGTCAGGTTGACTAGATGGATCCTTGTAAATTACAATGCTCCATTGAGAAACAATATTTATCTAAATAATTACTGGCAAGATCATTCTATTACGTTTCCATTAATGTTTTTCTTGAATATTTCCCTTTTTACTAGTGTTACCTCTAAACATTTCTCATCTCCTAATTGGTGCAACTGCAAATCATCATACAAATCAAGCACTTTTCTTATGGTCATCCTTTTCTTGTTCAAAATAATGTGTCAGGACTTGCAATTGGACTTCATAAATTGAATAGTGAGAAAAGATTTTAATGACATAGAAGGCAAACTAAATAATGAGAAACATAGGTGAAGTGCAATAATTGACTCATATGACAGTGAATATGTCAGTGAAAATACATTCAGGATGCTACAAAATCTTTTACCAGCAAAAAAAGTTCTTCGGCCCCATTGAAAAGAAATATTACTGGCTGTGGTGGGACCCAATTTGAATCAATTATTTGCCGTGCAACTTCAAGCATTGAAGCTGAAAAGCATAGCAAACATAATTATAGAATTTAAGTTGCTGCTGCTAAATATCCATCACAGAGATTACTGTACTTACCGACACATGAACCACAATCACCCGCACCAGGAGAGCCAAGCGGGCTATCAAAATGACCATTCACTAAAACAGATGGGTCATTGTCTTTGGAATCATTAGAAGAAATCCTGAAATTTAACTGAAAGACATTAAAATCAGCATTTATACATTCTCTGCAGGAATATGAGAGCCACACTGCCACTACTAAAAGCTGAAAAACATGTTGTTCTAGTTGTTAGGAACAGTAGCTGTCATATTAATTTGACAATAGATCAACCTAGCATGCATGTGTTATTCATGTGAATAATATATTCAAAAGAATGTCATCGAAAACATGCACAAGCTAACTCACTTCCTACATATGTCTAGCTGTTCTCATGTTATCATTGCTATCAACATGTCACTTCAGTTGAACGCAACATTCTGATAACTTCTGTACTCTATTTGTCAAGATAATGGTCGTTACGCATTCTACTTTACCATTTGAATCTCTACTAGTGTTATTAGGTATTATCCTAATGTCATCTATCCTGGTTTTAAGAACCATTCTAGAATTCATTGAGCTATCATCCCTGCCATTCTGACAGTGACCTGATATAACCAGTTTAATTGTTGTAGTTATTGAAAAACTAGGTTTGAAAGTTTGTTATACATCAATCGCCGTAGTTCCTAATGGATGGATATTGAGGAATACAACAACAACACCAACAAACTAACCATTTTTCCCACTTGAGTAGGATCGGCCATATGAATCCTTTTTTTCCATTCCGTTCGATTATACGCCAAAAACAGTGAAAAATCTAATTCCTCTGAATCCTTCGTCACCACCCTAAACTAAATTAATATTGGTCTACCACATTTTTTCCTAAAGTATTCATGGAATTGCATCACCATTATATACTGCAGTATCTTATGTCTACGCAAGATATATCCTAACCACCTAAACCTACGTTCTGTTAACTTGTTCCTGATCGGCTCGACAACACTTTCGACGTATATTTTTATTTCGTATTTTGTTCATTCTAATATACCCACACACACATCTTAACATTCTCATTTTCACTATGTTTATCTTATGGACATCTTCCCCTTTGATAGCCTAGCACTCGCTACCATATAACATTACAAACCAAATGATTATGTTATAAATTGACATTTTAACCTTAAAGGGATTTTCTTGTCACACAAAATTCTGAAAGTATCTTGTCATTTCATCCATCATGTCTTAATTTCATGCATAACATCTTTTCAGTTATTCCTAATGAATAATTGAATTTAGAATTTTAAAACTATCACTTTGCGGTATAGCATAATCCTCTATGACAATAACAACATTAACAGTATTCTTATATTTACTAAAATAACAACGCATATTATATCTTGATCCTACTTAATTTAAAACCCTTAGATTCTAAGGTACTCCTCATACACTCGAATTTATATTTTAATCTCTTTTTTGTCCCGTTAACTAAAACTATGTCATCGGCGAATAACATACACCACGATACTTCATTCTGAACATGTCGAATGAGTTCATTTATTACTAATATGAATAGATAAGTGCTTAAAGCTGAACATTGATGAACCTATCATGATAGAAAACTTTCTACTACTATCATCATTACAGTGTACTCAAATGACTACTCCATCATATATTTCTTGTATGATCTTTATACCATAATACTTCTCTAGGTACCCTATCATAAGTTTTTTCTAAATTTATAAAAATTATACGTAGGTTTTACTTCTTCTCTCTATATTATTCCATCAATCTCCTTAGTAATTTAATCGCTTCCATGGTAGATTCCTAGCAAAATCAAATTAATTATCTAAAATTTTCGAATTGCATCTTAGTCTATACTCAATAACCTTTTTCCATAATTTTATAGTATGGCTTATGAGTTTGATTCTTTTATAATTCATACAATCTTAAATGTCTCTCTTATATTTATAAATAAACACTAGACTTTTTTCTCCATCATCTAGCATCTTTTCACTCTTTAAAATAACATTAAACAATTTTGTTAACTAAGTAATGCACAGAAGACCTAAATGGTTCCGTACTTCGATTGGGATTCCATTTGAAACAGTTGACTTTTTTTATCTTCATTTTTTTTATACCTTCCCTAACTTCTGATGGTTGAATTTTTCTAATATAATTAACATTCTTATCTACATTATTATCAAGCTGGTTATATCTATAATGTGACTTTCATTAAATAATTTATCCAAATAAGTCGTCAATCTGTTTATGACATCACTACTACGGAATAATACCAATGGCCCCCATCCTTAATGCATCTATTTGATTTATATCTCTACTCTCATTTTCTCTCTGATGTGAATATATTTTGAGAGAATACAATTAATTTAAATAATTCATTCACTTGTTTTGGTTGTTGGCATCCATCTTTTTTTATGATTAAATTATATACACAGGAAATAGCTAATTATGCTTAAGCGATAAGACAAGAATAATCAAGCCTTTACTGTAGTCTTCTTCCCTTATTTCCTTTCCTGATATGTCCCATCTTTCATGTATGCTTCTCTTTGTTTGATGAATGCATATTTCTCCATCTCAGACTCACGCTTCTAAGTTCCTTGTAGCAGATTCTCTCCAAAGAAAGACTCAGAACAGCCCCTCTCCATACTTTCCTACTCCTTGCTGATTTTCACCACTTCTTCATAACTAAATCCTCGTTACTATGACTACCATCACAAATGAGCAAGTCTCACCTATGACGATCCTTCCTTACAGCAGATTGCGTACTCTTCTTACTACAAATTAATTACAATCAAAACACATCATACATAATTTACTTCATTCCAAGTGATAGCAACTTGATTGCATAGGAAAACACAGAGAACTTGCAACAAAATGCCTTTCCTCAGAACCAGCAATACATACATATAAAAAATCACAAAATATGTACCAAAATCCTGGAGTAGTTTTGGTAGCAATATCCTATTTTTGCCATGTAATCATGTAAAAGAAATACTAACAACTGAGCTTATCAACATTAATGGGGACATGATTATACCTCATGACAACATTCTTGTGATTCCTATATCCAAGAGATATACTATGCCTCAAGAAGATCATGTTAAAAGAACCACTAACAAGTGTATCCTCTACTTCTACTCTGCAACAAGAAGCAAAGAAGAAGTAATTGATAAAGATATAAAATAAAACATAAACATAAGGAAAGATAATATGATTTTTTGGTGAGTCTTTATCAGAACTAAACAGATTGGAAGCTATAAACTTCACATTCTTCAACGAGCAGACGAGTAAATATTTAGAGAATCCACGATATGTTAATAGATAGTTTCAATTATAAGTTTAATACTTGCCATAAAGGAAGCGAAAACTTTGCACTATTGCTTTTTTTCCCCCTCTCTTAATTGAAAGAGACAAAGTCCACATTGACATTCATGTAATTCGTAAGAGCAAGTTTGGATCAAAGTTGGGTGGAGAACCATAAACACTTAAACAACTAAAAATTTACTTTCCGCATTTTATAAGAAGGTCATTAGCGTGGCAGTTGAACTTTGTGTAAAACAAATATTTTGAGTTCAACCAATTCTAAATAGATACTCCTTTCTCCACTGTATGTGGTTCTTTCTCACTTTTCAACTCTATATATCCTAAGCCTTTGATTGGATGGATAATGAATGCTTGGCAAAAGCCAAGATCATCAACCAATTAGAGAAAACCAGCAATCATCAATAAGATGAAAACGATCCAGCCAGATAGTAACTTTAAAGAGAAGAAACAAAAGATACTTGTATTGCGGTCCAGCTCGACGTGCAATTTCTTCTAGCTGATTTTTGATGTACTCCGCTGCCATATCCAACCCAGGCTGCCCCTCCTATAACAGAAATATAAATGGTCAACTTAACATGCCTATTGGCATCTTGCAAGTCTACTACTGTTAATGTGACACAACTTGGATCCCCTAGTTTACACCACGCAAACAGTGCATCCTATTCGAATGAATCAACACAAGCTGACGAGGTCACATGCCAGAATAAAATGCCAGTTACATCTATCCAAAAATGTCATTTTTCATGCATAAGCAGTAGCATAATATAGCAATGTTATAAGGACCTCACAATCATACAAAGAAGCACGGTGCTTAGCTATTCTAGTTGCCATCACAAGCGCAATGCAAGACTACAATATACTCAATCAATGGCATCTTCCTACGCCAATTATATCGGAGAAAATCAGGTTATTCTAACAATGCTAACCAGCAATTTTCATTCAGATTCAATTAACCAATCTCTTGATAACCCAATCATCCATGTAAAAACAGTATATGCTAACTCCACTATCCATTCAAATTCAAATCAACCACGACTAATCATTAAACACAATATAAACAGAGTGAAACCTGGCGACCGTGGAGAGTGAGTCGGCGGACATGTTCAACAGCACGCGCTTCAGAGAACTGCTTCAACGGAGCATCAAGGCCCAAAGGCCGGATATGTTTCATGTGAACGATGTGGTAGACACCCCAAGACATCGCTCCGTACACCACCACCATGACTGCCAACAACTTAAACGCTCTCAAATCTTCTGATCCAAATCCCCACGCCATCTCTCACAAAATCTTCAAATCAATCAATCGAATTGTTGTAGAACGATCCAAATATAAATCTAATCTAAACTGATTGATTGATTACTGATGAAGAATGGTTGAGGAGTGAATAGTTTGGGAGGCGAGAACACGTGTAAGTGATTGCGGCTGTATAGCGGCAGCTACGAACGCTTGCGAGTCCCAAGAAGAAAAGCACCAGGTTTAAGGTATTAGATTTCTGCTTTGGTATCTTAATTCTTAAGCAAGATGCTTGATATATAGCTGGCAGCTTTGGTTTCATTTAATCTAAGGAGAAGTTGGTAAAATGTTAGTTTCATAGCACGTGACGCGACTCTAAATAATTTCGATTTTGGCTTTGATTTTGATTTTGATCGTATCGGTTTTAGGTCGTCTTTTAATCAGCGAATTTCGTATTAAGTTCGATATTAAAAATATGAAATAAAATAAAATAAAAATTCAACTCGAACTTAAAATGTGATGAAAAAAAAGTTATGTACAATTGCAACTTTAACAAAAAAGACAGTTCTATGTGAATTTTATGTTGGATGTGTTTTAATTATATAAAAGTGACATTTAAAAAAAAAAAAGTTTGGTAGAGTTTGATAGCAATAGAGATTAAAATAGAGATTTAACACATAAATAAAATTTAAAATTATATTTAGTGAAAATATATTTGATTGGAAGAAAAATTAGAATTTAAAATAATAACTAAAATATATAAAATAATCAAATTTAAGATCTAGAATGAAAAAATAGAATTCTATTTAATTAAACAAGTTCTTAGAGCGTATTATTTTCACTCTTATAACTCATGTATTTTTAACTAAAAAATAACTTTTAGCTACATAAAAGAATACAAAAAATTACTTTTTAACTTATTACTTTTTAAAAAATATGAAACAATTTATTCACTAATAATATTATTTATAATAATTTATTTTTTATAAATTGCTTTATGTAAACTCACTTTCTACAAAAATATACACCTTTGTAGGAAGAGTCAGGTGATTTTACTTATTAGGAATTTGTAGTCCTTACACAAGAGTTGCTTAAGAATTCACAATATTAATTAGAAATATGTTACTGTGATTTTTTATTAGTTAATCGAATTGATTATGAGTTTTTTATCTATTTACTTACGTTTATAAACAATATAGATTAATTTTATTCATTAATCAACACTTTTTGAAATATATCGGTATGTTTATAGACAAGCAAGTGGGTAAGATCATAATTGTTAGAATCGAACCAGATATCGATTCAGAAGTTGTCCGATCGACAATTTTCGGGTAACCTAGCAGATCAATAATTCCACTGGTTTATTCTGTAGATGTACATAAAAATTATTATCATAGATCTACAATTGATCCACACAAATCAGTAGTTCAGTACTTCGCTAAAATTCAATCAATCACAACGTAGTTAATTTACAAACGAAAACAAACAGATTAAACATTATCTATCAACATTACAGCGAGATACCTTAATCAATAACATGGGCGATAATAGAGTTCTTAACATGGGCGACAATAAAGTTCTTAACATCAGCGACGGCCTTGGATTTTCTTCCGCATTAGCGATGAGCGCTAACAGATCAGCGCCGCCATCATCATCATCACCAATGAGAGCAAAGATGTCATCATGTCTCACCATTTTCCGCGATCTCGAGACCCTAACCCCAAAAAACAACACATGAATATGTTTTGGATCGGATAACGCCAAACTTAAGATCAGCAAGAAATTACAGAGCATGTAGTCGAAAATGAACTGTGTTTATCATACCCAGTTTTCTGTAAAATAAAATATCATTAATAACTGAACTCAGAGAGTTAATGCTGAAGTATGAATTTGTTATGAACCATAGCTCATTTGTTGAGGCTTCTATACACTAATTCGGAGATAGAAACTACGACGGAGAAGAAGATCGACGGCAAAGGTGATGGCATTGGTTGAATCTAGAAGAGAGACGCTAAATCGAGATAGTAATTGAGAACGTCAATGTAATCGTCGAAAGAGAAATCGATATTGGAGATCAGCTTCTTGAAATCCGATAGCTTGTAATGCGCACAGCGGTGAAACTTAAGAAAAGAAAAACGAAATGTCACTGGAGATGCCAAATGTAGCGATTGAGCTCGTCGTTGGAGACGCTAAGACGAATCGGACTATGGGAAGAGATACCTTAGAGCTCAAGGCAGTCTGTTCGAGCATTTGCATCTAGATGAGCATTTGCGTCTGTCCAGCTTAAAATAAAAAATTTTTTTAAAATTTCAATAGCCCAGTTGACCTAGACGGGCGGGTCTATCTAGATCGACCGGGTCAACCTAGAACACGCCTGGATCAACTCGAAATTCGTACTGGGTCAATAGCATATTCTATTTATTTACAGACTCGGATCAATTTACCATCAAGGTCAATAATTTTCGGATCGACCCGAACGGTCCCGTTCGAATCTGCCAATTATGGATAAGATTTGTGCAAAATTCATGTTATCTTAATGATGTCTTTCGTTTGTCTTACTAATTAAGAAACTTACATAAGAGTAACCCTCGTTAGCTCAAATTTAGAAGTCATTACTTAAGAATTAGGTCATGTGTCATTTTTATTACTTAAAATAAAAAAATTAATTATTTCTTGTAACTTGAGTTGGCAACGTCACTTACGAAAATTACTACTAAGGATGTTTGAAGCATAGTTGTAAAAATCGGACTGACACGCCGGGTTGATCCGAAAATTATCAATATAAAATTATCATTATGCAATCTAATCAAATATAGTAGAATTAATCATAGTAGAGAATACCCATATAAAATTATCAATTTTAATAAAATCGATATGCTTCTTCTCTATCAGTGGCTCATTACTGTAATTTTTAACATGTGGTGAATTTTGAAGAGCAAGATTTGTACATGTGGTTAAAAGGGGTGCTGTAGTTGAGGTGGTGCTAGTCGGTGTTGCTGTCATGACATAGTGCAAGGCTGTAATGACGTTCCCTTTGTGTTCAGTATCGACAGATGTTCTCGCTTCTATAGTGGCTTCTCGATCATATTTTGAATTTTTACAATACTGCATTGTATCTCCTATAGACATGAATATATTTCATTGAATTGAAACTCAGATAACTGCTCATGCACATCAAACTTATCTTGAGATTCAAGCGGTGGCGGAGAGTGAGTATAGCAATAGGGTTCTCGCATCGGAGTTGAATTCTGTTCGTGTTACGGCGACGATGTTGACAATTATCGGTGCTGAGGAAGAGATGGGTAGTGTTAATAATGTTATTGTAATATGCTCTTTAGGTGAAGGATAATGCTGCAGAGGATTTTAGTTTTATAACTGTTGTTAGCGTGATTGTTCAAAAGTTAAAGTTATCGAAAATTTTGATAGAAACCACCAGTAACTCGCTTTTATGATTGATCTATAGCAATCAGTCATAGGATGGCCTTCCGTAGAAGGGCCAACATATGGTTCAGCAGAAATCAAATTCGTAATAGAACTGACTGCTCTGATATCAATTATTACGATTCATGATCACACGAATCACGAAACTATTCTAATACTAGATAAACTAAATAACTAAAGATAAAACTAGAATAAAATAACTAATTCAATTATTCTTACCATTCTAAAGTAAGGTTAACCAATCTAATTCAATTCTTACCATAACTATAATAAAATAACTATTCTAATGCTCTATTACAACTCCACTAAGATTAGAATTTCAACAAATCTGGACATTTAAAACTAATCTCTTACCATATAAGGTAAAGTATTCTTCTCAAAAAAATTATCTCTACATAGAACTCTTAATTATATAAATAAATACTAATTTTTTAATAAAACTCAAACACGTCTAATAATATTCAAACTTCTAATTCTTATAAATAAAATACGGGCCTTGGATAGGTTAAGGCTTATAGTGTAACATAAATCTTCTATAATATTCTATAAATTTTTTAAAATTTTAAAAAATAAAAAAATTCTAATTAGTAAGATCCTACTGTTACTTAATTTTTTTATTTTTTAGGTAAAATAGATAAAGTTCATTTTCTAAAAGATTCTAAAGATTTTACTATAGAATTTTTTTTTTCAAAAACACTCCCCAACATCTCAATGGAAAAAACATTACAAAAAGTTCCATTCAGTAGATCCTTCTTTCCTTCTCTCTTTTTTCTCTTTTTATAAATTTCAATCAACTGTATCGCAAAAGCAGTACACAATCTTGAGCTGAGAAAAAATTAAGCAACATAAAACAACGGTTCTCTTATATACTTATGTTTCTTCTCCAATTCATTATTGTTATTCAGTTTCATCGCTAATGTTTCTATAGGTTTTCTTCTTCTTATCATGGACCAAAAACATTTCCGTCATTGGATTCTTCATCTCCTTCTACGAAAGCCGGCACTGGTTACTCGACTTGTAACCGAACTGCTGGCTCAATTGCCTACAAAGACAATGGTCGTGAGCAATCTAGGGTCACGAGGAACAAATTGTAACTGTGAACCCCTAAAACATTGAGCACATTCTAAAATCTCAAGAATAACATCTACAACTATCCGAAAGCTAAGCTGTTTACTGAAATCCTAGGGATCTTCTTGACTCTGGCATCTTCGGTACACTCAATGAAAATTCCATAATGAGCTTGGTACACTCAATGAAAATTCGTTAGCCATCAGTCCACGGCTAAGTCTTTACGACAAATTGTTCGAAAGTGATATAGGGCAAACTATCAGCGAGGCTTTTGCTAGAGCTGGAAGTTTCAGCAGCAACAAGTAAGTCAATCGAATTAGTCTTAAGGGAATTTTGAGTTCAATATTATACGCAAAGTTTTTTTAGGGATTACCGATCCGGTGACTGGTCCCTCAAAAGCTTTCGATGCAGCAGAAGCTTTCGCCGTGGAATTTATATATACTTTGTCTAAAATTTAAACTTACAGTTTTGTTTTAAAAAAATTATACTCCAAACACGTCCCTTCACGCATAAGCTATTTTGACTTGATGAGCGGAAACATGGCGAAATTAGTTTAAATAAATAATTTTAGTTTGATATGTAGACAAATCAATGATATATATTTTGTTCAGTGGTGAAATTAATTTAAAAAGTTTTGATTATTATATTAACAAATTATTTGATCAAAAAACTTACAGTTGCAAAGGATGAAGCTGGTTTATGGTATCGGATCTAAATGACAGTTGAATGAGAGGTTCTGTGGCAGAAGAAAAGAACTCATGGAGGAACCAAAAGACAAATTCTTATTGCGGTCGCTAGCATGTTGACATTCTGACGATATGATCAGAGACATGGTGATGGGCTTCAAGGCAAGCAGGGACATTAAGTGCCGTTTAGTTAAGCATTTAAGAGATTTTTTGCTTCTGAAGAATACCGCATACTTTTTAATAAATTATTTATAAAAATTATAAAGTTTAAAAAAATAAAAAATTATATGTGATAATTATATATATATAATTTTTTATTATTTTTAATATAAAAGAATCAACTTTCTTTGTTTTTAATTTTAAAAAATCTTTTTATTTTAAAAAAAATTATATTTTATAAATACTTCCAAATATTTTTTACTTTTTCGGCACTCCTTCGGTTCTTCTAGCTAGTCTCTGTTAGTCGCCGTAACATCGAGCAAGATCTCATAATGGAAGTCACCATGGAACTCGAAAAAAAAGCCGTTTCAATTTCGAGAAGCTGAAGAAGCTCAAACTGCTAAAGCTAGATGTGCGAGAGAATGCCGCTTTACCCACCGGTAGCATGGGACTCAAAGCACTCCACAGAAGCTAGCTGCTATATTATTCGATGGTATCGAAATTATTATATATATAATTTTATTTTTAATAATAGAAAACTAAAATTTGTTCTTTCATAAGGTAGGAAAAAGTTACTCCATCGTCTATATCTATCCATACATCATCCATATCTGTATCTCCTTGTAAGATTGATTACTTATCCTAAAAGATTGATTGCTTATCCTACAATTTCTATTTCATATGTTCTCATGCACCTTTTGAAATTGCTTATGAAAATACTTTTATACAATAAAAAATATTATTTATAATTTTTTAAAAATAAGCTTAATATTTTTATTTAAAAAAGTAATAATAAAATTTTAGAACGTATTTTTTTATATTTAAAAAATTTTAAAATAAATAATATAAAATATTATAGAAAATTTATTTAAAAATATAAATTTAACAAGTTGAAAAATGTTTTTCTAAAAAGCAATGTCAAATGCACTTTAAGCATCAAGTTAAAATAAGAGCTAATAAATTTAACATGTTATCACTTTCTTTCAAAAATACTAGATGAACAACATAAAGATATAAAAATGAACAATAATTGAAATGAAAAATTAATGATAAGATATCTTTATAAACTTTTACGGGTTTTGTTCCAACACTTGCCATAAAATCTATAGTTCAACAAATGAACTCGAACAATTTAAATTTGTTCGAGACGAGTAGTTTTTTTTGGTTACCACATTCAAGTCAATTTTTTTCCAACTTCCATCTGCATTTCTTAGGGTGTGTTTATCTAAAGTTAAACTCACTTTTTAAAAATACATATGTAAAAACTAAATTTAGAATTGAAAAATAAAGTAAGTATTATATTTACTTTGTATTAAAGATAAGTTTATAAGTAAAATTTTTAATTTAAATTTGAATTTTGACAGTGGATAATTGTGGATTTTTTGCAAAAAAATTGAGTTTAATTTTTTGCTTTATTTTTCTTTCAAAGTGGGTTAAAAGTAAAAAAGAATTTTAAAAAATGAGTTTACATATTAGATAAATATGTCCTTAATGTCACGTAGGGCTCCTTCGTTATCCAATCCTGGTCAGTCCCAGTCATAGTTAGTAAAAATTAGATCGGACATTGAACCAAAAAACTGTTCAGATCAACGGATCATAGATTGACCCGTCGGGTCAACGGGTTGATCCGTTATGTTAAAAATATCAAAATATTGACGGTAGCACGAACTCTTATTATTATTTTTTTGTTAAAAAGTATAAAAAAAATAACCTAACAAAAAATATATAGAAAAACAAAAAAATATTTTAAATAATAAATTTCAAAAGAAATTCTTTTTTTAAAATAATTTTGTTATTTTTTCTTACAATTTAATAGAATTAGTAATATAAAAACTTAAAAATTACTAATAATAAATATTTATAAATAAAATATAATAAATATATTTTTTTGTATTATTACATCCAAATGTAAAATCTAAACTACATATTATATTTCAATATAAGGCTACTAATAATTATTTTTATATTAATATATCACAAATTTAAATTTTTTAACTTTAATTCAATCCGGTTTGATCAGGGAGAGCGGGTTGATCGGATCGGAGCGGGTCGGAGCGAGTCGATTGCATAAACGGTTTTATTATAAATCCGAACCGATTTATGTTCCGGATCGACGATTTTCGGATCGACTCGGACGAACCGGTCCGGATTTTACAACTATAGTCCCAGCAAACTAGTTTCGATTAGAGTGTGTTTGGATACGTGTTACAGAAAGTAATTTTTAAATTTTAAATTTTAAAAATTTTTTATAATAATTATAAAATTTATTTAAAATTTAAATAATATAGAAGTCTTATTATTATTATTATTATTATTTTAAAATAAAAATAAAGCTTAATTTTTTCAAAAATAAAATTATTTTTTATTAAAAAATAGTTTTTTGTAAGCACTTTTAAATACTCCAAAACTGGCCTAACGTTCTAATTAATCATATCAGTTTGACCTAGTCAACCTAGGCGGCCGAATAAACCGTCCGCCGTCTCTAGTCCGTTGATTAAAAATTGCATTGACTCTTATGACCAAAATCAAAAGCAATTAATGAAGAGTAATCATTCTTTAATTAACATAACAACACTTCGCCATATTCAGTTAATTAGGCTGCCGATTTCTAGTAATTACTGAACTGCCATTTCACTTCATCTTTTCATGATTTGCAACTCAAATTTAGAAAGGTCAATCTTGCTAAAGAAGATATTAGTTTCCAGAACCTACAAAACTACCACAATATGTACGTACGGAAAGATACACTCCGACAAATGCCCGGCACACACTGATCACTATTCCTCCCTCATCTTGTAATTTCCTTCCACCGCTCTCTATCGCCATTTTCGTACTATTAATTTCGGACAATTAAACTTATAGCTTTACGGCGTGGCATTTCTTCTTCTCTCTTGCCGGCTTCAGTCAGAAGTCTTACTTTAGAGAGAGATAGAGAGAGAATCTTGGTTTTCCTGAACAAGGTGTTTACCGGAATCTTGAATCAAGGGCTGAGATGGCGGCAGTGCCAAGAATCGACGGTCAGGATAAAGTAATCGCAGCGGCACAACAGATCGTGAAATCTCTGGCGACATCTAAGAACGCGGCCGAAGATATGATCCGAATCCTCTCCGGCTTCGACAACCGTCTCAACATTCTCTCACCACCAACCGTCGACGGGGAAGACGAAGGCAATGATACTCAAAACGACCGAAATACCCCTGACGAATTTTTAAATACCTATTCTACCGTCGAAGACGTCGTCCTCCGGTGGGATTCCTCCGACGCGTTGTTATTTGACGCTTCTACCCTTCCGGATGACCGTCAGGAATTTCTCTCTGCTGTCGATGAACTCGTTTCACTCACTGTGGGTAACGTCTCGGAAACGGTTCAAGCGCGTGCGGAGACACTTTTGCAGATCGCCATGGTGAGATTGGAGGAAGAGTTTCGGCATCTGATGATCCAGCACTCGGTTCCGCTCGATCCCGCGGCTCTCCGTCTCTGGAATTCTTCTTCAGTACAAGAATCTTCGGCTTCTGCCCCGAAACCTTCGCTGTCATTCGCTTCGGTTGCTGATGATCTGGATTCTTCTTCTTCTCCGCATCATCCACATGATCATGATGATTCGAGCCCCAAATTGGAAGATTCTAGCGGAATTGGGGAAGTAATTGAAGATAAAAGTGTTGAATTGGTTCATTTTGAAGCAATTGGAAGCCTACGAGCAATTGCGGATAGAATGGTCGCAGCAGGGTACAACGAGGAGTTATGCCAGGTGTATAGTAGCTTGCGGAGAGATGTTCTTGATGAGTGGTTATCGATTCTTGATGTGGATAGAGTGAGTATTGAAGAAGTGCAGAGGTTGGAATGGAGAGAACTGGATGGTCTCATGAAACGGTGGGCTTGGGCGGTGAAGGCTGTGACACACTCTCTCTTGGATGCTGAAAGAAAGCTTGCCGACCAGGTGTTTATTGGAAATGAAGAGTTTGCTGTCCAATGCTTCATTGAGGCAGCCAAGGGTTGTGTTTTGCAGATGCTTAATTTTGGGGATGCTGTTGCGGTTTGCAGGAGGTCACCGGAGAAGTTGTTTAGGATAATTGGTATGTATGAAGCTTTGGCAGATGTGATGCCTGATCTTGAGTCGATGTTTCCAGGGATGGAAGGAAACTTTGTTGTCAGTGAGGCTTGGGGAGTGCTTAGGAGGCTGGGTGATGCTATACGTGGCACTTTCAAAGAGTTCGAAAATGCTGTTGGGAGAGAGACATCAAAGAAGGCAGTTGGTGGTGAGATTCATCCAATTACACGATATGTCATGAATTATATTAAGCTCCTTGTGTGTTCTTGTAAACTGTTAGATCAGTTGCTGGACGATGGTGATGTGGATGTTGCAGAGTCTCTTGCCAGTGGAGGAAGTGAAGAATATGAGAGCATGACACCATTGGGCCGGCGAATTCTGTTGATTATGACGCAGTTGGAATCCAAT
Source organism: Acanthochlamys bracteata (assembly GCA_019914995.1). Classification (NCBI taxonomy): domain Eukaryota; kingdom Viridiplantae; phylum Streptophyta; class Magnoliopsida; order Pandanales; family Velloziaceae; genus Acanthochlamys; species Acanthochlamys bracteata. The sequence goes on along the minus strand of CM034129.1, from coordinate 9,708,312 downwards.
ATCGAACAGAAGTCGAAGCTGTATGAGGATACTGCATTAAGGTGTATTTTTCTCATGAATAATTTGTGGTATATTGTTCAGAAAGTAAAGGCAGATAAGGAGCTGCAAGCCCTCTTAGGAGATCATTGGGTGCGGAGACGCCGTGGGCAGATTAGGCAGTATTCAACAAGCTATCTGAGGCATGCTTGGACGAAAGTCTTGTCTTATCTGAAAGATGATGGACTAACAGGGAGTGGTAGCTCAAGTAATGTGTCCAGGGTTGCCTTGAAAGAAAAGTTCAAGAATTTTAATCTGGCTTATGAGGAAATATATCGGACACAGTCAGCATGGAGAGTTCCAGACCCTCAGCTCCGCGAAGAGCTCAGAATATCTATATCAGAATTAATTGTTCCCGCTTATCGAGCATTTGTAGGGAGGTTTAGCAGTCACTTGGAGGGCGGACGACATACTGGCAAATACATCAAGTATACTCCTGAGGATTTGGAGAATCATCTGGTAGATCTGTTTGAAGGATCCCCTTGGCAGCAGAATCATCCGAGGAGAAAGTCTGGTTGATCAATGGTAAGTCAGTTTCTTTGGGAACTTAGCTATAGATTTTCAGTTCAAACTAGATGGTCGTCACTTATGTTGGCACCAGTTTATTTTGTAGAATTTTGAGGAGATTTATGTGCTGCAAAGACTCCTATATGTGTTGTAAATTATACATGTACAGCATCTTAAATTGTGAGTCTATACAATTTCTTCTAGTCTATCAATCATACCAGATGCATTATGTCACGTGTAATTATACTGTTGTAGATTATGGCATAATTGTCCAAGCTTTCTGCAACTGAGTGGTGGAACCATCACTTATATGCTGTTTCTTAAATAATTTTAGAATCAGAAGTTGGCACGAAATGTAAGTAGATAGATGCAATGCATTAGAAACTACGTTTGCTTCTGTTATCGCTTGAAAATTGCTCTCATCAGAATGCAATAAGTTTATACTCGCTAATTAGTAGGGCTTTCAATTTTGTTTCTGAGGCCTGTCTTTGTTTGAATTTAGACTTTTATCCAAATATTTGATTATGGCGTCAGTTCGGTAGGAGCATAATTTGAGACTGATGTCATGTCAGCTGGTCATCCTGATCAAATATTCATGCTAGCTTTAATTGTAAGCTTTAATGAAGTTATGGTTTTACTTGATTATTACAGAGTTTGTTGTTTGTGAGATTATTTTTGAGTTTGTCTAATGTGTTTCATGAGGTGAGAGCTGGAACCTGGAAACATTGATAGGTAAGAGGTCATTTGGGGTTACAGGTGGAATGATTGTGTAATATGAGAGTGATTCACAGGCAGCTGGTTGTCCTGGTTGATATTCATGTATTGCGAAATTATTTGGTGCAGCATTAGTGCATGTTTGACAATGCTTATCCAAGGCTTCTCTATTTCATTTCAGCTTCTAGTTTCCAATAAATCTGTACAGTATTCCAGAATTTTTTTTTTAATTTAGAAAATATAGATAAATTGTACGTCATAAAATCTTTATATGTATAATTTTATTATAGTTATATTTTGAGGTTAAATAAGATAAGCTTGCTTTTTGAAAGGCTCCAAAAATAGCTCCTTTTCAAAGAAACTCCTTATTTTAAGTAACCTCAAACAACCCCTTAATGCTAATTATTGATTATGTTAGTGTTCTATGTCTTTAGGATCACAGTCTGTTGTTAGTGGGATTAATTTTGTGTTTTCGTCAAGTGTCTATATATTTACAGGATTTAAAAACGGCTGCAGCCTGGAGACGGTCGATATAGCTGAGAGGTCCTTGGGGAGTTCAGGTCGAATGGTCTGTTGGTTTTCTGTCCGAAAAGAAAAAATAGCATTTGGTTCAGACTCATGACATACTCTGAATGCAAAGCTAGGACTTGGATGATATAGCTCTAGGAGATGTACAATCTGTTAGTTTTATTCCATTAATTCTTCTTGTGAAACAATGAAAACTTCTTTTCATTTTGAATTATGGAAATGTACTTGTGTGTAGCAGTGATCGAGTAGGCGACGTTCATGGAATTGCTCCTTTAGTTTGCCTGTTAGATTTTGCCCTGAATCATATCATTTGAGTTCTGATAGATGACTCTGATAGATAGATAGATAGATAAAAATCTGGACCTTGATTGCATTTAGATGGACCACACTGTACAAGATTACACCACATGAAACTTTGTATTCGGTGTCTGTTTTATTGCTTCTGGAACGTAAACTAAAAATGTCAATGTCTTGTGTTTAAATTACACAATAGTCAGGATGTTTAATTTGTTGACGCCATTATTATGTATATGCATGTTTATTTTCTTTAAAGGAAAATTGTAGATAGCAATTTAAAATCCTAGTATTTTGTCAGTTTGCATATGACAGGTAGGAGAATTCTGTTTGCTACTAAGAAGAAAACAAATGTATTAGGATAGATGTCTCATTCTTGGTTCCTTTTGTACTTCGTGGCTGATAGTGGCGTTGCCAGGCGTGTTGGAAACATTAAGAACAAGGTGCTGAACTGCCATGGTTGGGTAATGCACCGACGGTGTGACGCGAGATACAAAGGGCTACCTTTTGGATTTCCTATATATGCTTGCTCATATTTAAAATAACAGGATGAGTTCGGCTAGCGCAAGTTATATTTCACTTCATAAAATTTTATTATATTTTATAATTTCTAATAAATTTTATAAAAAATTAGTGAAAAAATAATATTTTTAAAATTTAAACACACTTCTATTGAAATATTTTTAGATTATATTAGAGTACGAAAGTAATAAATAAAATATAAAATAAAAGTAAAAATAGTAGAATAATATAAAATAAGAGTAATTATTTATTTTTATATTGTTTGTTTATATTAATAAAAGTTATAAACAATAATTAGTTAATTCTATTTGGTTAGAAGTAAAATAGTAAATAAAATTTTTTAAATGAAATATTTTTATTAGATTTTGAAATTAAAAAAAATTTTATATCGAAGTTATGAGAAATAGAATCTAGTTAAAAGTAAATTTTAATAAAATAATTCTTAATTAATTTTAGTTGGTTGGTTGGTTAGAAAAAACTCAATAATATTATTGTATAGGTTACAAAAACAAAACATATAATTTATTTAACTTCACAGTTATAAATTATTTTTAGTCTCAGTTACACCTTGCATTAGGATGTAACAGATCATATTCATATAAAATAATAAAAAATTATATTTTATTATTTTTGTAAATGTTGACAAATAAGAATGAGAGAAAATAATTAATTTTTTATTTATTTATTTTTATATAGCTTTGGAAATAGTTTTTAACTATTTATTTCACGTTTCAATAAAATTTTAAAATATTTTATAAAATTATTACAAAAATTAATAATACACAAAACTTTTATATTAAAAAAATTTATATTAATTATTTTTATTTTTTAACTAAAAAATTTATTTTAAAAAATATTTTTAAAAATTTTTTGTTTTCAATAAACATTTTCAAGCATCCACTCTCTTAATTCAAACGAACCATTGATGGAATTAACATTTATTATTATTTTAGATTTCCCACTCCGCCATTAAAGATTGAACAAAAACAGAAAAAAGGAAAATCGTAGAGAAGAGAAGAATTCCAATGGAGGGAAATAGTTCGTCGGCAGCGGTGCCGTCGAAAGGTGCAGGGAAATATTTGACCAATTTGCCCTCGCGCGGTTTATTCTCATCCACCGTTCTCTGTTCTGCTAACCCCGTCAGTTCCTCCTCTTCCACATCCTCAAAACCCTAGTCCATTCAATTCAAATTTCTAGTTTATTGTTATTGTTGTTGTTTTCTACTTATCTGTTGATTGATGATTGGATTTATTAGAATCTGTTGAATTTTATTTTATTTTATTTATTATTAGTTTTCTTTTTTGGAGAAGTTTCGGTGGTGAACTTGAGGTGAATGTTTGCAGGGTAGTATGAGGGTGTACGTCTGCGATCACAGTACAACTCCCCCAGGTACCATTCTATTTCTGTAGTGTGTGTTAATAATTGCTTTGAGAGTTTATTTCGCTAATTTTTAAAAAGATTTTAGTTGTATTCTTATTTGTTATTAGTGGCATTCCCTTATCATAGTTAGTACCATTTCTTTAGAATTGAAGTTGGAGTTATTTGAAGTTGATTATGAACAGGGGATTGTTGTGGCTTCATTTTGTTTGCCTTGCCCTGAAGGTTAATTTCTTTTTGGTGATTTGGAATATGACATTTTTTAGTTTGATAAAATGCGATAGATTTGTAGTCAAGTTGTCAGTGGTTGTCATTTATAACTAAAGTAGTGATATTCTTAGTCCTGACCTACTGGTACTTGCAACATTGTCTTACTTGACAAGCAGGCTGCAGCTTACTGACTATGAGATGATACTACAGTAATAAACTTAGTAAATTTAAAAATATCGTTATAAATGGGATTACTTAGAGCCTTGTCCATAAGGCTACACTTATGCGTTTTTGTCTACTCTTTGAGTAATAAAGTACTCTCTTGTTTCTCTGAATGCACTGAAATTGCTGGTCTCCATAGCTGATGAGATTCGTTTACTTGCTTATCAATCTAATAATTCATGCTGGAAATTTCCTAGATCTCATGTGGACTTTCTAATTCTTTATGCTCTTTTTCTTGCTTTGTTCTAGAGGATCAATTAATCAAGACAAATGCAACAAATATATTAATCAGAGCTCTTGAAATGAACAAGCAAAAGGATGAATCCAATATTTCTGACAAAGCCCCAGCAGAGAACAAAGGAAAGAGGTACTGTCCTCTTATTGTTGAACTGGTGTCTTCTTTGTATCTTAGACTTCTTATGTTGTATCACCTTTGGTTATTGAAGAACGATATCTTGCCCTTGCTATGACCTTCTTGTATATTTTTTGTTCTTCAATTTTTTGTCAAAGTTTCAATTGAAGGATATCACTCATAATTTTTGTTAATTGTTGCTAGAAATTGTTTTTTAGGTATCCAAGAGCTTCATGTAGTAGTGATGTAACTAATATAAAATTTTAATATTGTGCAAGCTAATCTGCATAGATGTTTTCCTTTCCCAAATATATTTATAGGGTAATATGAATTTCCAACGGTCCGTCTCGTTTAGGTTAGAATCGCATGATTCTTGATGGAAGTATATGTTTTCTTGCAACTAAGTAATGCTTTGTCCTCTAATTATTGTTCTGATATTAGTACCATCATGTTTGATCATGATGCAGTCATTTGTCGATGCAGTTATTGAGCATTATCTGCATGACTCTTTAACATCCAAAAAAGCGCTGCTCATAACTTTTTGTTTCTTTGCAAATAGTAACTGTATTGTGTCTGAGATCTACTAGCAAGATTTCCATAAGCATGACTGCTATAGTTTGGAATATCTAGTCTATCATCTATGACATTTATGGTTCTGGTAAATTAAGTTATTTTCATTTTCTGAGACCTGAACATACTTTTCATGAACATATGCTTACTTCCTTTTATGCTTTTGTCATACTGTTTTGTGCTGCCAGAGCTTCCCTGCTACAAGAAAAGAAAATAATAAAAGAAGAAATTGCCGTCTGATTTTTTTTTAATAAAAAAATATGTCATTTTGTATAGTCATGCATTTGCTTTTAACTGGATGAAGTATTCAATTGGGAACGATACTGGGTATTCTGATGCTGACTGAATCTGTCATTTATGTTTTTCTTCTGACTGTTAATAAGGAGCTCTATGTTCAAGATTGCAGACTTGACTGCTTTAACTTTTCATATAGCATCATTTTAGATTAACTTTTAACTGTACAAGATATTGAAAATTGGTGATGATTCTGATATGTACTTGGTATTTTCAGAACTGCTGGGAGAGTGGCGGATGGTAGGCATCTTGCCAAAAGGTCCAATACTGCTGGCGGTTCTCTAAATGGTATATAAGAAATTTAGTCATCAATCTGTCCAGTGAATCAAACTGTTCATAAATCTTTACATTTAGGAATTTCTTGTTAATTTTGCATATTAGCATCTTAAACTTTTAGCTTACTCTGAGATTTGGTTTGTCTGGAATGTCACTAGTAATAAAAGATAAAGCTACTAGTTTCATGCATCAATGGTTATGGTGGTTTCATTGTCAGATATCTTCAATTGGATCAATTTATCTGGTAATTGTGTAGCATGCTTCTTATTTGTTTGGAACTGATTTTCTCTGTGTTTTGGTTGTTGAGCATTGATTTGATGCTAATTTCAGTGTTCTTGTAAAGCACTAACTTCTATCTTTAGATGACTGTAATTTATTGCACTTGTTTTCATTCATCTATTTTTTCCACAAACAGTGTTAACTTTGTAGTGATATATATGCAAACAATGGTTACATCTTCATGATTTCTGTTTGATAGTTTAGCGCTGCATATTGAGTCTCTCTCCCTCTTTTGGATTGGGTTAAATTCAGTTAACTGAAAGTCATGATTAGCTTACTTGGAGCATCTGCACCTAAATAGATAAAGCTATAAAAGACCTGACTCCAGGACTGGCTGCATTCTGTGCATATATGGACGATATGTCAACTCTGCATTAGGTTTCCTTTGCTCCTTGTTTAATGTCATGACCTTTGTCCTTAGTATAGACTCGACCATTATGAGTTTTTGTTGTTGTGATAATTATCTATTTCTTTCTCTAGATGGATCAAGCATTAAGTTAACCAAGGAGATGCTTCAGACTTGGACTGTAGAGCGGTTGCGTGCACTTCTAAAGGAGAGAGGCCTCTCAACAAAAGGAAAAAAGGTCAATTGTACACCATGCTACCGCTGGTGCTCACAGGGTTTGCATATCTTTATCTATCTTGTGCATTTTTCTTCTAGCAACGACCATGTATATCGTTGCATTTTTAGATTTAGTACTCATAAAGTATTTGAATTGAATCTATGCCATTCTTGTGTGAATTCCATACAATTGTGTAAATTCTGGCTACCTAGCTGAAAATACCCCCTCCTCAACTATGCAAAGTGACCTGGAAATGTCCCATTCTTTTGGTTATTTGAGAAGACTGCTAGGTTGCATAAATTTGTTGTGCATATGAAGTAGGGCATGGATATATAGGTATCACACAATGAGTGCTCTCTTCACCATGCAAGAGGCCAAAAACAAAGTTTTATATAGTTTGTATCTATTATGGTGGGTGGGAGAAATGATGTTTGTGTTTGTCTTTTGCAGGATGAGTTGATAGCAAGGTTGATATGTGGCAACTCATAGTTTAAAAACACGGAGGCATGTTTTGAATTAGTTTGTTGGGCAAGCCAATGAAGGAATGATGTGTTAAGTTAGAGATGCCGTAACTGAAGGTCAGCAACAGTCTTATCTATTGGTGCTTGTACTGCAAGGCTTATTTTGTGTACAATGATGGTATGTAAGATTAATGTATGTTTTATGTACAATACTGCCAGTGTGGTGCTATAAGGAGTTTTGCCATTTGTCTACCAATCCTCATGCTGTATGTAGGACACTGCACTCTTAACTGACTACAAATTGCAGAAGTGAATCAAGTCTGCTGTCTTAACTGACTACCAATCCTCGTGCTGTATGTAGCTCTTGTTTCTTTGCATTGGGTTGCCTTGTATGACTATCTTGTAATTCCTCGTTTGTTGTTTACGGGATTCAAATGGTTATGCATGCTCTTAAGTTGGCAGATCATTATCTGCTTGTTCTGCTAGTTTAGAGTACTATCTCTCTTGATGGTATCTCAAAATTTGAAAGATTATAGTTAGCTATATTTCGCTGTTTTCTTGTCTTCTTTTCTTTCTTTTCTTTTTTTTTTTGGGTGAATTTCGAGAAGTTCTTGACCGTTTCAGCGTGTAGCGCATTTTGTTGGTATGAATTTTGAGATCCGCAAAGCGTCAAAGATTCTTAAAGATAATTGGTGTTGTCTAATGTTTTTTTTTTTTTGAATGAGCAAATAGAGAAGCTTATGTAATTGTCAAATTTTTGTTGCTGTTTGGAAGTAATTTCTAATTTTCTTTTCAATTTATTTTTATAGTTTTTAATAATTTTTTTATTATATATAAAATTTACGTGATAAAATTTTAGTATTATTTATTTTTATTATTTTAAATAAAAAAATATTTTAAAACAGATTATAATATTTTTATTTTAGAAATTATTTTGTAAAAGTAATTTTAAACATTTTATTGTCAGGAAGCAAAATTAATAAGGTTAACAGCTACGCTTATTTGAATATATTAGTGTTTATAAAATAAAAGTTTTTTAAAATAAAAAATATTTTTAGTTTTTTAAAAAATAAGTTTTGTTTTTTTATTTTTTTAAAAATAATAAAAATATATAATAAAAAAATTTTATTATATAAAATTTTATATATTTTAAATTTTTAAATAATTTTTTTAATATTTATAAAATATAAAATAGAAAGTTGAAAAGCTTCACGAGGAATGTAAAGCCAAACGCCCAGATAAGAGCATCTAAAGGTGATAAGTTAGATTACGCAAGTTGAAGTTGCTTTCTTCGCAAAACCATGCGCGGCCTTGTACAAAATATTTTTAGGTGAAGGCATGCATGCGCAGACAATGTGCTACAAAACTACGGGCACAATTAATTCAAGAAAAGTTAACCCAACGTTTAGCATTAATATTAACAGTTTTGATTGTTAATTTTATTAAAGAATATATCCAATTTCAAATGTCTTTATTTTCAGATATCAATCTATTGATAAGACTCCAATTCTTTAAAAATAATTGAAATTTGATTTATTTTGTCAATAATCAAATATTTTCAAATGAGTCGTTCCCATTACAATTTGAAGCTAGATTCTGTGATTCTGGTTCGATTTGTTTCTGGACCACCTCATTGAACCTTAGTTTTTACATACATAATCCATCAAATGTTAGGTTTTATTTGGTCTTGTGTTTATTAATTTTTTCAAATGTTTTTTTCTTCAAATCTAACATACTATTAAAATTTTAAAATTTATTAAAATTATAATAACTATTAACATCATCAAATAATTATACTTTTATATTAAAAAAATTAATTTCGTTATTATTACTTTTTTATAAATCATCGTTTATTGGGCAATTCCAAACGGGCTTTTAAATTTTTAGTTATTAAGAGCGTGTTTCAAATATTCTGAATTTCGTGAAAGTGAAAATTAAAAAATAAAATTTTAATTTCTTAAAAAATAAAATAGAAGTGAAGTTCAGTATTTATGTTTTAATAGTTCTTAAAAATATATTAAAAATTAAAAAATATAATTATATTTAGAAATATATAAATAAAAAAAATTGAACTAAAATTTTATATATAAAAATAAAATTTTAAATTTTTTATATAATTAAAATATATAAATAATTTGGAATTTAAAATCTGACGAAATAAATTACGCACTAAATCAAATCGCAGAAAAGAACCAAAGTCCAACGTCCGGCACGTCCACATCAGCAACAATGATTTACAGTACTAGAACATCACTACAAACGTTCGCATTTGTAGGACCATATACAATAGTTTCTAGTATTTATCTAAAACAAACTTTTGGAGCATGTTATTTGCCAATTGGTTTTTAAGGGTCTGGTATGTAACTATTTCTCCTATTTTAGCGCTTTGCCAGCCATGGAAACTTCCGGAGTTCATTCGCCGTAACACAGACAGAGGTAGGGAGAGATTGTGTGTTTGTAGGAATAGAAAAGAAATTATCGAATTCGATTTGAGAAATTATTGAAATTTGTTCGCAGAGATAGAAAGATGCCGGGGATCAAAGGCCCTATAGATTACGCGTTAGAACCTCCACGCCATCCAGCTCTCAGGATCAACTCCAAGGTTTTCTTTTTTCTTTTTTGTTTGGCTTAATTTTTTTTTAAACTTCCTCCATTTTTTTATTAATGGATTAATCTATTCTTTTGCAATTTTTTTGTAATCAAGTATACCTCGGTCTGTAGTATCATTTCTTGATCAATGCTCAATGAGATCCTTCTATAAGAAAACATATGTGAAAAAAATTTGCAGAGAAAGCACAGTCTTAATAATTTCTTATTGGATTTCAGTGTCCGGTTCCTTCGATCGACGCTTATTGTGGCAATTCCTTTGAGTTTTCTGGAATTTGTTTGATAAAACATGAATTTGAAGAATCCTATTGAAAGTACTATCAGATGTTTTTCTTTTTGCTTTTGAAAGTTTCAAATGTTTACTTATAGCTCTTACCTTTGTTTATATATATATTAGTAGTGGTAATAGGATTTCGGGCCATGAGACATGTGACGGGTGCTATAATGAATTATTTGAAGCTAAGGTATGTGAAATAGTTTAGTTGATAGTGTTGGCAGTATGCATGTCTGTTAAAGAAAGTGGGTAAAGCATGTATGGACATTTTGTTCTTGGGAGCGACAAGGTGGGAAATAGCATGAACGAAGATGTGATTATTGGATGCTATAATCTGGAAGAATTCATAGTAGTAAATAACATCTTGGAAGATCACAGAAACTGAGCATCCAAATGCATCCACAATTTCAGTATAATCACTGATTAGTTTTGACTACCAGTCATATGAACTATGGACACTTGGTTATCTTGTTTTGGTGATAAAAGTATGAATTAATGATGTTGTTTCACTCTCTCAGGAACCTTTCAATGCTGAGCCACCACGTGCAGCTCTTGTTTCCTCATACATTACCCCTGTGGATATGTTTTACAAGAGAAACCATGGACCAATTCCAGTAGTTGATGCAATTGAGAGGTCAGTATCCGTTCTGCTTTCTAGAGCTTGATGCTCTGTCACACCTTTGCAACTTATTATCAGTACTTTTGGGCAGAGCAGCTACCATGTGTACATTGGTGGTCTCGTAGACAAGGCTATACATTTGTCAATGGCTGAAATTAGGTGAGAACATGAGTTTCCTGATAATCTATGCTTTTTTCCATTTGAAACGAACTATATCCTATGCGGCAATCTTTGCAATATTTCTAAGTAACATGCTTCCATGTTAGAGATAGGTTTACCACGACTGAAATTTCAGTAAAGACAAAGTAATATGGATCTTCGCAGTTGCATTTGGTTGTGTCAACAAGAATTCACTTTTCATGTGCATATGCATACGTTACGGCATCACAATTTCTTTTGGAAAGAGGTTTGATTTTAGATTGATTAGAAGTTAAGTAATGTACCATGTGCTTATAGTATTTTCAGGATAATTTGAAATCATATTTACAGTTCTACAACTTCTAGGTAACCAGTCTAGTGATTACTTTGATGTAGCTTGCTATTGAACATTCTCGTATAGTGCACTTATCTGCCAAGTTCCATGTACCTTTGATTTCATCCTTTCTCAAACAACTTATTTTTTCCACAATTTTACAGGAACCTTCCTAAGTACAATGTAACTGCCACTCTGCAGGTAGGAGACAAGAATTTATGTTTGTTCGAAAACATTCCTGCTTGTTTAGTTGTGGTTCCTTTTTAGTTGTTTCTTCACTTGGATTCATCCTTTACATTTTGATCTGGAATATTGAACAAGAGTCTGCAAGTCCTCTAAATTAATCCAATTCATTAATTTAGTGTGCAGGTAACAGAAGGACAGCTATGAGTAAATGGAGGAACGTGAGAGGTGTTGGTTGGGATGTTTCTGCTCTTGGAAATGGTGTGATATTTAGTTTCAGTTTAATTCAAATATGAGCAATATGTTAACCTAGTTTGCTCATTATTTCTAAATGAAGTGTAATTGTTTTCCCTTTAGAAGGTTGGACTTGAAACTTGAAACTTTCCTAGCTAATACTTTAGTCAGTATAAAAACAAGGTGATGATTGAAACCCCTAAGACCTCCCAATCTGTTTTTTCTCCAGCTATATGGGGAGGAGCTAAATTGGCAGATGTCCTTGAGTTGGTTGGGATACCAAAACTGGCCTCAGTCTCAGCAACAGGAGGAAAGCATGTCGAATTTACAAGTGTGGACAACTGCAAAGTGAGTGAAGTACTTTGTTGTATCTTTTCCTGTAAATTTGGTAGTGATTGCATCTTTAGACTAGTCAAATATTGTCGTCTTCTTTACTATGCCTGCTTCTTTGCCACTCTAACAGAGCTCCTTGTCTGCCGCTTCAAAAAAGATTATTTTCTCTGCAAGAGAGAATTTTTTGCAAACACTTTTGCGTGTTTTCAGTTTAGTTCAATGCGACTATTTTTTGTTCTTAGAGGTTTTTTCTCCTGACTGTTCTTTCTCTTAATGGTTAACTGTTAGGAGGAGAAAGGTGGACCCTATAGGGCGTCAATTCCCTTGAGACAGGCTATGAACCCTGAAGCAGATGTCTTACTTGCATATGAAATGAATGGTGAGGTAATGAAGAATACATATACTGTACTTTCAACAGCCAGTGAACTGCAAATGTCAAAGCTCACACCCCATGACTTGGTGTTTGGTGTAGATTTAATTATGATTGTGGCCTTAGTCGTGAAGCATTAACTCCATCTAAAAGGTTAAGTGGACCTGTAAAATGCTAATTGACTGTTTATGATATGTGATGTGTTATTTGATTGAAAAAAGAAACTAATTTAAAAATTAGAGTATCACCAACTTAAAATTCAAGGAGGTTCCATGCAGGATCATGGTTCTAGTATATTCTACCCTATGAATTGGTAATTCTTGTCAATCCTTGAGCGCTCCCATTGATAGGCCATGTTTTTTATGTAAAGACCCTCAATCGTGACCATGGATATCCACTGCGCGTTGTTGTTCCTGGAGTTATTGGTGCACGCTCTGTCAAGTGGTTGGACAAGATTGAAATAACTGCAGAATCATGCCAGGTTTGAGAAGCTTCAGTCTGGATTCTGCTTAAGTTCAACATCCTATCACTATATATATATATATATATTTCCTGAACAGGGTTTCTTTATGGAGAAAGACTACAAGATGTTTCCGCCTACTGTTGATTGGGATACTATTGACTGGTCTACTAGGAAGCCGCAAATGGATTTCCCAGTGCAGGTATTGCCGTCTTACTTAAGGCTTCTGTTCCACTACACAGATTGTGCAACTCCAGCATTTAATTAAAGTGATGCAAGTTCAGGATTGCTGCTAAAAGATTCTAGAAGCTATGCTTTTACACATTTGCATCTGCTTGCAAGAGTGGGCATAAGCACCGTCTTATCGATGGAAAGCTGAAATCACACTTGTAATTATATATTCTCCACGTGTTACTATCTGCTAAAATTATAGCAGTGGATATGCTTCATAGCTGATGTTAAATATTTTTATCTTATGGGATCCTCTTATAATTTGCTTTTGATAGAAGTGGTACTCTCTTGGTTCTATAGTCTTTAATTTTTTGACCTTGCAGTGTGCTATATGTTCATTGGAGGATGTTAATTCTGTGAAGGAGAGGAAGGTTTGTAGCTTATATAGCTTGATGTAGTTAGTGTATTTGTATTAGGATGACTTTGGAGCTACTTAATTTTGAATATGATGCAGATTACGGTTAGTGGATATGCTGTGTCCGGTGGTGGACGTGGAATTGAAAGAGTGGATGTATCAGTTGATGGAGGCAAGACATGGATGGAAGCGCAGAGGTTTCAAAAGGAAGATGTGCCATATGCTTCTGATGATTTGAACTGTGACAGATGGGCGTGGGTGTTCTTCAAGGCTGTTGTTGATGTGCCAGACAATACTGAGATCATCGCCAAAGCGGTATGTGCCTTTTGATTTGTATACAGAAAGCAATGGATGAAACATTGTCTGATGCCTGGTTATTATTTCGAGCTCTTTGCTGCATTTAAGGCCAACAGAAGATGGTACCATGGTTGTCTTTATGTCTTATTGGACGGTTGAACTCGAACCTAGTTGTGCTCAAGCATGCAAGCTACTTCAGGGAGTTGAGGTCAAAGTTGGGATGAGGGAACTTAAGTCTTAAGAAAGTATGGAATGCAAGTTCTGTTTTTTGTTTATCACCTAAGAGCTACTTAAGGCTGGGATAATCATCTCCACTGTTAATTTTCTTCTTTATCTGATTGACCAAATGTTAGATCATCTGACATGAATATTAAGATGATGTTTTAAGTCCGTTTTAGAAGTCTAGTGGTCTAATGACTATGGGACATTAATATGTAGGTGTTTTGGAAGTCCTCTCTTGGTAGTTGTCAGACTCATTTAGCTTTCTTTCTTTGGGTGTTCCTTTTCTTATTAAAAGAGCAGGCATCAGTTTTTAATGTTTGATGGCCATTTCTGTTGATGTCGTGTGAAAATCTAAGATCGGGATTGTGATTTCCATATATGTATTGATTAACAATTCAGTGACTAAAATGCCAAGACACAAGTTTTCTCTATTTCTATACTATGCCTATTTGCCAGGCTTGCCAAAAACTTATTTTATATCTTTCTTGCAGGTTGATTCTGCTGCCAATGTACAACCTGAGAAAGTTGATGATATTTGGAACCTGAGAGGAATACTCAACACTTCCTGGCATCGAGTTCGCGTGCAAAGAGTTAATGTGGCAGACTCGAAACTTTAAACCAACACGCAGGTGTTCTTCCTAGTAGCACGTAATTGACATGATTGAAAATTGGTCCGACTCGCCTATCATGATGACATGTTTTTGTAGCTCTTGAGCATATCTTTGCTTGTGAGTTGTAAGTACTTAGTTTTTTCTGTTGCCAAATAGGAAAATAAGGAACTTAATATGATCTTGGTTTCCAAGTGGGTAGAAAACTTCTGCTTTGTACTGTTACAAAATATTACAAAATGTTATAACAGATCTTTTAGGCAGATGTACGAAGAACATGTAGCGTCGTCTTGCAAAGTTTTAGAAGGGCATCATTGCAGGTGAGAGTGTATCTAAATAGGCGGAGGGTATTTTATGTGATTTGCTGGGTAATTCTGCTTGATACCAATGTCTTCTCATCCAAGCCACAGAGGTGTTCCTTGAAGTACATTGAGTTTGCTGCGCAGCCACCCTCTGGTGTTGTTGTTGTGGAGGGAAGAGTGAAAGATGAATTAGGAAAAAAGGGCTTAACTGAAAGAGGTGCAGGTGTCGAGGTCAGCTCGTTGCGGGCTTTTAAAGAAAGGGAGGGAAGGTTTGATGCTGCTGCAGCTGCAAACAACTGTGATTGAGATCTATTGAAGTAGCAAGTCTCCACAATTGACCAACGCCAGAAGTGAAACATTGTCGGAGAAGACGATTTTGTGCTTGGCTACCAGATCGTTGGAAAAAATCCAACCAGTTAGGTATCATGTTTTGTTGAAGGTTTCGTTGCTGCGAATTATGGTAATGCCTCTTGTTGGTATTACGGTTTCATACCTCGTGCGGCAGTTATCGGCAACCATAAAGGTTTCAAAAGTTTCTGCTTGAAGCATTGGACTCTGCTTTTTGGCATTTTATGTTTAAAAAATAATTTTTTAAATTTTTATTTATATTTTTTAATATAAATTTTACAAGTTTTTAAAAATTTAATTTAAAATTTAGAAAATATAAAAAAATTTACAAAAAAATTTTTATTTCTGATTTTTATTAGTTTTTAGAAAAAAATAAAAATATATCTTTTGTTTCAAAATTTTGAAAGTTTATTACAAAAGTATTTTTAAAACGCCTTACAATTGTGAGTGCTAACTCAAAATTTTGATTTCCATTAAAAAAATATATTTTAAAACAAACAATATTTTAAATTAAAAAATAAATAATAATTTTTTTAATATAGTATTTTTATATTTTTTAAAAATTTAAAAATTTAAAATATATTATAAAAAATTTATTACAAATATAAAAATAAAAGCATTATAATAAAAAATAGTTAAAATATATTTCCAAACATCACCGATCTTGATGAACAGGCACATGTTCAGCAAAAATTATAACAAAAACAAGATCTAACATTTATCCCTTGAACAAAGCGAGTCTTGGATCTGGTGTTGGATAATTGCTGTTACTTGCTCGTGCTCCAAACATACTTATATGAGCAACAACATGTGGTGATAATTATATTTATATGTATGCAGAAGTTTGGGTCAATACTTTAGTGGTAGATTCCTACCCACGAGTTCATTTTCCTGAAGCAATTCCTATATGGACCATTAGAAATTAAATAATCTTCTGTAATAAGACTACTACGCTGAACGTTATCCGTGTTACTACTATTCTAAATGTTCGAATTTTTATTCATTTTATTTTATAATTTTTAATAATATTTTATAGAATTTTGAATTAAAAATCTTAAATATAAACGTAATAAATTTTTTATTAGTTATTTATGTTTTTAATCAAAATAATAAAATTTATTTATTGAAATAGAATATAAATATTTTTTATTTTAAAAAATTATTTTACAAACTTTTAAAACGTTCCCTTAATTCTTTATTTTAAAAAAATTATTAAAAATAAAAAATAAAAAATTCGAACAAAAAGTTTTTCAAACGGCGCCGCAGGGGTATTCTGTCGTTCAAGTGATTCAACAATGCTTTTAAAAACAAGGACCGCTGCAGTGTTGCAACGGCAGAAAGCTCCTGCTCTCGTGCAGTGCAGTAGCGTTGCAGCAACGCAGTCTCTGAACAACACGACGATTCTCTCTCTTTCTTTTCTTACTCAATAAAAATAATTTCTTGATTCTTTCTTGTGATTGTAATTATCTTGTTTTATCCTTGATCTCGATCAACAATTATTAGCAAGGAAAACCAGATATCTTTTTCTTTTGTGTTCGATAAAGGAATATTGGGAAGCAGAAGAAAGAATGAGGGCTGTGGAGAGAAGCGTGTGCATTGGGGTCAGGACTCTACCTCCGTCTTTAACCAACACTACTGCTCTCCAACAAGGTTTCAGACACTCTCGATCTTTTGTTCTTTTTAAAATTTTTAAAGAAAATAGTTCTTTCTTTTCTCCCTTTTCTGAATGCGAACTTTGGTTAGTTTTTGGATAATTTTAGTGATTTTGTTAGAGTACAAGCATTGTCAAATCTTGACCCAGGCATGGACATGTAACGCTAATTGATTTTGGTGGAATTTGTGGTGATTCAGTTGAGTTTTTTAATGGGTATTGTGTGGTTGTTAGTTTCAGTTTCTTTTCAGTCTCTGAAGAAGCTTCGGTTGTTTATTGCTGTATCCATTTCTAGCTTTCTGTTATCAACAAATGGAAATATCCTGCTGCTAGTTCTCACAGTAATTTTCTTGATAAATTTTCCTGATTTTAAGTTCGGAAGATCATTTTTTTTTTCCAAAGCTTTTCATAAAGCGAAGTCTTTAGTAATTGCTCCATGTCTTATGAATTGTTTGACACCTAATTGCATTTCATCATGCATTATGTTTCTAGAGGGGAGGATTTTGGCAAACTAGCTATATTTTATTCTCCTCGATGATTCATTTATCTAGTATAATTTGTTTATCCTTTTCCAAGAGTTGATTACTTCACATTTTACTTGAATCACGATGTTATTATTATTTTGGTATCTTTAGGGTATTTTTTATAATTTGTTTGTGATGGAGAGAATTGTACGGCTGAAATTAAGAGGCCTTGATTGACTGCTGCAGCCGAAATACTTCAAGTAGACGGTTCAGGCGCATGAGTATTACAATGTAACAATAACATGTTTTAATTTTGTTTCACTTTTTAGTCTGTAGAAATTGATAGAATTGGAGAAAAGGTCCCATTAAAAAGTAAGTTTGTTGGACTCCACTTTAATTTATTATTATACTTTGGAGAAAAGCAAAGTCGAATTAGATCTGTCTATGTCTGGTAAGGAGAAAAAAGGAGAAAAGGATATGCAGCTGCTTGATTTATTGCTACAAAATCAGAATTTTGAGCTGAAACATTGGGGGTTGCGGTCATTTCAGAATTCCTGTAGGTTTTACGTCGTTATATATTTGGTTGATCCTTACTCATTGGTCTTTCCAGTTATAGTAATATGATGATTATAAGCAATGGAGTTAGTCCATTTTTTACATTATGCCTTATCAGATTGCAGTGATGAAAACAAGGAATTTGTTGCTGACGGTGAAGAGTTTGTAGGTTATGTGATAAGTTTATTAATTTTTCCAATCGTTAGAGCAGGTCAATGTGTGATTAAGAAGAATATGGTTTGTTAAAGTTGCTTGAAGAATGAAAGCCCTCTTACTTTATACTTAGGTATTGCGAATATTTGCACTTACAGTATAGTTTATTTTAAATGTTTCAGGTAATTGCACCATATGTTCCACAATCCTATAGAGCTTGTCCTAGAAATCAGATTTTCTCTTTTAGGCTCTTGTGGATCTAATAATGTGAAGCTCCTACTCGTACTTTATAGATGATGCAACATGCGGGTCACCTAGGTGGATTGGCAGAAGCCTTTCATGCGTTTGTATTAAAAGGAAGGGCATATATGAGCGCATATGTGCAAATCTGACACCAGTACAGGCAAGTTTCTATATATGTAATACAGTAAATGGTATACTTCTTTTGTCTGTCTAACATTTAGATGTTACCAACAGGTGATTATGTTGAAAAACTGAATGTTTTGTTTAGTAATCCATTGATAAAGATGATTGTTTTTACCATTTATCATGTTTTTATGTTATTTAGTAAGTTAAATCATGCATAGAATTATAATGTATAGGTGATGTGTTGTTGTTGTATACAGGACGAGAGACTGCAGAGATTGAAACACCGTATGAAGGTTTACTTTGATCCTGCCAGGCGTGATCATCAGGTAACGTATTGTTTTCTTTTGTAAAGTGTAGAACTATGCTGTGCTGCAGCTACATTTACATAAGGGAGTGTAAAAGGAAGACTGATGGGACATAGAATAAGACCATATAGAATAACAGGGTGGAGGATGATATATACGTCGGTTCATACACAGATTAACTATTTGAGATTTCTACCTTAGTAACTTTCTTCCTGTTCCTCTCCTCACTAGTCAATTTTATGAACGGTATGCCTGTTGATGAGCAATTTAAGGCACTTCTATATGGCAGGAAGCTCTGAAGGCACTTTGGTTTGCAACATATCCAGACCAAGAATTTCAGGGTTTGATATCTGATCAGTGGAAGAAGATGGGATGGCAGGGTAGGGACCCATCAACAGACTTCAGGTAGCATTGCAACTATTGATTATTAGTTGCAGCTTTTCTTGTATCATATCCTACAAGATTGCCCAGCTTCGGATTGGTTATGACAAGCATATTTTCTTGCTGATAGGGGAGCTGGGTTCATTTCATTGGAAAACCTTCTTTTCTTTGCTAAAACATTTTCTGTAAGTTCTATTCTGAATTCTGAAAGGTTGTTGCTCTATGTTGCCAGTTTTGAGTCTTAAAATAGAAAGTAATGACAAGTTTGAAGTACTATGGGACAGACATCTTTCCAGAAGCTCTTGAATAAGGAGGGAGGAAACAGAGCTACTTGGGAGTATCCTTTTGCAGTTGCTGGTGTGAATATCACGTTTATGATCATGCAAATGCTGGATCTGCAGTCATGTAAGAAGGAAGTTCTCTATCTCTTTATGCTGACAACCTTGATAATTCGCTAGTGGACATGTAGCGATCACTCAAACCGAGCACACCCTGACTACGCTTGAAGCTACATGGTTAATTGGACACGCAGAACATACAGTTATACCTTTTAGATGGAGTACATCAACACTTTGGTTGACATAGCTAAGTCAAAACTATCCATTTCCTGTCTGTGTACTAGGTGCTCAGCAGTAAATATATTTCGAAGCATTCAATATTAATCCCTTTTTTGTTTTTATAAATAGACATGCATTGGTGAATGTACTAGTACAAGTGCAGTACTTATGATAAAATCTCCAAGATGAAAATTGAATGACTTGGTATAGTGGATTTACATGCAGTGAAACCAAGGACATTTGTCAGAGCCGTCTTCTTACAAATGCTAGCAGGTAGCTAAACATCACTGTAGATAGTGTACTTTGTTTTGATGAATTCAGCTAAGTTCTTGGGTAATTCTTAGATGTTTATACTAAGGATCTGTTACCAACACAATGTTCTTGCCGTTTCTCAGAGGATGAGTGGGCTTTTGATTTGCTCTACTGTATGGCCTTCATGGTTATGGACAAGCAGTGGCTTGAAAGGAATGCATCTTACATGGAATTTAATGTAAGGTTGCCTTTTGCTATGCACAATGAAATGATCATACATGCTTTATCTTTGATCGAATATGATCTTGTCCTTTTGTAGGAAATTTTAAGATCAACTCGGGCACAGCTGGAGAAAGAACTACTTTTAGATGATGTGATGCGGATTGAAGACTTGCCCTCTTATAGTCTCCTTTCATAGTGATCATTAATTCGCCAGCACCATGACCATCCATCCGCTTAACATTTGAATGGTGATCCCTTCCCCTCATTTAAACTTCTTCGTGCTGCTAGTTTACGTGTAGTATGACAGAAAAATTTGGCCTTTGCTTGAGCATTCGGCTGAAGATCATACCTTTGTTTGAAAAAAGTTTTGATATGGCGACGTAGATCCTCCCTTTCTCTTCGGGATATCAAATATTCAATTTACTGCGAGTTCTAATAAGTTAGTGTGACTATGCGGAAGAAGACTACTTCGATGTTAAACTTCCAACCTGTAACTTTGATGAACAGTTATTGCTATCTAATTTTCGAGAACTCAAACAATTAGTTTTACTTTATGTAGTTCATTTTGTCAGAAGACTATTATTTGTTGTCAATATAAAAGGCAGGTAGTTTGGACAACGGGGAAAAGTTTTTGTTTGGATAAAATTGGCATTGCCCTGAAATGTTTCATCGTTGTCCCAAAAAAGTAAAATTCACAACACCCAGACTTTGCTTGAACATTCTTCAATTTACAGCAAACATTTGGATAGTGAAAATCTTTAGCACCCGAATAATATTAAATGGCATAAAATATTAACTTAATCTTAGAAAACGATAGGCAACGTAATTTAGGAACACCTTTTCTTGTGATTTGGTGGAAGATCTCCTTGTAGACCGGGTATGCTTTCTATCATAGCTTGAATATATGATCCTCAGTGTAGCTTTCAGAACAACGTTTTCATCAGGGATCTCTACATACCTTAAGACCATGTTTTAATTACAGTCGAACTTTAACACATCTTTACGTATTTTAATTAGCATTCTCAATTTTGTTTCTACCAAATTGCATTTTTCATCGAATTCTATTTTAACAAATTTCTCTTCCGTAAACTCACTTGCATGCAATTGAAACACGCTTTAAATTACTTTCCAATAAATAAATCAAATTTCCAAAACCATTTAATTATAGGTATGGAAGCATATACCGCTTACTGCAACACATTGAGCAAAAACATATGAAATTTCGGTTGCCATGACTTCATATTTTATAGTGCTTATAATATATAGCTTTTATGAACAAAAAATATTTTAAAAAGTTTTAAAAGACGATCTTAATTTTTTTGACCTAAAAAAATAATTAAAATAATATAAAAATTTATGACATACTATTTTTCTATAATTTTAATTTTAAAAAAATTTTTAAAAATTAAAAATATAAAATATTTATTTGAAATGATAAATATTTCAAAAACTTAGCCCAACCTCCCTCCCCGAATTCGAGTGCAGTTGCTGCGCCAATCCTCTTGACAAGCTCATGATACCCAAACATATTGGTATGCATTTCACATGACGACGATGATGTTGGTGGAGACGGAGATTCACATCTCCCTTGGGGCCAAAAATTGTTGAAAACTTAACCTTGAAATGTTCAATGGCTTTCTCAGCATGCCCGGAAAGCTTCCACCGCTCTCCCTCATCGCCGATCACTGCAATTCGATGCATCAGCTCAAGCAAGTCCACTCTCAGATGGTTATCACCGGCCGAATCACCGACAAGTACGCAGCTAGCCGCATTCTCTCCTTCTCTGCTCTCCACCCCTCCGGCGATCTTTCGCATGCTCTTGCGATCTTTCGCTCAACTCATTCTCCTAACACTTTCATGTGGAACACACTCATTCGAGCACTGGCAGGGTCCTCTCAACCAGAATCTGCTATCGATTTGTATACCCGGATGCAGCGGCTAGAAGTTTCCCCGGGAAAGCATACATTCCCTTTCGTACTTAAGGCGTGTGCGAACCTGCGATCCATATTTCCCGCTCTTCAGGTTCAAGTTCATGTTGTTAAACATGGGTTGGATTCTGATCTTTATGTTATGAATGGGCTGGTGAGGTGTTATGGGTCTTGCGGTCTGTTGTTGGATGCACGCCAGCTGTTCGATGAAATTCCTGAGAGGAATACGGTTGTTTGGACTACGATGATCAGTGTGTATGCCCAGAACTTTTGCTCTAGTGAGGCGATTTTGCTTTTTGATGACATGATAAAGAACGGAGTTGAACCTTGTGATGCTACCTTGGCATCGGTGTTGTCTGCCTGTGCTCGGTTAGGAGGACTTGATTTTGGGCAAAGAATTCATAGTTATATTGAAAAGAAGAGAATTGAAGTAGGAGTTATACTAGGGACGGCATTGGTTGATATGTATGCCAAGAATGGTGCTATGTCAATGGCGCGTAAGCTGTTCGAGGAAATGCCTGAGAAGAATACCGCCACGTGGAATGCTGTGATATGTGGGATGGCCCATCATGGTCATGCAAACGATGCATTGGACCTCTTTTGGGAGTTTGAAAGTGAGAGAGTAGTGCCGACTGATATCACTTTTGTTGGTGTCTTGTCAGCTTGCTGCCATGCAGGCTTGCTTGAAGTGGGAAGAAAGATATTTCATTCCATGAAAAAGGATTATGGTATTGAGCCTAAGGTAGAGCATTATGGATGCATGGTTGATCTTCTTGGGCGAAGTGGGAAACTAGAGGAGGCTGGGGAATTGATAAAGGGTATGAAGTGGGGTGCAGATATAGTAGTACTTGGTGCTCTTCTCACAGCATGCAGAAATCATGGGAACACTGAGATTGCAGAGAGGGTTGTTCAGGAGATTTTGAAATTGGAACCCCAAAACCATGGTGTTTATGTTATTCTATCAAATATGTATGCAGAGGTAGGGCGGTGGGAATATGTTACCAGGTTGAGGAAGGCAATGAGTGATGGAGGATTGACGAAGAACCCAGCATGGAGTTGTGTTGGTGATGACAATGGTTAGCATCTATAATACAAGGCAAAACAATGCATAAGGTAAGGACGGAAGAAAAGGAACTACTTTGGACTTGGCAGAATATATCAAGTCTATGATTGTGGAAATTCTGGATCTGCACGGAACCTGGACACGGGCAAGCTTTTTGTTCCGACTAAATCAAGTGAGAAACTCAGTTTAATGGTTGATGTTACACATGTAGCACTCGCATAAACACATAAGATTCTTGAACCTACATAATATATTGACAAATGAATTTCTTGTGGAGGGTTGTATATGGACACAACTAATATGCAGAATTCATACATTGTGCATCTGCTCCTGCATCAGGTGTCGTTAAATTGCTTTCCGACGAGCACCACTAGGTTTCCCCCAGAAAAGCACTACCTTGGTGGTAATTCACAGTGAAAGTTTCTCTGGATGAAAACCTAGATGAATCATTTGGCAGATTTGGGATAGTGCATCTACTTACAGTTAAGCCTAGGTTTACTCCTAAACTGTTCCAATAAATTTGCATTTAATGTGCATTTCATTCATAAGGATTCACTTTTTTTTATCAGGTTTTAAATTCAAACTTACTTTCTATATTTCTGTTTATCTCAACACTCGTCAAATTTATCTGTAATTTATTTCTTATCGAATTCAGATTTGCGAAACTCTTGAAATAATATCTTTAACATATTTGATTTGATGAAATGCTATTTCAGCAGTTCCGTAAAACTCCTGAACTTTTTTACTGTTGTACATTCAGATTGTATGCGAGCTTTCATTGTTAGGAGAAGCGATTGCTGGACAAGTATTACCTCGTACATAGAACTCAGTAATAGGTAAGTTTTTTTCTTGGCTATTGTACAGAACGTCTCTTTTGTAGGGAAACATTATGTTTTCATTGCATCTTTAGTTCTTTGTAAAATGCAATTATATACGTTTACTGAAGAATCAAACGGGAACATTTCACCCGATCTTTTCTTACCTCAACATTCTTTTACAAATTTTTTTAAATACCTTTTCTTTTAAGTTTTATCAATCTGCACGGATGCTAATGGTACCATATTTGACTGTACATATCTGAACTACCTATTAATGCCAAATAGTAGTTTCTTCTGACTTAATATTTAAAAAAAAATTTCAATTCAAATCTGCATAGAATAACATATTATTTTAGGAAATGTTTAAAAACGCTTATAAAATAAAAAATTTTAAATAAAAAATATTTATATTTTATTTTAAAATAATAATAATAAAATTTTACAACAAATTTTTTAAATTTTTAAATAAATTTTATATAATATTATAAAAATTTAATTTAATTTATAAAATAAAATAGAGAGGTGAAAACTATTTCATGAATAACACCAAGCGATCCTTTAATGCTTGTCGAATGTGAAAATGTCTAACTCTAATTATATATAAATAAGTTTTCATAAAACTAAATTTTATAAAAATAAGTTTTGATAAGAAGTAAAATTTTATAAAATAAAATTTAAAATAATAATTAAAATATGTAAGATAAAATTGAAAGTTATATTTTGATGAAAATAAAATATGATATGGAATGAATACTTAAATTCTTAGTAACAATTCAAATATATAATAAATTAGAAGAATACTGCTTGCTGTGAAGAAAAGAACGTCAAATTTTTTGCAATTGAAGTATGCCCAAAATATGAGATGTAACGTCACCGAGGAACTAGCGTAGGGATCGATAATAATTGTATTTCAATTTCTATGTTTATAACTTTATACTGATAACAATTTTCTAAGCTTATATAATTAATTGATTAATATCTCATTAACAAATAATAATAGTATATCTTTTCGCGTCACGTTCAAGAGCCTCCGTGTACTCGAGCATTTCTATTCCGATTTTGTCCCTAGAGATACCTCTCCCTCTCCGGTGATGGTTAAGATGCACTCACACGAACCGAATTAGACACTCCATATAATAACCTCTCTCTCTCTCTCTTCTCTTCTCTTCTTTTTCTTTCAAGCTTCATTAATGGCGCCGCCGTCGCATGAACTCCGGCGGCCATACAAGCGCATGATATCTGACCAGCAGCGGCGGCGCGACGCGGCGTTGCTCCGGCAATGTCAGCATAGAGCTGATTCACAGAACCGTGCTCGCCGTCTCGCCTCAACGCTCTTATCCCTCCCTTCTACTGATTCGCAGCAAAGTTTCTTCGATTCGGAAATCGAACATGTTTTGGAGGATGATTCGAGTTTGCGGACTGAGATTGATGAATCATCACAGCAGCAGGAGGAAGAAGAAGTGAAGGAAGTTGAGTTTGAGAGAGAGTTGGATGCGGTGAAGGCGGCACGGATGCGTGGAGCGGAGGCTAGGCGGTGGTTCGCAAAGCAATTGATGCTTCCTGAATGGATGATCGATGTCCCCCTAAACCTTGATCAGGATTGGTAATAGAATTTGTTTAGTTTGCTTGGTTAGTTGTAGAAGATCATTTCTTAAAACTTGATGGTGAGCTAATTTGGAGTGGAATTTTATTTTTGATTTTTTAGGTATGTGTTTGCAAGACCTGCAGGGAAGCGGTGTTTTGTGGTTTCTTCAAATGGAACAACTGTCAGTAGACTGCGGAATGGTTCCGTTCTTCATCGGTTTCCTTCATCTTTGCCATGTGGAGCTCGGACTAAAGATGTTTTGGGGCCAGCAAGTTCTTACTGCATCCTTGATTGCATCTTTCACGAAGTAAATTTTCGAAATTAAAGTTTAGCTTTTCTAGGTTTATATTCCCAAATAAGCACAAATTGGATGGTCAGGTACTTGCAATCGAAACTTACTAGTTATGGGACTTCGTGTTCTACCTATGCAGGCTGATCAAACATACTATGTCATTGATATGGTTTGTTGGCGAGGCTACTCATTGTATGAGTGCTCTTCGGAGTTTCGCTTCTTTTGGATAAATTCAAAGGTTGGCGAAACAGGAGCCTGTAATCCCCCATCAGCTTACCATAGGTACAGGTTCAGCACTGTACCCATCTACAACTGCGATCAAATGGGTTTACAACAAGCTTATATGGGTGCTGTGCCCTATGCCAAAGATGGGTTGATATTTTACAACAAGTAAGGTCATGTTTTTATGAACAATGGGAAGTGTCTTGACTAATTTCTTGCTTCCGTGTTTTATGGTGGGCACTGCTAGATAGTGATCTTACCAGAGATGATGATTTGTTTCATTCAGGCATGCACATTATCATACTGGCAACACACCGTTAGTTCTCGTCTGGAAGGACAAAAACTGTAGCGAATATGTTCTGGATACAGACAGTAAAGGAGAAATTCCTTCTGAACAGCAGGTAAAGACAGTCTCCTTATGATGTGTTATTAGATTCGTCTCTAGAGGGCTACACTTGTCACTTTGTTGATATACTTATGCATAGTTATCCTGGACCAAACCAATCCTGACCAGGAAATCGGTGACCCAATTGCCTAACTGGTCGGTTCAGTCATTGAATTGACCTGCAAAAAAATGGGTGTCAACAGGTCATTGCCTAACCGGATGACCTGGTGCAAACTTTGAAAAACTGTCAGGGTTTAAAGAGTACGTGATTGACAAAATAGCCACATCTAAGGTAATATAAAAGACATGGTAATGAATGGATGATTTGGCCAAATCTAGTCAAAATAATTTTCTGACGTTATTTAGGTTTTTCGTACTACCCTTATCTTTACATGGTCCACTTCATTGATCAGAATACCGACAAATTAGTTCTGTGTAAGAGTCCAAAGTCAGTATCTCATGTATAGAAATCTCGTAACAATCAGTTCTTTTTATGACAGTTCTTGTAAATTTTCTTGTTGGAATCTTGCACCTGTTTTCTAATAGATCAACAACTGCTTCTAATAGGAGAACAATTAACTTCTATTTTTATTTATCTAAGATCTAAAGTGTTGCAGCCTTTTGTCATGTGAACAAGTTTATTTTTACTTTAACAATAAGTCTTTTTATTAACTTGTCTTCTAGATCTTTCCTTATGTAAGGTTCCAAGTTGCAAGATGTGCTCCTTTCATATTTTTGCATGTCAAGCCAACCAACATAAACCTCTTTGACTGCTTGACCACTGGCCGACCATAAACCAATAGCTTAACCGGATCGATCTCCTATCTGGTTTTGATAACTATGACTTTCTGATATGTTCTCATCAAGTATTCTTTAAAGCGTTGTGTGTTGGAGATCGCATATCATGGTGTTGCGTTCTTTTTAGTTCTGGATTTTAGTTATTTTTACTTTGGCTTAGTTTAGAAAAATCTTTTATATAGGATACACTAAGGTTCATGTGGATTTTTAACCGTGTTTTCATTTAATTATAACTGCCTACTTGTTAGGCCATTAGCCTATATATGCCATTGAGCATAGTATACTTTATTATGGTTACGTAGCTAGAGGAAGCAGATGCTTACATCATACTCGGTAGAGGAAACTGGCTTTCCACATGCTTTATGTTGGTCTTATGTAGTTGCAACCTCAAGTGAACAACCTGATTTTTCTCCTACATTTCAAATTGCTGTTCTGCAGAATATACTTCTTCCTTCCTACTTTTCTAAGCACCTTTTTTATCTGAAGCTGTTTAGATCATGGCTCTAGTCAAATTTTCAGTGGTTTACACTGTTTGTTGGCTTCATCCATATCTAGAACATACCACAATGTTAGTAGCTTCCATCTGTGTGGTCATGTATCATTGTTCAACAATTAGTCAGTTTGTGTATAGATGTCAGTACCGATGATGTTTTCATCAACAAGTAGTTCTTATGTTTCAATTTCCAAATGCTTTTACTTTGAAATTGATAACAAGTGTTTTTCAGGTTCAGTAAAGGAAATATTCCGTATTGAAAACATTCATCTTTGTTATAAACTTGAACTTCTATTAGAGTATTTAAATTTGAGAGTTATTCTGACCACTTTCTTCCCTCTTTTTTTCTTCTCAGATGGTTCTGGAGCTACAAGGTGATGGAACATTAACCACCTCTGATGACCCTCCTGTTGTACTCGGTTTCATGAATGAGGAGTTTATCCTTAAGGTAATAAGCAGCATACGCCTTGCACTCATGATTTCACTTCCTTGCTTGTCCTATGTTTCAGTCATAAAACAAACATTAGTTTCAAAATCAAGGAATAAATTGGTTGCCTACTGCAATGTATAACAGAGGTCTTTGGAAAGGTACCCTTTTGTATTTACATATAACATCCATAGTATATGTTTTTGGTATAATGTGGTACTTGCGCCATTTGGCTTGAAATTTATGTGACATCAATTGCTGCTGTACTATGTAATTAGAACTCATGAGGAAAGTTAAATGAAATGTAGTTGTTAATTGTTAGAAACAACATTGGTTGATTGAGCTTTCTACCATACATTATGCTTATGTTTTGACTTTATCTAGCTCTAGGAATGAATTTCGAGATGGTAAAAGACAAGTTAAAAAGCAATAGACACTAATCAGATTGAAGTCATTTATAACACATCCATCTCTGTGAGAGTCCATTTCTCTGCTTCCTTATTTTCAGTTCCATTTGTTTAACTTGTTTCACTTTCAAAAGTAATTCATTTTCTCTCTGAATATACAGTCTGGCTTTCGGGCGGGAAACCTTCTTCGATTTGCTGTCAAGGATGACAGTGTGAGATTGACTGATGGAAAGTTGGAGATTGGGTCTATACAGTATATTGGTAAATCTAACCGCGCGCGGGCTTTTGCGGATAGTTACTCAAAGGTTAGAAAAAACATTTATCTGTACTGTTGCTATTATCCTTATCATCATAATTGTTTCAATACTTATTGCAAATGGAGTAACTGAGTACTAGATTTCCTAGTTCAATCTTATCTGCATAAATAAGTTGGTTATGAGTGCGTGTTTTTTCGTCATCCTTTCATTCACAGAGTACTTACCAAGGTTCAATTTTTCATCCTTTGCAGGTAATGTTTCAGTACACTGCTCGGCATTCACCACTCCAGTTTGAGGATATAGCTGCTTCAATCCAGCAAAGTCTTGGTGAAGAAAACAGTAGCAAGGATATTGACATGACCTGCTGAAAATCATTTCATGTGGAGGGTGCAGTAATGGTCATGAAGGCTGTGCTATTTATTGACTGAAGTCTGGCGTGACTGAGTGCTTTCCTGGATAAGTCAGTTTCCCAAGGTTTATTTGACAACAGCCAATCAATGCTATTATTAAACATCTACTGATCCCTTTTTGCATTTACCACAGTCTCTGACACTTTTCTCTGTGTTCAGGTATTGGTACTAAACTGGAAACGTAACCATATCGCATATGGAAAAATGAACTGGGAGCTTGTCTACCTGTCAATTCCTTGGAGAAGGCTGATAAAAAGTACTGAGTGACCATCTTT
Source organism: Acanthochlamys bracteata (assembly GCA_019914995.1). NCBI lineage: Eukaryota > Viridiplantae > Streptophyta > Magnoliopsida > Pandanales > Velloziaceae > Acanthochlamys > Acanthochlamys bracteata. The sequence continues at coordinate 9,678,923 of CM034129.1, read as the reverse complement.
AGCTGAAGAGTTTAAGCTTCTTATAGACTACTATCAGAGGCTTATCAGTCTCTGAGATGTGTATGCTTTATGAACATATCTTGTGAGTTTTCTGTTATACCTATCCCAAAAAAGTGAGGTTGAAAATATTTTGATGGCATTTGCAAGTTTTCTGTTCTGCTGGAAGGTTGCAACTGTGACTCCATAAGTTGAGATGTAACAGATAGCAAAGCAATAGTTGGGCAGAATGTTCTGTAGTTGGATATGAATTTCTGCCACAAAACGGCAGCACCTTCATGACTGGGGTTTTTTATTTAAGTTTCCATCCATTACCAGTGCTAATGGCTATCAAAATCTGGCTCATGTTCAAGTCGGTAAATGTTTCAGATTGCAGTTAGTAGAATGAAGCGTGTGTATGAAGCACATCCACACGGCAGGTCAATTTACAGCTGATGATGGCCCTTAAAAATGAAATTTGCAGTTTTTTGCATTGCGTTCAGATGCAACACTGCATTATGTGCTCATTAGTTTCATCATCTCTTCCAAGCAATCCAACTCATAGTACAGTATTCAGGAAAACACTATGCACAGCAGAACTGGGATTGTATGATAATGTTGTAGTTTGTAAGATACAGCTTTCTTTCCGTTCAGCCACCTGGATATACTTCTTGTGTTAGTATAAAACCTGTTTGATATGACTATAATACCAAATGTTTGAGTAACATTTCTCATGATTAATGTTTCAGTCAATTCTTAAATTTGTGAGTATCAAACTCGAAACACTTAAATGATAACTCAGTAACCTCTGAGATAGAATCCTTTACTTGCCAATACACATTCAGCTTATTCTTGTCATCTGCAATTCAAGAAATTCTAGAAACTTTTGATTTGTGCAGACTGGAAGAGGAGATGCCCAGATCCAAATATCTAACTAAGGACCAGTTACAAAGCATGAAATCTTCACGGAAGACCTATTGCCACTGAAGATTTCAGCTTACTAATACCACTGAAAATTACACCAAGCAACCTGAATGACCGGCCTTCTTCAAATATCAGCAAAGGTTGTAACTGTTGCAAATCCATGGTTTTCTGGGAGGGGAGTATTCCCAGGGCGAACTGATACAATTACTTCTAGGCCTGGAGATAGGATCATTAGCAGCCAAAACAAGTATAATTAGCTGAACATGTAAGATACATAACATGCATAACGACTGATCCTGTTTCACATTAGAAATGTTTAAATGACCCTTACAAAGTATATTGAAATAACAAGTCAGTTGTAAACATGAACCTTTTCTCTCAGAATCCTAAATCTCTACCAAGGTGCTGGAGATTATATTTCAGGGAGTAATACTAAATTGCTAGCTATGCATGTTACACTTCCTGGGGATATCACACACTGGCATATTATCAAATTGCAATTTATGCGTCTAAAGATTTCTCTTAAGAACTTTCAGCTTCAAGAACAAATCAGTGTAAACATAAAACTTATCCTCCTTTTAAGAATCCTAAATCAACTGAGAAAGGACGTGAGAGTTGTCACAATTTGGCGAAAATTTACTAATTAACTAGCCATAAACGCTACAATCCCTTAGGCTACAACATAGGTTTCACCAATCACATTTGCAAACTTAGCACTTCAGTGAGTTTTACCAAAATAACTTAGTCAGTTTCCAATGTAGAAATATGTTCTACGTCCTTTTTTTCAGCAACCGCTCCTCATACAGCCCTTTCTTTAATGAGGTGATACAAGCCATAAGATGATGCTTATAAACTGCCTTGAAGATGCTGTAATATGAAAATGTGAGAATTGTGCACTAATACAAGAAGCCGAGTAGGCGGTTTAGTCCGAGTGGAGAGGGGGGAAAAAAATAATTGAACTTTTTTGGACCTCGCCGCCGGGAGAGTGCTTTCGTGGTACGTGGCAGCTGAATTTTTAAACTAGAAAAAAAAATTAATAGCATTAGCAGGACAAATTAATTCATGCCTGCTCATTTTATGTAAGTGAAAACTAATTCATATAGGAAGGCAACTTCAAGCACACACTTATTCCAGGTATGAACTTGATGTAAGCGAAGATCTATTGGCTAGTAACTCAAAAGGCTAGACGTATGAAACTTGATGCTAATAACCAAGAATTAAGCCTACTATTAATGGTTAGTCTTTTGATCATGACCAATAAAGCTTAACTTTAGTTCAGTTAGACTCAAGGCATACTATTACAATTCAGCAATTAGCTAGAAGCAACAATCTTCTGCTATACCTAGAAAAAGTCTACACGAACAAGCAAGTTGCAATAAGAAACATAATCAACCGTAAGAGCTTCATAAAATGCATATAACAAAAAAAGGAAGTTTGAGATTAAAGCTTAAGATAACCAAACTAATTTTTTAAACAGAGTAAGGAACATAACGAAAATTCTCCAAACAAATGTAGATGAAGGTTGTCTTACTGCAAATCAAAAAAACTAATAAGCATGCTCAAGAATGGAAAGAATTCCTAGCAGAAAAACCTGCAGCTTTTGCAGCTATAGCCTCTTGATAGACGTCTGTCACAAACAAGATCTCAGATGGATTATCCACTCCTACGGATTGAAAGATCTCAAAGTAACTTCGTGACTCTCTTTTGTTTCTGAAGATGAAACAAAGAAATGCCGCACCCTTAAATTAGTATTTGTCAAATAAAAAACACAACTTCCCAAACAGCAAACGTACCCCACTGTGGTGTCAAAAAATCCACACAAAAATGCTCTCAGATCTCCATATACAGTATTTCCAAAAATGAGACGCTGAGCCTCCCTACTTCCGCTAGAGTAAATATAAACCTGCACTCAGTAACATTGTTCAAATGCTTAGATAGAACTGATGCATACACCAATTACAGTCAACAGTGACATGTCAACTAACTCTAAGCTAAGAAATTAACTAACACATAAAGATAGGAGAACTTCTTTGACCACAGAAGAGAAATAATTGAAGAGAAGTCTCTTAAGATTATACTATAGTTTGCCAAGTCTAGGCGGCATTGCCACACGTAGTATACCCCATGACAGCATGTCAAATGCAAAACATAATTATTGAAAAATATCACTTCTGTAGAGGAAAATAACCTTGATACCATCAGCATGCCACTTCTTGAGGGCATCTGGAACATCCTCAAAAACAACTCCTTGAAGTTCACTACTCTGAAACCCAGTTCTCCAAATATGCCCCTGCGTGTCAAAGAGAAACAAATATGTAATAACAAAACCCTCATATAAAGGGTACCCTACAGAAGTTACTTGAGGCACCTGAAGTTGTTTAAGAGCAGTTATTTTTCTGTCAGCTTTAATCATGGCTTCCACATTAGTTACCAAAGCATTTATCACCTCTTCCTTCTCAGCATCATCCAGTGGAATTGGTACTGCACCAGAAACCCCTTAGCCAAGTCATCTTCAACCTGACGTATTGTTCCACAACACACAAATGAAACAACCAATGTGAGAAAATCTATCATTATATACTATAGAAAGGATAAGAGATATGTGTCCTCAACAAAATTTGCTTTATGCAGCACAGATGGCTACAGCATTTTTATAAACAAACATGAGTTAATGAACATAAACTTTGCTAATGCGACCCATAGTCCTAATCAAAATACAAAGTCAGTAGCTCAAGGAGAAGCAACTCGATGAGAACTATTTATGTAGAATAAGACTAATAAAGCCCAGAAAAATCATAAATTGCTTTATTGAAGACGGATTAGCTAAGAACTAAAATTCAGTCACAAACTTTACTTGAGCACGTAATAGCTTGATATCATCCTTGGTTTCCTCACTTCCATAAGTGGATCGCAAATGTTTCTGCACATTATCACGAGCATAGGGGAAAAGGACATCTGTGACGAATGATATTGGAGTTGTCGTACCTTCAATGTCAAGAACAATGCATTTCTGCAACCAAACGTTAAGATAGTCAAAACAGGTCATTTGTTCTATCAAGAATCAACTTAGAAACAATACACAAGGTAAAAATTGGATTGCCATTAAGAAAGCAAAACCAAGGAACGTGACAATAACACTATAATGGTACAAACGAAGTAATTAAAAAAATAAAAATAAAAATAAAAATTAATCTTAAAAAAATTAAAATATGAAGGAGAAAACCTCATACATTAGATGTGTAAACCTACCCTTGATGGTGTAGCAATATGATTGCCGTTCATGAGTGCTGCCTTTGTAGCATCATGTAAGTTTCTGTTGGCACCTGGAACACATTTCTGCATACTTACTGGGCCATGACTGGGAGTAGTCCAGTCAATACCCAATTGATGCAGCTTGATAGCAGCATCAAAAAGGTAATGGTAGCATTCAGCCTGATGAAGGTGCAAAAAGTAGAAAAATTTAACCACATGCAATTTTAAAAATCATAGCTACAACTACTTATACTACAATAAACAAATAAGAGGGGCAGAAAACCATAAGAGTGCAAGTGCCTAAAAAATAAGTTGAGCACGGAAAAAGAAAAAGAAACCTTGGAGCTGGCACATTATAGGAAGTAAATACAAAATCTTTGTTAAACATAACAAGTTCCCCAGAAGGACAAAACATGACAGTAAAAATATTTATTGATAACGTTTTCATGGAGCTTTAAAATGCCATGGGGTCTCTACCATAATAGGCAAGCTTAACCTGCACTGCTCTTAAAATATTATAATATAATATCTAGTAACATGTCCAAGCTAGCTAATGTGCTAGAATATTCATGATATTAAATAGCACCTCAAATTGTATAGTACTAAATATTCCAAACTAACCATAATTCACATGTTCTTCCATGATTGCTTTGAAATCAGTACAGCTCTTCACATTTATAGATAGCATGGAATAGATACAAGATATGAAATCTAAGAAGGACAAGAGCAAGGGAAGGAGGTACTAAGGTATCTCAGATTTGCCTTAAATTATCTTCAGATTTGTCTTAAATGAAGTAAACCTGTGTTTTGGCACTGATCCAAGAGTCTCCCCAAACATATACCCCATGGTTGCGAACAAGGACAGCTGTTGTCTTCGGGTATGCAGCAATCTGTAATATAAGAGGTAAGCTGCTCGTAAGGTTCACATGACACCAAGACTTGGAATGCAAAACAGGAAGCACATATCTTTAGTAGGTAATTCTCACGCAAAAGAGAAGGGAGCAGAGGGTACATAATATTTCAAACTCAGCCCAGTCATGTAACTCCTCTGCAACTCTTAAAATTATACGAGAACTTCTATATCCATAGGAGTATCAATATTTTATGTTTGTGCCTGCGAGTGCGTGATGCATGAGCTTAGTATATATGAGTATATCTAAAAACTGAGTTCAACTACCAATAATTCTATAAGTTGCTTAAATGTCCAATATGATGCATGCAGTTTGACTAGAACAATTTGTTCTCTCAAGACACATGCATACATGCATGCACATGATAACAACTAGAAATATGTGATAGCATGGCTTCCTATGTAGCCTCAGCCCACAACTACTGAACATAATTGGATTGAACAACAAAGGAGCAAGTCAAGGAAAAATATAATTGTGATGCCTTCAATTTACTGGTCATCCAAAAACGAAAATCACCATTTGACTAGTTATAAAAATAAAGACCCTACAACATAACTACATGATTACTAATTACCGCTTCACTGAGAGAATCTGTAAGCTCACGTTCATGTGCAGTGTTTTCAATAATTGGTACAACAAGCTCATCATGATATCCGTGTCCTTGTATTCCTTTTATCATTTCCATGTGAGTTATCTGCACCATATGATAAAGTGTCGAGTACGTAAATGTCAGAGGCAACAACTGATTGAAGAAAACACATACTAATACAACTAAATTTGAGAAGAAAAAAGAAACTCCTGAAAAGGAAGCAGGTACTTTATGACTCTGTTTTTCTCCTCGTTTCGAAATTTAAATTAGAGTTGCCCATCTACCACTAAATATTGATGCATTGCTTAATGATATAGCTTTACTATGACAATTTTGTGTAATTCAAAACTTGAAAAATATCAAGCCAGTCCAGTCTTACAGTAAGGAACTGAAGTGAACTAGTAAAGCAAGATTTACACAAGCTTTAACGTGTCAGGACTCTAAATAGTTGGAAACGGAAGAAACTCCTCAACTCAATAATCTGTGTCTATGCACTAACTACTGGCGTTATATAGGAACTTCCTGCCATTTTGTGTGAGGTAACAGATAAAATGTACTTTTATACGAATTCAGAAAGTTCTAAGTTCCATTGGCAAACATCGAGACTGCTTTCATATAGATATTAGATATGCAACAAAAGTAAGAGAATTTTGATGCTTTTTAGGTTTCTGTTCACATGAAAGTAATAGAAAAACCATAGCTTACACGGAAATCTTTGGCTGAAGGATTGATCATGGTCGCGAGACAGGACTCCATTCCATGACTATGAATAACGGCCCCGGCATTGCGCATCTGATAAGCCTGCCACATTTGATATATCAGAACAAAGTCAGCACGAAAAGCATATACCTAAAAACTTGAAATACTGTTTCTAAAAATCTTTTATAACAAAAATAACAATAACAATGGTTTTGAAGAACTGCTGAAAACACGAAAATGAGCTAGATATAACAGATCATGCAATGATTTCAATAAGAGTAACTATTCGTTCAAAACTGACCAAACAAGAACACACGAGATGTTCATTTTTAATGTGCACATAAACATTCTGAAAAGAAACAACCAAAATACTCTGAATGTTGTTATATCTTATAAAGACTATTATCGTACACGAACGAAGTGATGTAAGCAATAAGGCAACATACTTGGAGGCTTCATTCTTAACATGAGATATCTGTTAGGTTACAGTTCTGCATTCAGGATGCAAGCAACCTCCATTTCTTAATAACTTCTAGAAGGGAACCCACCAGATTATGCATCACAATTACAATACACTAAATAACACATTCAATCGCTGCGTGAAATTAACTCATCAGAAGAAGAACTGATTAGAGAGAGAGATGTAGAGAAACCAATAATTTCACATTCACAACGTGAATAATGCAACTAGTAAAAAGCTTATAAAGACAGCAATGAGAGAGGGAGAGCATTACAGTTCATTATCACGGTAAACCCATTCATAAACAAATTTGGTTTTAAACATGTTCCAAAATCAACCATTCATACTGTCAAATACTCAAACAATTCATGAGCTAAGTAGAGAACACAATACCTTCATGAAGAGTGGAGCGCAATCGGAGCACTTCGGTGCTTTGTGTGGGTATGGCTTGGCTTTTGGCGCCGACAAAACATCTCCGGTACCTGATAGAACGTACATGTCTTCAGGATGCATGCGCTCCTTCTGCACCCCTGCAAACCCATCCAATTTCAATCGGTTCCAATCCAATCAGCTCTCTAACAGAACAATCAATCTCAACCGCAAATTCTCTCTCTCTCTCTCTCTCTCTAAGATTAAACTTCCTAATTAACACAGAAATTGAGTGAGTGGACCACACTGGACTGGAGGAAACTGGGGTTTTAGAAAAACTTTTAAGTAGATATTGAAAGTGCAAGATAAAAAAAAAAATTTTAAAAATTATTTTAAAATTTTTATATAAATTTAATTTTTAATAAAATAAGAAACATTTTTGTACATATATTTTATTTTATGGTTTACAAATTTCTAAAACAAATTTTAAATATTATAGAAATATTAAAAAATAAAAATAAATTTTTATTAGGTAACACTAAGCTCTGTTAACTGGCACCTTAATCACTGACTAAAAAATTACAACAAACAGAAAACAGAGAATCAAAATGAAACAAAATTAAAAATCAACAAAGAAGAAATAAGACCTGAAGATTAGTTGATCAGGTTCGAAAAATTGAATTCGCCAAAATCTTTAGAAAAGGAAAAGAATCTAGAGACCTGAAGGAGACATGACGATGAGTTGCTGTGACTTGGGAACGTTAGGATCGTGAGCTTTGATCGTGATGCTACCGCCGGTGCCAGAGACCCAACCAAGCGAGTAGAACTGTCGGCAGAGATCGGCAACGAGCTCGCGCGCTTCGTTCACCGCAGCGCTGCCGTCGAGGTACGCAGCCGACCTTAGCGCCACGGCAGCCGAATCCATGACCGCCGGTGATGGTATGATTGAACGGATTGAACTATATTGGTGAATAAATTGATCGATGGATGGATTGACCAGCTGCTGCTGTTGTTGTTGATTGAAGTAGGGGGTCGTTTCGGATTGCTTAAAAAGAAGAAAAAGAAAACATATTATTTTTTAAAAATAATTTTCAAAATTTTAAAAATGATTTATGTTTTATTTGAAAATAAAACTAAATAAAAAAATACCTTGAAAGGACAGTGTTAAACGTGCACTGAACTGAAAAACAAAGACTGAGATTGAAGGTTGCCTGTTTGCTGGTTTGTTTGTTTGTGTTACAAGACGCAGTGAAGCATATACACCATTTTGGTGTTTATAACAATAAAATAGAAATCGCATAATTTTGTTGGTTGCTTCGCAAGATAAGCTCAGAAACAATTAGTTTCGTAAGATTCTTCGCTATTGATAAACATTTCGCAATATTAAGGCATATTTTAAATATTCAAAAAATTTTTTTTTTCGTCAGATTATAAACTTCGAATAATTTATAAAATTTTAATTCTAATTTATATTTATTTATATATTTTGAAATACTAAATTTTACTTCTATTTTATTTTTTATTTTTACAAAACTGAGCATTTGAAACAAATCTTAAACCTCTATTTGTAAAAAGAAATGTGAGATGAGATTCCGCTTACATTTTGAAATTGCTTATAAAATAATTTTTTTAAAATAAAAAATATTTTTATTTTTTTAAAAAATAAGTTTTATATTTTTTATTTCTAAAAAAATTAATAAACTATCTAAATTTTTAAATAAATTTTTTAAATACTTATAAAATATATATTAAAAAATATAAAACAAAAAAAATTAAAAAATAGCTTTTGAAACGTGACGCTAAATCCATCCTCATTTAGGTTTCATTTATCAACCCATCAAGTTTATTTTTCTTCAAATATATTTTTAATATAAAATAAATTTAATATTTAAAATAAATTATTTTAATAAAAATTTTAATTTTAATAAAAATAAATTTTATTAAAATATTAACTTTTAATTTTATTTTAAAACTTATTTTTAAAAATTAAATTTAGTTCAAAATAAACACGCATTTAATGCAACTTTTTTGTTCTCTACATAGTAATTAACTTATCGAAAGTTTCATTGTAGTAAACAAGTAATTAGCTGCTTATTTTGTAAGCAAAGAAACAAAGCTCCAGTTAGTAGTAAGTTTATATGGTATCACGAAGTAAAATTGACAATATAAATTCATTTATTACTAAAAGAACTTATTTGGAAAACAAAAAAAAATTACGCAAGTTTGTAGCACTTACATAAATTCGACTTATCAATCATTTCTTTGATTTTGAATGTTCAAGTGTTGGTTATTTTAATACATATTTAACTAAAAATTTATGTAAATTTATACTAAAAAATAGTTAAATGTTGTATTATTTGCACATTTTGGTTATTCTTATAGGTAGTTTATAATAAAAGGCTGTATCTTGCTTGTTAATCCTTCTAAAAAGGCAAAAAATAAACTTGAACTTATGTAGATTGCAAAGCATATAATTGATCGCGCTGCGAAATATATTAGCATAAATCTACTAAAATTTATAAGTTTTTTATTTTAGAAGATATTTGAAATTGCTTATTAAAAAATTCTAAAAATATGAATATTTTTAATTTTTAAAAAAATCTCTAATATTTTTACTTCAAAAAATTATTAAAAAAATAATAATTAACATTAAATTTTCTGTACTCTTAAAATTTTCAAAAAATTTTATAAAATATTTTTAAAACTTTATTAAAAAAATAGTATTAATAAAAAAACCTCTTCCAAACATTCACTTATTCTTCCTTTCGAGGAGGCTCATCAATATTCTCCTCTCACCTGCTTTTCTTTCATAATATTACACTTCTAAGGATTTGTTTCTCTTTCCCATTTAGGGGAAAAAAAAAAAAAACAGAGACACTTTTTGAATAAACTAAATTATAAAATTAATTACTAAATAACAATAGTAACTTTTAGCTCAAAAAAATGGTTTTAAGCAGGACAAAAGAACACATCCTTATTGTAGTTTGATATGAAACAAATCTCATGGTTGGTCTCACAATAAAAAACACACAAAACAGAGGAAGCATTTTAGCATAACTTCAGCATGGTATAATGAACATAGCGCGACTAAAATACCTAGAGCATAAATTGAACACAAAAATATTACAGCTCAGGAGAAAAATGTAAAGACAGCAGTTGCTGTTAGTTAATATCCATAAACATGGTAGACTACGTTGTCCAGTTGAGTAAAAAAACTAAGTGCCGAAGGTTGGCATAAAGAACGGGGCACTTGACATCACCAAGCTTTGCTACCAATGGAAATTTTAAAACACTGCTAATAGGAAGAGATGCAGATCAAGGTGGATTAAGCTATTTTCTAATTCGTTTAGACATCGATATATACATAGCAATAGCAAGTTGTTTATGTACAAAAACAACAAAGTAGTAGAGATTCATCTGATGTTTTAAATATTAATTATCTTCGCTGTAGAGATTTTCCTAACTCCATGTTATTCATTTGGATCGAGGCTATCTTAATAACAGGCAGGTATTTGTCAATTGAGCATGGTTGGGTGGCCAGTTTGCAGCATCCTCTTGAACATATCAGTGTTCCACCCGAACGTCGAATCTGACGAGCTGCACATGAAAAGAAAACAAAACTCATCACAAAGAAAGCAGGTTGGAGTTAGCAATATCAATGTATGTGAAGAATGACTGAGAATGAAAGTAGCAAATTCTATCAAAATGTTTGATCAAGATTGGTAGATGAGAAACTTACCTTGGGATTGTTATCTCATATGGGAATGATATAACCTCCGGATTCGGTACAGGTGGAATATGGTCCTTCTTCTCATTGACAAACTTTATAACCTGAAACAAGACTTCACGTAGAGATGATTCTAGCACAACTCGCCTCGAGCTCCTCTCCTCTAATGAGCTCTCTGGACTCGATTAAATTAAAAATAGAAAATGCTAATACATATCAAAACTTTGCCAAAGTCTGCCTAAAATATGCAAGCTATCTTAGTTAAATCAATCCAGAACCAGATTCTACCTCCTTGGTCACTAGTCTTCTTACTGTGACTTGCTCTGCCATATACTTTGGGATTCACAACATGCAAATGGATATACCATTGTTCCCAATCAAGACGCTCACTCTTATTGCTAAACCAGGTTGCTTGCTTGTTCTTGACCTCATAGAAAGACAAGCATATCTGCATTAAGGCTAGAAAGGTTATACAGCATGCAGTATAATTCGTACTATAAAGGCACATGAACTACTTGCCAATCGGATAAAATGACACCTTGAAACATACTTGCAGAAGATATAAGAGAAAACATTCAGGAGCCGGCAATATCTTGATTCAGGTTAACATTACAATGTATGGAGGCAAGTAAGCAAAAAAATAATTCAGCGGCAGCCTGGCATTTACTGATTGAAATTGGACAAGAATGAGCAAGCAATGAGAAATTGTGTTGGAAGTAGCATTAAAGTTTTACACTTAACAATGAATCTTGGCAAATGCTTGAACAGCTTGGGCTGTGGTGGCAAAGAGCTTGGCATAAGGAGCCAAGAATGCTGAGCAGTTGGATAGGGCAAGTATGTAGCTGCTCATCAGGAGTATGAGCAGCATGCTTCAGTAAGTTGCCTGCAATCGCCAACCTTGGAGCATCCTTGACGAAGCCAGCAACAGACTTCACAGACCTATTTCAGGTACACCTAATATTGTGGTGCTCTTGCAGACTTTCAGAGCAGCTTCAGCAGCTCTGGTAATGTATGAGCCGACATCAGGTGAGGGAGTAGGCAATGGCATCTTTGTGGAGGTTGACCACGTGGCAGAGCTCCTGACACTTCACTGATTTGTAGGAGCTGCTTCAGCAGCTGTTGCCGCCACACCAGGAGCTAATAGAGGCTGGCAGAAGGCACTGGCTAGAGGTGCTATTCACCAGCTTGTAGATTGGTAATAAATACAAACACAGGGCATTACTTGGAGGAAGATCGGATAGAATCGATTAGAAGGCAATAGGATGTATTTGCTTGTAGGTGGTAGCTACTTGATTTCCCGCTTGTATGTTAAGTGTGAGTAGAGTGTAATACCCAAGAGACTTTGTGATTGCTCTCCCAAGGAAGTAAAGATGTAATCTCTACTGTTTAATGCAACTTCTTCATGGTGACTGCTTACGAGTTTTACTCTTCTATGAGAGGTTTCCCATGTAAACGTTCGTCTCCTTTGTGATTTGCATTTCATCTTTCTTGATCCGCTGCTTTGATTGAAAAGATTCATAGGCACGCTTGCATTACTTCTGCTATGCACTTCTCCGAAGCGACTGTGTTACGTATTGCCTAAGTTACTCCATTGGTAACAAGTGATATTAAAGCCACTCATGTTTTTTTTTAATATAATGGCAACCAAGTATAAGATCGAGAAATTCAATGGGAGGGACAATCCATTATAGAGAATGAAGGTCTTGGTAATTCTTGCCAAGAAAAACTGCACTGCCGCGTTGGAAGAACGGCATAACATCTCCAAGGTAAGTGGTTGAAGATGGAGTGCACCATGACAAGCATTCATCTTGCACTCTCTGATGAAATGCTATGAAGTATTCCAAAAGATTAAGGCCGCAAAGAAAGTGTGGGAAGAGCTGAAAAAGCTAGAAGCTAGATGTTATAATAATGTCGTCTTCTCATTCAGAAGATTCTACTCCTTTTAGATGACAATTCACTTATAAGGTCTTTATTCTCCTACCTGACGTTGTTGGGGCAATAGATGAAGTCTTATGAGCGGGGAGGGCCTTATCCTTCTCCTAAGACTGCCAAACGCGTCCAACCACTTTATTTGTTAACACGACAAACAATTGTCATTTTAAAAATTTATCAAGGTTGTAATTTTTGTGCTTGCAAAAAGACGTCGCAAGCGCAAGGAGGAGCTCTGCGTCAAGTGACTGCAAGCAGAGGTATTGCTAATGGCAAAGATAAGATCGGGTAAGAAAAAGAAGCTCCACTACAGTTTTCGGCGGAATAAGAACAAATGAAAACTGAAGTGCTACGCTTGCGAGAAGTTCAAGCACTTCAAGAATGAGTGCATTCAGATAGTAAGGAAGAAAGGGGACGCTAGCCCTTCAAAAGTCATGAATTTATATAAAATACGACTCCAATCAAGGCGAGTCTCTAGTTGGCAGAGCAATTATTGCTGCTGAAGACAAACTTGCTCTCTCAGATGTCTGGATCCTACACTCAGAAAGTTTCATGGCACATGACGTTCCCCAAGGAATGGCTTCAGCACTATGAATTCCAGAGGCTAAATGAGCCAGAGGAATGGGCAAGCCTTAAAAATTACAAGAATCGAAGTGATGAAGCTAAAGGTAAAGGACAATTTGGTTCATACGATTGTCGAAGTGCACCATTTACTTGATTTGACTAAGAAGTTACTATTTAGAATAGATGATCTGGACTGCACAGGACCATTGCAGACGGGCTTGCATTCTTAAAGGCAAAGAAGAGCATTCCAACTTGTACAAGCTTCTTGGGAGACGATGGTCTTGCAGGGACATGCATGTGGTGCATCCAATGGAGCGGAAAATGCTACAAGAGTGTGGCACTTGAAGATCCTCCATGATTGAGAATTTTTTTCAGGAATATCCAAGGTTATCCTGTCATTTTGGCATCATTAGGAAGCTGCACCGCCGTAAGTTTGAAAATTGTTTTCAAGGCAAAAGCATTATGGAATTGATGCATCAGATGTTTGAGAGTTTCCAGCGATGTTTGGGAGGCTAAACACTCCCTATCGTTCAAGAGCTAGTTAAGGCACGACTAAGTTTTTACCCAATCCGGAAGAAGCATATTTTTTTAAGTCTTCATGACCTTCAAGGCCCAAGTGGAGCTTGATTCAAGTAGCTAAGTCAAGTGTCTCCAGTCAGACAATAAAGGAGAATATAGTGGTAGGGAATTCTTTGGTTTGCTACCTCAACAAGAAATTAGAAGTAGATGACTATTGGTTATACTTCCCAGCAAAATGGAAGCAACGATAAATCACTTAGCAATGAACCTTAGCAAAGGCTTCACCAGCTAGGGAATGGCAGCAAAGAGCCTGGCACAAGCTGCAAGAATGCCGAGCATTTGGGCAAGCACACAGCTTGCTCATCAGAATCTTGAGTATCATGCTTCAACAAGTTGCTTGCATTTGTCGACCTTGCAACTTCCTAAAAGAAGCTGGCAACCAACTTCAAGGACATACTTCAGCTACCTGATTCACCTAGCAATGGTGGTGTAAACTTCCAAAACTACTGAAGCTGCTCTGGTGATGCATGAACCAACATCAGGTGAGGAACTAAGCAATGGCATTCTTGTAAAGCTTATCCAGGTGCTAGCGTAGCTCTTGGTGCTTCAGAATTGTTGCTTACCAGCTTGAAGAAGCTGGTAGAGGCTGGTCAAAGTTGGCAAAAGACACTAGCTAGAGGTGCTGCTTACCAGCTTGAAGATTGCTTATAAACACAAGCACCAGGCATGGTTGGAGAATGATCGGACTAAATCAACTAGAAGGCAATGAGAGGCATTTGCTTGTAGGTGGTAGCTAGTTAGATTTCCCACTTATATACTAAGTGTAAGTAGAGCGTTTTATTTCAGCAAAAGTGTTTGTATTTGCTCTCTTAAGGAAGCAGAGATTGAATCTCTAATGTTTAGAGGAACTTTTTTGTGACGGCTGCTCGTGGGTTTCACTCTTTCATAAAGGGTTTCCCACATAAATCCTTATCTCCTTTGTAGTTTGCATTCTATCTTTCTTGATCCTCTGCTTGAATTGTAAAATTTACGGACACATTTGTGTTACTTCAACAATGCCTTACTAGGAGCGGCTCTTTTGAGCATTGCCCAAGTTATGTATGTACTCGATGCTTGCAAGCAAGTACAAAGTTTGAATTTGCTTAAACTGACACTTATAGCTAGTAATAGCAGCATATTAAATTTGGACAACATGATATTCACTTGGCTAGATCAACTAAGTCAGCAAATTATTCCATGTTTCCTAGAAATAGGATTGACGTGTAGAGATTTAAGAACATATGACAAAGACGATTCCCCTTCTAAGTTACCTGAGAGCATTTGAAAGTATATAAACAGGAAGAACCATTTTCACAAATATTTTCAAATGATCAAGTATAAAATTGTCAAAACACCAGCAAGAGTCATAAACCCAAAAGTACAGACCTGGCATTTCCGGTTTGGGTGCTTTTCTACCCACGAAATGAATTGGTTAATCTTATCCTCTATTTTCTTCTCTAACTCAGGATCCCCACATTGCACCTGCATACAAGAAGGATTCAGATTTGCGAAATCAAAAAGTTACTAACGGGGTAAAAAGGAAGATAATGTGGACCATTATGTGCAAAGTACGACAACTATAAGAATGATACAGCAACCTAAGATTTTAATATAAGATAGACTATCGACATAGAGAAGGCTCTTTAGTAATTTACTAAAATTTAAGTTATAATTAAGGAGGACGAAGATAATGTATATATGAAGTATGTTCTCTTTGATGCAAAGATTGTTCCACAATTGAAGACTAAGGTTTTATTATGTCCTTAACAGAGCTTTCCTTTCTATAACCTTATAGCGAACCTCGATGACAGCAACAATCCAAAGTTGGTGATCCTCTACTAAATGTCATTGCCAATCATGATGTACCTTAATGTGTCATTTGATAGCTGGTCTCTCCATGAAAACTTACGAAGACTATAAATGTTATATGTGATGCTATTCAACTATTCTCTAAATGAAATTAAGAAACGCCACAACTTTAAATTGTCGCCATATATTTCATACTAGAAAATCATCCTTTCACTGAAAACAAAAAACGCTAAGAAGAAGTCAGAACTTCCTAAGCAAGCTTCTGAAAGAAAGTTCAGACATTACATTTGTTTTAGGATAAAGCCTAACTATTCTTGAATTGTTACAGCTTACCTCAGCATGATTTTGAACTAAGAAACAAAGAAGCATCATAGGTTACCAACATAGTATTCAACCGAGTTTGGTATAGTCATTTCCTATCACCAAGGATAAACACTAATCTTCCAAGCTGGAAGTAAAGATGCACTGAAGTTGCATACAAGATTGACTTTGGACAAAGAACAATTCTTTTCTTCTATCCTTTAAGAGTACATTGATGATTTCACAACAAATTCAGGAAACAGATTGACTCTAAGTGAGATAGTTGTAGAAACTAAAACTACAGAAATAAAAGAAACAAGGAAAATAATGCCAATATTCAAACAAACAATGCTAAAATATCCTGCAGTAAGCATACATGTTAGCATAATTTCTAAGATATTGAAACCAAAACCTCTGCAGTTCCTTAAAGATATTGGTAATTAAGTTATACGATTCTAAAATTTAGCTAAAGAGATAAATCACGACAACTTACATAAGTGATTTCAAAAAGTTCAGAATCAATATCTTTAGGCCGAACAAGCCCTAGTGCTCTATGAAACACAATTGTGTGCAATATGCCTGCAAACATGTAAGAAAAGAAAAGTTAACCACCAAGTTCCAAAAAACACAACCAGTATAACTTATAAGGAATTCAGCAAGAATCTGGACATAACAAGCTACACGTCCACATTGGCAAAAGAGTCATAACTTTCAAGGACATCAAGTATCTTCCAGGAACAAGCTGTGCAATGCCATAATCATAGACAAACCATAACACGAATCTAAGAGTTTCATACAAAGAATCTTGGGAACAAGGTTCCATTATAAATTACAACATCGGGTATCGTAGGAAGACAAAAACATGGATCTCAATAACTTCTGCAAGTTGATGGATGTGAAATACTCAAGAAAAATGAAGAGAATCATAAGGGTTTTGCCTTTCTTAGAGAATAAGGATCTTTAGTGGGAAGTATTCCTTTTCTAGGCTACATAAGGTAGACTCTCGTGTATTTGGGCTCCAGTTCTGCCAATCCCTTCTAGGTCGTACATAGGTGTGGGATTGAACCTACTCACCCTTAGCTTAACCTATAAAAATGAATCATGGTACTCAATCTCCTCATGAGAACTCCAATAGACAACACTGGAATTTGGTTGCAATAATTATATGAAGCTATGAAGTCTAAAGGATGCTTCCGCCTTCAAATGGTCTATGAATATTCATGCATAGAACAAAATCTCATCAGTTTATCAAATAACCTGGAAGTCCGGCAAAGATTTGGTGGATGGACAAAATGAGTAATGCCTCGTGTTTCTACTAAAATCCTAAAGTTCAACTTATCAAAACAGATTAACTCAAACCTGCTATGCTGAAGTTGCCTATTCCTTATTCTAAGTTAATTTCAAATTTCTCTACTAAGTTAAAAAATGCAGTAACTTAACTTGTTCCTTATGAACTATGCCGACCATCTAAACTAAGCATCCTTCTACATCCATCCATGATAGCGAAGAACTCCCAGACCTAAAAGTCTCACCGTAAGCATCCAATAGCAATTCTATTGAACCAATTTCTCATGAACATCTGCAAATTCCTTCTCTCTCTTCTATAAAATAAGAAATCCTTGCTTATAAAATCAAAACCTAATCTAAGCATAGTTTAATCAGCTCTACAACATCACTTTACGTGACTGGAAAAAAACCACAATTCAAAAGTCAAAGAGCTTCAAATTAAAGCTACACGCAATTATGAATTGATGGAAACGAAAAAAAGAATCTTAGAAAAAGTAGAAAAATATTACATCGCAGCACTTCGCGGATCTCGAACGGTTCCACCACCTAAACCATCTCACAGGAAAGGAGACAAAAAACAACAGAATCAGGAAATTTTCAGTGAAAATAAAAAAAATGGAAACTCAAACTTGAAAATCGAGAGAGAGAGAGAAGTCACGAGCTCTTTGAGTTGGCAGACTTCACAGTTCATGGCGAGCAGTTTTTAGAGCAGAGAACGATCATCACCGGCGAGATCGGAGAAAATGGCAGGTGTTAATTTATAGCCTCTGTCTAATCTTGTCTTATTGGTAAGAGTTTGGTATTAGAAGGAATAGGTTGCCGTGGTTGCTTGAAAATCAATATACAAGGACTGATTTTGGAAGGTTACAAACTAATCACCTTTTGGTCTTCATTGTTATCTGCTCTTGCGAATATAATAAAATATGAGCTGCTTTTGCAAAACCATTGTTTTGGGCCGAAATAGAATATGGGCATCCTCTTACTTACATAAATCCAAATCAATTTACAATTCTAATAATTTGGTTTGTCATTATACAACCTTATATTTAATTTAGAATATCAACTAACAATTTTTATTTTATTTTAATTAAATAAAGCATACGTATACTTATTTTTTAAATGTGATAAAATGTTATATGGAATTGTTTTATTGTACTTCAAATAGCAAAAAACAATCATAAAACCTAAATACAATCTACTATTCCATACTATTCTTAAATAAAATATGAGGAGAACATTAAAAGTGAAATTTTGCATTTCAAAAAATGCAAATACATATGCAAATTCTTAACTTATTTGCATAATTTACTGTATGTTTTTAAAAAATTACAGTTTTTAAAATTTCTTCGTTAAATTAAAATATTTTGTCCAATAAGTAACATGTGAACAATTTGGGCTTTATGGGCCGGCTCAATGATGCATTTTGTAATTGGACTTGTATCTAGACAAAAGAAAAGTCAAGCCCGTAATAAAATCCGGTCGGAGCCGGTCCACAAGACCCAGCTTAGGGTTTTTCACTTCTCAAGTATAAAATCGCGTTCCATTTTTATCTCCTGCGATTGATAGCCTGCGCCGCTTCATCACTCTCCATTTCATCAGCCGCCGCAACCAACAATGGTAATGAAGCTCTCTCTTTTATCTCTCTCTCTCTTTAGGATCTCTCTCTTAGATTCTGAGTCTAATTTTCACTTCAAAAGGTTTTTAAATGCCTTTGTTGTTTGTTTGTTTGTTTGATTCAAAATCTGTAGGTGAAGTATTCGAAGGAACCTGATAATCCAACCAAATGTAAGTTATTTCTGCTTAATTTTCACTGGTTCTTTTAGAAGAGTTTGTTCTTGTCGAGATCTCTGATCGGTCGTTGTGTTGTTGATTTGTTTCAGCTGCCAAGGCTATGGGCCAGGACTTGCGAGTTCACTTCAAGGTATTTTGTTGATGTTTTTATTGTTATCTTTAATTGATTGACTGATAATTTGCTAAGGTGTTGTTTGAAATTGTCTCTTTGAGATCTGTTTACTACTGTGTTGGTGATTTTGGAATTTAAGGATTTATTTGCTTTAAGCTTTGCTGTCTCTAAAAAATCTGTATTAGAATACATGTAGAGTTAATGTTCCTGGTTAGAATATGCATTTGTCTTCTATGTCAGATTGTTGCTGTTTTGGGATCTGTGGTTGTCATTTACGTGTTTCACAAGTACTTTTAGAAGAAGTTTGAGTTATGTTTCTTCCTTTGACTAGGTGTAAGGTAGAATGCTTGATCATAGCTTACTTTTGTGAGAAGTCTAGTTTAGTTATAGACTGGGAAAGCGCAAGTAGGGTACAGAGCTGGGAACTGTTTGGATCAAATTTGGCTATTATTTGAAGATTTTGTTGAGTGTGGTTTTGTGCATTGCATATCGGATCAGCAATTGGATCCATGTTATGTCCACTTCTCCTAACAAAACACTGTGATTCTTAAATACGTGAACTTGATGTGCCTTCTTATGTAAGATCCCTTAGGCTGCTGGTATAACCTGAAAAAAGCGGGAGTCTGTTCTCTATACTAGCAGGCTTCTCGTAGAATCAGGAAGATGGAACACAATGTTATTGGGTGAACCTTTTTAGACATCTTGTCTGTGACTAAAGGTTCAGTAAACAATGTAATATATTGATCTCCTTCTCTCTTTTTTGGTATTTATGGGCCATTTTGTGAAAAGCTAGTGCCGGATGGTTTAGCGAGTGGCTGATTATAAAAGTGATTATCGCTGAAGTTCTAGCCTTTTTGAGTTGTCTAAGTTTTGGCAATAATGACAGATAATTGCATTGGTTGATAAATCAGCTTCTCTTTTCTTCATGTTACACAACTTTATATACTTTCAGGCTATAGTGCATGGAAGCAATGAGATGGAGATACTTATGTGATCCCTATATATTTAGTGGATGTACTCTATAAATTGAATTTAGTAAGTTGGCTTGATGGATTTTTGCTAACCTGAACGAAAGCAGGAGTCTGTTCTCTTAACTAGCAGGCTGCTCGTAGATTTCAGGAAATTGAGAACATTGTTATTGGGTGAACCTCTTTAGAATCACTTCTGTGACAAAAGGTTCAGTAAACAATGTAATATATAGGTCTCTTTTGCTCTCTTTTGTTTTTATTGGGAGCCTGTAGACAAAGCTAATACAAGAAGCTTTTACTCAGCTGCAAAGTGGGGTTCTAGTAAATGAGCTTCCTCTTTTCTCCATATTACATCATCATACCGCATACATATTTCAGCAGCTGTTTTGAAGAAATCATGTAGTGATACCTGTGTGTTATTCTTTTCATTTTTGATAAGCACGCCTGACCCCAGGTTGGCGATTCAGGTAGCCTTTTCCTCATTTAAATTTGCTTAGTACGTTTCTGGGATCATATATGTTATGTTACTGTGAAAATGGAGCTGAGGATAATGGTATTAATGCATTAGCAGATAATATCTGATGAAATTCCTTTTGTGGAAGTGTGATATTATGCAAAAATCTTTATTTAAGTAGTTTTAGTAGCTATGTTGCTTTACCTGTGTGAGAAAAAGGATGTTGGTGGACTTCAATTTGCTTAAACTTATTTATGCTCGTTAGGAATCTCTGACGGGATCCTGATCTCATTAAGAAAAAGTTGTGATCTTTTGTTTACACTCTATGATGCAACATGAATACTTTCATTTTGATGATTAGCTTGATGTACTATTTTGCTTCTTGCTTTGCGTTATTCATGACATATCTTTTTATTGGTGTAGAATACCCGGGAGACAGCTCATGCAATTAGGAAATTACCTTTGACAAAGGCGAAGAGGTACCTTGAGGATGTTATCGCCCACAAGCAGGCAATTCCTTTCAGGCGGTTTTGTGGTGGTGTTGGCCGGACTGCTCAAGCCAAGAATCGCCATCCAAATGGTCAAGGTCGTTGGCCTGTGAAGTCGGCCAGATTTATTCTTGACTTGCTTAAGAATGCTGAGAGCAATGCAGATGTATGTGTTTTTCACCTCTCTGTATTTTTCTTTTTTAAGTGAAAATTCTCCTATATTTATCTTGTTCTTATGTTACTTTACAGGTTAAGGGATTGGATGTAGATACTCTTTACATTTCTCACATTCAGGTTAATCAGGCACAGAAACAAAGGCGTCGCACATACCGTGCTCATGGAAGAATCAATCGTAAGTTGATCTATTTGAATATGCTTGTCAATATCTGCTTATTATGCTGTCCCCTTCTCCTGACATGAGTATCTTCCAGCTTACATGTCTTCTCCCTGCCACATTGAGCTGATTTTGTCTGAGAAGGAAGAGCCTGTCAAGAAAGAGGTAATTGCTTGATCGGTTCCCAGAGTTTGTAACCATCAGCTTGTAACTTCATATTTTTGTTCTATGAACAACTGCAGATTCCCTTTGGTTGTCACTCTAATTAAAAATATTCACGATCTTAGACAGTTATGCTTGCTTAGAATCTTCTCTATCTAGAATCTAGTTGGAAGTTTGTGCATATGCTACAACACAAATGTCTTGTTCATGCACAGTTTGTGCTCCCTACTATTTCTGACATGAAATCTTATCTTATATTTCAATGTCAGCCTGAAACTCAGCTTACCGAAAGGAAGCCAAAGAAAGCTGCTCTGAGAAGTGGTGCATCATCTTAAATCAAAGAGTTGTCTGTCCATTTTGGTGGCTGTGAACCCAAAAAGTTATAGTCATTTGGTTCAGCTAGATGCAGTTTTGAGACATTCTTTGTTAGATTTATTGAAACTATGTACCATTCGTAGTAATTTGAATTGAAGTTCTTTTGACTATGACATGTTACAAACTTATCTGGTATGCCATAGTGTTCAATACCGGAAGTCCGGAGTTTCTGGCTTGATTTTGTGTTGGTGCTGTGTGCCTTGAGCTCTCAGATTGTTTCTCATTGACTTGGGTTCTGGCTTCTAATTCAATTGAGATGTATTTTTGTCTACGCATAAAGATTGTGTAGTAGACATTATACAAGTAGCTGTAATGAACATAGCACAACCTACAAAATCTGTTCAATGTTTTCTTTTTTTCTTTCTAATCAACTATAAAGCAGTGCATGAAATCATTACTTAGAGTAATTAGCGCCTAATGCAAACACGCGCTGTTGCGATTAATCCACGTGCCTCAATGAAGCTAACATGAGTCGAATAATTAACTTCAAATAGTCTTAAGCTGAGATCTCAATCATACCTTATTAACTTAAATTTAATTCCATCATCGTCATCTTTCTTATATTTGGCAATCTAATCTAAGGAAGATTCCTTTCACACGAAATTATCAATGAACTACCACTAAAATTTTCTTGTCTTAAGAAGATTCCTTTCACATGAAATTATCAATGAACTAACACTAAAATTTTCTGAAAGTCTTAAGGAAGATTCCTTTCACACGAAATTATCTATGAACTGACACTAAATTTTCTAGAGAGTCTTACTTGTGTTTTTTTTTCACTATGTTGATTGCGGCTTCTAAACAAGTGTCATATTTGTGAAGTTCTCCTTGAAGCAAACATCTGAAAGAGAAAAAAAATGGTAAAAAAGAAATGAGATGACGACCCAAATCACGCCTTTAAAAAAAAAAAACATTATTCTGCATTGAGGAAAGCAACTGAAATGATTTATGCTGCTAAAATTAATAATCTGGAAGCTACTTGTCTTTATCAATTGTAATAATGCAGAAGTTAATTGTCTTTATCAATTGTAAACTTAATGAATGTTGAAGCTAGTTGTCTTCATCCGTTTTGTCAAAGGAATTTTTTATTCAAATCACAAACAAATTCCGTTCAAAGCAAACAAGCTAAATTTAAATTACAAATTTTTAATTGAGGGTTAATATTTTCATTATTTTATGTAGTCCTATTCTTATCCAAGATTAGCAGCTTTAATTATAAATTGAAAGCTACAATGCTATTGCTAGGTAATAGCGATAGCTATAAGCAACTCGAGAAATTAAAAGGAAACTCATGGAACTCCAAGAGCATTTCTTCAACCTTTCTCAATCACAATTCATCATGACAAATTCTTTGATTTCTAGCTACGGCGAAGACAACTTCGGCGACATGCTCTTCAGCAGCTGCGAACTTTTCATGAACCAAGACGAGCTAGGATATATTTACCCTGTCGATGCAGTGTCTGATCAGTCTGTGCTTGCTTCACAACCATATTGCAGTACTGTTGGAGAAAATTTTGGTTTTAACGAAAGAAATGGAGATGATGATGATTCATGCGATACCAGGAGTACTGCAGTCGTCGATGAAAGAGGACAGACGAAGAGGAAGAAGAAGAAGAAGAGAGATCGGTCGAAGACTTTGGTTTCAGAGAGAAAGAGGAGAGGTAGGATGAAGGAGAAACTCTATGAGTTGAGGTCACTTGTTCCAAACATAACAAAGGTTCGAAAAATTTTCCTACTCTCTTTTTTTATTTAGGAGTGTTTCAAATGTTAGATAATTTAAAATTACTATACTTCATTTCTAGCTCCTTTCAAATAACAAAAATTTAAACTTTACTCACAATCCATTTTAAAAAATAATTAAATACAAAACTAAAATTTTAATTTATTTTTATTTTTGTAAAAATTAATTATGTGTAATTGAAACACACTGTTACATGCATAAGCTTGTAGGTCATCAATAGTTCTGGACAACTCTTTGGGGTTGCTTCAAGTTTAATCCATTAGCTGTATTCTTCTTTTCCAATGAAGCGCATTCATATGATGAGATTGTGATGCGTGTTACTGATGTGAATTTATTTTGTTTTCTAAAGATGGACAAAGCTTCTATAATTGCGGACGCCGTCACGTATGTGCAAGGCCTACAGAAGCAAGCTAACACGTTGGAACAAGAACTTGCACTGCTTGAATCTTCAACGAAAAACAACACCAGTGAGCTGCTGGAAAAATATTGTGAAGAAGTTGCACTTGTTGATGAAACGAAGAACGCGATTTCGGCGAAAGCACTTAAAGTTTATGCAACTGAATTGGGAGAAAGAAGCTTTCATGTTAAGGTTGAGTGCAGCAGCAATGGAGACACAGCAGCTGCTTCTTTTCTTTACAGTGCTATTGAGTCACTTGAATGCTTCCTTTTGCAGAATTCAACGTTCTCCACTGTCTCTGAAAAACTAATTCTTAGTTCAACTTTAAAGGCAAGTACACTTATATTAGAATCGAAACCTCATATCTTAATGATTGGCCAACAATCACAAAATTATGCTATTTCTAATATTCTGCCAATATTAGACCATTAAGATATATGAATTGTTAAACCTATCAAGTCAAAATCTAGTTTGATTCAATTCAAAACAAGTCAGTCGCTCAACTACCAAATTAATTCGTTTTCACTATAGCACTATTCTCTATCCATCCGTTACTAATCAAGATTTTATCTAATTAGTCTGCGTTTTACTTGCACACTATTTCTGACCCTTCTACTACGAGTTCAGGCCTAATCTAATTTGAAGATCTAACAATTTTCCTCTTCAACATACTGGCTGGCCTAACCTAATTATCCTTTGTTTTTTTTTGGGACACTATTTTCAACTATCTGCTACTAGCTCAGGGCTATCCAGGCTCAAAATTTTCTAATTCATTGTTTCCTGCATTTTATGATTATTTTCTATTTTATTTGAACTTAACGAAATTTTTGTTATGCAAAACAGGTGAGAGACTTCGGAGAAGAGGTGAATGCAACAACCGCTAAGTTATGGGTCATTAGTGCACTTCTAAAGGAAGGATTTGATTTGGATGTTACCGCAATTTTATGATTACCACCGTCACGAGTACAAGATGTATGAATTACGTAATTGACAAGGATAACAACATGTAAATTATATGGGAAATTATCGCTACGTTAACTTTAGAAAACTATGTGGCTCCATCATTGTATCCGAAAGTGACTTGTTTTTACAAAAAAGTTACATCTTGGTAACTTTTTTGTATAACTTATTTTCTAATGATTTCTTTTTTTAAAAAGTCATCCTTCAAAACTTTCTGGCAAAGAAAACACGCTCTAAACCGTTCAGAAAAGTTGAAGTGCTAAATATGCTTTAGATTTTTTGTTGGACTAAATTTTTAGATTTTTTTAATTTTAATTTTAATTTTATGTTTTCAATAAATTTTATAATATTCTTAAAAAATTTAAAAATTAAAAAATACAAAAAAATTATACAATCTTATTTTATTTATTTTTTGAATAAAAAAATTTATTTTTCAAAAAAATTTAAAATATTAGTTATTTTATAAAAACTTTTTTTTAAAAGCATTTTCAGACATTTTCTTTTTTTAAATTGGTATAGGCATCATTATCAAAGTCCGGATATTAACAACATTACAGTAAGAAGGCAAAGCTTTCGTTCTCGCTCGGAAATTCAGATTATATCACCTCATAACAGAATCAAGATAACTGAAAAATTGATAGCAACTAAAACGATGCAATACCTTTTAAGGCCGTCAAAATGAGGATTGAACAACACTCAGCACAATCTTTTGAAACAACAGAACTTAATAGCCTACGAGTTCCTTATTTGGTTTCCTTTCAAAACCAAAGAACTCTTCAGGGCTGGACGGCCTCCAGAAGTTTCTCATATACATGCCTTGCAGACAAGTCCTCCACCTGTTTCAAGAGATAAAGGTCGCATGTATTAGTTCCGTGCATCCTTGGATATTCCACATATGAACTGCTCTTGGACAATAGGACCCTAGATAACCAGAAGCAAAGCTCAATAACAGGATGGCACTTACCATTGAGCATCCAAAAAATAAAAAGGGGCCAGTGAGTTACACAGGTCTATGCAAACCTATTGAGTAAACTGGAAACTCAATCATACCGAACTAGTTATAAAATAACCACTACAAGCATAAAGCACCCTGTATAAGGGGATGACATAGATGAAGATTGTCACCTTGACCAATTACTCGCCATTGACGGCTTCGACTTGCTATTCCAGCCCCTCCGAAGTGTCATCTGACTGAAACTTAATCCCAAAACCAGTTTCAGAGTACGTTTCAAGTTGGAGAATCATTGCATTTCTCACTGAGGTACGACAGAGAAGGCGCGAAAATGAAAACTGAACATGCTATACTGTGATAAAGAGAAGGAAGTAGAGCCTTTCTCATGAATTCTAACAATTCATTATTTTGATTCCCCTCAACAGCTAGAGCAGCTGCAGTCACCCAATATCATCTGCATTCACTCCTAGAACAAGGACCGTGAACAAAAAAGTAGGTGTTACACTAAGATAGTCGCTACATACGAACTATGAACTGGGACGACAACGGGAGGAATAATACTTGTTATAGCTGACCATTGTTCCCGATCCTATATCGCTACTTTGACGAGACCACCTTTTGACTGTGACATACATGGAGGAACTGGAGCATCCGTAACCAAGGGCAAAACGAAATCATGTATTTATTTTTATGAAACTATAAGAACTGCTTACACTGCCTCAATATGTGAATATTTAGGCTGTAATCTGCACAAAATGTGCGGATACATAATTGGTCTCTATTTGTATGCAACAGTCGCTGAACAGAAACTATTCTATTTCCTTCAAAAAGACACCATTAATTTAAACAAAGAAAAAGGCAACACAGGACCTTACCTTATTCATGGCTACCTGACGATTTGTCTCTGCAGCTACAGAGCTCAGGGCACCATCAACTACATAAATGAGAGATGCTTTAGTTTTGATTCTAGAAATATTAAGAAGTGAACAAACAAATGTCGTAGAAATATCATTAAAAGCATCATTTCCCTCAAGCATCACTCCAACCATAAACAAGATACTAAAGTAATTCAATTGTTGTATCACACATGATGAACTATGCAAGTAATTCATTTAGTAACTCAAAACTAAAATATCAAAGATTAACATGAAACCTATGTGACAATGGCTTGCAGATGGTAGAGAGCCAAGTTATTATGAATTGAAACAAGCCTCCTAAATTTATTTTGCTAAGACCCAACACAAAGTTTATAAACAAAGCTGTGAACCATTTATATGCGTGGATGCAGGATTTGCAGCTTTCTTCTCATTTCAACAGTAAATAGGACATGATGCATACACTGTCTATGGTTGACGGATTGCAAAGTGTTAGGACATATGATGATTAACTAACAAAAAAGACCAAACTTCTAAGAGTCAGTTAGTTATCGTTTTAGAAGGATATTTCCTCCCTCCTTGACATTCAATCTAGCAAGATGTTTCTGTTTATCCAAGATATGAGCTTTGTCAGTCTTCCGTTTCGGCATCTTTCGTAAGTGAGAAATAAATCCGAATTGCCTCCAATATCACCAAATTCACTGCAGAGAAATAAGACTAAACAAATTCAACTGAAAGAGGTGTTGAACTATGAAATTCCTACAGCTTACCTAACCGCACAACCACTCCAACAGCAAAAACCCTCCAATCATTGTTCACATTCCTCTTCATCTAACACCAATCTCAATCACAGTGTTTTGAAAAACCATCCAACCAATATAGATTGTTGAATAATCTATCAAATAAAGCCAAGAAGCTTATTTTCAAAATACACCTTCTCTGATATTTACGCACTGAAACTACGTTTCTAATATGAAACATAAAGATTAATCATACAATGTTCACAATCTATCGAGATTGCAAATGCAGTGACACAGCAACGTAAAAATAGATTCCACAAAACCTACAAACCACCTTTCTTCCAATTCCTTCTTTTCTGTAAATTGAAACTGCAGTGCACTCAATTTCGCTTCACATTCCTTCAAACCAAACACCTTAATATCAACTCCATTATTCCCAACAGAAGTTCACTCCACTACAGTATTAACCAAGCTAAACAAATTCCTTTACATGAACTGCATGACAAACATAAGTGTAGTAAAATCAACAAAAGAAGACACAGAAATCACAATCAGAGACCGGAGTCAATCACTCAATCCCTTCATCTCCTGCTGCTTCTATTTCTACCACCCACTCTGCGACGTCTGCGTCCTTTTGCACCAAAAAAATATTGTAAAAAGAATAAAAAAACAATAATAGAATTTGCATGAATGGACTCCAGTAGTCGAATATTAATATCAAAGATACAAATACAGATAGACTGGACCAGCCAGATCAAGACAGGTCGGACCAACTACTTCAAATGGGCCTGTTGGGGTAATTGGGCCGAATTGGTTTGGTATGATTAAATAAAAATATATCTATTTTTTATTTATCAATTTTATTTTACTTCAAATTTTATTATTAAAAATAATTAAATTAGTAACTAAATATATAAAAAGTATGCTTTTATTATTTTCTAAAAATGCTACAATATTGGGCCGGATTGCTAAGCTGGATATAGTCAGTCCGGACCAATCCGATCTGATTATTCAATCTGTTCAGTATAGCGAGGTCAGGCCATCCGAACTTAATTATTCTTTATAAGCCGGACGAATCAATTTTCAGTGATCATTCTTCTTTAACTTTTCCTCTAGTTTGTTTTTATTTAGAGCATAGTTTAATTGTATGACATTGAGTTTTGTAAAAATAAAATTTGATAAAAAATTAAATTTTAAAAAAAGTAAAATTTAAATTAATAATTAAAATATATGATAGAGTTTGATGATTAAATTTAATAATATAACATTAGAAATTTAAAATAATTTAAACTGCAGAACTCTAAACTGAAATTTAAGCTGAAATCTTGTTTTTTATTTTTTTGTTGCGTTCGCTTTTAATAGGGCAAGGCGGCCAAAATGGAGGTCACTGTCTCAACAGAATAAAGGGGCTTACCGTTCCGCTCTATTTTGTTTCATTCATCATTTTTAATAAATAATATATAATATCTTATATAATTTATTTAAAATTTTAAAAATAAATATTGTATATTATAAAATTTTATTAGTTATTTTTATTTAATTATTTTTTTAATATAATAAAAATTATTATTTTAAAATTCTATTTAATAAATATTCGTAAATAGCTTTGTGTTTGAAAGTATTTATAAAAAAATTTCTAAAATAAAAATATTTTTATTCTATTTTAAAAAATAAATTTTATTTTTCTTAAATAATAATATATAATAAACATCTTTTATAATATTGAATTTTTTATATTTTCTAAATATATTAAATAATTTATAAAATATTATAAAAATTTTATTAAATGTATGAAGTGTTTTTAGGGAATGACGTTTGAGATATCAATGCTCTGTAAGATATTTTATAAAAAAAGATTTCTAAAACAAAAATACCTTTTATCTTATTTTAAAATAAATTATTTTTTATGTAATATTATATAATAAAAATATTTTATAATATCTATATTTATTAAATTTTAAATAAATTTATATAAAATATTATAAAAAATCTAATAAAAAATATGAAGTGATTTTAGGGAATGACTTTTGAAATATCAATCCCATGTGCGGAAGACATAATAATGCTCTGTAAGATGTTTTGAATATTCAAGAGTGATCGGCTTTAATTTTTTTTTGGAACTAACTTTTTTTAAAAATTAGTTTGAAATATGAAGTGATCTGCTTTAATTTTTTTTTGGAACTAATTTTTAAAAAATCTGCTTCTGAAATATGAAGTGCACTCTTTACATTCGGAACTAATTTTTTTAACTAAAGTTATTTTTAATAACTCTTTTAATAAGTTTTTTAATAATCATTTTTAAAAATTCATTTTTTCAGTAATTACTTTTTCATAAAGTCATTTTCTTTTAAAAAATACACCTTTAGTTTTAGCTACAAACTAGGAATGACAATATGGATTCATGAGTCGGTTTTGGAATCGATTTATATAATAATTAGATCAAAATTGTTCAAATTTAACCCGATCTATTTATTTATATAGGTCAAAATTGTCAACCCTAACCCAACATATTTATAATCGGATCAAATTCGAATCGACATATTTAATAATTAAATTATTAAATTAAAATTATAAATATTAATTTTTAATAATAATATATATATATTACTAATTATAATATATTTAAAAAAAATATTAATTTTGACAGAATTTATAAATTAAATAAAAATTAGTTAAAATTAAGATAAATTCAGAATTATATATATAAATTAAATTTAAATTTTTTGCTATTATTTTCTAATTATTAAATAATATATACTATATATATAGTCATACGTATTAAATGGGTTAATTTCGGGTCAACTCAAATTTGATCCGAACTCATTTAAATTTTTCGGATTATTTTCGGATCGATCCAAAATCGATTCGAATCCAAATAAAGTTTGATCTGAATCCGATCTTTTGGGGTTGGTTTCGGATTTGGTTATCGTGCGCTCCTGGTACAAACTCACGTATAATCGGAATTTTGACATTATTTCAACTGTTAGGAATGCAAGATCGGAATAATTTTAAAAAGAAGTATTTTGACAAAAAAAATTTATAAAATTTAAAGTAAGCTCTATCTTTTATCTAATAAAAGTAAATAATAATAAACTTTACAATGTAGATTTTTAAATTTTAAAAATTATGTTAAATATTATAAAATATATTTAAAAAATAAAAATATTTAAATAGAAAAAAATTGAGAATTTTAGCAAAACAGTACCTAACATTATTCTAAATCTTATATGAAATTTGTACTTGGATGCTAGTTCTCGAAGAAATCAGGACAAGGTGCCATTTGTACCGTTCTTTACGCATTAGTTTTCTATTTCGTAACTCATTTTTTAAAACTTATTTTTAATTAAAAATACGTTCTGATTAAGTTTTTCTATTTATTCTTAATTCATTTTGTAAATTTATATTTTACTAATTTATTTTTTAATTCAACTTTTTATGACAGGTCTGAATCATATACTACTTTGTAAACAAATTCTTACTTATTGAAAATAGCGAATATGTTCGGTTATCGATAGACGCAGCGGAAATATAAGACACATTCAAGAATCTTGCGTAAACAATACGAGAATTGAGACAAAAGCAAGACAATCACAAAGAAAATAGATTTATATAAAGAAAACGAAAAAATTTCTACGGAAAGACAGACTAGCTTTCTAGAAAATCACTAAATCAAGACAATTACACTCTTGTGTTACATTTTAAATGAGAACTCTCATTATAATGTTTTGTTTCTATTTCTCACACTTGATGTGAGAATATTTCTTTCTCATTTTATATTGTTCCAAACAAATGCCTCTCATTCATATATATAATACTCAAAGGAGACTTTTGAACTTCCAAACGGTTGTCCTTTCATCTTTCCATTAATTGTTCAAGTCTTTTGGTCTTCCATCTTCCAAAAAATACTTCAAAATTCTTAATCGTTGGCATTCCAACTTATTGGGTGATGAATTCGTCTTCCTTGATCTTTGGCATTTCAATATTAATACTCATTTAACTTGTTACATTCTAATGAACCACTAATTTATATAGTGGCTTTATAATTTCAAACAAATCTCTCACTTAAAAACACTTTGTAAATTGCAATCCAAGAATAAGTGTCAAAATTCGATGGCACTGAAAATAGGTACAACTGAGAGGAGCAGGGCTAGCACGCATGCTAGTTGACTTTCTTTACCTCATATCGTTGCATATCTTGTCCCGGTTCTATTGCTATCTTGAAGTAATTTCCTTTCGAATTTTTTGTGACAACGGTCACATCCAATACTATTCTCCATTGTGGTTTCATACAGAGATCTACAAAATAAAAAATATGTCAAGGGTTACCGCCTCAATCAAAATTCCCTTTGGTAGGAATCTTGAACATATCAATGCTCCCACTGAAAACAACTTCCTATCCAAGTCACCTTCATATTGTATATCAACAAACTCTTTGACAATAAATTCAGATTCTCTGTAACACAATGCAGCATTCAAGGTTTCTTTCACATACCAAAGGATCCTTTTCACCGCCGTCCAATGCTCAATGCCAGAACATGCCATGAATCTACTTACCACTCCCACTGTATGTGCAATATCAGCTGAGTGCAAATCATGTCATACATTAGGCTTCTCACTGCTGATGCATATGGTATCCGAGACATCTCTATTTTTTCTTACTTCTGGCTAGGAGATAATAAAGAGAATAGTTTGAAACTAATAGAGAGCGGGATAGATATCGGCTTACCACCATGCATGTTGAACCGCTACAATATTTTCCTCAGATAACTAGTCTAAGACAACCGAATCTCTCTATTGACTCTATTCGCCATATCTGCATCCCCAGAATTCTCTTTGCCGGCACCAAATTTTTGGTATCGAATTCACTAGCCATTTGAGCATTCAATTGTTGAATGCGAGCCATGCTTGGACCTGCCACAAGCATATCATTCACATACAGCAGCAAGATGACAAACTCAATTTCCTCAAATCTCTTGATGTACACACAAGAGTCTAAGACCAGCTTGCTGTATCCAAGGCTTCCGATACAAGAATCAAATCTCTTATACCAATATCACAGTACTTGCTTAAGCTCATAAAGAGATTTGACCAACTCACAAACTAGATCCTCCATGCCTTTCACAGCAAAGCCTTATGGCTGGACTATATATTTCTCATCTTCAAACTCCCCGTGCAAAAATATTATTTTGACATTGAGCTGTTCAAGATGGAGAACCGATGATGCACACTAGCGCTAACACCACACGAATAGTTATCAACGTACCACTGGAGAGAAGATATCATCAAAGTCGATCTCTTCTATTTGGGCGTAGCCATTCACCATCAGTCAAGCACAATACCATCTTAATTGATCATTCCTGTCTCGCTTGATCTTGTAGATCAATTTATTCTCAATAGCCTTACAACTTTGGGCCAGAGGGATCAGCTCTCATGTCCTATTTTTATGAAGTGACTCAAGCTTTTCCTGAATAGCTTCTATCTATAGAGACGCATCTGAACTCTCCAGCACTTCCTTGATAAAAGATGACTCTCCTTTTTCTGTGAATAAGCAATATGCAGATTGAGATAACTCTATAAAATAATCCTCATACATCTCATGTGTGTTTCTCTTGCGAGTTGAATGCCTAAGAGATGTAGGCCTGGGAACTCCATCCTCTTTCATGTGCTCATTAGCTAGTTCAGGCTCCATATTATGATCGTCTTTCCTATCATTCTCTTTCAGTACCGATATGGTCATCGCTGGGAGTGATGCCTCCTTCTCATTTACATCATCACCTTCAGTCACTCTTTGCAATTGATCCTTCGCAAAGATGATATCCCTGCTTAAGATAATCGTATGGGCAGTGAGATCCCATAAATAATACTCCAAACATCTTTCAGCATATCATAGCATCTTCCGGACTTAATCCTGCTGTTAAATCAAGTTCCGCCGGAGTTCTAAAGAATTTGAATACCTCAAAGACATCCGACTTCTTTCGGATTGGAAACATACAACTTCCAGTCCAAGTGAAACAAGTCGAGCTTGTCTTTAAACTGAAAATGATCTCTAAATCTTTCACATTGCGATGCTCACCGGTGACACACTACTCGCAGAACGGTAATTTTATCTCGGACAGTCCCGTTAGAAACTTCCGATCATTGAGGATCTTTAAATCATGTCTCGAGATGTGCCCAAATTTCAAGTGCCACACTTGCGTGATATCCCTAATATTGCCCGATGCAACACAAGCATCTACTGCACTCGTGTGACCCCATATACCTTATACAGATTTGAGTCGATCATTTTAACCTCCGGTTTTTCTAACCCGTCCATGATGACCTTCATGATCTCGCCTCCACAGTGAATCTTGCAGTCCAGGTCATCCAATTATCCTACAGATAATAAATTTTTTGTAAGACGAAAAATTGAATGTATCTTACTGATGATGCATCCCCTTCCATCATTTGCCATAAGTTTGTTATGGAACTGACTCTAGCAACTTCAAGACTTGTCACATGCAGCAACTATTGTCTCTCCCACTAGAGCCTCACCATTATCATTACGCCACACAAGTAAGGGAAATTCGAGGAATCCGTATCTCCAACCTTACTTGCCATAGTTTTGAATTTTTTTCAATCTCGTACTTGCTTGTCATTGCAACAAATCTGGCTATGATACTACTTATTAGAAATAGCGAGTGTGTTCGGTTGTCGATAGACGCAGTGAAAATATAAAACACACTAAAAAATCTTGCGTAAGCAATACGAGAATTAAGACAAGAGCAAGACAATCACAAAAACAAGAGATTTATGTAGAGAAAAACAAAAAAAATTCCATGAGGAGACAAACTAGTCTTCTAGAAAATCACTAAACCAAGGCAATACACTCTTGTGTTACACTTTAAATAAAAACTTTCATTAGAATGCTTTATTTTTATCTCTCACACTTGATGTGAGAATATTCCTTTCTTATTTTCTATTATTCCAAACAAATGCCTCTCATTCATATATATAATGCCCCAAAGATATTCTTGAATTTCCAAACTGTTGTCTTTTCATCTTTCCATTAATTGTCCAAATTTTTTGGTCTTCAATCTTCAAAAAAATGCTTCAAGGTCGTTGACCATTGGCTTTCCAACTTATTGGATAATAATTCGTCTCTTCTTTGATCTTTGACATTCCAATATGAATACATATTTAAATTATTGCATTCTAATAAATCACTAATTTATATAGTGGTTTTATAATTTTTAACATTACTTTCATCAGCGTTGGACTTTGCATGAACATCGATATTAAGAGTGTGTTTATTTTAGGACAAATTTAAGTTTTAAAAAGTGAATTTAAAAACTTTTAAATTAAAAAGAAAAATATTTAATAAAAATAAATTTTTATATTATTTTTGTATTAATAGTAAGTTTAAAATTAATTTTTAAAAATATTTGATAAAGAATTTATTTTATATTTTTTGTGTATTATATTAATGTTTTTCCTTTTGTGATAAAGAATCTAATTAATGTGACGTAGTAGTTCTCGTGGTCAAAAACATAGTTGAGATTTCGAGTGCCACATCTTAAAAAACGAGTGAAAGTGTTTAACTTAATTTATTAGTTATTTAATTTGTGAAAAAAGAGTTATGAATGAATTTATTTATATAATTTTAATTTAAGATAAATTGTTAATTGAGGGAGTGCGTTTTTGAAGCTTATCTTCTTTCTTTTGTTACAAAATTAATTAAGCAAGAAAATTATCAGCAATTATTATTGTGACGGTTGAAAAAAAAAAAAAAAAAGATTGTGAGTGGCTTATCTAACACAGAATCTCTTTTTTCCTCTCCGGAGATTTTTAGATTGAATTTTTGTTCTCTTTTCTGTCAATTGGAATCTGATTCTTCTTTGAAAGAAGAGTAGAAAAGAAAGACATAGTTATAGCTAAATTTTTTTTTCAAAATAGAATATATTTTTAATATGTTTATTTAAAAGTTATAAACACATGATAACAACATTTTATTTATTCTTAAACAAATTATAAAGAACTATAAAAAATTATTAAAAATATAAATTAAAAAATTAGAATGAAATTAAAAAAATTTGTCTAACTGTGCTCTGATTTGTATTCATTTTATATACAGGAATAACTATTTTTATAATACATATTTATTTATAAAAAGAAGTATTCGTTAAAATAATACATCATTAATCTGAAATTTTTTATAACTAACTTATTTTGTAAATATAGCTTTATTAAAAAATAAAAATATAAATTCTACTCCAGTCTGCACCTCCCTCAAGTTAAAACAAAAAAAAACTCCATAAAAACAGATCTAGCCCAAATCTTCCCTTCATTGATTGACGTCTTATCCCAACAGTTCCTCTTCCATTTTCTTATAAACTTTCTTATTATAATTTTTCACAGAATTTTGCATGACTGGGCAAACGATTACCGGTTTTGCGTTACATGCCTCGGATGTGCGGCAGTTGTTTTACAGTTGACATTCCATTATACAAATATTTTTATATTTATTTTATTAATTTATATTTTTAAATAATTTTTTATAATAATATTATACATTATAAAATTTTTTATTATATTGTACTATTTTTAAATTAAAACAATAAAATTTATTTATCAAAATAAAATTAAAATATTTTTTATTTTGAAAAAATTTTAATTCACAAACATTTTCAAATTGCTCTTAGGACTAAGTAGCTCTTGAATAGTAAAGAATTTTTTAAATGCCTATCACTTCAAATAAAACATATTACAAACTTTAATTAATTTTTTTATATTTATAAAGGATATTTGTCATATTTTGTATTATTAATTAAACTTTTAGTCAAAATTAAATATTTAAAAAATTATCATTTCAAATAAGTTTTGTTTAAATTAATGTTTTTAAACATCTCGTATTTCAAAGATCTTTTGGAAATTCGGCGTTAGAACCCGAATTTATTTCTTTTAAATAATAAAAAAATAAGTTTTGAATGAAAATATAGTCTTTTTTAAATTCATTTCAATTTTATAAAAACGTATTATGAATTACAGATTGCAGTTAATAATGTCTAACGTATATTGTATAATTAACGAAATTTAATTTAATTTTATCAAAAATTAATTTTATATAAAGAGGGATTTAAAATTGAAACTTTCTATTTAACATTTTATTAGAAATAGTTTAAATAAATTAATTTTATTAAAATTAAGTTAAAAAAGTTGTTTTAAAAAATTAAATTTATAGTGTGGATAAGTATGCCAGTAATTAAAAAATACTCAAACCCATCTCAGAGGCCAAGAGAATTTGTTTCCGCATTCTATTCCCTTTCAGAAGTTAAGAGGCAATTATCCAAGAAATAAAATGTTTTCTTCTTTTTTATTTTTCACCGATTTCAACAAACTTATGACGAGAATTTAATTAGATTATCTTACTTTATTCTATTTTATTGACTTTTGGGTTTCGTTCTAAATTTTATTTCTTACTTTTTCATTCAAATAAATAAACGTTTCTCTGTTACTTGTTTATTATAAAATTATAGAATAAAAGTTAAAAGTATCTAGATAAAAAGTTATCTTAAAAAATTATTTTGAGATTACAAATTTCATTGTACCATATAATATAATTATATATAATCAATAATTTATTTCTATTTTTAATTTTTAAAATTTTAAAATATTATGTAAAAATTTTATAAAAAATTAGTAATAAAATAGTATAAGTATTGCGAAACGAACCCATCATTTTAAAGTTTGACCTAAAGTTTTATTCTTTTGTTTTTTGTGTCATTTTCAAGATTATGAAAAACAACTTATAGAATTAAAATGAAACAATAGCTGTGCCCTGTGCGTTTGGTACTAATAATTTTATATTCGATCAAACTAATATATATGTTTCAGAAATTAATTATTATATTTGGTAGTGTTTTTAATTTGTCTCTCTTAATTAATTACAAGTTGTTAGAATTTATAAACTTAAAATGATAAATAATTTAGTTTTTATTTAGAAGAGCTTACACGATAAGTTGAATATTTGTACGGATAATTTCATTTAAGTTTCGTTGACATTTCAACTAATACGTAGCCACATAAAGGAGCTAAAACATTATTTTCATACAAATTATTTGACTGCGTAATTAATCAAGCTCAAAATTTTTATTTTTGATATATTAAGAAATTGAAAGTGGGAGTCAATTAGACTTCAATTTTCTTAAAATTTTTGTTTTAACGAAACAGTAAACAAAAGGGATTTATTTTTGTAAAGTTGGTATTAACTTTCATAATGAAACTATTTATAAAATTTTTGCAAACGATAATTATTTCCTGAAAACAAATAGACTTCTAATTATGAAATATTTTTAATATCAATATAGTTATTTTTTAACTAATTTCTTTGACAAAATTAGATCTTTTCTTTTTAAATCATTATAAAAATTGAATACTACATCATTAAATTAGACTTGACAGGATTAAAATTAACTCGAGTTGTTTATTTATGATTGCAATTGTCTCCCTTATCTTAATTAACACCTCATCTGAAATTGATAAAAGCTCCCACTTAGAATTTTTTATTCTATTAATTTATTTTTATTTGGCTATATTTTTAGCTATGAGAATTAAGTCTACGCTTATGTTTTGTTAAAAAAAAAAAAAAAAGCAGCTACATTATATTCGAATAATTTTTTGTAATAAACAAATATAGACCTAAAAAATTCTAAGTCCTATCCGTACATAACATTCTAGATGTATTTACTAATAATTATAGTCTCTTTCTTGAAATAAAAATTTGAAAATTACAGAAAGTCAACTCGTTATCATCGTGTAATACTTGATAATTACTACTCTGCTTTAAATATGCATTACTTTCATGGAATATAATTGCCATTTAATATATTTGTGGTTTAATTTTAACTTTTAGGGACTTAAGTTTCACGATTACTGAATTCTACGACCAATACTGAAATATACTAAAGTTTGTTTCTATAAATTACCTCCATCTCCCGATCTCTTTCTTCTCTCTTACTTCTTCTGGCTGCTCTCTGCATTATTCCTGCATCAAGACTAAAATTTTCTCAAAATTTATCAGGAAATATTCCACTTTTACTTGGTATAGCCTCTCTTTCTTTATCTGTATAATCTCTCTTTATTTGCTTATCGGTGATCGTTTAAAAGATTTATTTGTTTCTTTGATTGGGATTGGATTGTTTCTTCGATTGAGATTTCTACAATCATTTCTAGATCAGATTGTCACAGAAATGCCCTGACTTGAATGCCGTAATGAATGAAAGTGGGCAGTCTTTGAACTATGAATATGATCAAGAATGTCCAGAGAAGTCCATGATAGAAAGTACCAATCTTGATTCAATTACAAACACATAACGCAACAATTTTTATATGAACGTTCGTTTTTCAGTTTCTATTCGTTTAATTAAGCTATCTTTTAAGCTTAATTTTCTCAAATGGTTGGAAATGGAAGGTTCCTGGAAACTCTTGAAGTTATCTATTATTTTGAATCTGGAGATGTTTGGTAACTGTCCAAAAATTTTCCAAGATTAAAAGGACATAACAACTTTTTCTTTATGTGGTTAATTATTGTTTTAGCATTTAGGCTTCGTTGATTTGGCTTTTCTTAAAATAATTTTATTTAATGTTTGTTTGATTGTTACAAGTGTTAGAATGCTTTCTAGGAATCTGCTATGTTTGTTTGCTTGGCTGGTTAGGAAATTTCTCGAATTTAGCTATTGACTATGGGCTTTTTGTACTTGCAACGTTGATGTTGATGCTTTACTAGGAAGGCTTCAATTTTTCATAGATCATATATCCGTTTGCTGTTGTTGTAGGTGTTGTTGATCTTTCTCTGCAATCTATCTTTTCCACTATCTTTCTTTTCCTCCTCTGCTTCCTTTTGTGAATAATAAGTTTTATTAGTAGGCGTACATGTAAGCTTGAAATTAATGTTTATTTATTTCATTGATGTAATTGTAAAGCTTTTAGGAGCATATTGAAGCGGCGGCCCTTATCTGAATATGTCATTGACTTTTGAAGTTGGCATGACTAAGCTGTCCATGTAAATATTGGCTGAAAGTTGAAACTTAATTTGAAATATTGAAAAGCAAAAGTTATTCTCACTAGTCTTATGGTGTCCGTTAGACTAAATTGGATAAATTGATATACTGCACTGTTTTAGTCTTTAGTTAGGAAGGGAAGAAAAGAATCTCTTTTCACTAATCAATATTTGAAGTCATTTGGAAGTAAACCAATGTATACTAATCAAGCTCTTGCTGACTTATATTTTGGATTTTGCAGTTGTTGATAAACTTGAAAAATGGAAATTTTTGGAGGTTAAATATCGATTTGGTTCATGGCCTTCTGTGGTATGACTTTCACCTCTCCCCCTCACTCGTTTTCGTAATAATTTTTGTTTTAAAGCATATCTTATTTTGTTTTACTACTGCCACACAGTACTCAGGGCAATGTGTGTGAGTAGGATCAGTTTTGACAAAGTCAACCAAGAGTCTGGAAGCAATTTTTCAATCAGAAAAGAACTGCTTGGAAGTGGTAGCTGTGTAATGGCACGTGGACCAGATCAAGCAAAAACAAAGTTGCAGTTGAGATTTACACCTGAAGTATTCCATTCAGTGCCATCTTTCAGACCTTGGTCTCTTGAAATCCCCATAGGCGACGGATATCACGAAGTCTTGTCTTAATATTACCCTCACTTATGAATCTTTGAACTTTCTTGACGTGTCAGCACTTGCATCTCATCTGTTCCTTTGGCAGTTTCATTTTTTGCAATGCCTTGTATTGTGGGCATAACACCAAAACCTACGGATTCGAAGATGTGTTTCACTACTGTAACCCGAAGCAATTCAGCAACTCATTCAAAGTCTGCTGCACTCTTCAAGCCTCTGGAAGCACCTGCGGAGGCTGAAAACTCCATTTTACCTGGATTACCTGATGATTTGGCCAAGTTCTGCCTTGCACTTGTTCCAAGATGCTATTTACCTACCATGGGCTGGGTAAGTAAGAGATGGAGGTCATTTATCCAAAGTAAAGAGTTCGCTGCTGTCCGGAAGGAAGCCAATACAGTGGAAGAGTGGCTATATGTTTTAATAGCAGATGAAGCTGGCAAGGGGAGCCACTGGGAGGTGTTAGGTTGCTCTGGAACAAAGAACAGCTTGCTTCCTCCAATGCCAGGACCAGCAAAGGCAGGGTTTGGGGTTGTTGTTCTTGAGGGGAAGCTTCTTGTGATGGCTGGCTATTCTGTGGATGATGGTCCAGATTGTGCTTCTAATGATGTCTATCAATATGATGCTCGTCTTAATAGGTAACTATTCTGATCCCATATTTTTCTCTGTATTTCCTTACTAAAGAAACTGTAGATTAGATGCCTACCTTTGCTGATCCTTCAGTTAGCTGGTCTTGATGCTACTCTCACCCGGACTATTCAATGTTTGCATATGCAAGACCTAGCTTGTTATGATGGTGGTATTCTTTTGTCCCACTATAGAAAGCCTAAGCATGATTAGTTCATAGGGTGAATTAATGCTAGTTCTTTTTGTAGGGTGGAGTAGGGGCATATTATTTTTTATGCGCCCATTAGCGCACATCAGTCCAGTTCCACCGGTACAAAGCTTCAAATTTGATCTTCATTATTGGATATGAAGAATTATGAATTGAGAATATTTCGACAAAATTTCAGCTCAATCTGACTACGAATCAATCATCATCCGACTTCTTGATCAACATGGCAAAACTAATACAATTTTGGATTTTTTATTTTTTTGTCATGTTGATTAAAAAGTCAGATGAATATCTCGATTCGTCGTCCGATTAAACTCCAATTTTGTAAACCTATTCTCAACTCATAATGCTTTATATCTAACGGTGAAGATTAAATTTGAAATTTTGTACCAGTGAAACCGAACTGATATGCTCATAAACCCTCTCCCCCCTCACACACACACAAAATATATATTGCTCTTTATGCACAAATTTGTGCAAAATAATGCGATCACACCAAGTACATTGTTCTAAATTTCATCTCCACCGTTGAATTTGAAAGATTGTAAGTTGAAAATACGTGATAAAATTTCAACACAATCGGATTACGAATCAATTTTTATCCACTTTTTTATCAAAATGAGAGAAAGAAATACAATATGTATATATTTTTTGGGATGTTTTTGTATCGTCTTGATCAAGAGTCTGATGAAGGCTGATTCATGGTCTAATTGAGTTAAAATTTATCAGCATGTTACTTATAATTCTTCATATTCAATAGTAGAGATTGAATTTGAAAATTTTTACAGCCACAAACAGCCGTAGAGTGTGCTAGAGCGTGCATGAAAGCTGGAGTGTCTCTATCCTTTTCAATATATATATATATATATATATATATATATAAGGTTATATACTTTAAGGGCACATCCGGGCACTTCCTTCTCGGTTTATGACCGGCGTGATCTCCAAATCGAATCTCCACTATTGATATGAAGAAC
Organism: Acanthochlamys bracteata; assembly: GCA_019914995.1. Classification (NCBI taxonomy): domain Eukaryota; kingdom Viridiplantae; phylum Streptophyta; class Magnoliopsida; order Pandanales; family Velloziaceae; genus Acanthochlamys; species Acanthochlamys bracteata. The sequence continues at coordinate 9,636,749 of CM034129.1, read as the reverse complement.
AATGAGTTAGAAACTTAACTATAAAATTTCAGCTCAATCGAATCACGAATTTATTTCCATCGAGTCACTTGATCAAGATGACATAGATGATACAACATATATATTTTTAAAATTTTTTATTTTCTGTCATCTTGATCAAGTGACCAGATAGAGGTGAATTCGTGGTCCAATTGAGTTGAAATTTTATAGTTAAGTTTCTAACTCATAGTTCTTCATATCCAATGGTGGAGATTCGATTTGGAAGTCACGCCGGTCATAAACCAGGGAAGGAGTGCCCGGATGTGCCCCTAAAGAGAGAGTGCTCCTATCCCTCCGCATATATATATATATATATATATATAGGGAATGGATAGGGGCACTCCAATTTTTATACACACTCCAGCGCACTCCACGGCCGTTTGTGGCCGTGGAGACCTTCAAATTTAATCTCTACCGTTAGATATGAAGAACTACGAGTCGTTAACATATTGACAAAATTTCATCTCGATCGGACTACGAATAAACCTTCATCTGGTCACTTGATAATGATGACACAAATAGTAAAAGTTAACAAAAAATATATATCTCATTTTTTAGTCATCTTGATCAAGTGGCTGGATGGAGGTCGATTCGTATTCCGATCGAGATGAAATTTTGTTAATATGTTAATGACTCGTAGTTCTTCATATCCAACGGTAGAGATTAGATTTGAAGGTCTCCACGGCCACAAACGACCGTGGAGTGCGCTGGAGTGTGCATAAGAATTGGAGTGCCCCTATCCCTTCCCATATATATATATGTATATAGTCATCTTTATCAAAAAGTTGGATGAAGATTGATTCATAATTCGATTAAGCTGAAATTTTGTCAACATATTTTCAATTCATATTTCTTCATATCCAACGGTAAATATCATTTTTGGAGTTTTGTATCGACGGAATCGGACTAATGTGCGTTGATGTCTTCCTAAAAAATTATGTGTCATATCCCTCCCCTATATTTTTGCGAGTTTCAATATCCATATCCAAACCTCTCTCTTCGTTAGAGCTCCCAAGTAAACCACTCCTCTATCTATTGAGCACCACCTCCTACTGTCTAGCTTTCATAAAAAAAAGTTATATATATAGATAGTTAGTGGTATGTATATATTTGTCTTACATTTTGAATGTAATGCATATTGAATATGCTTAGTAAGAGGTTATTACATTCGAAAATTTTTGTCCGTGCCCCTAATTGAAATTGATTCTTTATCATTCTTGGACATGGGTTGTTAACTCCATTTTGTGTCATGCTAATCTTGTAAATGTCCTGTAAGAGTTGAAGGATTTCTCTTTGTTTCCAGTGGGTGTTAATAAAGTGGTAAATGGTCAATCACTTTATTTAGATGTAAAATGAATAATGCGGTTGACAGAATACTGTCAAAAGTGTCTGTATGTCCTAAATTTGACCCATCCCTTAAACTTGCAATTGAGGAGAACACCCCAAGACAGAATCGCACTAGCAAATGGTATTAGACCTTTGTTTTGTAGTTATGTCGACCAAGTTCTTCATACGTGCATTGAATGCATTCTAGTGCAGCTCAGGACTCCATGCATTCAAGTGTGGTTTGGATTTCATTATTGTCCTCTGTATTGATTTTGCCTATTTCTACCTCGGTTCTTGTTATTTGGCAGTGGCTAGGATATTGTTCTCCCTATCGTTTTAACAGTTAACAGTAAGCCATAACTCTATTTTGTTCTTGACTTCTGTTTTTTATGATTCTCTGAATATAATTAGAGCTGAGTTTGTATTACTGTAGGTGGACTGTTCTTGCCAAGATGAACATTGCACGCCATGACTTTGCGTGTGCGGCTGTGGATAACCTAATTTACGCTGTTGGCGGTTTTGGGTCTAATGGTGATAGTCTCTCAAGCGCGGAGGTCTATGATCCAGAAAAGAATGAGTGGACGCTAATTGAAAGCCTTCGTCGTCCGAGATGGGGCTGTTTTGGATGCAATTTGGAAGGTAAACTGTATGTGATGGGCGGCCGCTCAAGCTTCACAATTGGCAACTCAAGGTTTATTGATGTATATGATCCTGAGGCTGACTCATGGTGCCAGACGAAAAATGGATGTGTAATGGTGACCACGCATGCTGTGATAGGGAAGAAGCTATTTTGCATGGAGTGGAAGAACCAACGCAAGCTGGCAGTGTTTAATCCGTCCGACAATTCGTGGCAGATGATTGCAGTGCCTCTCACAGGAAGCTTGTCAATAGGTTTCAGGTTTGCCATTTGTGAAGGCAAACTGCTTCTTTTCTCACTAAAAGAGGAACCGGGTTATCAGACCTTGTTGTATGATCCAGATGCACCTGCTGGCTCAGAATGGAAGACATCTTCACTTAAGCCTTCAGGTCTTTGTCTCTGCAGCATGACAATAAGTGCCTAAGAGTGATCGGAGCTCACGTTTCTGACCCATATTAGGGTAACTCTTCTTTATTGCTTCAATACATGACGATCCGCAATCTGGTACGTGCATGATTTGCTGCAGCTTTCATGTAACAGATGGGATTTCTACTGATTTGTTATGGTTTAATCATGCATAAACGATGCCAGGAAAGAGGGCATGAGGGAGCATGACAAACTCTTTCCAGGCATTTGTGATTGTCCCTCGCCTTTGTTATGTTATTATTAGACATTAGGTATTTCGCTGGTTCATCGTTGTACCTACGACATCTTTGGAGAAATTTGTGTATGGTTTTCTGCTTCCTTTCTGTATGTTAGCCTACCTAATAAATCGATGCCTGTTTTTCTAGCTCAGTTGGAACAAAACATGGATAGATGGTTTAGTGCTACGACATTCCACATAATGATCTATGGGTATTGTTATATATAACAACATGATATTCTTTAACTTTAAGGTTTTTAATAGTTCTTACCCTTGATGTTTGCTGTGCCCAAAAAATATTTCATTATCATCAACAACCTAGCTATTAAAAACTGGATACAACATGCTCGGTGCCATATGACACATTTGGGGACGTTTTGTGATGTTTATAATAAGGAATTTTTTAAAAAATAAATTTAATATTTTTATCTAAATAATATATATATATATATATATGGGAGGGATATGGGTACTCCTTTAGGAGCACTCTCGGGCAATTCCATTCTGATTTATGGTCGAAGTGACATCCAAATTCAATCTCCACAGTTGAATATGAAAAACTATGAATTAGAAACATATCCATAAAATTTCAGCTCAATCGGACTACGAATTCACATTCATCCGATCACTTGATTAAGATGATAGAAAGTAAAAAAATTTTAAAATATATATATTGTATCATTTCTGTCATTTTGATCAAGTGACCGGATGGACGTAAATTCGTAGTCCGATTAAGCTGAAATTTTATGGATATATTTTTAAATCATAATTCTTTATATCCAACAGTGGAGATTAGATTTGAAGGTCATCCCGATCGTAAAATAGAGAGAAAGTGCCCGGAAGTGCCCCTAAAAAAAAAAATAGCCCTATACCTCCTATATATATATATATACAATTTTTATATTTTAGATTTTATAAAAAATATTAAATAAATAGAATATTTTTTAGAATGAAGTATTTGATAAGGTAAGCGAAACGTCTTCAAATCAATGTGTAAACAAATGTTTTTTTATGTTTTTAAAATCTGAACCAATCAGACTTGAACCTTAGAGATAAGAAATCAATCATAGCTTCATCATCATATGCAAATGGAAATACATTATTCCAACAAAGTCGATAAAAATATTAATAAAAAATATTCAAATGAATTACACAACAGTGTGGTTTCACTAATCAGAATATTTGAAGGGAATATTTTCATGTGCTCAATCAGATAGATTAAGTTTTAGATGGCCCAGAAATATTTATTTTACCAGGAAAATTCTGCGCCATATCAGAGTAACCTCCTACAATCGCTCCCATGGTGCTGGGATATAAGAAATTTTTACTGCAGACGTGTTTGCCGTTGCGTTTTATTTTATTTATATTTTATAAATTTTATTTAAAAAATATAAAAAATTTTAATTTATAAAATTTTATTATTGTTAATTTTTATTTAAAAATTTTTTTAATATTGGATAAAATTATTTCATTCTAAAAAAATTTTATTTTATAAACACTTCCAAACAAACCCATATACAAAAAATAAAAGAGCTACAGTAAAATTATATCATAAAACTAGTTTAAAAATTAGGATTGAAGTTGCTATAAAATTTGCTTATAAAATTTTTTTCTAAATAAATAATATTTAAAAAAATATTTAATTTTTTTATACTTTCTAAAATTTTAATATTATTATAAATTATTATAAAAAATTTATTGAAAATAATGAAATACTTATTTAAAATGATAAGTACTTTAAAATTGATACCAACGTCCCCATAGTGCAGTCAACAATCAGAGGATACAAACTGCCTTACCTCTCTACCTTTGAAAGGAACAAGTTACTGGGTCGCCGCATTGTCCAGCTGGTTGTGTGGTCGGCAAATGGGTTATGCTGAGATGGCAAACCAATAATTGAAACTTCTAACTGATTGCACTGATGAGGAAAAGGAAAAAGATTGGCTTTTGACGGCTTCAAAAAGCCGAGTACTCTCATCACCGTCCGTTCAACGTATCAACGGTGCCGATCCATCTTCAAGTTTTTTTCTGCTTTCTTTTGATTGAGATCTAGTACTGCAAAACAAATAGAATCCAATATGAGTAGACAAAGAGTGTGGGTCTCAAAATTGATTCATAATTTTAAATGCTCCAAAACATTTCTGGATGAACTCATCCAGCAACTTGGGACAATTATTTTAACATCAACACAAAAATCACACAAGTGGTCATCAATTCATTTCCAGTGAAGTTTCAGTTCAAATGAAAATAATAGATGCTAAACTAAGCATGTTAAAAATTCAGTTGAAAGTAATTCAACGTAAGGTTTGTTTAAAGTAGAAAATTTTTAATCTTCAGCACTACCATGTTTTCTAATTGAGTTGCTTCATTCTTTTATAAAAATGAGTCGGATACTTATTAACAACTGAGACAAATGGTCTAAAATATCATTTCACTATCAAACTTAAGATAGAAAAATTCTTCTCCTAACAACAGAAACCTATTAATTTATACAGAATATACAAAAAAAAAAGAGTCATTCTGAAATAAGAACGATAATCCAGAGACACAAACAGAATATGTACATATGACGTAGCATTGAAGCCTACATAAATTCTGGCATAAACAAGGAAGAAGCAATAATTGTTTAGATGACATACCATTCCAACAAGAAACTTGTACGATTCATTTTCCATCTTGGATTCTACTCACGATGGTTGCTAGAGATTGATATGCAGGCGAAATTATTAAGATAATCCAAATCTATCAAGGTCAGCTTCTTACCATGTCAAGCAAATCTTCATCCGCTTTGCAATCCATGCGATTCACAATCATCTAGAGAATCGGACACCAAAACTGAAGAAACACCAACCTTGAACCCTTTGCAAAAAACAAAAAAACCAAAGAATCAATCATTCAGATTCAAGGTATAAGCATTCTCTAATCAAACTGGCACAAGTGGTTTACATGGATAAGGCCTTCAGCAACTTATCAAATTTCCTTCTTCTAGGAAGAAATCGACGATAAGCAGATCATACAAAATCTAATGTATTATTCTTGCAAGCAACCATGGTCCTGTTCCAATTGTGTAATAAACTTCAATTATCATGACATTATCACCTATAGTGACAAGCCACAGGGAAAGGAATCACATAACATGAAAGGGGCATTTTAGTATATTTTGCCAATGGCTAAAAAACTCTATATACCTGTCAACTGTTCATCTTGTCTGACTTCGAACATGATTGGCCGAAACTTGATTCTTCAAGATGGATTTACAATAACACACACAAAGGCGTGTTTTTAGTTCTTCCTTGTCTCTTAATAGCATCTCAAAGTCATCAAGCTTCTGTTCTTCATTGCCTTTTCATTGCTTTCTTCAAACAAATCCCACATCATCGCCAACCTGGATGAAGTAGAAACGGACAAGAAAAAGTCCTCCTTAGTCTTCTGAAAATTCCTTAAAACCCAACACCAGTGAGTTGTGAGCTTTATCTAAAACCTTCCACATCTTCATACTTCCGATAGTATTGGAGTTTGCTCTCCTACTCGGCATTGTTTTCTGAAGAACTTGGAAGAAGATTTGAGGATGATCAATGAACCAACAACACCAAAAACTCCGTCGAACCACGTTGAAGTAGACAGGGAAGATGGAGAGCATGATCCCGAAAACAACACCCTGCATAAGCCACTGCTCAAGAGGAGCCCAACACTCACCACCAGCCACCTCGCCATGGTTGGGGCCAAGGTTTCCCACATAGAGAGCTTAGACTATGAGTATGACTCCCATCAGAGAAACACTTTCATTGATCTATGATGAAGAATGCATATTGAAGCTTACGTCTCACCATACTTTGTCCATGAATCTAGGATCCATGAAAGCGATCTTTTCAAGCATGACTGGAGAAGCAGATCTAAATCTCAGGTCTTGGAATATATAACTTTGAAATGGATACTGGCCTTTCTTGTAGGGCTTCTTACTGGGGTCATTGCCTCCTTCATAAACCTTGCTGTTGAGAATATAGCTGGCATGAAGATGCTTACGGTTGTGCAGCTTGTCCGAAGCGAGAGTTAAGTATGCAGTAAACTTTTTCTGCTCTGCAAATAAGCTATATGGATTTTGCCAGGAACAATATAGACATGAGACTGATAGGTTTCTTTGTGAGAGAGCAGGTACGTCACCGGGTTCATTTACTTCACAGGAGTAAATCTCATCCTGACAGCAACAGCTGCAGCTTTGTGTGTGTGCTTTGCTCCCACAGCTGCAGGACCAGGCATACCAGAAATCAAAGCATACCTTAATGGAGTGGACACACCCAATATGTTTGGAGCAGCAACTTTGATTGTCAAGGTGAGACACACTAAAGTACATTCTTCTGGTTTCACCTGAGAACAGAGTGCGATGAAAGTGCATTCACTAAGAAGAATATAGTTTATGCATACATTGTCTAGTCAGTAATAGAAAATTCAGGTAAAGGTATAATTTTTTGTGTTAGAAGTTCAGAGGTAATGATGCATATGAGCTACAGATAAAGAGACTTGGAATTCTCACTCCATTTCAAATTATTCACAATCTGTCTCCAACTGCTACCAAATCATCCAAAAAGGAGTCGAGTTAATTTTGATTCAAGAAGTACTATAGCATGGAGTTCCAAAATATGAATAATGGTTCAAAAAGATCTAATCAGCATTTATGAAACATCCAAACTATGATTTCTTCTCCTATTAATAATGAAGAGCACCTACAACTAGACATATTCTGTGAGCACCTACCATACTAGGTAATCTTGATTTTAAGCCAAGATATAATTCATTATGTTTCTTGGTCGATCACTATTGCAGATCATAGGCAGCATTGGTGCAGTGTCCGCAGGGCTAGACCTTGGTAAGGAAGGACCATTGGTGCACATTGGTGCCTGCCTGGCATCCTTGCTTAGCCAAGCCAAATGGCGATGGTTTCAATACTTTAGGAATGACAGGGACCGCAGGGATCTCATTACCTGCGGATCTTCCTCGGGTGTTTGTGCCGCTTTCCGAGCACCCATTGGTGGTGTTCTATTTGCACTTGAAGAGGTGGCCTCGTGGTGGAGGAGTGCCCTTCTGTGGAGGACATTCTTCAGCACGGCGGTTGTAGTGGTGGTGCTCAGAGGATTCATGCAATTCTGCAATTCTGGAAAATGTGGTCTATTTGGAAAAGGAGGGTTAATAATGTTTGACGTCAGTGATGTTACGGTGAGTTATGAGTTCACAGATCTTCTTCCTGTTGCACTTGTTGGAATTATAGGTGGATTGCTTGGAAGCCTCTACAATTACCTTCTGCACAAAGTCCTTCGCTTATACAACCTCATCAATGAGTAAGTGACCCAGCCTCCCTGTTCCATACGCAGTGGTCACTTCAAAAAGCAATTCTTCACATGCATCAATAATTGTCTCTATAACAAATGAAAAGAAAAGCATGAAGGCTCTCTGTTCCTTCCTTATTACCAATTTTGCCTCTTCGATTTGAATAATCTTCAATTATAATTTTGCAGGAAGGGCAGGTTAGCAAAACTACTTCTCGCTTTGGCCGTCTGCCTCTTCACCTCAGTGTGCCTTTACTTGTTACCGTTCCTTGCTCCTTGCTCACCTTGCGATCCATCCATAGATGTTGCTTGTCCAACCACAGGAAGAACCGGCAACTTCAAGCAGTTCAACTGCCCCGATGGATACTACAATGATCTTGCCAGCCTCCTCCATGCCACAAATGATGATGCTGTCCGTAACATATTCTCCACCGATACATCAACTGAATTTCGCATTGTCTCACTCATTATTTTCTTCATACTCTACAGTGTTCTAGGCCTGGTCACCTTTGGCATTGCTGTCCCGTCGGGACTTTTCCTACCTATTATTCTCATGGGATCAGGTTACGGCCGGTTACTAGCCCTAGCAATGGGAAAGTTAACAACGATAGACCATGGCCTCTATGCTGTGTTAGGTGCTGCAGCTCTAATGGCAGGCTCTATGAGGATGACCGTCTCCCTTTGTGTCATATTTCTGGAGCTCACTAACAATCTGTCGCTCCTGCCTATCACCATGCTAGTGCTATTGGTTGCAAAAACAGTTGGCGATTACTTCAATCCAAGTATATATGAGATAATACTTGAGCTTAAAGGACTACCTTTCCTGGATGCAAAACCTGAGCCATGGATGAGATATCTTACGGTAAATGAACTAGCAGCAGCTAAGCCTGGTGTTGTAACCCTTCAAGGAGTTGAGAAGGTGGCAAGAGTTGTTGAAGTACTGAGATCAACAAGACATAATGGCTTCCCAGTTATTGATGAAGGAGTGCCCTCTCCAGGAGGTATGCGTGCAGAGATCCATGGGTTGGTTATAAGATCATATCTCATTGTAGCATTGCAGAAGAAGTGGTTCCTGAAAGAGAAAAGGAGGAGAGAAGAGTGGGAAGTCAGAGAGAAGTTCACATCTGCTGATTTCTTGGAAAAGGAAAAAAAAATTGAACAGGTAGAAATTACAGAAGAAGAGCTGGAGATGTACATGGATTTGCACCCTTTCACCAACACAACACCATATACAGTAGTGGAAAACACGTCAGTTGCAAAGGCTTTGGTGCTCTTTCAACAGGTTGCTCTTCGGCATATGCTTATTGTACCCAAGTACCAAGGAGCAGGGGTATGTCCTTTTGCCTATCTATTTTACTCAGTCTTGCTAACATATTTAATGACTTTAAAGAAAATTATCTTTTCAGATTCAAACATGAGGTTATTAAATGTAGAAGTTCTGGCACTTAGAGACTCAACTCGCTAGCATGCACTAGCACTCATAACCATAACAACTGCAAATCTTCATTTCTTTCAATAGGGGAAGAAGAGACCAACAAAGATTTGAACCAACTGATAGCTCGATTTAACTGGTAGGACTGAACTGATTAAAGGTTCCTAATTTGTGAAAAAGTGAAATTCTTTCTTGTAAAATATGTCTAAATATGTAAGAAGCAACTGATTTTCTCCTAGCAGAGGCTGACAATCACTGCACTAGATCACATATAGCTAATGAATGAGCAGTCTTCCTTAACACTAGTCCATTGAATTGTGAATACTGAAATCCTCAAGGTTTCATAACCATCTCTAGCCTAAAAATATTTCACCTTCTGCAGCAAAAGTCAACGATATCCCAAATTATTCTAGTTATTCAATTAAGCATGATTTTACTATATATTTGCTGTATCTTTGACTGACATGCTTCTCAATGTTTCATTTTTTTCAGATATCACCAATCATTGGGATCTTAACCAGACAGGACCTCAGGACGCACAATATTTTGATTGCCTTCCCTGATATTGTAAAAAGAAAAGGAACATTTGAAAGATTGAGCAAGAAGTAAGGAATTATCAACAAACAAAGATTGAGCAAGTAGTCTAGACTACTCGCAAGTCGTCACACTTCCTGCCATTTCTTAAGAAATTGCTATTTGCGCACAAAATCTGTTTCTTTTTTCCTTCTTTTTGAAAAGGCTATAGAAAATTGATTGGCGAAAATAGAGAAGTCATACGAGAGAGTGAGTAGAATGCCACTATGTGTATTTCCTTTATATTATATGCGGTCCTATAGGTAAGAAGCTTTTTCCAACACAATATAGTGATCTTCTTTTTCAGTGTGTAAAATTTTATCAACCATATCAATTTCAGATCCTTGAATTACGCATGCACTCTAAGAAAAAACATTGTCAGGATATGATATTTGCAAAAGACTTTGCAAGTGTAACAGCTTCAGCATTTAAAAGTCTTATCCAAACAACAGTTTACTTTCTAAGGCAGAATTCTTACAGATTGTCTGAGGCCATTTTGGTTCTTAAGGTTAACTTTGGAAATTCCTTTGCTCACTTGTACACCAATCGAAAAGTTAAACTATGATGGACCTTCAATCCTGTGCAGCTGTGCTAAGTATGTACTTGCCTAAATGATCTTTCCCTTATGAAAGTGCGTACATCATAGAATACAGAATATCATTGTAGCACGCATATAGCAAATTATCCGACAAAGCTTTGAAAACGGAGTCCTCAACCTCAAGTAGAATGCTATGTGTTTTTAACACATAACATTGCTATCTTATGTGCTTAGCTCATCCTGCCCATTATTTTGTCTGTCACCTATCCAAAGGTTTGGGATAAGTCACTTTCATGACGATTCATACATAGAACTCAAACAAAAATTTTTGTGAGACTGTAAAATAGTTTCTGGTTTATCTACCCGCAGTCGATATCATGTTCACATCTAGCATGACTTCAGAATTTTCAAATTAACAAAATACTAGAACTATCCTACGCTGATAGGACTTGAACTATCATTCTATCACACACAGAAGTAAATACGCAAGTCAATATCATGCCAACCGCGATAATGCAAGAATGTCAACACCCATGTTTCACATGCCTCACTTAGACACAGACACTACTGATAAAGGAAAACAAAAATTGCTTCTCAAAGCAATATTTCCATCCAGAAAATTTCAAACTAATAATTCTTAGATGGATTCTTTTGCGAGCACAAACATGAAAAACGACTAAATCATTTAATCAGAAAATTACAAATATCTGGAAAAGCAATACTGGAGAATAAAAAATTGAACTATCATTCTACCACTCACGGAAGGTAAATACGCAAGTCAATATCATGCCAACTGCGATGATGCAACTGAATTGTCAACACTCATGTTTCAAATGCCTGCTTCGATACAGACACCAATGATAAATTGAAAAAAAGGAAAAAAAATTGCTAACTCGAATCAATATCTCCTTCCAGAAAACTTCAAACTAATAATTCTTAGATGGGTTTTTTGCGAGTACAAAACTACAAACATGAAAAATGACATAATCATTTAAACAGAAAATTACAAATATTTGGGAAAGCAATTACTGAAGAATACAACTTAAAGAAAGAGTACACCTCTGAATTAAAATCTTGCTCCTTTTTAGACTCTCCCCGCCGTCTACGGCAGCGTTGATCTCTCCGGTGCCGCAAATGTCAGACTCAGTTCTCGCACCTCTGGTGGACCTCCGTTTCTATGACGCATGTAGATTTTGGGTTTTAGGCTCTGTCATTTGTGTTTTCCCAGACAGTGGGGAGGGCTCAAATATGGGCCTCAGATAATTTAGAAAACATTTTGAGAATACTTATTAAAATATTTAAATATATTATTTTATAAATATTTAAAAAAACAAAATATATATATATTTATTTCATAACTACATTTTATTTATATTTTTTAAAATTTTATAAAATTGTGCATAATTTTTTTGAAATTAAAAATGAGTTTCTTGAGATTGATAAATGATCCCAAATATGCCCTTGCACTAATAAAGGTTATATTTTGATAGCTTTCAACTTTTTCCAACGCCTGATGTTTGATTTTGAAAACTACTATAATTTAACTAAGAAAATCTCAAGTTTCCATTAAATTTTCCATTTTATACGAATTGATTTCTACAGTCACTGAAATTATTGTTTCTCTAAAGTCTTACATAATTATTAAAGCAATTTTAGATAAATAGTGAGCATGACTGCTCTAGGACTAGGAATACTAAACATAGAACTAATCTCTATCAAGACATATAAAAATTTAAGCTCTGGGCCCGACAGTAGTTGGGCCGAGTCGGATCAACGCGCATCCAACCTGATTAACCTATTTCAACTGCCCAATTTTTACATGTTTAGGGAACAGACTGTTTATAAATAATTTTTTAAAAAATAATACGATTTTATTTTTATTTAAAATATATTAATAAAGTTTTATAATATATGATTTTTTATTTTAAATTAAAATAAATTTATAAATATTCAAAAGATATAAATAATTTAAAATATAGAAATATTCATAATAAAATTTTGATACTTAATAATAATTTATATGAAATATTTTAAAAATTGAAATAATATTTAAAAACTTATTAATTTAAGCAACTCGAAAGAACTCCCTTCTTCTTTTTCCCACTGTTACCGAAATCTCAAAACCAGAAATTAAAGTTTTTCCGTCTCTAAAAACCCTGGCCGGCAACCGACCATGTCCGGCACACCATCTTCGGCGGCGTCGTCGCAACACCAACACCAACTTTCGGTACGCCTTCTTCTACACCTGTTGGCTCTCCAGATGTGAGTTCTGATTGTTCTGTACTTTTCTGCATCGTCTGAGGCTTGAGCTTTCTGTCTGATTTTTTGGATAGTTGTTGGTGGAGAGATAATGTGGACTGAAGCAATGGCGAAGCTTGAGGGAATGGATCGGGAGCGGTTGTGGCCTCAGCTTTGTCCAAGTGTTCAGGATCTTTCAAGTCGACTTAAGGTGAGAACATATTAAACTTGCGTTCCCTTTGTTATGATTCAGGAACTTTCATCCATAACTTTAGCCATCACAGCTGAATAATTTAGCGATCGTAGGTTAATTCCGGCTACCGAGAATTGCCTAAGCTTACTCTTAACATTATCTTCAATACAATTCGTAAAAATGTATTCTTAGGTAAAGCTTCTTCCTATAGCTTTTTAACTTCGAGATTATTAATTAAAGAAAGCAACATATGTTTCAGAAAACAAAATACACATAGAAACAAGTTACATAATGTATTCATCTTCCATTACGAAAAGATGAATACACCATCATCCATAACATAGAGTCATAGAGAATGAATTATATTTAGGACGTGTTTTAATTACATTAAAATAGATTTCACGAAAGTAAATTTTATGAAAATAAAATTCAATAAAAATTAATGTGCAATAAAAATAGAGTTCAAAATAGTAATTAAAACAACATAAAATAAAATTTAAAATTAATATTAATATAACTAAAATTTGGTGCGGATACAAAAATGATAATTGAAATACGAAATGACAAAACTCCTAATCTAAAAGAGAAAGTGAAATTTCTTGCAATTAAAATATACCCTTAGCAGATCAGATTTACGCTATTTCACAAGTTACAATATACACTGAAGAAGGCCACACATCTAATTCAACTTGCAGGTTATGAAGTTTGAAGTTTGGTGAATTTTAATTTGTTCAACAAACTTTTTAGAGTCAACTAGCTCATTTAGATGATCCGTTTAACATTATCTTTGCCTCTATTACAAGTTTTATCAATGTCTTGTTGTTACATTAAACCTACCAGATCTGCGGATAAATCAGGCTAGGTTCAAATGTACAGACCAATACATTCACATCTTCAAACTCTCAAGGAAGACCATAATCGTCTTGTTGTCCTGCTGAACAGTATCTATGATATAATTATGCATACAACTGACGTTACAATATCTGGCTACACCAACTCATGATGGGATTTGCCTAGTTCCTAACGACGATCAATAGACAAATGGCAAAACATCCAACATTGCATGGCTTGTTAAGTTCCCGAAGCAGTCATGCTCACATAATTGCTCATATAGAAGAAAAAAGGGAAGTCCAGATAGTGATCTTCCACTCACATTAAGAGTCTTTCAGACATAGATCAGTCACAGGCCACTGCAGATTTCTACTCAGAGCTTTGGGTATGATTCTGCAATCATCAGAAGAACTAGAGATGTCCAGCCAGTGAAGGGATGTGCACCTCTGCCTCTCCCCTTCTTCTGGTCATATTGCTCCCACAGAAAACCACTCTCATGGTATCTGTTCACAATGTTGCTGGCAGAAAAAAAAAACAAGGCATTCCTTAGCCATGACTAATCTAGTCATGTACAAATAAGAACAATTAGCTATTCAGTAATCAATACCTAATCAAATTTGACCTAAGCTCCTGGTATAGAGTTTCTGCAATTTCTCTGTATGGTCCATCCACTGCATGATGCTCTAGTTTAGAACAGACTCCAAATGCTAGAAACACATCACTATTCAACTTCTTAATCCTTACCTTGGGAATAATGATGTAGTGCCGAAAGAATGAGGTAATTCATGTTTATCCAAATTGTACCCCTCCAGTATGGTGCATCATGCTCAGTGTTATATTTCATGTACAATGTACTGCACAGAACAACCTCATCAGGTTATTTTGATTTAATCATCAATTGGCATGGGAGCAGATAAATGTCTACAAATGTGGGATGGCAAGCGAACAATTTGACACAAGACGCCGCATCATAGGGTTTAATGATTTCCAGGTAATAACACAAATTCAATGTTTAATTTGATGCCATGAATATCAGACAAAGTAGATAGAGGCAAGTTTGACAACATTGTCTACATGGCAATTCCTTACAAATAGGACATTTAGTATTTTATTTGTTAGTGATTAACATTACCTTGTTCTTGATAAGGAGCGAAGACCATAATCTGTCCACAATGATGACCTATTAGAAATAAGTTCCAGTTGCTTTCCAAGGATCCATGACGACTAACAGATAAATCAGTTTGTTAAAAGACAATGTACAGTAACCTTAGAAATTCAAATGCCTGTGTTAACTCTTTTATACTTTAAGACAGTAACTTACAGGTGGAATCATGGCCATCATAAACGGGAAAAGACTGACGTAGCCAAAATGAGGAACTAGTCCAAGCCTGGGACTTTCAAGTGTTTCCCGAAGAAGCTCCCGTCTGATGTTACCATCATCTTTCACTTCAACCCATTTGAGGCGCACCTAGAAGTTACAAACAATTTTTAACATAAAACATAATCAAACTTGCACTTACAAAGTTATAGCATTGCATTTCACCTTACTTTTAGCTGTGCTACGTGCAGGAGTTTGTCTTCAGAATAGTCAAGAATAAAAGAAGATCGTATTGGTTCATCAAGACAGGGTCTAGGTTAATATGCATTAGAATTTCAACTAACTACACATGGTAATACGGTACAACTGATGGTTTCCCAAACAGGAGGGGGAAAAAAGGACTAATCTCTACAGGAGAATCAGTTTTCTTTCCCCAGCATATATGTCGTTTCAAGCATAGGCATATTGGCTAATCAAAAAAGGAATCTATGAGGACAGGCACCTTCGCCTCAAATTCCACAATTTATCTTTCTTTAACATTTCAAACATGACATGGTGCTATGTGCTGCAGTAAACCTTACGGAATAGATGAATGACAAACTGTATCGACATTGTGGAACATGAACATCCATGGAAATCTTACTTCGATAAAGTGCTTACCTTCTCAGTATGGTTGCCAAAATCAAAATAAGCTCCAGAGGTGGTATCCAGATGCATCTGAATGCAATGAATATAATGTTATATTAAAATCTGCACCCACCATAAACTTCAAAAGGAGGAAATAGAACTATATTAAAGTAATGTTCCAAAAGTCAAGTTGGGATCGGGTATGACACTAAATACAGCAACACTTATATTGAATGTGGCTAATGTCTATGATTTAGCACAGATGCGCAACAGTGGCTCTTGTTTTTTGCACCACTCAGAATATCTCTAGAAAGAAACGCATCTCATACATAATATCACCAAGAAAAACAAAAAGAAAATTCCATTTTTCAATACTAAATAGCAACATCAGTAACTGTCACACCTTAAATAAACTTAAACAAACTGTATCCCTACTTCACTGCTTTCTCCCAGTACTACCTATCAAAGACGAGCTTTACCAAGTATATAAAAAAATGTACATAGATTACCTGCAACTTTGACCTTCGCAAAAGACATTCTTATTAGTTGCAGCACTTTTACAACATTTTTTTAACTTATTTTTTATTCTCAAAATTTGCATGCATTATCCATTGATGAGAATAAGACATACAAGATTCATTGAACATTTTCCTCAAGCAGAGACCATACTTGTGGTAAAGGGAAGGCGTAATTCAAAGTAAAACTAAATAAAAGTCTAAACTGCTCAAGCATATGACTTTTCGGCACTTACTGATCTCCTCTCGAAATCTAGCTTAGCAACGTAATAAGATGAAATACATATTAGCATTAAGTTTTGGATTACCAGATAAGAATAATTTCTCAGGATAAATGGTCTTATCTAACATCTTGTTAGGCCAAGACCTTTCAAGTGAATACCTTGATACAGAATAGCTACCAAGTTCTAAACTTAGCACAAGCTCTGGAGAAACTTGAATTTTAAGTCCAGAAAGAAAATGCACTAATAACGAAGAGAATTTCTAATTACACCTCATTGATACCTTATTGAGGATCTCGAAGTTGGAGAGCTCTTTAGACATCTTCAAATATTCCTGCCAAGGCATTAAAAAGGCACATGCAGTCAAAGAGAAAGGAATGCAACATACACAGACAGACCCAAAAACCTATGGTTGAGTACCTTTCTAGAAACTTCTGCCACACCAAGGATCTCCTGAATTGAATTCATAGCACGTGCAGCAAGAAGCATCCAACACCTTAAATCCAGATGACGCTCTTCGTCACTAGGATGGGATGCTCGTGGATAATCATCCAATCCAGACATCAATGTCTGAGAAGATAATGATGAGTCAGAAACAGTGCTCTCAAAATAGCCTGAACCTTTGGCAAGAGCACAATGAATGTCCTTCCAAGAGCTACTTGTTCAATAAAAATTAACCTTTTGTAACAAATTTTAATACCTCAGCAAACAACAGAGGTTACACAGAGTTATACTTCAAATGGATTTTAATACCTCAGCAAACAACAGAGGTTGACACAGAGTAAACTGGGACAACTTTTTACCAAATTGGAATTCAATAGCCAGATGGTACTGAAATCGACAAATAGCAACAGGCAGATTTTGAATCTTCTTTTGTACAATATGATGTCCTAGAACATTTTTCACACACTACCAATGCCTAGAAAGCTTTATGAGCAGAGCCTAATATGCATTGTGCAGACTAAACTGACACATACAGCACAACCATATATGTATACCTATATGAAGCTTTTTGGGTATGACAACCAAAAGCAAATATTTTCCTGGATATAATGCAACGTGTTGGATAATTTGAGCTACTTTCTATCACTTCATATCCTCTGCTGAAATTTTAACCAAGTAACTGAAAGTTTAAAATTATTTGATCCTTGAAAGCATAGCCCATCCCTAAAAGGCACTGTACAGCCAGCACATTTTGATTGGACAGTTCAAGGTCACTGCTGATAGATTTATCAAAATTTTCTAATCCCTTCGAGGATTTATGAGACCCAGAAAACATGGCAGATTGATAATAACATATTTGCACTAAATTAACTACCACATTTTCTTTTTTGAAATGTGGGCTATACATTGTACTATATCAAGTAGATAGTGAAATGATGGATGGGCTAGTAACTAATTTACTTCGAAAGGAACTATATAAATTAACCTAACTACCAAAGAAAACCAGTAGCATTAAGCACTTCAATATTAATTCACGCAAATAAGTTGATAGGGAAAAAGAGGATTATAATTCCACAATCTAAAACCTAAGTAAATTGACATTTCAGAAGTACAATCGCTGCAGTTTTAGGTCAACAAGCAAGCACATTGTTGGTCAATTAATGACTTATACTTTTTGGGATAATGAGGGGAAATTAAATACTCAATTGGGAATTCAGAGAAAAAAGTAGTTTTCCAAATAAGCGAAGAACAAAACCTGCGGATTCAATTCCGTAGTTGTTGTGTTGTCTCTTCCATGCCAATAGAAAGTATGCACGCCTTTCCCTGAGAAAATATAGCATATAAGGAATAAAGAAAACTTTTAGCGGAAGTTCTCAACATATACTGACTGATAAGTACCTTATATTAGCTCACAGTTCAATCAACAATGATATATTTTATAATCAAACCATGAATGGACTATAAATTCTTTGAGCAGCAACTGTGGTTCCAAAATATGTTAACCAATCATCATAGAGCATGTTGTCTGTGAACAGAAGAATGGGTAAGTGTGTGGCACGTGCATAAATACATTCATCAAGCTAACCTTTTAGAATGTGCAGATCAGTAGAATGTTCTACTTCTATAAACCAAAAACTATGAAGGTCTGTTGCAATTTACAAGGCTGACCAAATTCAAATTCTAGTAGATCAATAGTAATCCTGGCTACTACTTACAAACACAAAAAGTAGCACTGTTTCTCAAATGTGCTTCAGATTTTCATCTATTATTTAGTGATTAAAAATGAAGACGCTCAATCAAGATAAGGTAAAACTCATAACAAGGCAAACATAATCTTGCATATGGACATTGTAATAGATGGAAATTAAATAGAATAACTAAAAAGTAAAGAAGGGATTAGTCAAAGAGTTATATCATAACTTTTAAAATTGCCATGATTCACCAAAAAAGACATGTTTTATGATGAATTTGCAGTGTTATACAAAACTGCACTAGTGCTTTAGGTGATAAATAAGCTATAGTCTCAAACATGGAGGTGGATAGCTAAATGTCAACTCACCAGACTGTGTTGTATTGAACCAATGGAACCATGCTCCAAGACGTGTGTGAGCTCTTTCAAGGAATGATGAGATCTTGGGATATTCTTCACTGGTAAATCTCTCCCCTTTCATGGAGCTCAATACGTCTGAAAAAGGCAACTTTTGAGCATAGAAGAGTTCCCTTAAATCACAACCAAACATTTCTAGTTTAGAAAGTTTAAGCATACACAATGACTGAGTATAGTGTTATATGGATAAAATAAGAAGGCACAACTCAGCTTCAGCAGACACCAGAAGCCATGAGAAGAATAAAGAGAACGCACTCAATAAAGCTAGTGGGATCATTATATCGATCGATTCAACTAGATGAAGACCTGTTGTAGTCAAACTACAAAAACTATCCTACAGGTCCTGATCGATTCTAATAGTGTGTGAAATGATCGGCTCTAATAAGCTTATCCATTCTTCTCATTATTAACCCAAAGAGAATTTTGCGCACATGATAGTCAAGCCAGGCATGCAGTCATCAACAGTTCAGACTTTCAGTTTTCCTTTCCATGAGCAGGAACGAATAACCCTACATTTGATCTAGTCAATAGAACATAGAGAATGAAAGACTACAACACCCAAGCTTCCAATGTCTTGGTAATTTCTGACGTTGATTTCTGTCATATTGGTAGATTTAACTTGCTGTTTAAAAATATAGCCTGTAGAGTGCGATCCACAAATAATCTTTAGGTAATTGCTGTGTATCATCTGGAAAAACCTAAGAGTTAGTACAAAATATAACCTAAGAAGAATTACATAAGTATGTAATTGCAATTCAAGAAATTTCAGAAGTAATATTCTAAAATATCGACATGCACATCAAGTATATTTTAAGGATTTAAAATCAAAGTCAGACCAACTTTAAAATACACGAATGAAAGTGTAAAATTAGAATATTACCATTTAGCACTAGAAATAAAGTTGGTGGATTCCCATTAGTAGGATGCTGAGGAACAAACTCTTCTGGGACTTTACTGAGAAAGACAAAATAAACTAGCTGTTAAAAGGAATCCAGATTTAACTGACAAACACAAGACAAGTGTCAATGGAAAGAGGATAACACCTTAGAGCCTCGGCTCCTAGTATTTGCTCACGTGGGATCCAACCATCTATGTTAATAAGATCTAACCAATGACCAATTATGTCCATACAGATATCAATATCCCAATGCCTGATATCGAGATAAATATTAAACGATTCAAGAAACAAAATGATAAAACAAGATCTATCAAGAGATTCTTCAAAAAGGAGCTTCCATATTTTCAATGAAAGTTTCTAGCAATGAAATAAATGGCTGCTAACCAAATGAGCAACTGATGGAAACCCTCATCCCATAGGAAACCTCTAGGAAATAAGGATCGGCTAGGGACAGAAGTAAAAAGTGCAGCAGGCCAGTAATCAACAAACTTTGAACCATTCTGGAGCTGTAACAAAAGAGTCAATCTCTAAATTGAGATTACAAGCAAAGTTCCACAAAAAGCTAGTTACATAAACAAGAAAACAAGAGCTAATAAATTCAGCCAGTCTGCTAGCAACCTAAGCAATAAAATGAACTAGAACTCTTAGGAATTAGAAACCTCCCATAAACACAGGCTATGGCTTTTGTTGGAACAGAGAATCACAACTTATTCTTATCTTGAGCAACTAATTTGTTTCCCATGCAGAAACATGTTGTAATTAGGAAGAAGCGCAAACTGATAAAGTAAGACCTCAAGGGCAAGCTTACAACCTGCCTAAGCAAGGAGATTGCATATTTATTCATTTAAAAGAAGAAATTTTAATAAAGAAAATTCCTAATCTTAATATAATAACACAAAGAGGATTTGTAATCTGAAGTTTCAGCCCCGGAAGGTCATTCATCCAACATGCCAATTTTCTGTTGTTACGTCTAAGTTGATTAATCATTAATAAAAGAACTTATATTGCAGAAACATAAAAGCATAAATCACAACTTCAATAAAACTTGCATGCTAAAAGTCAGTAAGAAAAAATGATCCGAAATACTACTTTGTAAGGATAGTGAATTAACTATAAAATATGTTTCCACAATTAATGTAGAAAACAATAACAAATGGATTTGCTTTTAGTAGTATTACTTAAAAAAAGAAATTGATATATTCATCTATTTTGTTAATAAAGAACTTTAACTATGCCAAGCTACACATAATAAATATTTTTTCGTGTATTACATCAATAAACTATGTCTCACGAACTTACGCTAAACCCTTTTGGAAGGGCAATTTTCGATTGTCCATAAAAGTACCCCATACCACCAAGCATATTACCAATGGCTGCTCGACCAACAGCATTTGGTTTGGAGCCAACCTGCAATTCAGAACCAAGATCTTTCCACTAAAGCATGATTAAAGATAACAAGAATGCTGCAACCAAAACATAATTAAGATCCAGGAAAAACAAGTTCTGGACGATAGTAATCAAAGATACAGGAAGCTCTATTATATAGAAATTATTTTGAAAATTACAAAAACTATGAAGTACTAGCCAAAATCCCAAATGCAAAGGGCACCATAATAACACTTTAATACATACTAATTCGTAAATCGAACTACTTTACCTCATCTTGTAGATTGAAAACTTTGCGATATTTATCTTCGAAATCAGTTTGTCTTTGCTTCAATAGCTTTGTCAAAATTTCCCCTGCATATTACATTTCTAATTCAGCTAGTAGGTTGAATTTCAATCAGGATGTGTCAATATTGAATTGGTATCTTCTTCAGCTTGCATAAATCATGCCTCACAACCCAGCTTCAAATAACCACAGAACTTCATGTCCTAAGTTTTGTTTAAAATTACAACCGAGTACTCTTTCCTATATTTGTCGGAAAGCAGGAAATTATTATATGTGACGCATTAAAATGTCGACATATGAACATTACATATTCTATTCTCAAAGCAATGTATGTTGGAGTATGTTTCAACACAAAGAAAATGAAGTCAACCGAAGCAACAACTCAAGCTTTATCAATATTATATCAACAACGACAACAAGTAAGCCTCATGCCATTAGGTGGGGTCGGCTACATAGATCCTATTGTGCGATTGTACTCTATCTAAAGCAGAATCTTCAGTCAAGCCACAAACAAATAAGCTTTAACAAATTTTACGGTAAGACAAAGAAGGAAGAAGACCATACCAAATAGATAGAACACCATAAAAGACTACAGCTAATGACATTCTTAGAAATATGAGTAGCAAGGTGCAATAGCTTTTGTCTTAGATAAATTGTTTTAAAATGCTTTATAGGCTTTGAAGAAATTTATATTTGCCAATTTGTTTTGCGTAAGAGAATAACATCTTCTAGGAAGCATATAAATAGTCACACTATGTCAATCAACTGCAAATTATGCAGTGCAAATTTTGAAAAAAAGCTTCCATCGTTCTACTTTGCATTTCATGATTTAATTAAATGCTCTTAACTGAAAGTCAAATCTATAGTTTAGTCCTACGTAATACAAGAACATACAAAAACCATTAAGAACTCCATCCACCTGGATGCTGAAAATCTTAAACCATGTGATTTCCGGAACAGAATAAACACAATTCTGTTTAAATGTTTAATAAGGTTTCTTGATATGTCATTAGTCTATTTTCTCAAGGCAGTACCACAAGTGACCACACTAGTCACCAAATAGGCAGATAGAAAAAGCCACCAGATTAGATGGATCTTCCTTACGCTGCAGCAGATGCTTGCAATTCAAATTTTTTTTCTAATTTTCTTGCATACTGAACTCATACAAAATACTTTCTAGTACAAGGGTGCTGTCGGGTTTACTTCTAAGAAATGAAAATCTCACAAGTAGTCAAAACCAAAACACAGAGGTCACTAGGCAACATCCTTAATCAACTATAGCTTTGCTTTACATAAGCATGAACATCTGGAACCCTAATTAAAAGAGAAAAGACACTGTTAAGGGTTGATAACTAGTCTTTGCTTCCATCCAAGCTGACGTTTATTATGGATCATCATGAAGAGGAATTCAATTGTCGTTCAAATCCATAATGTGCTAATACTTACTTTCATATTCAATTTTCATTCTAATGTTTGAGAAGGATAGAACAAGGTTAGTACATAATCTGTAGAATCAAATTTCTAGTCATTGAGCTTAATTTCTTCGTTTTGACTTGTATTCTTTCAAAAAATTTGTCTCAATTTTTAGTCAACTTAATATACCCACCATGATCCTCTCTTATTTTCTTAAGTGACATTTTAATTGACCAAAAGTCTCTTAAGCCACTAAAGCTACTGACCTAAAAGGCAAAAATTCAAATTAAGATAGGTGGCATATGAACTAATATTGGAAACCACAATAACCCACATGAATAGAAAAACAATTTTGGCTTACAAGATAACAACATGAGATAAATAGGTAGAAACCTGTGAGGCTGCTCAGGCGCTCTTCAACTTTTGAGCCTCGGAAGCCAGTTCCCGATAAAAAGGCTATATCCAATTTGGAAGGAAGCTTTGCTGAAATCTGGAGAGAGTATACAACTCAGAAGAAATAGGACAGGCATTAACTTCAGATGGTATGTGATGATTCTACTGTTCTATTATGCCAGAAGAACTAGCATTAACCAGGCAATCCAAATTTTGGAATGTTCTATAGCTGAATTCGTTTTGTGTCACATTTTCTCAACCAATGTGCTAAAAAAAATAATGTGGGCAGTAGTTAGACAGTCAGAGAAGAAGGTTCAAAGACAAAAGCATGTAAGGATGAAGGTGTCAATTTGTTATGCTCAAATCAATGACTATTAATTGTCACTCATAGAATAAAGTCACTATAGCAATATCACGTCTTTAGGACAATATTCCAAAAAGCAACCACTGGTACTTATGGATTAATCCACCTCAAAGGCGCCGCAACATGAAAGACTACTTTGAGACCGACATATTCCCAACAAGTTTGTACTACCTGAAAAAAGATCACATTTGAAGCATCTTCATATGTGTCTGGTAATTGAAGTTGCCCAGTTCTTCTTGCCTAGTCATAAAAACACAAATTGTTTATCAAGTATTACATAGCAAATATAATAATTATGTATAAACACTTCAGACATGTCCCAGCAATGTTGTACAAAGACCCATATTATAAAGTATACAGGTTATTCAACATTAACTTACATATAACGCAAGTGTTCCTTGAAGCAACTCAGTCAAGTTGTGCATGTGCAAAGTTTTGAAGCCTGAATAGTGAACCTCCAAACTGTCCTGCCAATCGAAACAAAAGTCAATAATTCCTTGGACTTCTTCTATTCAATGCACGGTGTTTGACTCTAAGACACTCGCCCTCAATTGGTATGGTCCTATAAAATGTGTATAGACCGAAGCATAGGGAAGAAGCATTCTGTGACAAAACAAAAGGAGAAGCTTGACCAGAACTCATGCTGAAATCCATATTTCATATGACTTTGAACATCCAGCTCCCTCCTCCTGTAAGCACATTCTACAATGTTGACCTAGCGTTGGTTTGATATTGTAGAATTGTTTAGGACCTCATATTATTCGTACTCATTCTTAGGTCTGAACAGAAAGCCTTAGCATTAAATTAATTAATGGAATTTTGTTAATGAGATAAGAATTGGCAAGTCAGCGGAACATCTAGGGATTCAAACCAATGATGACAGAATTAAGACTAAGATACAAGTAGCTTTGTCCATGAACTCAATATGAGGACGTACAAAAGAATATGTTTGAGCATCCACGAAATAAAATCCTAAAACAACACAGCATAGGGAGGCATAAAAGACAAAAACAATATGAGGTTGTATCTAGTTGCTGGGAAGTAGCACCAATCTGCAGTTCATGACCATAAAACTAGAATTTCAACTAGCCACCAGAGTTATAGAAGGAACACGATATCTACATAAAATCCTATTTCAGCTAGGTTATTCACACCTTTGATTGTAAATAAATTTCCCAATTGCCAATATCCTTCCGTGACCCAAACATCAAACGAGCAACATCATGGAATCCAACTTCCTCTTTAGCAATACTAAGAGGCTGTCCATCTTCACCGGCCAAGTAGAAAAAAAGATGAACGCCATTTTCCTCATATATTGTGCCTCTGCCAAAGATTATAGAGCAAGAAGAGAAAATCAAAGGATAATTCCCATTGATGAGCAGAGAAGCATCCAAATTGAGGTTACCTTCTATAACAACATATGAAATACATTAGCAAAAGACAAGTCATACAAGACTTATTTGTTTATATAAGCTGAAGCATAAAACTGAAGATTAAACATAATCTTGCTGGGCAGCTTAAGTCAAGGATAATGATGATTGAGCCAGACATGATTGTCGTCTAGGAAACATTATCAGCAAAAAGATGGCTTATCACTTAATTTGATAGGCAAACAAGAAAAGATGCATTCGTTGCCACCACTTTGAAGTCAATTTGAGGCACCACTCCTTAACCTATACATAACCTATCATTCCAACATCTGAAAAGAGGGTCACACAAGACGTCCTCAGTCAATACACATACGCCAACTCACAAGCACACGCACACACAACACGAAGAAGAAGAAAGAAACAATACGTTTTGCAAAACAAACTACTGTAACCATTTTTGTTTTGGGAAAAAGAAAGAATGCCATGCTATCCAGTACTAATCACATAAAACAAAAGCATGCATTTTGCTTTTTAGTTATATCGAATGTGTCATATTAAAAAGAAAAAAAAACATATATGCAGGGTAACCATAATAATATTGAATTATTGAGACTTGGGAGTAAATTTACGGCTACTAAATCATCTGTATTCTCCAAGGGATGACAACCACGAAGTATGTAGCATGTGCCAAAACTGCCGCATCGAAGGAGATGTGTGATAGGACAAAAGGACCTCAGATAGAAGCCCTAATGGAACAATGGGTGTGGCAAATCAAAACCAACTAGGTTTTCAAAGAACTGCCATTAGCTCTTGAAGATAGATGCTTGGCCTAATTCAGAACTTGTTAGCATAAAAAGAACATTAGATTCCCATAACGCAACATTATGCCCATTTTAAAGATCAAGAAAGGATCAATAAAGAAATTGAGATTTGAAACTCCGCTAACTTTCTCTTGCATGCAAAAAAGTCAAAGGCCAGTATAGATCAATGGATGGAGTATATCCTTAACTAGAATGCATGAATTCAGTGACATGAGGTTTATGGCATTAAGAACCTGCAGAAAGCTCGCAATCCAATTTGTTATATATATATATATATATATATATATATATACACTCAGCAGTTTTGAGTTATATATAACTAGGAAATTTTGCAATAAAAATAACTAGTAGCATTACAGATGCATTGTAGTTCTACCATAAAATAGAAAGATGTTTAAAGAAAGGGGTTCAACTTACTTATCATTCTCAACATCCACCCTAATTGCCCAATCCCCTCCATATCCACTGCCATCTCCTTTTTCTTTCAAAAAACTAGTTGTTAGAGAAAGGCTATGATCGACCAACAGCTGGCGCCCATAATTTCGGCCATTATGATCCGTCCAACCATATGTGGCTAGCTCATCAGAATCTTGGCATACATGCCGTAAGAAATACTGCCCGTTCTTGATGCCGAGCCACATGAGTCCTGCAATTAGAGACTGTGGGGTTCTACAAAATGCAATTAGTAACTAATACCATCAATAATTAGTCTCCATTCTCACAACCATTTGTTGGATAGGGCCACAAAAGAGAAATCACTAAACTGAAAAACCTACACAAATTTCATTGTCTCGGTGATGAACACTAGTAGATAGGTGAGAGAAACTCATATCATAGAAATTGCAGTACCTTGCCCTTACTCCAAGATAAACATGAGGCCGATAAGTTCCCCAGTACAAACTTTCCTTGTGCTCCCCTTGAAACTACAACATAAAAGAAACACCAAAATTCTTGAACCAATCAAAAAACCACAAGCAGATAATGAAAACCCACCACAAAAAAAGGGCTAGACCAGCAATCCCTCACCTGTTCAAGATCCATCATCTTAGGAGCATTCAAAGGCGTAACAAATCTCTTAATTCGCCGGCTCACTTCCTGCGACGACGATTTGTTATCATGGAAACTCCCGATCATCCAAAATCCAACCGAGAAAACAACCACAAGCGAAACTACAACAATCGCCATGGTCCGAACGCTGACGTTGATCAGTTTAAGCGGGCCGTTATCACTGTTACGGTACCTTCTCCGACCAGGGTAACCATCCTTAGGAGGAGATCCGTCAACGGCGGCTGAAGAGGAGGTTTTCCCGCGTGATCGTGCCGTCGTTCGCCGGCTGTCGGAACCCGTCATGGTTCTGCTGAGATGAAGAGGGTTTTTGCAGAGGATCGAGTCAAGCGTAATGACATGAGAAGAAGATTTTTTTGACAAGATTGAAACGGAACCGTGGGTGCGTTTGTTTTTGCTTTTCTCCCGCAGAATTTTTTAATTTTTTATTTTTTAATATATATTTTATAAATAATAAACAAATTTATTAAAAAAATCTAATAAAATTTTATATATAAAATTTTTTATTATATATTTTTATTATTTTTTAAAAATAAAAAAATAGAGCTTATTTCAGATGGTCTGATGAGAAGAATGAAAGTGATTCACACTGAAATTCCTCTAAGTGTTCCGTAAAACAAATATTTTTTATTTTAAAAAATTTTTATTTTATAAATAATTTCAAAAGCACACTCTAATAAATTCGGCGAGGTTATTATTTTCTTACCAAATCCTATTACAACAATGACAGCGTGTCACCAAGGTCATTTTTATTATCACCGAAGATTTCATTTTTTTAAATTTATTTTTAATATAAACTAACTAAATTTTTTAAATAATTTTTTTATTAAATATTTTTTAAATAGTTTAATTTAAAACTTACTATTAATATAAAATTAATACAAAATTTTATTTTTTATAAATATTTTTAATTTAATCTAATTTTTAAAATAATTTTCTGAAAATTTAAATTTAATGAGTTTATTCTCTAGATAAACACGCTCTAAACTAACTAATGATTAAAGTTATTTAAAATTCTTTCGAATTTTGTATAAAACGAATTTAATTTTTTATTAAAAAACTTTATAGAATGTATTGTTGTATAAGTTCTTTAAATGATAGATACTGTTAAAAAGTTATTAAAAAATATAAAATATTTGTTTAAAATAATAATTTTTTTTAAAACTTCTTATTCAGAGCCTATTTGTTTCGTGCTTTTTTGGAATTTTGCCAATTCAATACTGGTAGTATGAGAAGTCGTTAAATTATGTGGTAAATTATATTTTTATTATTTTCATTTTGAATATAAATACTTTAATGATGGTAAGTTTGGCACAAAAACATAAGAACATTGTTTAAAATGCAACATCATGTTGCAAATAAGCAGATGAACAGTTGCTCTCTTTATTTCTTTATAAGTTATGCTTATTACAATAACTTCTGCATAACTAAAAATGTTATGCCAACTTATTTCATCTCCTTTTCGATTTTCATTTTTCAAAAATCTTCTACAATACTTTAAATTTACTAATTTAAAAATATGAATAAATATAACATTATAATAATTACATATATTTTTTTAAACTAAAAACAAAGCAATTTTAAAAATATTCCATCAGAAACTCTTTTTCACTAAAAGCATCTTATTTTAAACAGTCTGACACGAGTACGACTGTATAGAAACAGTAGAATACAATGTTATAGCGAGTTTGCTGGCATTGAAGAAGTTGGATCTCATGCTGGTAAATTTCTATTTTCTACCTTTAAAACAATCATAAAGTGTGGTAAATGTCAGAGCCACTGCTCTCTTCCTTGGACAATCAATCAAAATGTTAGTTGCACAAAGCCAGTGCATTCCCCAGGTACTGTTACCGTCTGATGCTATGGTCATTAACACTCGTCGGTTCCAAAGTACCGATCGCCAAATTCTCCCAAACCAGGGATGACACGGTAGTCTTCATTCAGCGAAACATCTATCTCAGAGGTAACTATTTTTAGCGAGGGAAACCGCTTGCAAACGCAGTGGATCCCTTCAGGTGCCTGAAGCAAGCATAATTTCAAATTTAAACAACAAATGCAAGATTCTTAAGGCAATAAACTACAGAAACACAATCTTATAGTCACATGAAGACTTACCGAGATCAGGTTAAGAAAAATTATGTTCTTCTCAGGAACTCCTTTCTGTAACAGCACTTCAATTGCCTTTATTGCAGAGTTGCCTGGCAACCAGAGTCAAAATTCTATCAGTTAAGAACAAGAAAGTAGACAAGAATACAAGTGCATAAAGTTGCTAATTACATAAAGTATAACACACTTCAAAAGCATCATTTGACGAGATACACATCAAACTGCTTATATTTTTCAAGTCTTCACCAATTTTATTATACTAAACAAGGATCTAACCTATGTGGTTCCAGAAAATAAGGTCGCAATGCAATGTGTTCTTTGGTGTCAGTAACAATGAAGGTTCCAGTAAGAATTGAACACAAGGTCTGCATAAATGGGATGGCATGGATGTTTTATGATGTAGCTTGAATACCAGAATGTCCATACAAGATCACAATGACTCTATGTTCCAGATAACTGTCCTTGCAGAAGACCAGACGCCAATCCCTGCAGAAGCTTATTAGAGAAGATAATTGTGAACCCCGTGTAGGAACGGACAGATAAATGTGCATGTTTTAGCACAATTATATTGATACCAAAAATCCTAGCAGCTAGCACACATATCAAGTCTTTGGAGAAGAGAATAGGAGATGGATACTACAGAAGATACGGCTAATACTACAGAAAAGCTATAATAAATACTACAGATAAGAATTGTGGACTTAGTCACCTGTAGCTAGCACTGGGTCAAGCAGCAGCACACGCCGCTCAGATATGTCCTCAGGCAATTTCTCGTATATGAGCTGCTTGTCACAGAGCAATGCCATTGTAAAATACATCAGTACACTTTCGTTCAAAGCTACTAATAAATCAAAAGGATAATCAAATTCTCACTTGTTTGCCATTATCCCCTTCACGATGAATAAGTATCTTCCCAATTTTTATTCCTTTACAGCAAGCTCGAAGGGCATTCTCCATACTTTCCCCACTGCAACAAACACCATGCAAATGATGTAAACTCCCCACGCAAGCGAGATGCAATACCAGTCATGAGCAAGCAAACTATCTTGAAGAAAGTAGCCAACCAACTGAGTATAATAATTTAAAAAGAAAGAACTCATAATAAAGAAGATATTTGTTTAGGAAGAGTAGAAAGGCATACAAAGTTTGAAATAAAATGAAATTGAATATATTTGAGCTCCAAGATTTTGATGAGAAGATGCACCAAAAGAGATCAACTTAAACAACTTAACAATAGAGACCACTCATTGTTAAAAATAAATTTGTCCGTTGCAGAGGTTTCTCTATGGTCTTTCATGTGGAAAAAGTAGAGAGACTCTAAATTGATCTTCAAAAGAATTTAATAAATAATTAGATGAACGGTCCCTCAGCTACATGCAATCAACATGTGATGTTTGAGTTTGTACAAATGTTGAAACAAAATATTGTGCACATTTAAAAGATGTCACATGGCCAAACTATGTTAAATTGTCTCATTATTTACACTTGGGATATCATTTCCGTCTATTTATTTGCTAATGATAATTACTGGGATATGATTCCAATTTCATCCATGTTAACCATGAAACGTCCTCAAAAAACAAGCAAGATCAAGCTATTGTCTTTAAGTATTTATTGTCGTGCAGCCACTTCAATGAAGCCAAATGCAAAGTGAAGGGCTCACAACAACTATATCACCAACTGCGAATGACAACCTTGGAACTAGAGATGTACTTATTATATTTAGAAGATTCTGAATGGCTCACAGACCACCTTACCACATAATTCATATAAATCTTGCAAGCATTTTAGTATACCAAGAAAACATCATGTGACAACACTGTAAAAGAAACAAAATGACAACGAACATGTATAGGCTGCAGCGAAGACAAGACCTTCACAGCTCACCTTCGAATGATCGAAACTCCACAAAGCTTCTTACAGAAGGCCACTCCAGTGTATACAGAGCCTGGATAACCACAATTAGTTTACACATAAATTTAAATGAACTTTTATTTTCAACAAAGTCATCAGCATGCTAATAATGCATGCAACATCAGTACAAACATCAACCTAAGCATTGACTTGCTCCGAAAGATGCATGCAAGCACCAATGGAAAAGCAAAGAATGAGGCTTTTTTCTTTGTGCACATTAAGCAAAACAAATAGAGAACTATACATGTTTTGGTATCACAGAAGAACATCAAGTTAGGGGCTTAAGAATTAGTTAAGTTCACCGAATCAATTAGGTCTGTTTGGTTTCAGAGGAAGTAGGAAAAAAATTGTCTATTTTTCTTGTTTGGTTGGAGGGAGAACCAGAATGTGAAAAGTAAGTATTTCACTTCCTATAGTATCTGTATTCTCTCAAAAAGAAGAAAATGTTAGAGAATCTCATTTGTTTTTTTTTCTTGTCTTTTCCTTTCTTTCACTTTCACTTTCACTTTCTTTTTCCTCAAACCAAATATAGTCTTGATCTGACCAGGAGAACGAAATTTGTCAGGAAATCCTGGAGAAATCCTGGACAATTGCCAATTTAACATACCAGTTGGAGTGACCACCTGCTTCTCAGTAAATGGCAAGTGCCCAAGACCATGCTCCACAACCTGAAAAAACAACAAAACCAAACTAACTTTTAAGGGAAAGATATGCTACAACTCCAACATGTAAATACTCATATACTTGATACACAGAACAGAATTTACCAGTCTGATAAGTCGATCAGAATAGAATTCAAAATCTGGAGTTGTTATTTCCCTGTCACGTATAAGTGTATGCATTCCTCGTATCTGCAATAATAGGAAAGCACTAGAGCTAGGGACTAACTACACTAGCAGAAAAAGCACAAACCTAAAAGGAACCAATAGAGTAAATAGAACAAATTAATGAGAAGTATTATTATCTTAATAGAGATGCACATTACCTGAAATGTTGTCTGAATGACAAAGACGTTTGGATATATTTTGCACAAGTCATGCTGGCCAAGTTTTGTTCGAATATGTTGAACAATTAAGTCAATCGCCACATGGTTATCACCTCCCCTTGGTATGATCACATCAGCATACTTTTTAGATGGAAGAACAAAATCCTCAAAAGCAGGCTTCACAAACTTAGCATACTGTATATCAGAAAGAATTTCAAACAAGAAAGGGCTTCCAACCAAATAATAAGTGCAGTTTATGAAAGAAAACATTTGCTAGAAAAACTTCAGTCTGTAATGCTATAATCACAAACATTAGCTTACTGAAGGTTTGCTTTCTATATGATAAGGACTAAATTCATTGATGCTAAATACAACCAATAAGTCATCGCAGGACCCATCTATGAAGCACCATCGGACAACATAACTAGGTGTGAGGAAAGTGCCCCCTGGAGTTCCACGGCCATCATAAATTTAACATATAATGATTATAAGAAGAAAAACAGACACTGTTATGTTAATGGAAAGGACAAGAATAATGATGAAAAAAATTATGTAGCACTTAAAGCTATAGTGCATACCACAAGAATGTTATACATAGTGTTGCACAGAAACAAGAGCTTTGCACTTTAGCATTCTAACACAATGTTTCCTTTAAAGTCTCCCTAATACTCTTTGTAGTATTCATGAAGTTTCAGGCCTTCTAAAACTTCCTTTTTTTTTTTTCTTCAGACTCAACTTCTCTGTTACAATTCCCAACATACCAATGCCAATGCAGTCATCTTTTTTTAGCAGACCTCAGTTTGACTATTCAAACCTTAATCTTATTTTCATAACAGTTTATTTTTGGCGTTCAAATTGTGGACTGCAAATACAGTTCATATGTACAGAAGTCTGGTCACAAACCAAACAGAAATGAAATTTCAATACGGAAGATTCCTTATGAAGCAAACAAATTTCAAAATGTCTATCTCTGGATTGTGCTCATAAGAGGAAGTTTTGCTCCTGCAGTTACTTAATATGGTACGCATGTAAGAACCTAAGGACTATAATCTGAACACTTAAGTTAATCATAGACATAAATATGCAATTAAAAACAACTATCAGAAGAAGAAGAAGATAGTTTGATCGATTACCTGTTCAAGAACGGAGTCGACATCTCTGCCCCTCTCAACAGTGTCACGCCTTATTCTTCGTGCTAATCTTACATCCGCATCTATTAATAACAGAAAGATTGTAAAAACAGAAGGACATTACATATTTACAGAAGTTTAGACAAATGGAAGATTGAGAGGCTTGCTGTCAAGCAATGGATTGCCTAAATCTCAAATCCAAAAATAAAACAATATATTCATTATTATCCCAAAGAAGGATTAAATCTGTGATTGAATTAAAATGCCCCTACCAAAAAAGTCGTATCAGAAGGTTTAATGCCATTTTGAATTCTGATATAACTTCAGCAAAAATGATCACACTAAATCTAAACATCCACATCTCTCGGTCATTTTAAGAACCTCTAGATTAGGCCTCTATTCTAATCTGATGTCACCCACAATTCCCATCAGCCTCATTGATAAGTTGGTTAAGTATATCATAATAATTCAATACCAATGCATGTATTGACATACTGTGGTATGCAAGCTAAATAGAGAAAATATGGTTTGACGTCCATGAGAATGTTTGGCTGTAGTTGTTTTGAAATACCACAACTAGAAATCAGTGCTTTAATTGTAGGCAGATGCATTTGCAATTTGCGCTAAATGATTAAAACTATGAGTATGGTATTGAGATGCATACTCCAACCTAACTAATTCTATCCATGGCATTGGAAAATTTCATTGTAACTTAATGCATGCCTAGCCTTCGCAGAGACTTTTTGGGAAGATTTGGATGTCGTACTTAAATACCATAGCAGTTCATAGATACTGTGGTATTCAAATAAATACCATGCCTGTCCAAACCCTAAGAAAGGAAGCGAGAAACCAGCTAGTATTACCCCTTTTCATCACTTTAAACAAGTGGCCATGCTGGCTTCTTAAGAACTTTGAAGAAACTATAGATAGAGTGCAAACACAACTAAAAAGAATGAACATTTCTAGTAGGATCTACCAGGAGCTAGAGAAGTTTGCCACCATAGGTTTTGTATACATCAACAAAAATCAAGGTGAAAACAAGAAACAAATAAAAGATCCCTCTTTCCCCTCCTTGGATAGCTGTTGCTGGTTCCTTATGCTAAGCAAGACATGCTTCCTACAACCGTAAATTTGCCTTCATTTTCTAGTAGAAACCATCAGAAGATCTAAACAACGTCAGGTGATTTTATAAATTCTTGCTAATATTACATATGTCATATCACAATATTCACTAACATGATCGCACTCTCATAGCCTAGAGCCATTTCAATGCTTTTCCACTATGAAAATGGTTTCTATACCTTTACTCTTAGTTCAATCATAACAACCTGATGCTTCTTTCCGACAACAATGAAAACTTTACAACAAGATGGTGAACCATTACCAAACAATAGGTGAAGTTAATTGCTGTCAGTAAGAACTTGATGATTTTGTTGGAGAGAAGATAAACCATTTGGCCTATGATACTAAATTTCAACTATATGTCTTATCCTGCTACTTCTAGCTATAACATAATCCATCTTTAATATTCATAGATTGACCTGTTTAGTATCATCCTTGCTGAAGCACCTATTAGCTCTTCAATCCTTCCCCTAAAGACACCTTATTCGCATGCAAATTGAGAGCATCTCGACCACGACAAAAAATCTCTTACACTGTAAGTCATTTCAGGACTCCTCCTGGCATCCCTTTAAACTACATACAGGTATCATATCTAATTCAATTAACTAAAAAATGTAACTAAAATAGATATTGACGCCAATATGGAATTCTGCGGGCTTTGGGAAGGACTCAGAAGAGAAAAAGTATTACTACTCATAACCATGACCATTGTAAACTGATTATTTAAGAGTCATGATAATGACCAAGGGCAGAAAAGGAGAGCATCCTGAGGTTGCTGAAAGTTAGATATCCAATAGGTCACTATACCTCAAATGCAACAATGTCACTACAGAAGTTATAGTTCAAGAGACCAATGGGCTTAGGGTGGATAGCTTGAAGATGTTACCACATAGGGGGGGGAGAGAGAGAGAGAGAAAGGTTGGAAAGAGTTTCATAATGTTGCTCAAGAAATGATTTAATCACTTACTAAGATAATTAGCGGACAAACAATTTATCTCATAGCAACTTACAAACAAATAAAAGATTCCATTCAACATGCACGTATACGTACAATGTGTAACATCTTCAGAATGACTCAAAACTCTAGCATTGTCAAGATATGAGACTGTACATACTACAGGGCAACTGAAAAGTTAACTTAGTCAAGAATAATAGATTACCCGTGTCAACAAATATTTTCATATCCATCATACTGCGAACTCGTTGATCATGGAAAACCAAAATACCCTCCAAAATGATAACATCAGAAGCATTGACCTGGTATGACAATTCAGGAAAAGTCAGCAACTACTAAATGCAGCAGTAACAAATTAATAATACAACATATACAGGTATACTTTGTATGTTAACCTGTGTACAAATTTTGTTTCATTAGTCATGCAGAAACTAATCCTTTCAACTCTCAAGACTAAACTAGTTCATATTCAGGAAGGGAAAAATGAAAACCTTTTTTTTTTAATTCATACCTTTCTAAAGTTTTCAGAACAACGGCGGTGGTTTTTGAAATCGTAAATAGGAACATTCACAGACTGCCCAGATTTCAACTTGCCAATGCACCGCAGAAGTTGTTCAGTATCAAAAGCATCTACAATGAACAACACAAAGCCTCAAAAACCAATTTGTCAAGATTGGGAGAAGCACAAAGATAAAAGAACCAGAATATGTACCAGGATGATCAAAATTGTACTCATGAACACGTTCTGATTCTTCAGCAGTCAAACCACAGTAAAAAGAATCCTGAACAGTTTTCAAGTTAAACTAACATGTGCAAGCAAATGAACAGATCTGAATAAAGTAACAAATAAAGTAACATAAATCATTTCATTAAACATATAGGCAATCTAGTATAAGAATAATAGTTGAAAGGAAAACTTCAGCCAATTGTATAACACTACTGGATATTCCTGTTAATTCCAATGGACATTCATACTTGCATTCCTACTATGAGCCTATCCAACAAACAGCAAGTTGGCCAATATATTCATCCAAAGAATCCTTCAATTAACTAGAAGACATCTACTACGAAATTGTGCCAACTACAAAGAAATCAGTGATCCTTATCAATATCGCATTGAAGAGAGCACAAAACATGAAATAACTACATTTCTTAAGTCCCTCAAACAAGCACCAAAGAATCAAGCATAACAATCAATGCATCTTTGAGTAACTGTCACCTGATTTACGAGGCACACGCGGTGGTCATGGAGTTGCTGAATTATCATCTCACAAACTGTTGTTTTACCAGATGCCGTACCTCCCGACACCCCTACATCATACTCCCACCCAAACTAGAGTTATTCCATGTTATTTCTTGGAGCAATGATACAAAGAAGAAAATCATATAAGAAAAGGTAAGTTTATTTTCCAATTTCATCAAGAAGGTCGCTCCTGTTACTTTTCCTACCTTTGGCACTTTTCTCTTGAAACAAACACCGGCTTTAGTGCAGAAAGAACCCAAAAAATTCTTCAATTATGTAATTTCACACAAAGGTTTCCCTATTCTAGGTCAATTGCTTCGCATGACATCCTAAACTAAAACAGTCTAGGCCTACAATTTCTTGTAGTTTCCTTTAACAACAGTAAAAATCCATCGTGGCCGCAAGAACAGTTTGCTTTCTTTCCCTATTTCCATTATAAACTCTGCTAGGTTGAAGCCAAGCTCAACACTGCTCTTTCGAATTTGTGCATGTACGCAAACTAGAAACTAATAGAAATACCATTTATACTACCGCGTTTCGTAAAACAAAAACACAATAATCTCATTCATTCATGTTTTTTCTCCACCATTTTTCTCAAACCACAAAAAAAGACCGTAAAAATCAGTGAGAGAGAGAATTAGGGTTTTTACCTATGAGGAAAGGCTGGCGAGGGGAAAAGTTATCGTCAGCCGCGGCTGCTGCTGCTGCGGCGGCGCGAGAGGAGGAAGGAGAAGACGGAGCGGATGACCGCCGAAGTGAATCAATGCGCAGTCCACTGAAGTGAGCGCCTGAAGCTGCTTCCATCGCGTCTTCCATTGCTTTCTGCTCCACCATCTTCTCAAAATCAAAATCAACGAATCAATTGATCAATAGCTGAAGCAAACAATAACTGATCCATCAATCTGTATACAAGCTTGAGTTGAGCAGAGAGTTCTCTCTTTCTTTTGTCTGCTTCGGGTTTCTTGTTTTTTCTTCTTTGGTCGAAGGAAACGAAGGAAGACTGCAGGTGGTGGGGCCCTCGTTGGGATCGGACCGCCCGATCGATCAAAAAATTATCGAGCCGCACACAAATCGGTCTTAATTTTGTAATTAATCCGATTGACTGATAAAAAATAGGGGTGGCAATACATGACCCGATCTAAAAATTTAATCCGAAATCGATCCATTTAATCAGGGCTAGGGTTGAAAATTTTGACCCATATAAATATATGAATTGGGTTAAGGTTGAACGAATTTGACCCGATTATTAAATGAGTCGATCCGGGTTAATCCGAAATTGACCCACCAATTTCAAAATATTACCTTTTGAATGAATAATTTTTGATTTTTTCTTAGCATATAATAAAATATTGGCAATAGAAATAATCGATAATAGTTATTTATAAACTATTAAATTATATTGTATTTATAATTAATTCTTTATTTTTATATCTTAGAAAAAGAGTATAAGATGAAAATTATAATATTATCGAAAGTATTACTATGTAGGTATTTTTTATAACGAATTTAGATTTCGTATAAAGATTTTTATGAAATTTTTGTTAAATAAATATGTTTATCAAAATTGTTATCGAAATTATTAATATGTATTTATAATCATAAATTTCAGCTGTTATCATATATTTTCAAAAAATTAAAATAATAATTTTTTTGGATATTTTAAGGACCGATGAAGACATTAAGGAATGCATATTTTGTCACACATAATTTATCTCGTCGGTAAAAATATCATGCACTTTCATTCGAACTGATTTTATAATTTCACTGAAGCTTAAAAATATATAATTAATAATTAATAATTAATAATTTTAATTATTAAATAGGTCGATCCGAATTTAACCCGATTGTTAGTAAGTTGGATTAGGGTTGACAATTTTGACCCGTATAAATTAATGGGTTGGATTAGGATTGAATAAATTTGACCCGATTATTAAATGGATCGACCCGAAACCGACCAACCAACTCATATTGCCACCCCTAATAAAAAGTTCTAAGAGTGGCAAGATAGTTTCACAATTCAGGTTCCGATCATGTTGACAGAATCGGACAGAAAGTCGATCCGAAAATTAATCAGATCGATGGGTCACGATTTGACCATGTGGGTCGACAGATCGACCTATCAGATAAATATTATTATCTAGATAACTATTTTTATCTATTTTTTTATTTTTCTTCAACCACATCTT
This sequence comes from Acanthochlamys bracteata, assembly GCA_019914995.1. NCBI lineage: Eukaryota > Viridiplantae > Streptophyta > Magnoliopsida > Pandanales > Velloziaceae > Acanthochlamys > Acanthochlamys bracteata. Next base: position 9,598,130 of record CM034129.1, on the reverse strand, counting down.
TTCCTATTTGTCACAAAAAAGCACAAAAAATATTCTTGTAGCACCCCACACAAAAATTTTCTTGTAGCTCTCCCATTATCGCCCTCGCGCGTTTTGCTAACAAAAAAAACTTACTTTTATGGTTTTTTTTTTACCACACACTCTACTAGAAGCAGTAGTTGTTTCAATCCGTCGTCGGTGATCGGATGATTCAATTTGAATTTAGCTAACAATTCAAGTGAAGCTACAACGAGGTGGAATCAATCGACGAACTAGTATAGATCTCAAGGTAGTGAAAGCCAGTGATTTTCAAGGTATAGATCTCAATGTAGCTAAGCGAGATCTCAACGAACTGGTATAGATTTGGTGATTATCTCTCTGATCCTGTGACTTCGCCGTCAGCAATAAGAAAAAGAGCGGACAGCCGGATCAAATTCGTGTTGGCTCTTTAATTTCTAATATATATAAGAATACATTAATATAAAAAGTATAAAAATTAAATTTCAATAATAATATATATAAATTAATAATTATCATATATTCAAAAAAAGAAATATTGATTTTTATAATTAAGTAAAAAATTAATTAGAATAGATTAAGCTAAGAATATATATATATATTAATGTTATTATTCTAAATTTTTCTTGATTATTAAATAATATATGTTATACAAATAACTATACGGATTAAAAATATCAATTTTGAACCAATCTGAAACTGATCCAACTCGTTTAAATTTGTGTCAAATTCATATTGACCAGAAAGTGTCATGAATGCAGCTAAGGTATGATTTGATCCTAATTTTTCGGGTCGAATTCTCGGATCGGGTCATATATTGTTATTCTTAAAAAATCATCGATTCGTTCAGACGAATCAATTGTATAGAATTAAAAAATAATATCATTTTCTTTGTACTAGAAAGTTGAGTCCGAACTTTTTTTTTTTTTTCATTTTCTAAAACCATTTTTCTTCTTCTTCTCTATCGCAGACGCTATTAGTGAGGAACTTTGAATTCATTCAAGTCGTTGCCTCCGCCTTAACCATCTCCATGTTGAAAAGTTCAACTGCAAGGCCCCACACCTAATTCCTTTCAAAGTTAACAATGGATCTCACAAGATCCAAAAACCTTTGGTAACCCCTCCCCCCCTATATCAAATAACATTTCTATGACAGTCGGTAATCGTCTATGTCGTCTCTCCCAAAGTTATACACACAAGACTTTAGTTCAACACATAATCGGCTGGTCACGTTGTGAGTCTCCCCTTTCTATCACCGCCGTTACAGATCACGCTTTCTTTTTTCTTCTTTTATCGGCTCTCTTTCTTTCGCCGCTAATTTTTTTGTCGTCGAAAGATACATGAACAAATTCCCACAATGATTGGGATTTCAAGAATTTTAAAAAAATAGCGCATAGCTTCAGAAGAATATCCGACATCAAGCGAAGCTAATGTAGTTGCCCGCCGCAATAGTAAGAGTTGATTTGGGACAAGAGTTGCAATGCAAAATCTGCCTTTGACGAAGGAACTTATTGATGGTGGTGTGGGTGGTCATTGGTGGTAGATGATGAATTGATATAAGTAGAGATGAAAGTGAAACTGTCGCCAAAGATAGATGCTTTTACGGTTAGATCCGACCATGGCAAGACTGCGACGGGTCTGAAGGAGTGCCATCGCATCCTCCATCGTACCTAGGTGAAAATATGTTTGCCGCAATACCATATACCTACACAAAAATAAAAGAAAAATATAACAGATTGACCCATTAATCGTCGTGTCAAATCGGGATTCGTCGGACTGTAATCCGAGTCGATAACTCAATCTGCCAATTTATGGACAGTATGTTCGAGCTTCAGTATTTAATATATACTACTTACCCAGGTGTAATAATTTTATTATAGGCCGGCCCCGTAAAGGTTTCAATGGGCCTCTGTACACTTAGCCTATTCAATATTGGGCTTGGTCCGAAAAACTAATTTTCAATTTCAGGCCAATACCTTCATGATAGCAACGAAAGTTGGAAAGAATTTAAAGTCTTACAATTTTAGGGCCTAAAACTGTGAAACATTTTCGTAGATCTACTACGACAGAAATGATATAAATACCCTCATCTCGCTGAACAAGTAGGCGGAGCTTTACTCTTTTTTTTCATTTTCATAACCCTTCCGCCGCCACTCTTTGTTTCATTGCAAGTAGAAAATCCTAGATTTGGTAGAATTATTCAATGTTAACCTTAAAATTCAAGTGAAAGGAGGTAATGACTTTTTCCTCTTGCTGTCTTTTCTATAAAATTAGAGCGGGAGTTTGTTAGCTTTCTTTGAAGTAGTGGTAATTGAGAAGTCTTAGGTTTTCTTTTTTGGAATTTGAATGAAATTTTGGTTTTTGAGGTAATGATGTAAGCAGGAAGTTATAAGATGCTTTTTTTCAGATTTAAGGATTCTATCATATTGATTATATATATATATATGTTGAGAATTTTCTGCTTCCACTGTTGTTATGTTTGGTTAATTTTTATTTTTGTGAATGGTTTTTTTTATTGTTCGATGAGGCTGTGTAGCTCTATGATTAACAATATATATACGCTATTCTGAGATTGTTTGAATTTGCGGACGTTAAAAGTAGTATGAGAGCTGCTATTGTGTTGGAAATTGTTGATTTTGTTATCCACATGATTGCATCTACTTATTGAATATATATTGAGGTTCAGCCGGATGGTTAAGATTATGTATCGGCTATTCTGAGATTTTAAATTGATCTGGTAACCTTAAAACTAGGATGACCCACTTGAGAGTAGAGAACATCTCTTCTGCTGTTGTTTTGTTGGTCTTGTTTCCCTTGTCCCGGTATTTATGTAAGAGTACCTAAGCATAGGAACATATATGTTTATGGTTGTATTTATTTTTCAGTTATATAGCTCTGGTGATTAGCAGTATATATGTACGCTCTGCTGAAATTGATAGCTTGATTTTGCTGACCTTAAAAGTAGTATGAGAGCCACTGCTAAGCATTTCCTTTGGGTTACTGCTTTCTTGGTCTTATTTCATACGTGTTTTCGGTTAGTTATATCTTTAGATACATATTTAAGGACACAATTGCTTATAGTAGTCTTTTTTCAGTTTTATGGCTCAATGATTAGCAGTATATATACGCTATGCTGAGATTGATGCTTGATCCTGCTGACCTTAAAAGTAGTATGAGAGCCACTACTACCATTTCCTTTTGGCTACTGTTTTAATTCGTCTTATGATATACCTGTTTCCGGACAAATGTATGTACGGCTACGTATATTTAGGGGACATATTTATGGTAGTCGTTTTTCAGTTTTCCGGCTCCATGAATAGCAGTATATACACGCTACGTTGAGATTGATTGCTCCACCTAGTGAGATAAGGTTTCGTTGTTGTCGCTATTTTTGTTGTTGAGATTTTCATCCTCCTCACCTAAAACGTAGTTTGAGAACTAGTATTGAGCACTCTTATTAGTTACTTTTTGGTAGGTTTTGTTACATGGTGGTTTTGGAGTAGATATATCTATGGTACATATGTTTACCGGAACATATATTTATTGTTGCCTATTTTCGGTATTGTGGCTCCACGATTAGCAGTATATTATGCTATGCTGAATTTAATCTACTGGCTTTAAAAGTAGTATGTGAAACCAGAGTGCTCCACTTCTTTCTGTGACTAGCGATTAATTGCCTCTTTTAAGATTTTTTTGATATCCCTGTTCCGATCTCTGTTCCAGTCACAAGATGGATGGAAGGTTTAGTGAACTCCAAGGATTACCTTCTCATATATCTCTCTGACATTGTTTTATTGAACTTTATCCAATATTTTATCATTGAAATGTTTCAATATCACTTTTTGTTCCCTTTCATAACTTCTCCAAGCTATTTCCTGCAGTGGATTTATTAACTCTAGGTAGTGTTAGAGATTTTCTTAATCTATATATCTTGTGAAGGCTTGCAAAAATAGGGATTGGCAATGTGTGCTACTCAAATTCTGTTTCTTGCTTATAGTAGTTCTCCAGGAGTTATTTGCCAATCAAAAGTGCTTGGAGCCTTTGAAATATTTTCCTTATAACGTATTAATGGTTACCATCTTTCTTCTATTTGTCCATGTTAAATATCATTATGTTTTACTTATTTTTGAAAAGTCTCTTAATTTATATTCTCCTTTTGTGCTTGTGCTTACCATAGACTCTAGCTAGGTGTGGCAACTGGCACCAACCATCTAGCATTTGCAACAATTTATGAAATTCAGAATTTTATCACGAAAGAAATTATCTGAAACTGTTTCTATGACTGGTTTAGACGGAGGTACTGGAGTGACTCCAGCGATTGTAATGGAATATTTAATTAGTTCGCATTAGTTTTCCATAAGAGGTTTTTTTATCTTTGACATTGAAATTGTAATTCTGACTCGCGAGTATGTTTATAATTTTAGCATAAATATACATAACCATAAAAAATCGTTGCCATCTGAAACAGAGCAGGTATATGAAACCTCCAAACAGAATTACATATTCAAAACTCTTGAAAAAATGAAAAGCTAATAAGGATGAGCTTCAGGGTCTGTTCTTTAGGGTGTTTGGCATTTTAGCTTAAAAAATATTTTTTTAATTTTTGGGTTTATATCTTTTAATATATTTTTATAAGTATTTCAAAAAAATTTATGTAATAATATTTTTGAATTATTTATTTTTATTTTTTTGTAAGTAACAAAAAAGTGTTTGTTTTTCAGAAAAAAATAGAAATATTTTTGGTTGTAAAAATTTTATTTTAAAACACTTTACGACACTATCTTACACCCGTTAAGATTCGTAAGCTTTTTTGAGAATCTCGGAAGTGCTTATAGAATTATTTATGTAATTTAATTTTTTAAAATAAAAAAATATTTTAAAATTGAGTTATATTTGTTACATAGATAAATAATAAAAGTTAATAATAATAAAATTTTATGATATATAATAATTTGTATTTTAAAATTTTTAAAATAAATTTTATAGAATAATATAAAAAGTTTAGTGAAATAAAAAATTAGATAAAATAGAGTTAAAATTCGTCAATCGATTAACATATAAGTATGTATATTTTTTCAATATTTAATAAATATGAAATTATTAAAAGGTGTGAATTATAACTTATAAGGATGTATTTATCTTGATAAAAAAAAAATAAAGTGAGTTTTGTAAAAGTTAATTAAAAAATTAAATTAAAAATTCAAAATATTTAATAAAAATAAAATTATATATTAATGTAATATTTATAGTAAGTTTTAAAAATAAATTTTTAAAAATTTTATTTAAAAAAATTTTATTTTATTTTTGTATGTATTTTATATTAAAAATGAATTTTAAAAAAAATGAATTTGGAGTGTTAGTAAACACGTTTTAAGTGTTCATGCACTTTCCTTGGACACCACCGCCGGTGTTTTTTTTACTAATTGGGATCTAATTTTAAGTAGTTAACTCATTTTTATTTTGACATTATTTTCGATCATTTTGCTATTACTTTTGGCTTAAATTAGGAGACCCAACAGTAAGGTTTTCTTTAACTCTTTTAACTTCTACAATTTATAATATTTTAAAATCAGTACTAAACATCTTTTTAAGATTACTAAGGAATCAAAGATTACTAAACATCTTTCTGCTGTAACAAGCAATCAATCAAAACACCGAGCAAACGGTCGGCAAGAAAACAACGGAAGCATTTGGAATTACTGTTTTATTTAGAACGAAAAATATTTTTATTTTTAAAAAAAAGAAATTTTATTTTTTATTTCAAAACATAATTAAAAAAAGTTTGTATAGAATTTTATTTTATAATTTTAAATAAAATAAAAAATATTCATAAAATATATTAAAAGATATGAATTAAAAAATATTTTTTATGAAAATTTTTGCAAAACGCATTCTAATTTCGACATCTTTCTCGGTTCTGTTTCTCTACGGAGACATATGAAAGTGATTAAAAATTATAATTTTTTTAAATGATATTTATTTTAAAAATTTTTAGAAATTCTTTTGGGATGAAAAGCAGTGCTAAACACTCGCATACAAAAGTTCAATGATTTGCATCATAAGCAATAATAATAAAAAGCAGCTGCTTATAGAATCGCTTTTCTTCTTACTTGCAAGCTATTCTTTTCCTCCTTCAACTTCACTACACCTATACATATACTTACCATCTACACCCCCAAATCCTCACCGGAGAAACAAACAGTATCGTCGTTATCTTCATCGTCGGCAATGCATAACGGTGGCGCAAGACTTGTCCGAAGGACATGCAGGCTGTTCTGGTGTTACGAGTGCCACCGTTCCGTCCGCATCGTCTCCACTTCTCCCGTCGACGTTTTCTGCCCACGTTGCTACGGGCAGTTCCTGCATGAAATTGACCTCCCTAGACTCTCTTACCCTCGCCTGGCTGAAGATTACAGCCGTCGTAACGTCTTCAATTGGTTTCATGAGACGGAGTTCGACCGCGTGGTCCGGCAACGACCTCATAACAGGTCCAACTCTTGGGCCGAATTCAGTAACACGTCGCGCAACAGACGTGCGACATCACCGGAACCAACTATCAGCCCCGGTGATTACTTCGACGGTCCGGGATTGAACGAGCTTATCAATGACCTCACTCAGAACGACAGACCAGGACCGCCGCCGGCGGAAACATCAGCTATTCAGTCTTTACCCACAGTACGCATAACCGACGCGCACTTGGTCGATAACCCACAATGCCCTGTGTGTAAAGAAGAGTTCACCATCGGTGAAGCCGCCAGAGAGATGCCGTGCAAGCACGTTTACCATTCGGAATGCATTGTGCCTTGGCTCAGGTTGCATAACTCATGCCCTGTGTGTAGGTACCAGTTGTCCTCCAATGTAAATCATCCGCGCAATGAACAGCAGCAACGGCAGCGGCAACGGCAACAACAGCAGCAGCAGAGTAATGGAGAGAATCGAGAAAGATGGAGCAATCCGGTATGGACGCCGTGGCCGTTTCGAGGTTCATCGTCGTCGCAGTCGACTTCCAGATGGGATTATCAGTATGGTGCACGGCGGGAGTGGAATCCTTTGGAGTCTCCTAGCGGTAACTATTCTGTTATTTTAAAGAAACAGCAAAAAATGCACTGCAATTTAAAAGGCGAAATGTTTTCTTGGTTTTGGTTTTCAGCTTTTTATGCTTGGTTGAGGAATTGGCTTCTACTCTAGTTCTTCTTCTATCAGTATTCAAGTCTGAAGAGAATGGAAACTTCTTCAGATCATGTACATATTGCAGTTAAGTTACTCTTCTCTATTGTTGATTTTGTGTTATTTTTGTTCACAGGAATCTTGATGAAATTGTTATTGTTTTTGTTTGGAATTGAACACAGATATTGAAGATTTATATCCATGATGAATCAAAGGAAAAGAAGAAATAAAATTGCCGGAACTGCTACTAGTAGGAAAGAAAGATCAAGCAAGCAATAGCTGAAGGAAAGAAATTGAATTGTAGAGACCATGCTTCTGACAATTATGTATATAAATCACATCAGTTAACATGAGATAAAAATCACAGCATGTTTTTTTTTATACAAATCACATCAGCAAAAAAGTCCAGAAGAAAGAGTCACCAGTCACCACCGGGTGTTTCTCCTGCTTCAAACAATTCACATCAGTCTCATCTTTACGGAAAGCGCATTAAGCTCCGGTAATGTCGCCCTAAAATTTTATGCCTCTGCTCAAGAAACCGTTCATCAAAAGGCAAAACATAAACAAGATTGATATCTTCCTGCATATACCAATACAATAACTGGCAGGGATTCAGAATGATATATAATCACGTCTACAATAAGTTCAAAGGAAAAAGATGGTTTATAATCCCCAAAATCAAGGCAAGCGTTCGATACAAGGCCCTACAAAGATTGCATCTCAGTTTAAGAACTTTGGTAGCATTTTTTACATAAAACCCCATCAAACACCTTCTATATATCTTTGTACAGCAAACTCTATAACATACTTAAGAGTTATCACAAGGATAATAAAACTTTAGCAAACTGCCGAGCGTTAAATAAACCAGTTTACCCGGTTGGATATCAAGCAATGATGATGTTGGCTATGCGCTGCTAACTCCTTCAGCGTTAATCTGTTTCTTCCTCTCATTGAAACTAAGATTGTGAGCAAAGCTTGGGAGACAGCACTGTGTATTCCTCCGGGCTCGCTCTTTCCTACAATTCAAGCTCATTGGAGTTAGTCCATTCATTGGAACAGATAAATGTTCAGAACTGGGTTTTTTTGTTAGTTTGGACATGGAATTTTGAACATCTGCCTCTCCGTTAGTTTCTGAGCCATTATTTGCTGCCTTCTTTTTGTCACTGTCTCGTTCAACTTGTAAGGTTTCTTGAAGAAGCTCAACAAGTTTTTTCTTTCCATCAGTCGGGGAAGGTTCTGATTTTGTATCAGGGATCAAACCAACAAAGAAAGCATTGTTTAGAGGTGTGATCTGGCGACTAATCTGATGATTCGGCGTGCTTCCTCTCGATGGGGTGAAGTCTGTTTTCCAGAAGTTGGAAATGGTTGAGAAAAAGATCGAGAAAAAAGTTGTTGACACAAACCACATGCTTACAGGTCAAATTAATTTTACCTCCATTCACACTAAAGAAATCATCTTCGGCATCAGAGTCAAACCAACATTTGGAGTCAAAGAACGCCTCATCTCTACCACCTGCATCCCTTAACAGACTTAGGAGTTAGGAGCTGAACAGCCACAAAAGACATTAGTTAACTATCACCTACAGTAAGCCAGGAAAACAGATGAAGCCCTCAAGTACCAATAAACCATCGTATGGGCATAGCCCTCAAGTACAATAAACCAATGTATAGGCATTGGTTTATATACAATACTTTTGCTGAAATAAGCATCATTATTTCATTTTTACATAGACAACAGTAGAAAATACTTGAAAAGGGCTAGGCAAGAATGTCTGTAGATGGTTCCAGCATAACTAAATAATCTATGCAATATCCCAAACCAAGACACATAAAAGGCTTATAATCAAAAGGCATATGCTAAATAACATATGCTGCAGAATATCCATTACAAGCACTTAGAATTGTATTACAAAATTGAGTAACAAATTTGAACACTTAAGCCACAGAAGTCAAATATGAATCAGAAGGAAAACATTACTTAGAAAAAACAGGGGGTTATATGAACTGATGAGTTTCGGGAACAGTTCGGTACAAGAAAGCTAAAGCTTCAGTCTGCGTCAGAAGATGGGATACTGATTTCTGCATAACAGCAGATATACGAAGTAACATCATAGCTTCTCACTGAAATTGTAGTTTAAGTTCAATTCTCCATTTGGCAACTACTACTATATCTAACGATACTCTGGTAGCAGAACTTGCAAGAGTAAAACAGCCAATCATCAGTAGGAGAAGCATCTGACCGATAACAAGCTGCATAGGTTTTAAAGATTCAATATTATCTTGGAAGAAAGACAAAACAAAAATTGGTCGATCTTCTTACCAGCAACATAGAAATACTGCTTTCTAGCGATAACACAGATTACTGCAAAGCCACGGACTATTAGCTTATCTCTAGTTCAACAACACAGCAGTTTACCATTACAAATTCTTCCGTTATCCACTTTCCACTACCAATAGACAAAGAAAATCAATTTCCCCCCTCCAAAAAAAACCCAGAAATCAAGAGAACCAAAAAATCTCTACAACATCTAAAACAAATCAGATGAAATTCACTAACAAAAAATAATAGTAAAAATAAAAAAATAAAGAAAAGATCATTACCAAAATCCGAGTTCCTCCTAACAAATCCAGCATCCAGTTGTTGTTTCCCTTTCCCTTTAAGATCAAACTCTCCTCCATCTGGGTTCTTCAAGTTAGCTGGTGAGTATGGAATGAAGAGCCTTTTTGCCTTCGTAACAACCCCAACACGAAATTTCATAGCTGAAAGAGAGCCAAAAGAATCCAAACTTTTTCGACCAAAACCAAAAACAAGGTCAAACTTTTCTCTGAAGGTTTAGAGGAATCACAAAAAAGAAGATGAAAAAGGTGAGACCATCGAATTAAAAAGAGAGAGAGAGAGAGAGAAGAGAGAATGAATGAAGTGGACAACAAACAAAAAAAAAAAATCTCAACTTCAAAGGAAGGGAGGAGAAGCGAGAAGAACGTGTGTGCTGTGTGTGCGTCGAATGAAAGTGGAGAACGTTAAACAGCGGACTAACTAGTGGGACCCAACATTGTGGTGAAGGCGAGGGGATGCTTTAAAAAGATATTTAACAGTTTATATTCTTCTTGGGAATTATATTAATTTACTCTGTGATTTTCGAGTTCTTCTGAATTGATTTTTCTAGAAATTATTAATTGCACTTTAATGAAAATTTCTAGCTTTTATTTAAAACTTTCTAGAAATTAATTTATTGCACATTGATTTTCGAGATTTTCTAACTCTTGCATACATTTCATTTGTTTTAAATAAAATTGAGCGAGAGTGTCACGGGCTCTAATTTGAATATTTGAAAATATTTATTGAATTTTTTTTTTAAAAATATATTGTTAAAAATAATATTAACAACAATAAATAATAATAATATCTGATAATATAGACTTTTGTGTATTTTAAATTTTTTTACATTTTATAAATATTTCAAAATTTTTATTAAAAAAGTGAAACAAAAAATTTGGTAAGCTTATCCAAAAGTCTACTTATTTTATATTCTGTACTAAAAACTTTTAAGTAATTGAATCTTTAAAAACTCATAATGCTTAACTAAGAAATAGTCGAATAGATTCTTTAATAATGTTGAAGAATATGGTTAAACTTAAACCAGTTAGTTAAGTTAGGCGCATATAGTTTGAGATTGATTAATAAAATAAAAAGTTTATTTCGAATATAGTTTCTTTTAATTTTTTAAAGAATTTTTAAGAAAATTTCAAAATATAAAATTATTAATTTATAATTTGCATGATACGTAATTCATATGTTTTTAAAAAATTTAAAATTTTAAAAATATAATAAAATTATAGTAAAAATAAATTCTTTTTGAAAGAAAATGATACTTTAACTATAGACAAACACTGCCAATGTCATTCTGTGAATAAGTTAGGGTGCGTTTGAAATGCAATTTCAAACGCTATTTTTTATTTTTATTTTATTTTATATTTTTAATATACATTTTATAAATATTTAAAAATATTTTTATTATTTTTTTAGAAATAAAAAAATATAACTCATTTTGTAAAAATATATTTTATTTTTAAAAACTTTATTTTATAAATAATTCTAAACTCACACTTAGACATATCTAAAAGTTGAAACTCGTTTTCGCGCGGGAGAGTATCATTCAATTTTTCTCATTTCTTTCAACTTATTATTTTAAATAAATTTAAATTAAAAAATATGATAAAATATTTAAATTTTTTTATTTTTAGACATTTTTGAACCACTACTAGACGTCACCAACTGTACTGGCCCTTGATAGAGGAATTTATTGAAGTTTAGAAAATTAGATAGATATCACTGTTTGTCTCATCTAAGTTATTTTTTAAAATTTGCTATTATTGGAGAGAGAGACAGAGACATGATTTGCTGAAGTAGATAGAAACACACCACATGGTTGAAAAAACATATAAAAGCTATTAGATTGTTTTCTAATTTATTTAACTCTCATATGATTCCTCTATGTATTTATACGAATCAAAACTATCCGATTGTTTACACATATTCAGTTTGAGAGCGCAACATTTACTTTTTTAACTATATTTTTAACTATATACGAATAAAGACAATAACTATTTAGTAGAAATCTACTCACTTCGGACTCATATTTTGGACCTCTTCACACAAATCCTTCTTCAAGGGAGAAGGGTTATGAGCGGGCTAAATAAACAGGCATTTTATAGCTTGGAGTTATTACCAACCTGATTCAGAATTGTGTCCGAATCGGCGAACACCGGCCGAGTTAGCAAATTGATCCGTCGAGTCACTGTTGCTATAGCAGTTCACTTTAGAAAATTTGTAATTGAGAGATTTACTAGCAATGCAGAGAGAGTATTGACTGACATACACCAACCATGTAATGGAATCTATTAAAGATATATTTTAAACGCCCGTAACTTAACTTTCTCTCATCAGATTTTAAATTTTGAATAGTCCATATGTCTCAATTACATAATTAATTCAGAATTTTACTTTCACATACGAAACTCTAATTCTATTTTTCTTATTTACACACTTCTCAATGTAATTATATTTTTTAAATTTTAATATCTTGTAAAGACTATTGAAATACAAATATAACCATATAATAGAATCCATTAAAAATAAATACCCAGCTCGATTTGCATCTCATTAACCCAACTGCTTCAATTGCTCCCATTAATAACTAGGAAGAACTCCAAGATACTTGAAGTACTCAATCCATATTCTTATTATATGTTGAGAAGAAGCTACTCACAGGTAGCTTTAAGTAATCTGTAACTTGTATTTATAAGACAAGGGAATTGTAATATTGTGTATACACAAAAATTTTCTCACTGGAGATTCCAGAATCATGAATGTCCTTCCATTCCAAACTTGTAAAATACGAATAGAAATTTTTTTTTACAATGTTTGTTTCTAGCCATGAACTGTTTGTATCTTGCTTAGGGATGTCCATAGAAACCATGTCAAAACCCACAATAGATTCCAGATCAGATGCTATACCGACAGAATCTCCATGATTTTCTACGCTGTTTTCTCTAACCTCTCCCTGCGAAGACAAATACAAAAGTTGACTAAAAGGATGATGTGCATTTCATGCATCATTTTTATACTGCGACATGTGTTAAGCGAGAAGGGAAAGTAATCAAATGACCTAACTGAAGAAGGCCGCAAAGTGAAAGGGTAACAAATCTAGGATCTGAGATGCCAGATAATATCAATTCCATAAGCTTTTATTACAGTCAAATCTACAAAGAGCACAGCACACACTAGTTGAACTTCTTTAGAGGAAAGACCTCTAGTAGATTGATTTTGGGTAGCTCTAGCTATATGATAATGAACATACAACGTCAGATCTATTAGCATACATGTAAGCGAATAGGCTTAGGAAATACTTGCAGGCATACACAACAAAAATTCCGCCTTTCATAATGCATCAAACATTCAAGGCAACAACCATACTGCATAATGTTTCCTTCACAGGTTCATTTGACGTTTATTTTGTGAAAAGATATTTGCAGAACATCATGGATTAGTCCGCATTGAAGCTACCGACTGAGAAGCGCTAGTTTCTGATCCTCAGACTTCAAAAAACCTAATGTAAGAGTCAGTTTAGGGTAACAAAAGGATTCAACACAAGAATCAAGTGGAGGCATCCATATAACAAGTCTGTAAAAGATTTATAAAAAAATTTCACAACACCCTACTGAATTTCTATACAAAATCCAAAATTCAGCCATCAATGAAGTCGAGTAGTACTAAGATGCTATACCATTCTCTCACGTCTCATTGCACGAACTATTTAAGCTAAACGAGTCAAAAAATTAGACAAAATTCCCATCTCATCATGACGTAGCTCTTACTACAACTTCCTTCTTACAAACGAGTTCCAAATCTGTGAGCTCTTTAAAAAATGAGCTCTTTAAAAAAATGAACTTTTTAAAAGGTCATTCGCATTTCTAGCTACTTTGATGATACCGCCACAGAATTTGCATCTTTTCAATTTCAAAAATTTGTTCCGAAAAGAACATTTTTTTGACAAAAAAAGAAACAAGTAATACAAATTCTTCAGCTTAGAAAGTTCATTAACATTTCTATCCACTTTGATAATTTCTATCTATCAACTCCAAAAACCGTATAACAAAATAAAAATGCTTCATAAAAAGAATTGAAGGAGATAAATTTTCCAAAAAAAAATGATTAAAATTACAGACTAACTACAGAGCGATCATGAATCGGGAGAACAGAGAGTGACTCACCAAAGCTTTCTTCAGAAGGTCTCCACCGTAAGAACCAGCCAACGGCGAACTCCTTTCTCCATATTTTTTCCCCCTTCAACGCCGCCACCGAAGTCATCAGTCCCGGTCCGAATTGGCGAGTTGTTTTTACTGTTTTTATTCTCTTCTTGTCGTTCTGAAGAATAGGTGTTTTTCAATGTAAGACCAATAAGACTAATAGTTGCAGTATAGACTACTTTAATCTGCTTTGGCAGGTACTGACCTATGCATTTTTGTATTCTTTTCCTTTTTTGCTTCGATTTGATTATATATGCATTATGAGATGAGAAGTACTACTTGGATCATGGGTGCACTTGCACTAATTGATTCAAAGTTTTGTAGCAGTCAGCGCCGTAGAATGTTACATTCTAAATAAATATATTATATTTTTTATAAATATTTTATATGATTGAGAAATTTTTTAAAATTTAAAAATATACAATATTATATAATATTTATATATTTTTATATTTTTAAGATAAAAATAAAACTTATTTTATAAAAAAATGTATTAAATATCATTTATTTAAATAATTTCTTTATGCTCTCGGTAAGGGCTTGCAAATACTCTTTTTTACTATTGAGAGCTTATTAATATTTGGATGAAATAAGTCAAAATAAGCTTTCAATAATAAATATGTATTTGGATGTGCAGCTTATAAGTTAAAATGAGTTATTTATTTAAACTTATTTTTAAGTAGGAGTCTTTTTATTTATCAAAATAAGCTACTTTTATAAGCAGCATGATCATGCAAATTAATCATTTCGTCCTTAGAATTTTAATTGTTATGTGTATGCTGAAAAATTTTATTAGAAAAGATACTCAGAATTAAATATATGTAAAAATTTTAAATAAAAAGAGATCTATAAATTTAACATATATCGCCATCATTCTTAAAAATATTTTGTCCTTTTTATTCTTCTTCAGATAATTTTAAAATAGAATTTTTTAATCTAAACACACTTGTAAAGTAAGCTCGCTATTTTAGAAATAAAAAATAAGTTTGTTTATTTTAATAAATACTTTTTTCAGATAATCTAAACCGTATTTAGCTAAAAGGTTAGACATAACGAAATCTAATAGTTGTAGACCGAGGTTGCAAAATACAAACAGACTGCTTCTAGAAGTCTTATTCTAGAACCGTTGATTTAGTTTACTAATTTTTGTACCGATGTCACCTACCCATCCAAGATCTCGACTGATAGAAAATCTCATCAATCAATCGAAGTAAAAGAAAGAAAAATTTTCTACAGAGGAATAAACTTTTGGAGAGAGAGAGAGAGATGGCTGTAACGGCGAAGATTGCTCCGTCGATGTTGTCGTCGGACTTCGCGAACCTTGCTTCAGAAGCTGAGCGAATGCTCCAGTGCGGCGCTGACTGGCTTCACATGGACATCATGGTAATTAATGAAAACGCAAACTTCTGTTTTCTTACAAGTGTTAAGATTACTTAGTTTTCAATGATCAGTTGCTGATATTTGTTTACTGGAAAGTTAAAATTTCAAGATTCATAGATTCTTCTGGGAAGTATGAGTTTTTTTTTCATGGCAAGAGAAGATATTTATGCTTGGGGTTAGCTTTCTGGTTAATTTACTCTAATTTTTGGATTTTACAGACAATTAGATAGCAATGTATTATTTTAGAATTGTTTAGCATGTCGTTTGGGAATCTTTGATTTAATTCTTTACTTACGTTTAATTTTATCGAAATTTTCATAGAAGTAACTGTCTTCGTTCTTAATTGGTTTTTCTTGTTTCTTGTAATGGTTATTAGGGACACTTTTCGTTCATGTTGTACTTCAGCCAAACCTGAGCGTATTTGCGGTAAAATACCACTCTCTGGGCTAGTGATGCATTAACAAGTCTATATAAAATTAGTAATCCTTCACTTTTGGGCTTGTTTACTTTGCTTGGAAGTGCCAGAAGTACTTTTCCCCCCCAAAAAGTTAGTTCCGGATCACTTTTTTACGTTTACTTTCATAAATTTACTCTCACGAACTCACTTCATAGTCACCTCCCAGAAACTCACTTTCAAATAAACACGACACAAGTTTTTAACTTTTGCAAAGGAATGTATTTCTCTGGTGGAATCCTTTTAGTCCTATTGAAATTCGAGAACTTCCATTTAAACTGATTTTCATTCATCTTGTTTAGCTAAGAACTTAAGATGGATGTGGTTGTTTAAGCATATTTAAAAATACTCTGGTCTGACTTTTTGCAAGTTGTTTGTGTTGGGTACTTATCTATTGTGGTATGACAAATAAATGGTGGTTTCAAGCTCTGGCTTGAAGTATAGCACATGTAGCATTAGTCCATGAGGTATTGGACCCTGACTGCATCAGTCTCTTATTTTTCTCACCCTTTTGGTTATCGACAAAAACTTTCTCTGAAAGCTGTGTCTACTGTTACCACCCCTGCTAGGGACTTCAGAAGATTTACAGGTTGCGTTTGAACAATGATGTGCTTAACTGTTTTAGTTGAATGTCTGGATGTCTTAGTTTTAAGTGTTATAAGGTCTGTCATTGACATTCTTCACTTTTTGTTAATGTTGCAGGATGGGTAAGGATACTTCATCATACCAATTATTATGGATCATGTGATGCAAACCTGTTTCTTGCATAATTTGTAAGGTGGCTCCAGTTTCAAAACCTCACTGGACTATATCAATGGATTTGCACCCATTGAAGAATTTTATGCTTGATTTGCTAGTTTCAGAAGCACAGGCCATCCAAGGAACTATCATAACTCATAATTTTGATGAGCTTGGAAAAGAACCTTCATATTGTGCTTCTTTTCTTGCTTGGAGACTTTGAAGCTCATATCTATGCTCACCTTCTTTTTTATTTTTTATTTCAGGCATTTTGTTCCCAATTTGACCATTGGAGCACCAGTTATTGAGAGCTTGAGGAAGCATACAAAGTACTGTTTTTATGGATGCACTTTCTGTTGAAAGCATATTGAGTGCCTCTGTCATCATATGCTTATATGATTCTTATTATATTTCTCAGGGCCTTTTTGGATTGCCATCTTATGGTGACAAATCCGTTGGACTATGTTGAACCATTAGCCAAGGCTGGTGCCTCAGGCTTTACATTTCATGTGGAGGTTGCCAAAGGTGAGTTCTGGAATCTCATTATTGTTATTTTTATTGTTATTTTTTAGGCTCACTCCATCTTTTGTTTCTATCTTCATACTTTTAGCATAACTCTGTCTCACAGATTACTGGAAGGAACTTGTTCAAAAAATCAAGAGCAAAGGCATGCGACCTGCTGTCTCACTGAAGCCTGACACTCCAGTTGAAGAAGTATATCCATTAGTAAGTTTTGCTTAAGTTACCAATTTAGAACTGAAGGCTGTAACATCTCTCTTTTGAGGTAGAATGTCTGTCGTATTTTGAAGTCCTGACACTTTAATTAATTGTTCTAAAACATCTTGCTATGCAGCTTGATGATGAAAATCCTGTAGAAATGGTTCTTGTTATGACTGTAGAACCTGGCTTTGGTGGCCAGAAGTTTATGCCTAAAACGATGGACAAGGTAAGGAATTCAGCTGAATAT
The DNA here is from genome assembly GCA_019914995.1 of Acanthochlamys bracteata. Lineage (NCBI taxonomy): Eukaryota > Viridiplantae > Streptophyta > Magnoliopsida > Pandanales > Velloziaceae > Acanthochlamys > Acanthochlamys bracteata. The sequence goes on along the minus strand of CM034129.1, from coordinate 9,580,618 downwards.
GACATTTCCTTTTTCCTTTTTGGAGGAGCATGATGCTTGTACTGTTTGTTTATCTTAAGCATTACGGTCAAATTAATATGGTTTCAGGTCCGTGCTTTGAGAAAGAAGTACCCTTCCCTAGATATTGAGGTAAGTAACCCTCTTGTTGAACTTGTTTTCCAACAAATCAGTCAAAGATGTTGGTAGATGTTCGTAATATAAAGGAGGTAAACTTCTCTATAGATTAGTTGCTACCATTATGTCTTGAGCAATTTAACTGTATAAAAGTTGGCTGAATCATGCTTCTGAAATCGACATTATATACTCTTTAACTCTATTTTTGTTGGTATAGGTGGATGGTGGTCTGGGGCCTTCTACCATAGATGCAGCAGCCTCAGCAGGAGCAAACTGCATAGTGGCAGGTAGTTCGGTCTTTGGTGCTAAAGATCCAGCTGAAGTAATCTCCTTAATGAAGAAGAGTGTTGAGGGTGCTCAGAGTAACCAATGATATACCAAATTACGAATGTAAAGTATCTGACCAACAGAGAGATCTCATTTTTACCATACACAATGTACTTCTGTCTGGCCGTTCGAAGTTAAATAAGGTGGATTCTCTGGTCATGAAAAGCTATTAGTAAATCAGTTATGAGCAGCAGAGAACGTCGTTGACAATGAACATGTTTTATTGTTTATACACAAGGCTGTCCTTGAAGTTCCATTTTGTGTTTTTATCTCCTTGGTGGTTGTCTATTGTGTAATCAGCTCACTGCAAACAATCTGCAAGCTATAATCATTGAAAGATAGTGACATCATTGAAAGTACAGCAAAGATTGCAAAAATGAATGAAATAAAACCTGTAAGTATGTCATTGATGTTTAAATTGATCAAGGAACATTCTTCCGTTCAATATCTGTAAGTTAATATCATACTGTACATTTGTCAAGAACCACGATCCTCAACGAGTCACTAGCCCTGTAGAACTGATATATAGCATCTTGCAGGCTGATTTGATACTTCTCTGTGAACAATAACAAACATGTCGAAGAGAAACATAAAGAAATAAAAGAGACTGAGACTATTAAAGAAGGGCTCCGAAGTCTCCGCAAGAACACTGTCCTTTGCTGAATTTATGCAGGCGCTTGCTATCACGAACGATAATGTCTCTCTCAGTTAGAACAGAGAAGTACTTTATCGCATTATGACAGTCCCTGCACATACTGATGTTCTTAACTACTCGTACTGATACACCTCTTGGTAGATACAGAAGCCCGAAGGCAATTGCTATCCTCTCGCTGTGATGAATAGTTGTGCCTGAATGCTTCTGCTCATCTTCTTCGTCAGAAACATCTATGCTCTTGTAAGGTACATATCCCAATCCTTTTGCCCTTGCAAGCAAGTCTTCTAATATGCCGTACATCACTGAACTCTGAAAGTGTGATTTGTCATCAGCTTTAAAGGAATAGGTCCTGTCCTTGATGTTAATCCAGCTCCTATCCCTCACGCTACCTATATTCTCATCTTTCATCAATTTCCTCACCCTCGAGACATCTTGCCACCTCTCAGCTGACAAGTACATGTTCATCAGCAATACATAAGTCTCAATGCTCTTGGGCTTGAGCTTGAGCAAGTTCTCAGCAGCATAGTATGCGAGATCCATTTTCCCTTGGCTTCGACAACCAGCTATTAGAATAGACCATATAATCTCATTTGGCTCGAAATTCATCTTGTTTATGAAATCAAATGCATCGTCCAGCCTACCTAATCTTACATACATATCGATCATGCATGCATAGTGGTCCATAACGGGCTTGATTCGATACTCATTCTTCATCAGGTTAAAGTAATACTGAGCCTCTTTGACCATACCACCATGGCTGCAAGCGGAGAGAACCCCAACAAAAGTGACCTCGTTTGGCCTCACAGCAGCCTGCCTCATATCCTCAAATAGCTGCAGTGCTTCCTTGCTCCGACCGTATTGGGAATACCCTGTAATCATTGAGGTCCAGGATATCATTGTTCTATTTGACATATCCTCAAACGCTTTAGCTGCTTCTTCTATGCATCCACACTTGTTGTACATGTTCACCAAAGCACTACTCACAACGACATCAGATAAATAACCAGACTTGATGGTCTGTGCATGAATCTGCTCACCTTGCTCCAGAGCCACAAGGCCACTACAAACAGTTAATATGCTCGAGAAGCTAAATAAATCAGGCTTAAGGCCAGACCTATTCAAATTATGAAATATTTTGAAAGCTTCCATTCCATTCTTAATTAACGAAACATCATCCTTTGCCAGGTCCATCAGCTGAGCATGTCCAGCTATCACTGCATTCCATGTGATAAGACTCACAGATGCCATGGAATCCAACAATCTTCTTGCATCTTTGATCTCCCCACTTTTTAGATACAAGTACATAATTGAGTTCTTAACAGGAACTGACGAGTCACATCCAAACTTAATGCACATAGCATGCACTTGCTTTCCTAGATATAAATTTTGAGATGTGCAACATAAACTCAGAGTACTTGTCAATGTGAACTCATTCGGCTCAGCATTCTCCAGAAGCATCTCTAGGAAAAATGACAGGCCACGCTCTGTCTCAGCGTTATCGCCACAGGCTGATATGACTGTAGTCCACGAAATAACATTCTTCTCTCGTATTCTTCTGAATGCCTTCACTGATGACTCAAGATCACAGCATTTGGCATACAAGCTACATATTGAATTTCCCATACTAGTGTCATGCTCAAGTTGATACTTTATAATATACCCATGAACTTGCCGGCCTAGCTCAAGCGAGTACAATGCGCAACAAGCACTAAGAATTGCACCGAGTGTGTAATTAGTCGGGTACCTCCCTTCTCCCAACATCTCAACAAACACCTCAGCAGCATACCCAGGCTGCGCATTATGGACATAACCTGATACGAGCGCAGTCCAAGTAACCACGTTTCTCTGTGGCAATCCATCGAACAGATTCTGCGCGTGCTCAGTATCACCACATCTCATGTAGATATTGATGAGGTACGTCGAAACAAACACATCATTGTCCATACCAGTCTTAATGGTGTGCCCATGGAGCGTCTCTGCAGCACGTAAAGACTGCAAACTGGCACACTCATGCAACAGCGGCGCATAAAAGGAAGTGTCAAACACTCGGGCATTATCTGTTACACTCGAAACTTCAGATAAAGTGTCAGACAACACTGTAGTTCTCGGGTACGGCACATTCTGCAAATTATCTCAAACATATAGTAAAAGTTAGAATGTCAACGATAAGCAAATCGTCTAACCTTTTGATGGAGAGTTTCTAACTGACCTTTTCTTGGAACTGATTGTTGAGTGAAGACTTCCGAATTTCCGGTTCGACTTTGTGGTGGACGGCGCCGGAGACGGCGAGAGAAGGGATAGAAGCCATTAGAAAGAGGGAGAGAGAGGTTACATGTTTAGTAATGGTGTTGTTTTTTATACAAATTGTTGGAAGAAAGTGTGCAGTGTTGTTGTTTTGCTTTTGTGGTTGTGGAGGGAAGGGAAGGGAAGCTGAGAGAAGATAGATGAAGGGGATAACAAGAACAAAGTTTGTTGTAGTGTTGTGGAGGAAGTAGCTTAAGGTGCGTTTGGAATTGCGAAGCTTTTCTAAAATAAAAATTATGTTTATTGTTTTTCAAAAATAATTTTTTTTAATTTTTAAAAAAATAATAAAAATATATAATTAAAAAATTTTAGGTAAATTTTTTTTACATTATTTTAAATTTTTAAATATTTATAAAATATATATTAAAAAATATTAAATAAAATAAAGTTAAAAAATGACTTTTGCTTTGCACTACCAAACGGACCTTTAGAAGTGTTCGTAAAAGTTGGAAGCATGATATATTTTAATTGCAAAAAACTTCACTCTGGGGTGTTTTAAAAAGTTCAAAAGATTTCACGTACTTCCACTGGTTTAGAGTTTCACTGTTTCAATTGTTTATTAAATTGAAAATTTTATTTTATTTTATTATTTAAATTTATTATTTTATTTTTTAAAATGCCACTTTTCAATAAAATTTAAATATAAAAAATTTATTTGTAATTTACTTTTTAAATGATTTTATTTTTTATTTTTGTAAAAATTACTTTCAAGTATTTAAGCACAAATTTTTTTCTCAAATTTTTAAATTTCGCACTATATTTTAATTACACTAACTCAATTTTTATCTAATTTTATTTTTTATTAAATTTTATTTTTACAAAATCTACTATTGTAAAAGTAACTTTTGTACAAATAAAATACGTTGGTAGCAAGTTTTGATAAAAAATTAGCATTTTTTTTTTATAAGAGCGTGTTTCAAATGTCCGTAATTTCACTTTTTTTCGCTAGATTTTGAATTCCGAATAGTTTATATATTTTAATTATGCAAGGAACTCAGAATTTTACTTTTATATAAAAAATTCTAATTCTAACTTTTTTATTTGCACACTTTTTAATATAATTCACTCATAAAAATATTAAAACATAAATACTGAACTTCACTTTCACTTTATTTTTAAAAATTCTACTTTTTAATTTTTATTTTTACGAAACTCAGTTATGAACATTTTGAAGCACACTCTAAATATGTAAATTAATAAAATATATTTATATTTATACGTTTATATTCATAAATTCACTTCTTAATATTTATTTTTTAGAAACTAACTCTTACATTACTTTTTAACTAGTAAAAAGCTCTATGTGTCAAATTGAATTTACCAAAAATAAAATTCATTGTTTGAGTTTTGCATCAACAAAATATTTATGTTTGGCTCTCAAATATATAAATTGCAATTTGGTATTCTCACTTAAAACGTCCTTCTTTAATCACTAATCCAACTCTCTAATTCCAAAAACTTCTCGTTTTGGTAACGCATCTACATTAATTAAAAACTCGCCACGATATGCAACCAATAAGTAAGCGCCACGTCAACGATCACTAAACGTGTCAATTTGTCATCAGCTGCTCTCTCAAACCCACCACCGGTTCCATCACAGTTAAGAATAAAAACGTTTACGTTTTTTAACAAATTTACCAAATAATCACACTACTTATTTGTTTGGGCGAACCCAAACCCTTGACGTTCTTTAATACTGTTATATAAAGGGCCTAATATTTCTAATGTTGTTTTACCAGGAACTTATTTCGACTAGAAATTTAATGGGTCTCTGTAGCGATTTATTTCTAATTCAGGCCTCTAAACTTGGCTTTCTTTAATGATTGTTTAATATAAAGGACCTAACTTCTTAATACTATCTAAACAGGGATTAATATGTTAAAGTATTATTTAATAGGTGTTAAACTAAAAAATTACTTTGAAAATAATAGATTTCTTTACCACCATGGTTTCAGATCCCGATCTCAATCTTCTTCCTTCGCTTCGTCCTCTCTTTCTCTCTCTGTCTCTCTCTCCGATTTTCTCTCTCTAGCATTGTTGGGAGCTCCGTTGCCGCTCCCATGGCAGCTTCCGGCCCTCCGCCGCCGCGACCAGGCCCTAATTCGATCCCACCACCAACGCCCTTCCAAAACCCTAACGCGATTCGTCCGCCGAACTCAACTCCTTCCAACACGATCAACCCAAATCCTTCTCTTTCCGATGCCATGCGCAATCTCCAGATCAACCGCCCTCCGCCTCCCTCCGCTGTGCCACCTGGCGTCCCTCCACCTTTCACGGGCCCTACTCAGCCTTCCCCCGCTCCGTTTGCAGGACCCACACCGGTTTCTGGACCGTTTGCGAGACCGGTGACTGGATCTCCGCCAATGCGCAGCCATTTTGGTGGATCAGCGCCGGCTTCGTCTCCGTTTGGTGGGCCCGGTCCAGTAGGGAGACCTACGATGACAGCGTCTCCGCCGGGTGCCCTGCCGCAAGGCCAGTTTCCAGGAGCACCACTGCTGGGATCCCGGCCGCAAGGTCAATTACCAGGACCACCACCGCCTGCGGGCCCACCTTCTGCTATCCGAGCTCCGCAACCTAACGGTCCCCCACCAAGCTCCATTGGGCCTAGACCTTTCCCTGGAAGCCAGCCTGCACCTTCCACCCAGTTAACACCGTCAGGATCTCCGCTGGCCCGACCAACCTCTGCTGTGCAGCAGTCACCGTTTATGGGCCCACCGTTACCGTTTGCGCAGATGCAGCAGCTTCAGCCACCAATGCTACAATCGCAGACTTTCTCTGGACCGCAGCCTTCAATGCCTCCTGCAGCTGCTGCAGGTCCTCCATCATTTGGACCTCCACTGGGTCCACCTTCCAGCTCAACATCGCCAAGGTTCGGGTCTCCTATGTGGCAGATGCCTCAGCTACCGGTGAGTGTAGTTCTCGATGCATTATTTTACTTATTTATGTCTTGGATGAGTGTTGGTGGCTAAAGTTGGTTCTTTTGATTTTGCTAGCACCAAAGATTGCAACTTTATTGTATAAGGAACTGGTCCTTACTGTATAATTATGAACTTTAATCTGGACCGAAAGTGGCAATGATTAATTATTGGATAGTGTGACTAGTGTCTATGCTTTGGCTTTTATTTTCAATAGGTAGGAATGCAACAATCTTGGACACTTCAAATCAGAATCTTTTTCAATTTGTCCATAAATTGTGTAGGGTGCTTCCCTTATGCCGGATGGTCTGCAAGCTCCACCTAGAATGTATGGTATGTCTACAAGTGTGCCAGGGCAGCCTTTCCCACCTGCACCTCAGATGATGGCCCACACACCACTCGGAGGGCATCAGGTATCTCAACCATCAAAAATTGATCCAAATCAGATTCCAAGGCCAGTGCCAAGTTCTTCAGTTACCCTTTTCGAGACCCGCCAGGGAAATCAAGCAAGCAACCCCCCTGTGAGCTACACAGTCATTTTCATACACTTATACTGGTTGCTGATTATGCACAACAAGCAATCCTAGTTCACTAGGTACAGATTCTTGTTGATTATGCTGCGATAAAATTCTTAATTTTTGAACTTTTTCTATGAAGCCGGTTATGAGCGAATTTATAGTCCAAGATACTGGTAATTGCAGTCCTCGTCTGATGAGATGCACTATCAATCAGGTCTTTTGTTTGTCCATTATGCTTCCCTTATTACCTGCTTTCTTCCCCTAGTTTTCTTCATTTGGCTTCATAGGTATCCTTGATGTTTGTCTGTGTATTGTTTTCGTAGATACCATGCACTGGGGACATATTGTCAACATCAAGCATACCTCTTGCTTTAATGGTACAGCCTTTTGCACTTCCACATCCATCTGAGGAACCTGTACAGGTAACCATACTTCAAGTTATTGTCTTTATAGTGAGTTTTCCTCACTTTATTTTTTTGAGGTAGCTTATGTTTTGGGACTAGCTATGTATTTCTCTTCCTGGATATAAAGGGAAGAGTTGCATTCCGTGACAATATCTTATGCATTAAGATTTCCTTAATTTTATGACTTTTATGTTTATAAAAAACGAGAAGAAGAGTTTGTCTGACTATGAAAGAGTGCTTTCTCTATTGCTATTTGCCAACTTGATATCTGCTCTATTCCTGCTATCCAAAGCATTTCATTCTTTTATGTTATAGAAGAGACATTTTGAATCATGAACGCTAATCTGAACCTTGCATGTAATAGATACTCTGATTGTATTATTTTTAGTGTTGCTTGCTGTTTGCACCTATTTGTCCACTTGGTGGTCTGAAGATTGTTGCTATGCGGTTTCTTGCAGTTTGCTCTTTGATATATAAATTAACATTGTTTACAGGTCGTGGACTTTGGAGAAAGCGGGCCAGTTAGATGTTCTCGTTGTAAAGCTTATGTAAACCCTTTTATGCGATTTGTTGATCAGGGAAGGCATTTTGTTTGCAACTTATGTGGTATGTACATTAGTAGGGCTACTTAATTTACAACATTATATTGATATCTCTTATCGTCTTTTCGAAATTAGGTTATCCACTTTAAAGATTTACCTTCCAATCGTCAAATTAACTTTGAGTGTTGAACTCATTCATTTTGCACATGCCAAAGGAATGGTGTCATTGTGTCACTTATTCTCTAGGGGTTCACTTTGACCGCTGTTAATGTCGTACTTAAAATCAAGGTACTCCAATCAATTTATTAGCAAATAATCAGCTAATCATGGTAGTTTATATAATCTAGCTGACATGGCTCAACAGACAATCTCGTAATAGCAACATCTTGGACATTGGATCATGTGACTATAACTTAATAAGTGGTAAAAAACATTCACTGTTTTCTGTTCTGTTACTTCTAATATTGCTTCCGTCTTCCTTGCCAATACATGGAGTTGTGGTTCATGTTGTAGACTGGAGCATGAGACAGGAGTGGTATGGTGGGGGAGTGGTTCAAAGTAAGCAATAGTTAATAGGGCCTTTGACCTCCACAACAGAGTTGAAGAAGCTGATTTGTCTATAAAATGTTTTCTGGATATCAGTAACTGAATTATCAGTGATATTCTAGCTCTACTCAGCATACGACCTTTTGTCGGAGTTACATTAGTTTATACGTGAATACGTCTCATCATTTTAAGGACTATTGCTTCGTAAATAGCTCATTACTAAAGGCTTCTGATGGGATATTATTTTGTAGGATTCACTGATGAGACTCCTCGGGACTACTTCTGTAATCTTGGTCCAGATGGGAGACGGCGTGATGCCGATGAAAGGCCTGAATTGTGCAGGGGAACAGTTGAATTTGTTGCCACTAAAGAATACATGGTCTGTGTTACACTTTGCCTTATTGCTAGAGATGAAAAGTTACTTCTGTTTTCTGCTCCTCGACATTTCTGCTTATGTATATGTGTCAAGATCATAGTTTTATGGCATTATACCTGTATGATACATGTTCTTTGAGATAAAGATTCAGGAAGTTCTCAATTGATGGTGTTAGTATTCTTTCTCCTTTAGTTTTGAATTTTTTGATAACCACTTTCTAGTCCTATAATAACCTCATTTTTTATAGTCTACTAAGTAGAGTTGAGACGTTTTTCCTTGGTTAGTAATTAGATTTGCAATTTTGTTTTGATTGGAGATCCATAAATGCTACTTAAATAACCAATGCTTAACTCCTTTGGCTGCTTCTCTAAGGAAACTGGTATTTTATTATCTAAAAGTAGTTTCCTCTCCCTATTATTTTCGGCGAGCTAATTTTCTTCATTGTTTACTGTCCAGGTTCGCGAACCAATGCCGGCTGTGTTTTTCTTTCTCATTGATGTTTCAAGGAATGCAATACAGACTGGTGTAACTGCTGCAGCCTGTAGTGCAATCAGCCAATGCCTTTCTGATCTCCCTGTAAGTTTAATTTATTCTTTTGCAGTAAAGTGAAAACATATGCCACTATAGTTTCTCTTTTAGATCTACTTCTCATGTTATTTGGAAAATATGAATAAATATAGTCAGCCATTATCTTTTTCATTGGTGTGCTTTCTGGCATAACTGCCTCAAGTATGTAAGCACGTTCTTTTCTTACTTGTAGCAGGAGCATACGGTACTTTCTTTTAGTGCATGTGATCAAAACCTGTCCAAGTTGTAGACATTGGAGTGTGTTCTTGAGCCATGGAGTGACTGCAATATATAGCTTATAGTTGATAACTTGTCTCTTTTGCAGGAAGGCCCACGAACAATGGTGGGTGTTGCAACTTTTGATTCCTGTATACATTTCTACAGTCTGAGGCGAGGTCTACAACAGGTAATCTAGATTATGGCATAACAGGTGTTTTACTAGGATGGCAGTCCTGCATGTATGTGCCAGGTTTAAGTGTTTCTTGACAGGAAGATCTGACCTTGGACTTTACTTAATTCATTAGTAAAGTTTTGGCCTGCAAAAGTACTTCTAAACTTTGTTGTGTCCAAAGATGATTATGTAGCAAATTGATAGTACAGTTACTCTAAGGCATGCCAACTTCTGCTTTTGTGACAATGTCATCTTTTTATTGTATCATATGGCTCATCGTCTCTCTAAAGTTAAGCTTGATAATCAATTATATGGCACTACAATGTCATGACAAAGAGTTCCAGTTAGCTAGACCTTTGTGAAGGAGTACTTGAATTTATCAGTGAATATATAGTAAAAATTGCTAAAATCTGTAGTCATTGGTAACTGTACAATCAAAATAGATAATGAACCTATCTCTGTCCAAAATGCATGTCTAACCAATTGCATACATTCTACATGCAGCCCCAAATGCTTATTGTTCCAGATGTGCAAGATGTGTACACTCCTCTCTCTACAGATCTCATTGTCAAAATTGCTGAGGTATGGGCTCCATGTATCATATTCTCATGTGGACATGGTTCTCTGTGTATCTGATGTTTGTTTGCTTTAAGTTTAAAGAGCAATATTTCACAATCTTGTGCTTAGTGATTGTTCATTTTGTCTGTTTTGAGGGTGCAGTGCCGCCAGCAATTGGAGCAATTGCTGGATAACATCCCCACAATGTTTGAGAGTAACAAAGTTGCTGAATCTGCATTTGGTGGCGCTGCAAAGGTATGTGTCCTGTTGCTTATTCTATTATGTTTCTTGCACTTTATCTTGCCCAAAATTTTGGATGTGGACTTGGGACTATAGATCTTAATATAATCTAATGCATGTAATTCAATCAGTAGTACTTTCATTTTCCAGGCAGCTTTCTTGGCATTAAAGCCCACTGGTGGAAAGCTCCTTGTATTCCAATCAGGCAAGTTCGATTATTTCCCATTTAATTCATTGAAGATTACAAATTAGAGACAGTTGTTGTAGTGCTTCTTGGACAGCTTCTGCTTATTATTTTTCTTTCAAATGTAGTTATTTTCTTTAAACTGTAGTTAACTAAAGTTGCAAAATTTCTTCTGAAATGGAATTTTCTTTACTTGTCATTTCAGTCTTGCCATCAGTTGGAATAGGATCTCTCTCTTCTAGAGAAGCTGAAGGAAGAACAAACATTTCTTCTGCTGAAAAGGTATTTGTGGTTGGCATCGCTACAGAGTGTCATCCAGATTTTTAGTATACATAGAGGATACTTTCACATTCCGGGAAGTATCAAATGAGCTCTTCGTCAGCTACTTAAGTGCCAATTAGAGCAATTTTTGTTTTCCAAAATATTTTCTTTTTTGATTATTTCTTTTGTTTTTGAGTAGTGGTGATATTCAGCCATTTTGAGAAATTCTTTTTATTTAAAATTCTGAATTACACAAGCTCCTGCTGTATCACTGTTAGATTCTTAATTATGTCATTCCTGTTGGGCGTAGAAGAGGAGTCAAGACCATTTCTCACATGACAATTTTAAAGAAGAAAGTTTGGTTTCATTTAACATGCATGGTCACATGCAACAGATAGTTTCTAGTGCAACAAGTTGTTTTTAAATTAATGTTATGCCTCTGGAAACCTAATGAGTAAGTGTTATATCTTTACAAACCTAAGGAGTATAATTACGTACAATCTAATGGTTGTGTCAAATTGCAGGAAGCCCACAAATTGCTACAGCCAGCTGACAAGACTTTAAAGACAATGGCTATAGAATTTGCTGAATATCAGGTAGGATATCATGTCTGCTGTGTGACAGAGAACTAACAAGGATATGGTTACTACAGCTGAACAACTTTATCATGGTATATTAAAGCTCAGAGCTTTGATGATGATGAATAATGATTGGTATTGCTATTGCCAGGTTTGTGTGGATGTGTTCATTGCAACTCAGAGCTACGTGGACATTGCCTCTATATCTGTTGTTCCCAGAACAACTGGTGGGCAGGTTAGTCCTCCACACACTTATATACTAAACAAAAATAAAGGAGAAAATATTGTTTGAGGTTGAACTGCAAGGTATAACTAGCTGAAGTTGGAAGTTGTGAAAGTGCATTCATTTCATGTTTTTGTGTTGATCTTACTATTCTTCAACCTCATTTTTACTCAGGAGCAATCTCCACATAACTATAATTGTAGTATTCAAAATTGTGTTAAGTTTGTGTCATTGGTTTTTGGTGGAGAGCAGGATGTTGCAGGTGTGGTTGTGATTAATTCCTTGCATCATTGCGTGGAATCATTTTTCCCCTAAAGAGAACATCCATCTCTTCACTTTTAATAGTATTCTGTATTGCTTTTGCTGTAATAGCACTTCACTAAGTACCCCTCATTATGTTGAATCCAAAATTTAAGTCTTTTATTGGCAAGCTCACACACTCGTAAAGTACTTTTATTGTATGAGAAGCCTTATATCTGCAAAGCCAAAGTAGAGTATGATGAACAGGGAGAACGGTCATTAAATCTCTTTCTCCCACGTTCTTTTTTAATTAAAATAAAATAAAAACGGAACTTACAGAAGGATTATACTGATGCTTGCCCTAGGCTGGATTTGTTTATTTTTAATGTTTATAACCTTTGAAGGTACAAAGACACCTGTAGGGGTGTTGGTCTACTGGCATCTCCCACTCCCACTCCCACTCCCCACCTTCACCTCTTATTTTCTCATGAATGTGAGAATGAATAACCTCCTCGCTTCCAGTACTAGGTTATATCTATGTTTTTAACTTTTTCATCTGAATTTTGTTGTCAACTTCCTTCTGGCTAGACTCATGGTCTTAGACATAAGATTTTCCTCTTTCTTTCCCCTTTCTAAAACTTCTCTTAGAGGCCTTCAATTGCAGATTCTCTTATATTTTAGTTTGGTCATTGTTCGTAGATCATTTCGGCGTACTTCTTGTCCATGTGAGTTTCCCAGATTAAGTTTAAAAGCAGGTGTTTTGATGTGTTGATAACAATGCTATTTGATACTTGGTTTTGGTTTAGTTTGCAGTTGACCTGGAATTGTTCTCTCTTTGTTGATTCTTGATATTGGATAGTGTCCATATATACCTCATTCGCATTCCACAATTATAGAGTTGTGTACAACCTTATATATTTCTTTCCTTACAATTTAGTGCTCCTCAATACACCTAGTCTAGCTATTCCTAGTAATTTGTCCTTTCTTATGGTTCTTTTTGACTACTACTTTTCAGGTATATTATTACCATCCGTTTTCAGCCCTTGCTGATTCCGCCAAGCTATTTAATGATCTCAGGTGGAACATTAGTAGACCTCAAGGTTTTGAGGCTGTAATGCGTGTTCGCTGCAGTCAGGTGAGTGCCATTTGAATCTCTTCCCTGATGTTTAAATTCTTGTACAAAATACCTCCAATCATTCTCCTATTGACATGTGTTTTACTTTTTTTCATAGGGTCTTCAAGTTCAAGAATACTCCGGAAACTTCTGCAAACGCATTCCAACAGATATTGATCTTCCTGCGGTTAGTTTTTCTTTATGTCATTATTGTTTCGGCCTTGTTCTTTCACTACTTGTGTACTTAGTATCCAATATCCAGAAATCTGGGTCATCCTTCGGAAGAATGTAAGATCCTGTAAATTGTGTTAGTGCTGCTAAGTGTTTAACTTTTTATGTATATAGTAAAACAAAGTTCTGCTGTGGAATTAATTGACCTAGGAAAGATAACGTCTGTTGCCTAGCTTTTAGTTATCTCCGAGGGTATCTATGTTTGAGTGGATCAATAATTTTATCCTGGGATAGTATAATGTCATGACTCAGTTCTCTTTTCCAATCATGTGCTTGTCAGCTCTGTGGAATGTACCCTAGGTCGTCTGCAGCCTGCAGCTAGTCTGATTTGGTTATCGTGTAGATGCTGAAGGAAACTGGAGGACAGAATTATCATATAAAGAAGAAAGATTTATTGTTACATAGTTTTACTTAATGTTCAAAGAGATGGATTAAAAAAAAAAGGACAACTATAAATCAGCCCCTTCCTGGAGTCTGAAATTATCGTTCAACCACTTTTAGTTAAACATACTTAATTACCACTATTTTGTTTGAAAGTTATCTCCCGACTCCTACAAGGTTGAAAACTAACAAAAGGAAGGGCTTTAAAACAAGAAATACATAATCTTTAAAAGTATACACAATTTCAAGGGGGTGGAAAAGTATTTTGGACTGTATTCAAGGGGTCATGAGATAAAATTCAGTTTTAAAAGAACATTTCTATCCTGGGACGACATAAGCATTTGATGATCGTGTTCATTATGAATCTTTTTTGGGGGACGTAATAAGTTCTTCTTAGAAGCTGTCTTCCTACTTAATTGAATCAGCATTAGACATATTAGTTTGTGAACCTCTCTAGAAGATGCTCTTTCAACTATCCTAAATGATTGAGTCTGCCATAAAAATGGAAAATTTAGTTTGTTAACTATTCTCTTTGAGTTTTCTTATTTTTTTCTTAGTGGGGCCTCGCCGCATCGATATCTTGATCATCTGTTATGCTTCTTGCTTTTGTTTCTTTGGCTGAATTGTTCTTTCCTTTTTCTTGCTTAATATTTGGCTGAATTAGAATGCATGGGGACTGCTATTCTCTATTCTCTACTTCATATATATATTGGATGGATTGCATGCACTCCATACACTCCCCGCGCACTCCTTAGTTATTTTTGACAAGAGAGACCTTCAAATCTGATTGTCACCGTTGGATAGAAGGAATATGAGTGAAAAATTTCAGCTCAATCGGATCACAATTCGACCTCCATCCGGCCTCTTGATTAAGATGAAACAAAATGATACATTTTGTTAGTTTTTACTATTTATGTCATTTTGATCAAAAAGCCGGATGAAGGTCGAATCGAGGTCTAATTCAACTGATGTTTTGTCGATATGTTTCCAATTCAATAGTCCTTTACATGCAACGGTGAAGATTTAATTTGAAGCTCTTTCCAACCAAAATTAGCTTAGGGAGTGCACGGAGAGTGTAGGAAGTGTATATATATATATATATATATATATATATATACATACATGTATATAGGGATAGGATAGAGGCATATGGCGCACATGCCAGCCAAAAGTGGCCGGCGAGATATCCAAATCCAATCTTCACTGTTGGATATGAAGAATCATGAGTTGAGAACATGTTGATAAAATTTCAGTTCAATCAGAATACGACCCAACCTCCATCGGAACTCTTGATCAAAGTGACACCAAAACGAAATATATATCTTTTGTCAAATTTAACATTTTATGTCATTTTGATTAAAAGTTTCGATGAAGGTCGGTTCGTATTCCAATTGAGCTGAAATTTATCAACATGTTCTCAACTCATGGTTCTTCATATCCAACGGTGGAGATTGAATTTGGATATCTCGTTGGCCACTTTTGGCCAGCATGTGCGCCATGTGCCTTTAAGGATGTCATGTGCCTCTATCTTATCCCATATATATATATATAGGGATAGGATATATGCACTCCATGTGCTATATGCACTCCATCGGTTTTTCCGGCCATATTTGGCCGGAAAGACCTCCAAATCCGATCTTTACCGTTGGATATGTAGAGCTATGAGTCGGAACATGCTTACCAAATTTCAGTTCAATCGGACCACGAATCGACCTTCATCCGGCCACTTGATTAAGATGACTCAAATAGTAAAAGTTGACAAAATATATATTTTTTGTTTTTTAGTCATCTTGATCAAGTGGCCGGATGAAGGTCGATTCGTGGTCCGATTGAACTGAAATTTAGTAAGTATGTTTCTAACTCATAGTTCTACATATTCAACGGTGAAGATCGGATTTGGAGATCTCTCCAGCTAAATATGGCGGAAAACTGATGGAGTGCCTATATCCTATCCCATATATATATATATATATATATAGTTGTTTATTTATTTCATCTTACTTTTGCTTTGAGGTATACTCATATTTTTGCTAACTGCAGATTGACTGTGATAAAACAATAATGGTAACTTTCAAACACGATGACAAGTTCCAGGAAGGTGCAGAATGTGCTTTTCAGGCATGTACCGATTTCCATACTTGCCAATAAAATAGGGTTTTTGTTTCATTTTCCCTTACAGTTATGTTCCTATTATGTTTTATTAGATATAATTTTTATTCGGTACATACTATTTGATGCTTCTTTTCAAATAAGTCTAGCTACTCATGAAACAAAATGTCTTCACTATTCCTTACCATTGTACTGCTGTCATCTTCAGAAAATTTTATGTTGACTTTGAATTGTAATACTAGGGTAAAATAGCAAGTATTGAAATCATAGTCACTGCTATAGACTAGTGGCCTCTAATGATTGTCTCATTTCAGTGTGCACTTCTTTATACTACAATCTACGGGCAAAGAAGAATTAGGGTGATGAATCTATCCCTTCCTTGCACGAGCATGCTTAGTAACCTTTTCCGTTCAGCTGATTTGGACACTCAGTTTGCTTCTTTTGTTAAACAAGGTACGAAATCTTTCTTTTTCCTCGTTTGTTGGCACATGTTGTTATTGTCCTATATAATAAGCATCAATTGTCAGCCTTTAGGTTTTAGAAGTGAAGTTGGCCTTTGAGTGTAACTATCTCACTTTTATCGCACAGTTTCTATTGCAGATCCAGCCATCTTATTTCTTACCCTTTTTCTCCTTCTCCCTTTCAAGTAATTGCTAACTAATGGTTTGCCCTCTCGCAGCTGCAAGTGGCATCCCTACCAGCCCTCTTCCTCATGTTCGAGAGCAGCTCACTAATCTATGCATCAATATACTGCACTCATACCGAAAATTCTGTGCAACTGCCTCATCATCCGGGCAGCTAATTCTTCCAGAGGCTCTGAAGCTTTTACCTCTCTACACACTCGGTATGATACACTTTAACTTTTGTGAGGATACTGAAGTTTTGTTTGTAGTATTTTACATAGAGTAAAGGATGTTGATGTATCATATTATTTTAGTAGTTTTACAAATTAGAATGGGTGTACATTTTGATAAATTCTAATTCATCCAGTCTCTCTCAAGTTTTTGCCTTTACATTCTCGGTATGATACACGCACATAGCTTTTGTGATGAACATTCAGGTTGTTTTTGCAGTCTTTAATATTGTTGCAAAGAATTTCGGCACATTTTGATAATTCTGGTTAGTGGCGCTCTCAGATATACTCCTCATATAAATTAACAGTTAATTCTAAGATATCTTTTTCACTCAAAAGCCTTGGTCAATTGAATAAGGTCTGCTGTGCTCATCCAATTCTTGGTGCTATTTCTTCCATATCTGTCATTTTACAATCAACTTGAGGTTCAGTATAGGTATATTTTAGCTTGAATTGAATAAATTTAATCATAGTTAGGATTTTCATTAACTACCAATCCTTTTGTTACATGAATATTTAGGTAAGATCTGCGGTTGGTGCCTGTGATTTATTATTCAATTATGTGTGAGCTTTGTGGTCCACACCACAAGTTTCAGTTATGAACAAATGGGTCCTAATGATTCAGGTTGTCCTATGTGTTGAAGTGAACAACAGAATATACTTCAAGCTGCTGGCTTGAAATAGATCAACCTAGGGCAAATAATTCTTGTCTTCCATGTCAGATCACTGCTGTTGTCTTTGTGTTGATATTCCAACCGCAGATTTACTGTGGTGTCTGTTGTTTGATATTTCCACCATCAATGTACAAGTCGCCTGATAATGTTAATGGTAGTAGGCGTTCGAGCAATCATTTTGATTTTTTCCTGCAAGGACAACTATGGAAGTTACTTTTCTGATAGTACCTTCATGTTGTAACATAATGACGCAAAAGACTTGCACAGTTGCACTTGATTACCTTATTCTTGAGTCTTAAAAAGTTATGATACGTTGCTTAAACAGCTCTGTTGTGATTGATTGAGAAGAAGGATTGTTAAATTGCTTATGTCTAAGCTATTGAGGACAAGTACAACGATGAAATAGCATGGATGGGAACACATGGAGGGTTAATTGTTCCTTTTTTATTGGAATAGGTCGCTCATAATTTATTTTATTTTATTTTATTATTTTATTATTTAATTTTTTTATTGAGGCTGAGGTGAGCTTTTCCCATGATATTTCTATAACTTATAGTTTATGCTTGCCTTCTCTCCAAATTTTCAGCATTGATTAAGAGCATCGGTTTACGAAATGAAGGGAGGCTAGATGATCGTTCTTATTGGGCGAGTCGTTCAGCCTCTCTTTCTATCCCGTTGGCTATACCTCTAGTGTATCCAAGGATGATTTCCCTTCATGACCTTACTACAAAGGTATACCAAGTTACTCAAAATTCTTTTTACTTTTTTTAGGGCAAACCTGAATCTTTGTTCCTTTTGTACTGTTGACAGGAGGATGATGGATCCCCTATTCCTTCTACAATTCCTCTGTCCAGTGAGCATATAAATGAGGAAGGAATTTATTTCCTAGAAAATGGTGAAGATGCTTTGATTTATGTTGGTAATTCAGTGAGACCAGATATTCTTCAGCAGATGTTTGGATCTTCTTCAGTTGAAGGACTTCCAACGCAGGTACAGTTTATTCTTTACAGAAATTAAACATTAAATGTGCTTGAATCTGGGTGCAAAAATGCTAATATAAAAATCACGATTGTTTGGAGATATATGTTATAATATTGACCTGTGAGGAGCGAGAAGCAGCTTCTTTGATATATTTATGGTCATGTTGTTTCTGCGGAGTTTGCTTATCACAAAGTTGTTTTAAAGTAATGCTGCACAAGTAAATTATCCTTTCACTTGTCTTCATCCAATCTTCTCCATATTCTCCATATTTAACTCTGGATTATATACCAAGTAATGTGACGATGATACTGATCTGCAACAATTTTACCTTCAGCTTGTTCTACAGCAATTTGACAATGAACTGTCAAAGAAAGTTAATGATATTGTGAATGAAATTAGACGTCAGAGATGCTCATACTTGCGGTATGCCATTCTTTTAGCTTCTTAGTACATCTTTGTCAAGCGTTTTTTACAAACTTCTGGTGAACTAACTAATCTGTCTCATTTCTGGTGCAGTTTGCAACTTTGTAGAAAAGGAGATCCTTCAGGTAAGCTTTTAGGTTTTTGCTTAGAATTCTTCGTTGACCTGAAAATATTGTTGAATAGGAATTTTTTTGAGTGCTGATTATAGCAGTGTGCTTCGATATGTTCCTAAAAGGAGGTGGAGTGGGACCAATTGTTTGTGTTAGGAAATTTTGTTCGTTGCGTAGACAGTCCAACAACATCGTATGGTTCAACTTTATTGTATGGATTGCTGCTATAATTTTTTAGGTTAACTAGCACCAAATTGTCATGATTGTTATAACTGCTGGGTGAGGATAATAGTGAGCATTTATTAGTGCTTTAAGTTTGTTTGGTACCATTAATTGTACCTCGTAGCAAGTCATGGTGAAAGTTCTTTTTCTTATAAAGTCGTGAGAAAGCAGCTTAGCAGGAAATACCCACCTAGTCTCAGTAGATCGTTTAGTGCCTATTTTTTTAAATTCATTCACTTTTCTCGATTCCTTTTGTCTTCAACTTTTAATTGAATAAATAAATTTTTGTAGGCATGCTCTTCTTCTCGTACATGGTTGAGGACAAGAATCCAGGAGGCCTTTCTTACGTAGAGTTCCTTGTACACATTCACCGGCAAATTCAAACAAGAATGACCTAATTCCATTTAATAAATGGGTTGGTCAAATTTTGGTTGCTTGAGCTTTGTCTGCTTTAAACCCACAAACTGGGAGTATTAGTGTTGAGAGATTCAGGTCAAGTTTTCGTTGCAGGTGCAGACATGAGCATGAAATTTTGTGCTTGCAAATTGTCACAAGCTCTTATACTTAGGGAATAGGTGAATAGAGTAAACTAGGCACAATCTGTGCTTGCCAATGTGAGCTCCCTACAGTGCTACCCTCTGAAATAGTTGTAAACTGAGAGATGCAGTGCACAAGGGAAAGGTGGTGAGGAGCTTGCAGTTATTACAAATTTTGGAGGTTAAAAAGAAAAAAACCTCCAAAACATGATATTTATGATATTTTGTATAAGAGCTTCGCAAAAGGATCATAGCAACGAGTCATATTGTACAGGTGATGTACTTTTGTACCATTTAAAAAAAGGTTGGTTGTAATAATGTTTCATTTAGTGATCTTTTTTGGGAAATTTTACATGCATAATGGTCACTGGGGCAAAGCCTCAAAGTCATCTAGATCACTCGACAAGAACCACGATTACATATAGTTCAAATAGAAACAAAATTTACTGAATCTTTAAATGAAATTATCCTGTTCAATCTTTCTATAACAAAACAAGGAGGGATTGTGGGATTAGAGTTGGCCTTCCTGTAAGAGCTGGTGGGTTCAACACCCCTTAAGTATATGAACAATTTTTCACTGCAATTTTTGAGATAGCTAATTGAAGAATTATGATGAAAAATGATATATAATACTTTCTATTTACTTTCAGATTCATTCGTGTAGTAGTTACAAGTAGCTCTAGGATATTTATGTCTTTCACTAGCATACCGAAAGGCTTCAGCATAAAAAACTTCCCTGACCGTCTCTGATTAGATTTGCAAATATGGACCCAATCTGTTCGAAAGTAAATCTCCAATACCTGCTACTCTGCTAGTCGGTTCTATAATTCAAATCTTCACGGATTTCTGGGATAACGCCTTTCATATTAGAAATGATCAGGATTAAAGAAAATTGTATTTTTTATTTACTTCAATTATGGAAAATCCTCTTGTTTTCTCTGCGCCCCTTAAATGCCAGCCATATCAGAGCAGAGGTAGCAACCTTACGCACTGATGAAGAATAAAATTTTCTTTCGTTATATCTCAACAATCAGTTGCAAAGATAAGGAAGGTATTTTGGAGTTGTAGACCACATACATTAGTTTCCAAAATTTTGCTAAACAACCATAGAGAATAATAGGGGCATGACAAGAACACCAAATTCATGTGATCTTCCACCTCATGGCGAAGATAACATATGTTATGACTTGAGATAATCATATTCATCAACCTCCTCATGCCAAATCTTTTTTACAAGGGACAATCATCTTTCAGCAAGGATCTACCAGAAAAGGTCTTCCCACCAATGCCGACTCTTCGCAAAATGGCTGTTATAAGGACGCCTAACCGAGAACTCTTTTTAATCCAATGACCACAACTTCAATGTTGAAAGAACTCTTGATTCAAAGAAGTTACATAACGTTGAGTTCGAGAAAAGAACAAGTGAAACTAAAGCCATGCTGTATACACCATCTACATGCTAAACTTAAGTATTGAGGTTTTGTCTTTCCCAAACTCCATATTAAGCATTCACAAGTTTCACTTTGGTGATTGACGGATGATCTTCACAACTAAGATGGCGGTAACGAACTGTTTTTGAAGAAGTTTTCTTTCATTGCTAAACATGCTATATCATTTTTTTCTGAATATATGAGAAAGGGGAAAACAAAAGTTTAGTATTATCTGCCAGTGCTGTTAGTGGGATCTAGATATGGATCTGCCCAACATTTGTCATTCTCCACAGCTTTCTTCCATCTCCTTTTAAAAATCTGAAACTCAGTGAAAGAACGAGAACGTACCTGAATGCAAATATTTTTCAGCAAGAATGCAGAAAATCTAGACCAGTACGCTAAAGATGATATATCTTCTACCACATATCTAACAACAAGCTTATCGCTGAGCTAACACAAGATGTGAAAGATAAGCTTTGAGGAAAAGATTAAATTAAGACCTAAAAATTACTTAAACTTACATGAGAACGATCTTGCAGAGGACTTCCAGGATGAACCTGCAAGTTGAAATATTCATCCATTTGAGTTGTAAGCAGAAAAAAAAATGAAAAACAAAAGGATAATAGTCTACCCACTATTGCAGTATAAAGGCTCGATTATCCCTCTTATACTGCCTCACTACTTCAATAATCAATCCAAACAAACTCAAAAAGTTTATGCCTTCTCGCTAAATTGAGGTTTTCTTTTAAAAGAAAAAATTTAAGTCAAATGCTTTTTGAAATTCTAAATGTGTTCTTACCTTATCTTCATTGTGACCCCCAAGGGTAGGAATGCCTTTATGGACTATGTATTCACTATCCACAACTCCAACATTTTTGCTACGATCACCCTGAGCACAATAGCCAAGTTTCATATCCAGTCCCCAAGCATGTATCAAGTCATTCTGCAAAGGGCATGAAAGATATTAGCAAGAAAACCTTCGTATGTCTCTGCAACTAAAGATCTTCTGTAGGTTGACCCAAGCATGATCTACAGAAGTACCTGTATCATATACCATGCACAACGCCATGCAGCTTTTGAAAATATGGGAGCCATCATTTCAACCCATCTGAAAAGATATCCATCATAGCGAGATGAAAAGGGAAGAAAACAAAAAGATCGTCTAAAACCTTGGAGAAATAGGAAATAAATGAGATATAATCACATACCGAAAGAAAGAGGCATCAAGATAAAACCTAAACTACAGCTTAAAGATGACAAACAGTTTTTCAGATTGCAACTGTTGCTGCAACAAAGAAGAGACCAAGGAAACAGCCAAAACATTACATATAGGTTGCAACTCTCACCCTGTGCAGGGGGGAGCTGTACTGTTCTCATAGCACCTTCCACTACCGCTATATTTGTACGTTCTTCTGTTGTTGCAACAAAATAGCAAGTCGGGAACTTAGGAGACATTATGAGAAGTAAACTTTATTCATGCATTTAAAACAATAAAATAACAACTAAAGCCACCTGTGCACGTCTCCTTTTCTCCAACGGGCAGTAATTCGATGATGAACTTCTGATTTAGCAGGGTCCAATGCAGGCTGAGATATTTCTAATCCTTCCCGTTTGACAATGGACAAATAGCTGCAAGAGTACGAATACAACGATGAGATCATGGAAATAAAAAGCTTTTCTTTTGCATGTTTATATCACAGCTTAGTGCTTAAGAAAAGCATCATAACAAATTGTTTCAAATTTGTGTTGATAGTGTGAGGAATTTAGGAAAACTTCTCCATACTACATTACATGGTATGTAAGAGACTGTTGCAAGAGAGTTAAAAAATGTAGTTTCCACATAATCAACTGCAGGTCAGAAGCAAGATGGACAAATCAAAATTCTGATTGGCAAATTTCGAAAATTGTTACGAGCCAACTCCAAACAAATAATTGTTGCGGATATTTGAATTTCGGTATGCTCAATCATGTGAGTTTAGCTATAGCCTTCACCTACCGTCCAGGGTTGAAGTTCTCCACTCCAAGGTCCTCATCCCAAAGAAAAATGTAATCATATTCCGCAACAATGTCTGGATGCAAGAAACGCTTGGCGAACCACCTTAGGCATAAAAGAAATTACCAAAGATTTTTATATACCCGAATAAAGGCTAATAGCATAATATCATCGAGAACATAGGTAAACAACCAGAACTACCATTTTGTTTGGTTTACTGCAGAGACATGTATGGCATTGTCATTCCATGACAAATCTCCCCATCCATCCACGAGACCATCATAGTGGAAAAGCATAAAGGTGAAATTATCTGAAGAAAACTGAAATGCAAGGACCCAAAGATATTTAAGCTAATATCAGATAAACACTACTAATATAAACAGGAATTCTGCATAAAGCAAAATCACAATGCTTACTTTTTGAATAATTTGATCAACAACTTGCTTTTGCTTTATCCCAACCGTAATGCACAATAAACTCTTTGATGACTTTCTTGTAGCCTGAAAATTGAAGCAAGAATCAGAGGGATTAATCTATTTACTAATGGCCATAAGTTTGAATGTTTCCAACAGCTGTTCTTATTTCCAACTAGTTTAAAATCTCCCCACTAGCTGTCCAATTAATTTAATTTTTATGCATGGCTACTAATATGATCTATATTGTTTGCTATGGATTTGAGCCAGAGATAACCTGGAGGTGCAGGTGGGGACCTACAATTCAAGAGTATGAATAGGGTTAAAGTTGTAGGATATGGTAAGCATTCAAGTTACAAGCTCCTATTGTTAAATTACCGATTCTGGTAAAACATAGTGTAGGACTTCTCACGACAGGTAGGTAGATATGCCCCTTGCACATTCACAATCAGTTTGTATATGTATCATACAAAATATTTGAAGAGAACCTTTCGGTACCTTTTTCATCTGTTGAGGGTGTATGAGGCCCCATAATTGATACAGTTCCATATTTGATGTTCTTCTAATTATGCCTTGAGGTAATGGCTCACTTCCGGGAGGCTTGCACTGGCTCTGAGACCGAATACAAACGAAGTTGCATTAATTACTTTGATTGAGGAATGTAATGCATGACCCGGCACATGAAAGAAGAGGACCTTGCATAATGTGGACTCATTCTTCATGATCGATCCGGCTGTTCCTAAATCCAATATGCTCTGCAAGTGAAACAATGCTTATTAAAATTATCCTTCAGGTCAGCTGAAATCTAGTGAATAATAGAATCAACATGGAAGTACATTTTGGCCAAAAGTACCTTGACTTAAAGAAAGACCAGAGGAAAAGCCCCACGATGTGAGATATACAAGAAACAACACATACTTGAAGCAGTGCTTGAAAACAATTTCCAACCACCAAGCAAAATTTATTTTGTCAACCAAATAACAAAAAGCATATTTGAGCATGCAGTAACACAAAGAGCCTTCTCAAATTAACACTACAGAAGCAGCAGCATCTATACTTTTAATCAAATAAGCGATCTGATTTACTTGGTTCAGTTACAACTACTGAAATTTAGTAATAAAATGGTCAAGATACTTCACTTAATTAGGTAAGCTCAACTAATAAAAAAGTAAAAGCATGATGCCTGATTAGACCTTTCCTCAACAAACTCAACTTATGGTACGCTGATATCTCTGAAAGAGAAGAAACTTAAACAATTACCCATGACATTTGTAATGATTTTGCAGAAGAAATAAGGTATAGAAGATCAAATGGCATTTGTTGAAAGCTTATGGAATAACAGGCCTTAGTATTCTATGTCATAAAAATTAAAAGGTCAACTAATATAATGCATATGTGTTTTATTTCCATTCTCTGCAAATTTGGGTTAGTTGTTGTCTTCTCAGGGTCATCTCAGTACCACTAGAAATGCGCGGCAGAACCTTTACTAGATTAGAGAGGTCTAGCAAAGCTTTTGACAGTAGACACAGGAAATCGAGAGAAAAATCCAACTAAGAAATAAGTAGCCCGACCACCATAGGAAGACAAAACCAGAGAATATACTGAAGCAATCATGATCCTGATACTTCTCTACATAGCTTTCTTACTGAATTGGAAAGAGGAAGCATAATGACAACCCATCATGTAAATAAAATTCTACTTGCAAGACTTAACTTTAAATATATTACGTACATATCCTTGTAATAGAAATTTAAAAAAAAAATTCAAACAAAGTGGTAACTAATTCATATTAGTAAAGAGAGTATGGAGAGATACATACTTGGTTGTAGTGGTTGGTGAAGTAGGAAGTCCCAGAAAGAAGGGCTCCAAAGATGAGAACGGATACGAACAAGAGGCTGCATAAGCATATTCTCTTAAATGGGTAATCTGTAACCATAGAATCCTGTCATTAAGTGAAATACTAACATAAACAAATGAGTTGATTTAACTAGTACTGGGAAGAACGTTTGAGAAAAGCTTGCAGAGAAAAACATACAAACATCCTCCTTGATATGAATAGCAGAAGACTAGAATCTGAAGAAAAATTTAGCATATATGTATAATAGCAGGATCTTTCAAAAAGTGATTTGAGAAGAAGACCATTTCCAGACAACAGATGCCCAAAATGAGAGTATCACTTCAATCAAACAAAAATCATGTAACTACTCATGAACCTAAACATGGACCATTGAAAAAAAAATAAAATAAGGAAAAGTTCTGCTTCAAGATTTCCATAACTACTAAACATATCTCAATTCCGTCATAAAAGAAGTAAATTACAAGATGATACCTAGAATAAAAAACCAAAAAAGAAACAAAGAAGTGATCTTTCGTTCTTACCCATTTGTGAAAATCTATCTTCCATGAAGCTCCAGTAAATATCTGTCCAATACAAGCAAAACCCACAAAGTAAAACAACTTTTCGCAAACTGGAAACGAAGAAGCTAGATTTTAGAAGGCAAAGGCTACAAAAGCAAAAGAAACAAAGCAAAGATAAAGAAACCGAAAAGCGAACTAAACTAACCATATGGAGACACCTCTCAGTTCAGAAAACAAATTCCAAGCTTTGATTTAATGTTTGGGGACAGAAAAAGCAGAAGAAAGAAATAGAGAGCCGGGAAGAAGAATGAAAAGAAAGTTCTTAATTAAAGGAAAGGAAGTTGGGAAAAGGAGGAGGGAAATGAAGAAGACACCGTCGGGAAGAGAGAATGGAAAAAGAAAATTAAAAAATCAAAGTTATATGTTTTGCTCTTAAATATTATTAAAAAACTATAATAATGTTCAAAGGAAATTTTCAATTAATATTAAAGTTGTATTTAAAATAAGGATCTGATGTAGAAAGAAATGGAGAAGCACAGAAAAGAACAGGAAGGTTTTTTCTGCTTGTTTCTTATTTACTTTTTCCTTTTAAGTGTGCGGGTCCCACAAATGACATAGTAAGTTGGTGAGTGGGGCCTATAATTTCGGACCCACAACTCAAGTGGTGGCTGCAACTCGCCGTGCCTCAACTGCTGCTTGTACTTCTTAAGGAGCTGCAAAAACTGGTCCGGTTTTCGTTTGTTGGGCACACTGCAGCAGAACTTCATTTCAATATGATTCACAAGAAGATATGCAAAATTCTCTTCTGATTCAAAAGAATACTTCTATGTTACCTCCTGCTTCTCACTAGAAGTTGCAAACTAGTTCAAAAATAATAATAATAACAAACGATCGGTAATAATACTATATTTCAAACCTGGGGACAGACGTAGGTATGTTCAGTTTCGTAAAAGCAAACTCCCGGGATCATCTCCCACGAATCTAATATTAATTACGCAACTGCATGTTAAAATATGTTTGAATATGATACATAACCACATAATTCATACCTAACATTAAGCTAGCTGACTAAAATCCTTAATTATTGTACATAGTATATGTACTAGATTCAACTGAGGTAGAAAGCAACCGAGTCAGATCCTATTTTCATGCTGGTCCAAACGCATTAGATTTATGCAGGTCAACCCAATCGTGACTCCTTTGAACTGCGAAATAATCACACAAGTCTTCATGATGGAGTACCATTTGACTGCAGCTCAGATCTTGTCTCTCGTAGAAGTGTCTCTTCAATTGCATCAATAAAATGAGTGAGATGACATCTCACTTGCATGTTGAAAGAGTTTGATAAGTCCTGCTTGTTTCCAGTGAAATAGAAAAGGAACATCAAACTAGTGGATTAAGCAGAAGAACAATGTAATAAGGCATAAGAAATCCAAGTGAATTTGGTGGTTTCAGGTAAAACCACTACGGTAACGGAATTGATGTAAGTTCACTAGATTAAACACATCAAAGCTTTTTATGCCGCACTGTCCAACTAACAAAACCCTTACCTTCACCTTGCAGAGAAGAATCAGCGAAATGCTTCTGGAATGAAGATCAGAACTTTTTAGAGAAACCAACTTCAATGGAGATCTTGACATTGGCCAGCATTTGTTTACTTTTATGAAAGCATCAATTCCTCCTACCAAATGAGCAGTAATGCATTCATCTTTGTCCGAGTACTCCAATGAGTACCTACAGGAGTGAAATTGTTAGGAAAAGGATAAAGTGCAGGTTATCGGTTATGACACTTCAGAATAAACCAATGCTTAAGAAATGTACATTCTACAAAAATTTGATAATAACTTCTCATTGGCACCAAAAATCAACCAAGTATTTCATTAGACTCATCCGACCAAGTTGTGAACAATGCAAAATTGTCATAAGTTTCAGTGGTCAAATTGGTAGTCTACCCAGGCATTGCATTATCCAACGTCACCTCCGATTGTCATATATGCACTGTATCTTTCCAGTACTGCATATTAAGGCTGCTCATTACAAACATAAACAAGAAAAAAATAATGGAAGGCCTGAAGGCAGTGATGGTGCAAACTGCAGCACCTGAACCCGTCACCTTCCCAGAAAAAGGATGTAGTGCGTTCAAGCCATCTGCACATTCAGCCTCTCTACATATATAGAGCATCTCGAAGTTCGCAAGGTGATTATATTCAGCCCAGCATTCCAATTTATTGCCCCAGAATTCTAACCTATGCTACTCCCACATTTATGAATGTTACTTCTTAAGACACTAATTTGACTCAAGGGAGGATGGAAACACATAAAATTCCTAATCAAGTAGGTAGAACCTCCCCTGGGTAGTGGGACATGCTGGATTACTGTATATTCGAACTAGATAGATGCGCTATATAATCACAAGATGCTGTCTTCAACTGATTAAAGCATCTTTATTATGCATCTCATCTAACATCAAGTTGTGTGCAAAATTCATTAAAAACAAATGTATTACCTACTTGCCAGATTCATGTAAAATACCACACTAAGGGAAAATTGTTAAAAAGCCAGTAATGTGCTCATAAGACATCTCTAGGACATCCATACGTCATTAGATAGTAGTAACTTTAATATGTGAGCCTTAATATAAAGATGGTCATTTCGAAGTTCACTCTCATAAAACCATATTCCAGAATAAGAAAAAGAACATATAAGTACAAGAAAAGTAAGAGTAACAAGCAGTTCACAATTGCAAAGCACTCACATGCAAATTTGCAAAAGAAAATACCTTGATTTACTTGCATCTTTCACTAGTAACTTCCTCAATGCACATAAGAGAATTTGCATTTCAATCTGTCTTACCAACCATCTTAACTGTGACCCAACCAGTGGAAAGTTCAGCTGCCTGAAATACGCAAACCCAATAGAACTTTCTTAAAAGATACAGGCATCCTTGCAAATTAAAAGCACTCCCATTATCTTCTTGAGATTCAAAGCTACCGAACCTCGTAATTTTTAAAAAGATTTAATTTCAAAATGTTTACAGGGTTGTTAGTGGAATCTAATTGCCTGTATATACCAACTATTTTGGAGAAAAATATACCTTGATGAATTTAAAGTATTAAGGATTTCACCAAGATACACGTCATCTGGAAATATCTGCACATAGAATGCCCAAGCACTATTTTAACTTGAGTTTAACAGATTAACTACAGAGACATAGTATAGCCACTATCAGTTTAGCGCAGGCTAAATTATAAAATATAGAAAATGGTAACACAAACTAATGCCTTCATCCCTCTAGGTGGGTTGACTATATGTGTAGTTGCATTTTAGAATTTTTCATTTTACCCAATTCTCCACATATTTTCCACTTTCCTGGCTTACAAATACGCCATCTAACTCTCCACATTCTCTTTTACAGCATCCTGTTCTACATCTCAATTCCCATACAGTTTTATGTCTATCTAAGAGTGACCCCATTAGGCAGGAGAAGCATGACTCTACAAAGTAAGCAAACTCTCCGCAATAAGTAAAGACCAAGATTAGTAAAAACCAAAGGCTGTAAGGGCATTTCATGATATAAGACCACATAGACTTGGTATTCTGAACAGTATAGATATATATTTCTATGAACCTTTTCTATAATTGGATCTAGATGAGTTCACATATATGAAAAATCATAAGACATCCACAAAAGCTTAAAGGAAATGCTAAAGCACTTGACTTGAAAAATTAAAGGTGCTATGTACCCTCGACAGGAAAATTGCTGCACTACTGCTACCATGGTATAGAAAGATGACTACTGAATTTTGCTAAGTATTCCTGATTGGACCTAAGACCAGCAGCCGCTGCTGATACTTTGTCGACTCCACAAAATTTCCGTCGAAATTGTAAAACATCAAATCCTTAAAGGAAAACAAGGTTTGAAGGTCAAAAAAACTGTTGCGTTGTCTAGAGCGTCGACGATTGAGCCAATAATCTATGTGCCGATGACCTATGTTGTGTTGTTGTAGCTGAATGAAGTTGCTTAATTTCCAAACCCAAGAAAATCGACCTATTAGAAATCTCGTAAAAAGGAGTATCCTAATACCCAGTCACTATACCTTTTGGAAGATTCTACCAAGAAAAGCAAAAGTGGGAACAACTATTTCAGCTAAAACTTGTATATCATATTCTATTTTCAAGTTTAGCACAAAAATGACAAGGGAAGCAAAAATCTAATTCAACATTTATTATGTCATAAGATATTACCTCGACATTTTTTATTTCCAAAGTTCCATAAAAAAAGTTTATTAGTAGCTTATAATCAGAGACAAATGGTTCAATGTTGAAATCCCATTTGTCTTTGAGCAGTATACATTCTGAGTCAGAAAAAGGCACCCTCAGGGCCAAACTTATGTGACTGCTACTAGCTTCAAGCACTTTAATACCAGAGAACATGCCTTCAATCTGTTCAACTGCTTCAACCCTGCAATAATTAACAAGATAAAGAAGCTGGCAAGTAGGTAAAAGAGAGGGGAAAACCTGCAAGACAATATTTTAAAAAAAACGATAACAATGTGTTTCCAATAAACATGTCTGCTTGCGGTAATGAAAATTTTCATTTCATTTATTTAACAAAATAAAGAAGCTGGCAAATAGAAGAGGGAAACTGCAAAACAATATTTAGACAAAAACGTAGCATGTGCATCCAATAAACATGTCTGCTTGCAGTAATGAAGTTTTTCATTTCATTTATTTATTTATTTCAGGGAGGGCAGTAATGTAGAATTCAAGACCATTCTTTCAATAGTTGTGCTACTGATGATTGATTAAATTAGTGCATGACTAGCAATTATCACCGACATGCAAATGTACTGTCAGACAAAGTTACTCTTTTAGACCCAATTTGAGAGGAACAGCATCTATAATGAATTGAGATACATAATGCACATTGGATCTGAATAATAAGACATGCAACAATACAAGGATAGTTCAATATTATCACAAAAAAGACAACTCAGAAAATGTCTACTGGTACAAATGTGTACCAAATATACATAATGAGTACGACAATAGAGTTCTGTAGCTAGAACAGACTAAGAAAATTGACAATAGATTTCAAGTTTAGCTTAGCAAGGAAATTCACTTTCTACTTCCTAAATTTGCTTTACAGTAAGAAACTGAGGTACGTGGCATACAAAACAAAGACTACATTGGAAGTGTCTAACAACCTTTTGAAAGCATAGTCAAGCTCCTGCAATATTCTTAAATTTCGGCTACTATTCTCAATACATTGACAAAGCTCCAAAATCTGCAAAAGCAGAAAACAACATTTTGTAACTGTGTAACTTTGTATGCCATCTTCCCAAAAGAAATAATATAAAATCAAAGTTAACTCATTGCAAAAGACTACATGTACATCTGTATTTATAATTCCATAAGGAAAAGAAACATCCCTTTGACTAACGATTTTCGGTGTTGTTTAAACACAGTAGGAAAAAAGATGAACTAAACAAACCAAAATTAGGTAAAGAAAATTAATAGAAGACAAACATTACATTGCGGTGTAACTTCTTTGTAGTAGAAATATTCAGAACTATTATACCCATGTTTTGGCAGCAAATAAAACAGCTTTTCGCTAGGCAAGTATCAGACGTATTCAGTCATGTAGGAAACTTTAGCATAAAGCTTCTCAAATCCTTAAATGGACTGTCCTATCTTTCTTCCTCTCTCTCAGTCTGTCACTCTCCCTCTACATTTCATTTTTTTTCGTAAACATGTGAGTAGCTTCAGTTCTTCCTATTTCCTGTGCCTAATTATCTTCTTGATGAGATAGTTTGTAAATCTTTAGTAAGATTTTGGAGAGTTAAAAACTAGTTTTCTGAGCTGTGAAAACTAGTTCTGAGCTGTAATTGGACCCCGGAGTTCTAGAAGTTCAGAGGACTCCATTTCCTTACATATTTGCAACAAATCAACTAGTCACTTATCTTCATGAGGTCCAAAGACAGAAACTTGTATTAGATATGCTTTAGGTTCTTTCCATAACACAACTTCTAGAATGGAATAAAATTGCCGCAATCAACAAGTAATACTTATATTGCACACTTGATCGAGCAGAAGCAATTACTACTCTACTGAAACATGGCATTATTTATAAATAAGATTGAAGTGCCAAATTTGTATCAAATCACATGCTAAAACAATAAGAAGACCTTCCAAGTATGTTCGAAAGGGAAGTGAAAGGCATTAACTTTACAATAGAGGTTCCAAATGTGCACAACATCAAATTGCAGGGAAGTGTTAAGGTAAATGAAATCACACCTCAAATTTATGGTTTGGCGGTAAACAGGAAACATCTGTTAAACATGATCCGCCAGTTTGTACACCATCTTGAGTATAATGGTGACCCTGAGAGATGGGAAAATACGTCATTACATGATGTTTGAACAGTAATAATACAAAATTCTAATCATAAATCCGAAGGAGCAAGAACCTGATAAGACAGCTAAACTCTAATCACTACATAACTCATTCAGAAATAGAAGTTCCCCTGTTTCTTAAAGCTTGTGGCATCCAGCTTCCAATTTCCAGTGAATATCACTTAAATGCCTAAGTAGGGGAAGGATCAAGGAAATTGTCAAATCCTCTAAGTACACTGACCTGCTTTACCAAATTGTCCAACCCATCAAGCTCACCAACAAACTTTGCGGAACCTGCAATAAAGAACCAGTAAGTGCCACCTCATTACAGATCAAGAGTCAAGATAGAAATCCACCTTCTACGAAAGATTTTAAGATGTCTTCTAATTCAGTAGATACGGCCACTTTCTCATTCTCTATAGTGTGTATCTCCTTCTTCAGTTGGTCCAAGTATAACTCTGAAAATCAAGCAGAAAAAGAATTGCTCAACATAAGGAAAGCTTCAATGATCAGTATGGAGGGAACTTTTCATACTTTTTGAGTTTGAAAACCAAACAAATATTGAATCAACTGTATCACTAAAATAAATGTTGTGATCTAAAATCTTATCAATTTCAGTTACTGATAGAAACACT
Source organism: Acanthochlamys bracteata (assembly GCA_019914995.1). Taxonomy (NCBI): domain Eukaryota; kingdom Viridiplantae; phylum Streptophyta; class Magnoliopsida; order Pandanales; family Velloziaceae; genus Acanthochlamys; species Acanthochlamys bracteata. The sequence continues at coordinate 9,547,817 of CM034129.1, read as the reverse complement.
GCAACCAGCAAAATAGGACCTCTGCAAATTAAAATAAAGAAATACATATCCAATCCTTCTTGTTCTTTTTTTTTTGTTAAAAGAGACCGAAATGGAAATACCCACTTGACAAGTGCTGAACAAACAGTAGTTGGTCTATATATCAAGAACAAAACAAGTACACAATCCAACTCACATAAAGAAACAAAAAGAAAAACGAACAAGAAATTCTGTATGGAACTTACTAGTTGTCAAATTTAAAGCATAATAAGACATTTCAGTGATGAAAAAAGAACGTTTTACAGAACTTGCCTAAATCGTCGTCTCCAAGCAACGCAACACCTTCCTCTTCCGCTTCCACCTGCTCGATACTCTCCTAAAACAACAGAAAACGATCATAAACATGAAATCCATCGGACAAAAAACCACCATCAATCTTAAACAAATCTGACAAATCAACGCAAGGGGCTTACCAGGAAACTAGCTGCACAGGATTCGATCAACTTCTCATAATCTGGTTCTTTACATGAACTGAATGGATCCATCCGCATCTTCCAGAGCTCTTCTACCCTACTGAGAACATTGACATCTTCTCATCAATTTCTGAAATCAAGCCATGAGAAAGAGATCGAGAGATAAAGAGAGATAGAGAACCGTTGGATGGCGTTGATATCGAAGGCTGAAGCGGGGATTAGATCGCCGGAATTTAGGGTTTCGGCCATGGCGCTCTTCTCTTTTTCGGGGCGAAAGAAGCTCCCGCCCAGAAATTCGAAATGTTGGGGAAATTGATAGTGACTGAATGTTGCTGTCTCATTCACAACAAACACAGTATCTATATGTCCTGGTTTGCAAATCAAATTGAGTTTCCTCAAGTTCCTCCCAAAAACGGACCTAAAATGTTGCAAATTAAGCCTTATTACCCGTTTCTATGAGGGCCTAATATTCTAAGCAATTTATGTGGCACGTGGGATACTTAATATAGAGCTTCGCGTTTGTAAAGATTTTGCAAAATCTTCGTCCTTCATTTTTTAAGTAGAGATAGCAATATATCACACGATATAAAATTTTAATTCGAAACTGACCGATTTAATTTAAATTAGAATTAAAAATTTGATCCATTAAATATATAAATTGAATTAGAGTTGAATAAATTTAATCTGATTATTAAATAGGTCGATTTAAAATTAACTTATAAATCTAAATTGTCACCTTTTAAAAAAATAATTATTTTATAATTTTTCCTTGTTATATAATAAAATTTTAGTAAAAAAAAGAATCGATAATAGTAACTTAAAAATTATTAAATTATATTATATTTTATAATTAATCGTTTACTTTTATATTTTAGTAAATTAGTACGATATGAAAATTATAATATTATCAAAATATTGCTAAGTAAATGTTTCTTTAATAAATAATTTGCATTTTATAGAAAGGTGTTTACAAAAATTTTGTCAGCTAACTATATTTATCAAAAAATTTATTGAAAATATTACTATATATTTATAATCATAAAATTTTAATTATCACCACATATTTTCAAAAAATTAAAAAAAAATTAGAATATTCTAAGGATCAATAAAATACTAAAAAATACATATTTTTATGGACACTCATCATATCTCTTCACCAAGAATATCGTGCACATTCATTCTAGCTAATTTTATAACTCAAATTTAAAAATGTAAATTAAAAGTTAATAATTTTAATTATTAAATGAGTCAACTAGAATTTGACCTAATATTAAATAGATTGAATAAGAGTTGATAATTTTGACCCGTATAAATGTTTAATTTAGATTAGAATTGAACAAATTTAATCTGGTTATTATGTAGATCGATCAAAACTGATTCACCAACCTAAATTGGCATCTTTATATTTTATCCAGATTGTGGTTCTTCAAAACGACAGGCTTAAATTAGTTATGGAGGACTATACTGTAAATGAATTTAAATTAGAGCTTTATGATCATTTGTAAAATTGGAGATAAACATACTTTTGCAAACTACAGGCTAGGGGCTAATTAGGGCTCTACCCTTTTCCTAGCTAAGAGAATTCCTGTCGACCGTAAATAAATTTAAATGCTTGTTTCAAATACACCGAACTCCACTTGTTTTTTCTAGATTTTGAATTCGATCACTTCACGTGTTTCAATTCACTCCGAACTTCATTTCTATTTTTATACTGAACTTCACTTCTATCAAAATTAACTTTAAACTTTACTGCATTTTGTTTTAAATATCACTTCGAACTCTGCTTCCACCAAATTTCACTTTTTACCGAACTCTACTTTCACGAAATTTGATCTTAATAAACTCAATTACGTACATTTAAAATATATCCTAATAAAGAACTCAAAAATTTCTGAAAAGGATCCTACCTAAGCTTTTGCAAACTAATAAAGACTCGGATTATCCGGATTGTGATTTTTTCTAAAAAGGCCCAATCCTTCTGAGCAAGTTTATGGAGGATGGATACAGTAAACAATAGCACTTTAGTAGTACATTTTCAAAATCGAACCAAGGTACAAATTTTCACCATAGGCCTCTTATAACACAGATTGTGATTTTCCGTACTGAGGGCGTAATGGTTCTAATACCTTTATAGAGGGCAATTGTAAATAATCTAAATACAGTGTAAGAGAGCGACATGTTTTGCAAACAACGTACGCAAATATTTGCAAAAGAGGCTATTCAGTATTACTATCGTGCTTTTTATTTCCTAGGGCCTAAATTCTTCAAACAATTGATGTAGGACTTATACTGTAAGTAACTGTAGGCCTATGTGCACATTCGCATAACCAGATCAACAAATTATTCTGGAGGCCCTATTTTGTAAATAAAATGAAATTAGAGTTCCTCACTTGTTAGCGTCGTTCTTTTTCTTATTAGTTATTACATTTATTGCGTCAGTTGTACGTTTAATATGACGATAAACGTACCATATAACAGCATTACAGGACCGATATTGCGAAAGAGTTCGCAGACTTGACTGTAGTTTTCTCATGTTGAAATTTTGACCGCAACTAATTTTCCAGACCGCTGACATTTCTCTCTCATCTCAACTTTAAATTTCTCTCTCTCTCTCTCTCGTGATTCATCATAGAGTTCGAAAAATCTTCATTTTCGCACAAATGGTGATTGAAATCTTTCTGTCTATTTGTTGAAGTTTTGCAGTTCTATTTGTTTAGGGAACAGGTTTTGGTTTGATTAATTTGGGTTGGTTGGTCTTGGATTGTTGTTGCAGATCCGGTTCATTTTGTTGCAGAACAGGCAGGGCAAGACAAGGCTCGCAAAATACTATGTTCCACTAGAGGATTCTGAGAAACACAAAGTTGAATACGAGGTTAGATAGTTTTTAGGTTTTCTATAATGTTTAACCGGTATAAGGAAAAAAAAGTAATTCTTTTAAAAAATATTTTAGGTAACTCTATGGTTTTGGTTGATATGTGTTCGAAAAGTTCAAATCTCTTGGAATGTTAGTCAGATTTTATGATCCCTGAAACGTTTCCTTTGTTCTGCAATTTTTAGCTCAAATTGTTTTAGCATTTTCATCTATTTGGAGAATTTGATTGTATAAACAATTCCGGTCCTATCATGAATAGACCAAAAAAGAAAAAAACAAAATGTGAACTATAATAATCCCCAAAGAAACCCTTTTGTAAAGTTCCTTGTAATTTGTGGTAAGGTTCAGGAACAATTCAAGATCGAGTGCAATTTCAGCTGGTTGTTCCAGTGAAGATCTCTCTTTTCTGCTCTAGTTTACACCTGTACAGAGAGACCTTGTACAATTTCTAGGTCTCTTTTGTTTTCCTGTGTAAAGTCGAAATTTGGTGTTGGATGCATGCTATGTAGCCCATCTCTAAGTTGTTATTTTTCCGGTTTACTGGTAGATAAGTTTCTGCCCTTGAAGTTCAGAATCTTGTTTTACTCAGCTTCCATTTACGTTTAAAAACCAAAGGATGGACTTTAGTTTTGCTCATCTTTAGGTCGGGTTTTGTTATGGCAGGTACATCGGCTGGTAGTTAACAGAGACCCCAAGTTCACTAACTTTGTTGAGGTATGTGCTTGATATGACAACGAAGCCTTGTAATGCCACTAATTGGAAAGACTGTATTTATAACCAATTCTGGAAAAGTTGAAGTAGATAATTTACTCGAGTTATTGTATACAGAAACTTGAGTAGTAACCGAGATCCCTTATAGCATCTGTGGTTGTGCACAAAATTTAGCATTCCCCCTCTCTGGGGTTAATGTGCTCCCTAATACAAAGTTTAAAATGAGGTTTATGAATATCTTATTTCCTCTTACAGTCAACTCGTAAAGGATTTTCACCAACTAGAAAAGTATGCAATGCTTATAGATGCAGTAAGGCTAGATGTTTCTCCATTGTGAACACAAAGTAAGGCAAACTTGTCATAGCATTATTACCTCATTAACAAAAACATATGCTATGAAAAATAAGTGAAGGCTATTAGTCATTTTCACCATTGACTAGTGTCTCCTTATTGAAATATTGTCACATTTATCATTTGCAGTTTCGGACGCACAAGATTATCTACAGACGATATGCTGGTCTCTTCTTTTCACTATGTGTTGATATTACTGATAATGAGTTAGCGTATTTGGAATGCATCCATCTTTTTGTGGAGATTCTTGATCATTTCTTCAGCAATGTATGTGAACTGGATTTAGTGTTCAATTTCCACAAGGTTAGTACCAGTCTGAATCTCTTTTTCATTGTGCGATTGCCCACGTGCTGGTGTATGCTTGGAAGAATGATAAAGTTCCTTGTAGATTATGGTCCTGATGAGTGCATATGTTAGTGTTGCCCTCAAGTATACCTGATATGTATATACTAAACTCAAACTGAAGGTATGTGAAAACATATGCATTTGTTGAAGGCCTGTGTACTACTATCTACTGTTATTGGGATTTCCAAATGCATCAGTGTTTCACAAGCAATGGCAGAATATAGTGGTACTTGTGCATTATCTAAAATATGTAGTTGAGGACTCACATTTTCTCTTTCATTACTGATATCTATATTGGAATTTATTGCATGATGTGGCTCATAAAGTCATAACTCGTTGCTAGCTTGGCTTTTGAACTTGTCTGACTAGGCAGGAGTTCATTTTTTTATATGTATTTTTCTTGTTCGCTGTTCAAACAACCTAAAACAACGACTTAACTATAAATAAGTTATGAATTCTTGATTGGGTGCTATCAGCATCAGCGGATACCTTTTTTTCAAGTTCTAGCCATTGCTTTCTTAGAGCTGTGATGTATATCAGTCTTGTCTAAATAAAGTCGGAGTTGCTTACATTGCAGTTAAATAGAAGAAATTGGCATTAATTATTGAAATTTTGATTTACCTAATGAGTAATCTTCTCTAAATGCTAGCTCGAGTTTGTGCTTTCTTACACTGAGAACTATGTGACACTTGTAGTAATCCTGGCTTCTTGTCTTACTGAGCCTCGCATGCTTCATTTCATAAGCATGTTCAGTAATAACTTGTAATGTGCTTGCTCCCATGAAGGTGTATCTAATTCTGGACGAGTTTATACTTGCTGGGGAGCTACAAGAAACAAGCAAGAAGGTCAGTTATCCAAATTTCGACGTGTCCCTTTGTCAGATGCTTTATACTGCTTCTCTTTTTTGAAAAATTAATTTCCTTGGATAGTCTTCTTTATTCAATGTAGCATATATGTAAGCATTATTATCCCCTGATTTGATGTGTGTAAAGGATATGCAACTGACTCCAAAATCTGTTGCTGCATCATTTTCTTATAGAACCTTTGTTATAGCAGAGAACTTCCTTTTATACTTACAGAGCTTGGTCAATTGGATTTGGTGCTTCAACCAATTCCTGGTTGAACCATTTTAGGATTTTCGATTTGTATTAATCTTTTATGTTAACTTCTGTGGCTATGTTTTTTTTTATATTGGTGGTTATTGTAAGTGCTTGAGTTCTCATTATCTTGCAGATGTTGATCTTAAATCTTTAACAAGGATCAAATTAGATAAGCATGATCATTGATTCTATAAGAGTATGACATCATTGATGTCATTCACCTTTTGTATTTCTCATTTTTTCTTGGAATCATGCAGGCAATCATTGAGAGAATGGGAGAGCTGGAAAAGCAAGAATGATAACTATACTGAGAGGAGATAGAAGGTTGAGACAGCGTTTCTCAATCCGACAATTTTCTTGTGAATCATGTGATCCCGTTTCGGTGCCTTTGCAAATCCTTGACTATTGATATCTCAGGCTACAGAAACAGGTTCCAGGATCTCTTTGTTTGTATATTTAGCATACCTAATTGTTACTTGCTGTGTCCAGTGCTGTTTCAGGATAAGCGCTTGCCATAGATGTATTAATAAGATTCTTGGCTTTTTGCCAGACATTGTATACTATTGCTGTAGGGCATTATATATACTGTGATGTATTGTCTTGTTTTCACGAAGCTGCCTTTGGCTTTGCTGGGTTAAAGAGAACGAAATTTTTTCTTGATTAAAGCGTGTCGAGTTCTTTCACGCTTGTTCAATTACCGACAAGAATGAACCTCATCAGTCTAAAATGCTTTAGTTGGTTATGCATCATGGTACAACTTGCCAATTATTTGGATTGCAACTTCAACCGCTTCTGGAACTTCTATGGCTAGACAGCAGCTTCACATAAAGTCGTATACTTTATCATTCAGCCACTCGCATAAGACTACTTGCAAGCTCCATTCTGCCTCAACAAGTCGTGGTTCCCAAACAAATAAGACGGCGAATCCAATAAAAAACGTTGGAACTTGAAGGTCGATTTTAATGACAATAATAATTAAAAATTATAGTTTATAAATTAAGGTTATTTAATAATTTGAATCAAGTTTTGAAAGATTTTACAAATAAGATTTATTCTTTAGCTAGAGACAACAAGCCAATTATAGCATAATGAGACTTTTTATTTACAGACAGCCACCTAACAGTTAATTATATGTTTGCTATCTATATACAAATTCCTTTAGAGGCGCATGAACAATAATTAGATAACAGAGCACACATGAATAGGGGACTACAAACTTTAACTAGCTACCGGTTTGCTATTTATATACGAAATTCTTTCAGAGAAACATGAACAGTAGCCAAAGAACAGAGCGTATAAATAGAGCATTGGCAAAACAGAAAAATTCAACTGAAAGCTGTTGTCTCTAGCTGCATGAATCAAACAGCTAATTCAAACCATCATGATCAGCATACATCTTTCACAGATAGATTCAAGTAAGTTATTGATTTTATCTTACTTTCAATTTTTTCATCAGAGTTAAAACAACATGCTCACTATAAGATTGATCTAATAAGTCATCAAATCACAATCAACACAAGTCTAAAAATCATGAAACATTAGAAGAAAACAAAAAATAATAATTTGTAAAACAGTGAGTTACAGAAATATTAAGTCGACTTTCAAATACAGTTTGATCAAAATTTTCTCATCATTTTGAAGCTAAAATTTGAAGTTATAGTGAGGAATATACCAGCTGCAATTTCACATCAAGAATTATAGAAAACCACAAAACGAACAGATTAAGAAAAATATCTAAAGTAGCTATTAAAAACGCCTTCTGACAATGTAGAAATACTATCAATATTCAGATTTTGAATTTTCTTAAAAAAAAATTACAGATTTAATCATAAGAAGATATCATAGAGCAAGTCCACTATCTTATTACAATTTTGTATCACATAATTGAGCCACTACACCAATTAAAAATAAGCTCAAGCACAAGGATTAGTAGATGACCAAGCAAGCTCAACGAAAAGAACTTCAGCTAGATCAATGGATTCACTGAAGAGACTCACCATCCAACTTAGCTCTAAGCAAGAAAATAAGAAACAAGTTGCATAGATCCACATCACTTAAAGAAAGCCAACTCAGCTAAAGAAATTACAAAAACCAACTCAGCTAAAACAAGTGGGCAGTAGGAGCAAATGAGCAGCAGTTAAAGAAGAGTTTGAATTTCTTTCTCCCTTGCATTTAATGCCCATAGAAAAATTTGCACTAGACAGATAAAATCATGATACAATAAAAAGATTGCTGGATATATTTTCATCTTAATCTTAAAACTTGCTACTATCTTGTAGACTTTAACGAAAAGATCTCCAACGGAAAGAAGAAGCTCCTTCCTACAAGAAGAGACAATATAAGAAAAAGAAGAGTTGCAGAATAGGAAAAAATGAGAAAATACGGAGACACACTGAGCTATTCAAAGAAGAGAAAGCAAACATTATCCTAACACAAATCCCCAAAAAAAATTCTTACTATTACTGATTACTTATTAACACACTCTGGCAGCCTGTTTGATCATCTTTATAGCTAACCATAAGTTTATTTATTGCTTTGAAATTGATTCTGTGGGTAACCTTTTGTTTCAAATTTCTGTAAACTAGTGGTTAAGTGCTTGGTGAAGTATTTGAGGGAGAAGCTCAGTTAGAGCTTAGTAGAACTTCATTAACTTTGGAACAAAACTAGCTAACCAACCAGGAGGACCTGTGTATCCAACAGCCTGTAAGAGATTGTCTGTTGTAGACAAATCCGTAAAAATAAGTGTGGTTAGTGGAACACTTTGCTCTTGATAAGTGTAACATGTTAAAAGTCTAGTGAGGCTTAAGCTTTTACGAAAGAACATTCGCAAATATAGACAAAGAGATTTGTCGAACCATATAAATCTCCTGAGTAGTTCAAGTTTACTATCAATTTATCTTAATGCAAAATCTGTTATGCTAATATCTGTCTGTGAAATATATCATACATACAGCCGGTTGTTTATATGCTGCGTGTAGGAACTTCTCTTAATCGAAAATAATTTTATTATCAACTCAATTTACTCTTCTCCTTTTGATTTGATATTTCAGATTTATATAACAAAAAAAAAAAAAAAACTATCCAGTTCAAAGGATTTAATTGTTGATATAAAATAATCAGTTGAATTAGAGTCTCAAGCATCCATAGACAGATGCACACCGTTCAGACCAAGACTTCTGCATACCTCATTCTCTTTTGAAAGATACACCCTGTGAAAATTACACGGGTGTAAGTTTCCTCCAGCATGTACGGCATTTCACTGCTAAATAGTCATTGTAATGCACCTCTGGCAGAATGGCCACAGATGGTTGATGAGGCCTTTGGATGAAAAGTTGAAAATTTTAGATAAAATAAATTAATTTGCCAATGTACAAGAAGTGATGAAAAAGTAAATTTTGCACTGATCCAAGTAATATCTCAACAACCTTTGACAAAATTGATGATGTAGATCTATATGAAGCTTTTCCACAGTCATCTCTTTAACTGAAGCAAATTGGTAAATAGCCTAATGAAAAATGAACTTGACATCGATCCAACTTTAAACTACTTTAGTTAGAGCTAAGGAGAATAAGATTAACTAGTGAGCTTTAGTAAGTTCCAAAAAGAGCTCCTTCTCTGGCTTGATTCAAAACATAGGCCTAAGGAGTCAGACCTTACACTTTACCATCTATGACTCAGCTACCTTGAAGGTCTTAACATCCAATGCAGGAGTACTACTCACAACCAAATATAAAATTCTAAAGTATTTGGTATTTTTGAGCTCGAGCATTTGCAGTTTACCCAAGTGATACTATAGCATTTTGCACCGGTATTACTTTGAGTTGTGCTACTGATAAACCTAATATTCTGATGATCTTATTAAAATATAGAATAGAGCAGAAGTCTGTTCATGCTTGAGCTCGACTAGTTTATGGAGCAAATCATGCTACAACAATGAGTTCAGTTTGCAAATCTGTAAATTGAATCAACTACACGTCACATTAATACAACAAGGACAACTAACTAAGCCTTGTCCCACTAGGTGGAGTGAGCTCCTTCCGAAATAAAAAAGATAATCTCCAGATGATGCAGGTAATAAAAATGCATGCAAAAGGATTGCATGATATTTAAACTAGCAAAACTCAGCTCCCAACTCATTGCCTTTGTTGACATACTCTTATGATGAAACATCTCATGAAATTATCCATGCAGTTTACACTCATTTTTTAAGAACTCTCCAAAGACTAAACCATGACGAGTTAAACAGTTTTGTTCTATCACAATTCTAATTTACTATTCATTCAAATCAAGACTCTTTTGGTTACATCGTGAAATTACTCATGTCAATTATCACTTTCTTAAATCTTACATAGCAAGTACTAAATTTGCTTGAAGTTATAATATTGGATTAATTTGCTCTGACTCCACTATGCTAAAAGGCATAATCTCATATTGGAGTGAAGATGAGAACAAGAGTGGCTCATCTTTTAATGACACCTGTTTACATTTGTTTCTAGTTGTTTACAGTTATAAGCTAAAGGACAGATATTAACTGGACTCCACAAGAGGGCTTGATTCCGTCAACATAAAGTCCTTTAGATAATGTAATGCACTATATAGTAGGTAGTAAAAGAAGAGAAAGATGATCATAAGCGAATACTTTGGTAAACAAACAAAGCGCCAAAGCTCCATTCATGATAAGAGCTATCTCTATATTGAAAGAAAATCCTGAAATTTCAACATCTTAATTAAGTTTTTATTTGCCTGGTATAAATGTTTTGAATCCTCTACCTTGTGCTTTTTTCCTGAAGATAACGCATGGCATTCATTAACAGTTCTGCCAGAGGGAACTCGCTACCCCTTCTTCTTGTCAATTCAAAGCACTTCAGAGAATCCTAGTTGATGAGAGATCACTCGTTGAAGTCTAAGATAAAGAGAAATCCGTGGACACTACCAAAAACTATATATTTAAGGTCAAACAGGGAACAAATGAAACATGAAAGAGACACAAGAACAAGGCAAGTTTTACAAAAGATATGCGTTATAATACTAAAAGTTTTTATTATCATATTATTGGCTCACTGGGGATGATTTTTAAAAAAAGAAAAAAAACATTCAGAACAACCACGATTCTAAGCATTCTTTAACGACATTGAGACATGTTGACCATCAGCACTATCTTCCACTTCCATAATGCGTATAATCCAAATGCTTGCTCAAACTATCACTAGTATACAAGAAGTAGAAAAAGATGCTATTCTAAGGGACAACAAATAACATCCATCAATTAAAATATCTGCTGAACTTACTAAATAAACAAATAAATCAGATTTTTGGAATAGAAATCTTCATCAAAATAGATGTCACAAAATTGGCTAGAAAATCACATTAAGTAAGAATAAATTATTATGTATTATTATAGGAAACTATGGGGAGAAAAAGGTTAAAAAAAATCATGCATAAGTTTAGTTTAAAAACTATATCTAAAAGATATTTACACCGTTCTTTTTTCTCCTATAACTAAGTCATGCGAAATGCACATCTAGGAAGCAATGGAAGTACTAACCCTTTCCTTATGGTTGATTATCTGATTCTTTGTCTAATAACCAGACGGTTCCTTCTAGAATAAATCTTGTCTGAACATTTTTCAAGATCTCAAACACTTCAGCAAATAGAAACACAAGCATTATAACAACAAAAGAAATCTAGGCATCGAAAATCAAAACTTTGGCAAATAAAAGAAGTGAAAAAAATGGACTAACTTGAGCTCTTTTAGTTTGGAACACAAAACCTCCACTTCACCCTCAATAACCTCAACATTAATGGGACATATTGAGATGCCATTCCTAGGACCTTGTGTTGTTAAGTAGGCTAACTGTATTTAGAATCACCGGGAGAAGCACCAGTTCTTCTTTACGAGGACCATTTGGAGCAAGCAAATTGAGGTCCACATCAACAACTGTTTTTGAGTGGTTATTATCCGAAGAATTCCTCCTAGCCAACCATTGGACAGTAGTTTCGGCACACATATTGAAGATGTACAAGGTAAATTATCAAGATCCTGGTACTTAAAATCGTAAAAAACGATGCAAAACAAAATTAAAATTAAGATATAAAACAACAAGAACAATCTAATACAGAAACTATAACTTGATGGCAACATTAAGAACTTGAAGACCGAAAGTTCACAAACCTTTAACTGAATTTTTTTCCCAAGAAAATAAAAAAACTTCCAGATGAAGAAAACATACACCTACATGTAAGAAATTACACGTTAAACTAAAAAAAAGAACAAATTTTCGGATCAACAAGAAAACTATGATGCAAGATTCAAATTGTCGGCGCTTGATTTCCTAAAAATCTTAATGAAACACATAAAGCAACAGGATTTACAAGTAAAAATCGACTCTTTAAAGAAAACTCCAAAGGAAAAGACCCAATTGAGAATTATACCAAAAACAACAAAATTCCTAACGAAAATTAATCCTAAACCATGAATAAACGAAAAAAGATGATAACAATAGTACCTTTTCAATTGAAGAATTAGGAATTCTATTCGATTTAAGTCTGAATTGAACGCGAAGTGAAAAAGTTCATAGAGTTTTCCGTTGTTTTGTAGTAGGGCGCGTTCTTTGCCATCTATCTAAACTCTACTTTTTTAAAATTTATTTTAATAAAAAAATACAAATTTAAAATAAATATTTATATTAATATTTTAAATTTACTATTAAAATATAAATTAATATTTATAAATTTATTTTTATAAATATTTTTAATTTTTAATTTAATGTTTTAAACACTTAAAAAAAATAGTTTACCTCAAAGGAAACTACACCCTTAGTGGCGAATATGGGAAAGAGAGGTTCTTGTTTCAAATTCATAGAAAACAAAAAACAAAGAAAACGTCCAAAAAATAATAATAAAAAAATGAGTCGGTTCGGCATAACGGCCCAACAGTTGTTGACCTACGTAGCAAATCTAATACATTACAACCCACATTTCTATTGGGTTTTCAGAATTTCAATTTCTTCTATTGTATTTTCAGATATTCACATATTTTAAATATAAATTTAATTCAAAATTATACTTCAAAATTATTTATTTTATTTTTAACTTATTTTAAAAAATAAAAATTAAATTTATTTCTAACCCACTTCAATAAATAATTATAATAAAAAATTAAACTTTATTTTTAACCTATTTTTTAAGAAACTTTATTTTTCACTTTTTATTTTCACATAATTCACCTGCATTTGCTAGACACTAATATTTAAAAATACTTATGAAAAAGTTTTTTTCTATAATACAAAGTATTTTTATCCTATTGCGAAAATAATTTCTTTTTTTACCTCAAAAAATAATAAGTAATAATAGAATTTTACGAATTCAAATTTTTTATACATTTTAAATAAATTTTATAAAATATTATATAAAATTTATTAAAATATAGAAAATTAAAAAGTCAATAAATACTCTGGAAAGCCCATAACGGCCTCTAACTCTTAAAGAAAGCATAATTGTACGGCCCAACTAATGTTTCTGTGAAGCCCAATATCTTGCAGTCCATAATGTATTGGGCTTTTCGAAGTTTTAGACAGGCCCTACCAGGTGTTAAGTCCCACGATAAGTATATTTTAGTATTTTTTTAAAGGATAAGGATAGCCTCAGCTTACGTAAGCATAACATCCTTGTAGCTTGCTTCTGCACGACTTCAAAGGCTATAAAGCTTCAAGCAGTTCACCACTGGTTCAACAGCAAAGAAAATTTTCTCTTATGTATTGAATTGATTTCATGGTGCTTATATTACATTAGAGTCAATTGTCTGATTGATGGGGAGTTGGTGGTTGTTGATCTCGATCATGGCCGCAGCGGCGGCGATGATGACGGTGATGGTGGAGGGGAATTTCTTCGAGCCATTCAACGTTAGCTACGATCACAGAGCGCTGATTCTCGGAGGAAAACGGCGGATGTTGATCTCCGCCGGATTTCATTACCCTCGCGCCACTCCTGAGGTAAATGTTTATATAAAACCGTTGAAGATCGTTACTTCCTAGTTGTTCATTAAGGTGACAATTTTTTATGTTTTTGCGTGACCTAAGATTGTTGTGCTGGAGCTGTTTTGAATGTACTTACTAACTATATTAATGAATTTTGGGATTTGTTTCTGGAACAATTAAATTGTCTTGCGTTTTGGTTTTCAGAATATATATGATTAGCTCAAATAGTTAGGGGTATTAAATATATAGGTGTTTCGGAGTTAGTGTGATTAGTAAACATGGCGAATGTTAGGAATTGTTTCTAGAATTTGGGCTCAAATTAAATTGTTTTTCATTTTGGTTTGGATAAAATAGTTACATTTCAGCTTGAACAATTATTGGTCTTTAAGTGTGAATTGTTTGTGTGTTTTGTGTTAAGTTGTAGATGATTGTATAGCTATAACCAGTGACTAGGTTTGGGGTTAGGTAGGTAGCCTCCTGTAAATTTGTTCAAATCTTTATGAAGACATGGATTCTTTGGAGTAAGATCCCTATAGCTAGTATGTTAAGTCTTGGTTGAGGAAGAATATACGTCAATGTCATTTTATGACACTTGTGCTGTGCATAATTGAATATGTGTTGATATCCACTTACAATCTTTGTTCCGTGCATGATTGATTATGCTTAACACTTTCCTTCCTATATTTTTAGTCTCATGGTATGTTGGATCTAATTAGATGTGGCCAAGCATTATTGCGAAGAGCAAAGAGGGTGGGGCAGATTTAATACAAACATATGTTTTTTGGAATGGGCACGAGCCGAAACAAGGTCAGGTAATAAGCATTGGTTCATCATTATTGGAAGTTTGTATTGATGATTATCATGTGCTACTGACACTAAGGTATGATGCTTTTCCTCTAGTACTACTTTGAAGGAAGATATGATCTCGTGAAGTTTGCAAAGCTGATAGGTTCACATGGCCTTTATCTCCATTTGCGAATTGGCCCTTATGCATGTGCAGAATGGAATTTTGGGTATCTGTTTTCCCTTATGCTTGTGCCCCTTCATTTGAAGTTCCTGAAAGATAGAATATAATTATCATCTTATAATCATATATTATCATCGAGCAGGTCAGAGAAGGAAGCTTTCTTCTAGCAATCAATTATGCACAGCTTCTGGCATACTTTTGTTATGAAGCTTATTTGGAGCACATATATTGTTCTACACATTCGTTGTATACATATACAAAACAAAGTAACCATCTTAAGTTGCAACACATTCTGCAGTTGAGGTCATCGCCCTGGAATAACTTTGTACCCTTGTACATGCAGGATTAAGGGGGTGATTATAATCTTAGGCTAGGATAAGATCTTCTGTTCACAATTTCCCTAGAAACTCAACATGTGTTGATACTTATTAGACATTCATGCAAGGTTCATTCCTTATGACGAATGCATATAATCCTTCCACTATGATGTTGCTTTTTCCTTTTATATTCCAGGGGATTTCCAGTTTGGTTGAGGGATATTCCTGGTATTGAATTTCGTACTAACAATGAACCTTTCAAGGTAATTTCTTCAGCAATAAAGGCATGCCTTATGTGACATTACTTTATGACCTTGTAACAGTTGAAGCAATGGTTGTCCATGGCTCTGTGTCTGTTTGGTCAAGAAAACCTTTAAAGTTTATCCATTTGCTAGAAGATCCTGAGTCTTTGTGGTGATTAAAAATTAGTTCCAATTGTCTAGAGGTTCTGTTTGCATTGCCAAAAATTTTTTTCAGATTGTTCAATCCTGCAATTCTGTAATGCTATGTCATGGAACTTGGTTTTATGCTGTTACCTCAGTGATCATGTTTTACAGAGAGGAAAAAAAACCTAACTTATCATGTTGTTTAATCATATCTTACTGTATTTTTTGACATTTCTTTTTCCAGGTAGATCTATGTGATTTCATATCGCCACATGTCATCATTTTGAAACTTCATTCCTACTAGAAACTTAGATATGTTATCTGATTTGGGAACTCAAACATCGGCAAAGAAAAGTGATATCACAACAGTATTCCAACGTTATGCTTTAATAGATTGAGCTTTTCAATTCGCAACATGTTTCAATTTGAAACCTTGGTTATGCTAGCAATCGCTAGTCATTTTCTCCAAAGAAGATTGCCTTGAACCAAAGTATTGTTTAGTGACAGCAATCATATAAGTAGAATTCTCTGCTTATTCTAACTAATCAATTAGTGTTAAAGTGAATTCAGTCCATATAAGGTGGCAGCATTAGACGTGTATATATGAGTCCTAGCTCAATCGAGAACTTCAATCATTAAGTTTGAGGCCTATATGTCACTTTTTTTTCTCTCTAAATTATCCTACCATCAAGAACTATATTAAATTGTAGACTTATGCTTGAAAGCTTGGTGCAAGGAGTCAAGAGTGTAGCTAATTATTTTGTTTAACTTATAGTCTTTTAGAATAGATTCAAACTCCAACAAGCACTCACAACCATGTATCAAATTTTTCGAGTTTTATTTACTTTAATGTGTATGATGATTAAATCATAAATTATATTGCAGGCTTATAGTGCTTGCTAGTCAATGATAAGCTGAAAAACTGTGACCCAAAAAGTTTCCTTGAATATTCGACTCGAGGAGATAGTTTGAGGCAAACCTGTGATTATAAAGACATTTTAAATTTCGAAGTTTGCATCAAGAAAAGGACATTCATTCTTCATGCATTCAAAAACTTCTTGCAAAAAGATTTATTAGTTGTAGCAAATCTAGGGTCTAATCATGTGTGGAAAAATAGGTCATCCATAGAATCTCTTCAGATAAAAGTCAAACAACTGGCTCTCATGATTCAGTTGTTTAAATTTCAATTAGAATTCGAATCTTATTTCTTTGTGCCTTTTTTTTCCTGTTGTATATGCTTATTATTGATGAACAAATTTGTGTTAATATTGGTAGCTTGGATTACACTTTCAGTTCATTTCATTATTTCAGGGTGAGATGCAGAGATTTACAACTAAGATAGTTGATCTAATGAAGAAAGAAAGTCTGTTTTCCTGGCAAGGTGGTCCTATAATAATGTTGCAGGTAGTGGCAGTATTTCCTGACTATTTTTAAAAAAAATTTCTCTTTCGTGAAGGTCCTGAATTAATCTAAACTTGCTTATGTGTTTCTTTTGGCTTAGACGTAGCAATTATGTTAGCTAAAGTAACTGGAAAATATTCTACCTTTCAAGCATTTATAATTGGCTCATTCTGATTTACATTTTCAATGAAGAAGAAACAATCTTCTTTTAGAGCATCTGAAGCAACGTTCCTTCCCACTGACCATTTTTCTGCTTTGTAGTCTCCTTTCTATTCGTACTGCTATGCCGGTGTGCTGTTATTATGTATTGTGGAAATGTATTTGGTAAACGGGGTCTGTTCCAAACTATTTGCATTTCAACATATCATATGAATGTTATCATACTCAACAGATTGAGAATGAATATGGAAACATTGAGGGATCGTATGGCCAAGGAGGGAAAGATTATGTCAAGTGGGCTGCAAGAATGGCCCTTGGGCTTGACGCAGGCGTTCCTTGGGTCATGTGCAAGCAAACAGACGCTCCTGAATCTGTAGTAAGTATCTGACAAGTATATCTACCCTTCTGATACTTCAGGTTCTGTGAATCCAATGTTTTCCTTCTAGCTAAAACTGCTATTTCGATGGATATTCGACTTTGTTCTTAGTGATGATGGATTTAAATGCCCACTTGTGTTTCCTGGTAGATAGATTCCTGTAATGCATTTTATTGTGACGGATTTCGACCAAACTCCTACAACAAGCCTGTACTTTGGACTGAGGACTGGAATGGATGGTATGTTGGAGCTTCTTTTGCTTGTCTGTACTGTAGAGAAATTTGTAGTTAATAAAAACTTGTAAATTATTTCATTTTTTCCTCTTCAAGAAATAGAAAAAAATTCATCAACTTCTAGCTGATTTGATTGGTCGGAGCTTATTATTACTGATTGAACAAGCAATACCATGAAGTACCATGGATCTTCTGTTTTAGCTTGATCCTGAATATTGAATCATTTGTACATTCTCCGGCAGTCTGTAGAGTCTCTAACAATAATGTGAGTATTTCAGGTATGCGTCTTGGGGTGGGCCACTGCCTCAAAGACCAGTACAAGATAATGCTTTTGCTGTTGCTCGTTTTTTCCAACGCGGGGGCAGTTTTCACAATTATTATATGGTACTATAACCTTATCTTCATGCTTCTTTTCATCATATCATCTAGTTTACAGAACTTATACTTGTCAACTTATTATGGTCTTAAAGCTATCTTGGCCTCACAAGTCGTCAGTGTCATTCATGCAAATCTTCACTTAGGTTGTATCTTGATACTTTTAAACTATTTTTTAATAGTGGAAAACTGTAGGCAAGCATTCTGAATGTCCTGGATTTTGCAATTACAAGAACATATTCGTGGTTCAATTACAAAAACATATTCTTCTTTAAATCTTCTTGGATTGCACATAGTATGGTTTTCTGAACCCTTGGTCTTTTCTTGGTTAGTTAAATTGCTATTCAATATTCTTGCTTCTTTAAGTGCTTTGCCAAAGTTGCTGCCTGCAAGGCATTCTCAACATTACTTGCATCAACTACTACAAACAGACCATTCGTAGCATGTTACTAGATAAAGCAAATTAGACTATGGAAGTTTAATTAACTGTATGCTTATAATGACAGTTTTTTGGTGGAACAAACTTTGGTCGAACAGCTGGCGGTCCCTTCCAGATAACTAGTTATGACTACGATGCGCCAATAGATGAATATGGTATCTGAATTATTTCCTGTAACATAGCCGCCCACACTACAGCGAATTTGTATTTCTCTTCTATCAGCTTATTTAAGTTGGTCTATTCCTATACATTTTTATGATTCGTAGATCGTAAGAAGAGCCTTATAACTTTCGTCTCAGGAATTCTTAGTCAACCGAAGTGGGGACACTTGAAAGATTTGCATGCAGCTATTAAGCTTTGTGAGCCTGCACTAGTTGCAGTTGATGATTCACCACAGTACGTGAAACTGGGACCAAACCAGGAGGTTTGTTGCAGTTTCCTGCTCTATGTACTCTAGATGTTCATGTCACTTTTTTAACATACATAGCACTTGATTGTCTCTTTTTGTGTCTGTATGGTGTAAACATATTGACTAAATTCAGTTCTCAAACTGACACACAGATGTGGAAAATTATATATATATGGAAAGGATAGAGGCATTTCTTTCTCTAAAGGCACTTCTGTGCACCCCACGATCATTTTTGGCAGATGAGATTTTCAAATTTAATTTCTACCGTTGGATATAAAGAATTATATATTATGCTGACAAAAGTTCAGTTTAATCAGAGCACGATTTCTCCTCCATCAGGCAATTTGCTCAAAATGACAAAAAAAAAAGGATTATATATATATAAGATAGAGGCATATTCTATTTTTAAAGCACATGGCGCACATACCGGCCAAAAGTGGCTGATGAGATCTCCAAACTCAATTTTCATCGTTGGATATGAAGTATTATGAGTTGTAAACATGTTGATAAAATTTCAGCTCAATCGAAATACGAATTGACCTCCATTGCAATTCTTGATCAAAATGACACAAAAAATATATAAATTTTATTTTTGTGTCATTTTGATTAAGTGGCCGGATAGAGGTCAGTTTGTATTTCGATTGAATTGAGATTTTATCAACATGTTTTCAACTCATAGTTTTTCATATCCATTATGAAGATTAGATTTGGAGATTTCGCGGCCACTTTGGTCTGTTTGCACCGTGTGCCTATATATATATATATATATATATTTTTTTCATCTTGTACAATCAAGCGTCTTGGCGTTAATACATCTCATTTCTTACATCGGTGCTTGTGTGGAATTTTGCAGGCACATATCTATTCAACCCAGCACATAGATGTAGATTCAACTGTTAGTAAAAATGTGAGCATTTGCTCAGCATTTCTTGCTAATATCAATGAGCATAAAACAGTACTGGTGAACATTCTAGGAAAATCATACAGTCTTCCTCCCTGGTCAGTTAGTATATTGCCTGACTGCAAACATGTGGCTTTCAATACTGCAAAGGTATGAAGTAGACCTTTTTGTTTTAATTTTTTAGGCCACCAATTTGAGTCTTGTTTGTATTATTTCTCTTGAATGTCTGACAATCTAATTAATCCCACTCTCATGCAAAAAGGTTGACAATGCCTGCTATCAGTTGCAAGGGTAAACAAAGTGCCAGAAGTAAGGAAGATATTATTAAATGCAATAAGTATATGGACATTACAACTGGGATGTCCATTTCATTGAAATTTAAGCCTCAACGAAAATATGAAACTCTTGGCAAGAAAATTTCCTTTTGAAACATGCTGTAAAACCTTTATTGCTATTAACTCATTAAAGGCATCTTTTCAAGGCATCATTGGTTCATCTGTGTCACTGATTGAACTTGTGAGTTAATAAATATTACTACATTAATTTTTTCTCAATAATTGAAATGCTTTTAGTTTTATATTTAAATTGTAAAGTTACAGCAATTCAACAAAAAACAAACGTGGATCTTTTGATGTTTTCTTTCACAATAAACTTCTTGTAAGAGGGACGTGCTGAATTCATCACATCATTGCTCGTTCATTCACAAATGAAATTGGATGATTGTATTTACCTTTATAGATAATATGATAATTATATCTAATCCAAGCTATGCTGGAATTGCGTGAAGGCATTAGATAATATCTATCATTTGTTCACGCAGATGCTTTTTAAATATGGAGGCTTTTTAAATTATATCCCTTCAACAAATTAGGATGTCTGCTATTACTCTTATTCTCTCCTATAGGTAGGGACACAGATTTCAGTAAAAACGGTTGAGTCTGGCTCTCCTAGCAATTCAAACTTGACAGAGCCTTGCATCTTACTGCCTCATGATAAAATCTTTAGTTCAGAAAACTGGATGGCTTTGAAAGAGCCTATTGGTACATGGGGCGAAAACAGTTTCACAGCTCAAGGCATATTAGAACATCTAAACGTCACGAAAGACTCATCTGACTATTTGTGGTATATAACCAGGTATCTTCTTGCTGCAACATCCCTATCATATCTAAAGTGTATTGTAAGAAGCCCACGCCAAGGGAAACATACAACTATAAGTAGCAATTGTTGAGCCTTTAAGATGATATGACAGTCCAAGTTACATAGATAATTAATATCTAGTCACTAGTACTGTGGGTAACCCTGTTGCCCTTTCTTTTCAAATCCACCATCCATCTTCAAATATCAATCCAGAGGGGATGCATCACATCCCATATCAACCATAAAGCGAAGAGAGGGGTACATGCATAATGGTTCCCATAGCATTATATCTGTTTTCCTTTGATTGCTTGTTTTGTCATTTAATGAGATTTGGTTTTCTACTCAGAGTTAATATTTCTGCTGAGGATATTATGTTCTGGGAAGAGACAGGAAGAATTGCAAAGCTTATAATTGAAAGGGTACGTGATGTTGTTCGGGTTTATCTGAATGGTCACCTTGCAGGTATTATTCTAATTGAAGCTAAGATCAGGTTGTTTTCTGTTTTTTTATATATTCTAGTCTATGGGTTCTTTTCGTCTGTTGTCAGGATTTGGGTTGTTAGAACCTAAAAATGTTCTTTTTTCCTTCTCTTCTTTGTGGGAATGCAAGGTAGCAAAGTTGGCAATTGGGTTCAACTGGAGCAGCATCTTTGTTTTGTCGAAGGAGTTAATGAAATAGCTTTGTTATCAGAAACAGTGGGACTTCAGGTTATGATTTCTATATTATACTGAAATACTACATAGATACATCTTTGTTAGATACTCAACATTTATTTTCCATCAATCTGTATCCAAATTGCTATGTAGTTGCAGTATATCCTCTTCTTTTAAGAATCTCCTGTTCAATGCACTAATGTCTTCCCTACTTATCTGCTTGATTGCTTTGAAGCTGGTTGAAACTTTGGATGATATGAAAGTTTCATGGTTTTTAAGATTTCTATTGTGATAGAAAATAAGTAATGAATCAGACCTCACTGTTTAAACAAGTTGAGAGATATACCATAGTGCAACCTTTTCTTTAGCTCTTATGATACAATAGCATCTTGTGATAGCTCTAGTTACATATTTTCTTTATTTTCGTAGAACTACGGCGCTTTCCTAGAAAAAGATGGAGCTGGCTTTAGAGGCAACATTAAGTTGTCTGGTTTAAAAGATGGGGAAGTTGACCTCTCTAATTTTCACTGGACTTATCAGGTAACGTGTATATTATGTTTTTCATTTGTTCACATTATTATCAGCATCAATGTTATTCTCTCTATATAATTGTAAATCCTTGTGGTGCTCATTACTGTTGTAATTCGAAACTGTATAATCCGTGCATGACAAAATAATTAAATCTATCTCAGTTGTGTTATAATTATGATATAGGTTGGACTAAAAGGGGAGTTTGCAAAACTTTATGATCCTGAGAAGCAAACTTCTGATTGGACTGAACTGCAACTGCACACTGTACCTTCTGCTATGACGTGGTACAAGGTAGAGCCCTCTTTATAAATTGCACTTGCAATTCAGTGGTTCAAAGTCAATTGTAGTGTTATCATTACCAAAATTTTTGTGCCTGCCCTCCTTTTATGATGGAGAAATTCTCGTTGTTATTGGAAACTTTCATATATGGTTTTTTATATATTTAGGAAAACTTATGATAAGGTACAAGAATAATGTTATGGTGGGTTGTAGAAAGAAAAGATATATCTATTACATATATAAATGTTATTCAGGATATGTATGATGGAGTAGTCACTTGGTGCACTATAATGGTGGTAATAGCAGAGAGTTTTCTCTCACTATAGTTTTACTGATATTTTAGGAGGCCCACTATTTGAAATTTGAAATTTTTATATTTAAATTATTTCTTAAAATTTAGACCACATATAACTTGTACGTCTTAAAATTTTTGTGTAAATTTTATTTTTTTTAGGTCAAAGAATTGAGCTCATTTTTCAAGAAGTCTCAAAATAAGCTCCTTTTTCAAAAAGTTTCTTATTTTAATTACTTCCAAACATCCTCTACATCAAGGTTTAACATTAAATCCTTACCTATTTGTCTTAGTAATGGATAAACTCACTCAAACATATTTAGGATGAAGTACCGTGATGTATATAATCGCCGATGATATATTTTTAGTTGACGAGATTAAAAAGAGATTAAATTATAAATTGAAATGTTGGAGGAGTGCTTTAGAATCAAATGGTTTAAAATTAAGTAGGACTAAAGTCATATTAATAAAGGTAGGAATAATAATAATAATACGGTTGTTGCTGTAGATGATTGTGTTGTACCTCAAAGTGATAGTTTTAAATATTTAGATTCATAATGAAAGAATGATTGAAAACAATGTTATGCATAGAATTAAAACATGATAGATGAATAGTGACGTGCTACCGGAATTTTATGTGATAAGAAAATTTCTTTAAACCTAAAAGGTCAGTTTTATAGAACAGTTATTCCGCATGCAATTTTACACGGTAGTGATTGCTGGGTTATCAAAAGTCAATATATTCAAGATAAATGTAGTGAAAATGAAAATGTTAAGATGGATGTGTGGGTATACTAGAAGACGAAATAGAAAATGAGAATATATACTAATAAGCAGCTGTCGTGGCGATTGAGGATAAGTTAAGAAAAGATAGGCTTAGATGGTTCGGACATGTCTTGTGCAGAACTAAAGAAGCTGCAGTGCGTAAGAGTGATACAGTTCCCGTGAAACACTTTAAAAGAAGTGTAGACCAAATTAACTTGGTTTATGGTGGTGGCGTAAAATTTAGAAATGTTTCGTTGAATCTGATGGATAATCAAACGGAATAGAAAAAAAAGGTTCATACAACCAACCTATTCGAATTGGATAAATGTTTAGGTTGTTCTTGTTGTTGTTATTGGAACTTTCACACAATTTTAGCTGTAGCAAGGTATTGCATTCTTAGCCATGTGTTCACTAATTTTTATAACTGTTTGTTGTTTTACATATTCCATTTTGGTAGATAATGGTACTCAACTAACCAACAAGTTAGGCTTGTTTATATGTAACTTACTCTGTGCCTTTAGTCAATATTCTGTTGGATGGAGGAGCAAAGCCTCGTCATAAGCTATCATCTTTGATCCATTTTCCATATTGTAGTATTGGACACTGCACAAATTTTCGCAGTTCTCATGTCCATTCTGCTAATCATTTCCTTTAAGTTTTGCTCTAACTTAGCAAGCACTATTAGGAACAAACAATATGTTTGAAGGCAACATATGTGCAGTCTCAGGAAGTATGTGTTTCTTGTATGTACAAAGAATGTAAGAAATTTATTCAGAATTTTATGCATGCGTTCTTACTTCTAAACTTTATTCTTGAGGTTTTTGCTCCTGCTCTGCACAAAAGCACTTGTATTTAATGCTTAGTAAAAAGAAGCAAACACATTTTAGTTAACGAGTTCGTTTGTGGTTGAATGATCTTGAATACACAATTAATCTTCTAGTCTATAGAAGAATATAATGAGGATGAAGCCAAACCAGGCAACTATATGGCTTTCTTTTTTTGGCGACATGCTGCCTATGCGTGGCAGTGTTTCTCTCTTTCAGTAATGCTCTTGTTTAACAGTTGATGTTGTCAATAATTCAGCATGCTGATCGTTGCAGACTTATTTTGATGCTCCTGGAGGTGATGATCCTGTTGCTCTTGATCTGGGAAGCATGGGTAAAGGCCAAGCTTGGATCAATGGCCATGCAATCGGGAGGTACTGGTCAAAAGTTGCACCGAAGGATGGATGTCCAACATCATGCAACTATCGTGGAGCTTACAATGAAAAAAAATGTACCACAAACTGTGGTAGGACTACTCAATCCTGGTATGGTTTTACCACTTTTTCAACAGATGGCTGTTTATCATTTTTTGAAACACTACAGGTGATGTTATTGCATGGCCACTAGGCCTTGTGCTTTTCCATAAACTTACATGCTAACATTCTATAGGCGTAGACAGAACATGCCCTACATTTTGTAGCCTGTGTGCCCAACTCCCTCTAGATTTGCATTTGCATATACATAATGAGATGTGTGCAAATCTTCACATGTGACACATAGTAATGCCTGTGGGATTTGGTCCTTATTAGTCCATTTATGATGTCCAACCCGTATGCAAGATTTTAAAAATAATGTTGTGCCTTCGAGCTACCTGTAAACAGAAGCTTAATTTTGCAATAATTTAGGATCTTTAGGCTGAAATCATAAAGTGCGTCTCATTATAACTAATACTTGCAAATTAACCATTTGTAATCTTTAAGCAGCAATGCTCCTTCTAATGGTGCATTTTGGCATTTCATTCTCTCTCAATTAACCTTCTTTCTGTGTCATTGTTTTTATTTAACTTTTGACTTTGTTATTGTATCAGGTATCATGTACCAAGGAGTTGGTTGCAGACCTCAAAAAATCTGCTTGTACTTTTCGAGGAAACTGGTGGGAATCCATTGAAGATATCAATGAAGGCTCATTATACAGAAACAGTCTGTGGAAAGGTGGCAGAGAATTATTATCCACCTCTTCGTACTTGGACAGGTCCAGCTTTTGGCAATGGAACACCTTCAATAAGTGAAACAGCACCTGAACTCAATCTGAGATGTGATGATGGGCATGTTATGACTACAATTGAGTTTGCAAGCTTTGGAACCTCTCAGGGAAGCTGTCAGAATTTCTCTGTTGGGAAATGTCATGCTCCTAATTCTCTATCTGTTGTCGCAAAGGTAGGCAGGAACAAAGCCATAAATCCTGTATATGCAATTATGGTGTAATGAGCATTTTATTCATTTGTAGTCTCATCCAGGCATGCCAGGGGAAGCAAATGTGCACACTTAGTGTCTCCAAGAAAAATTTTGCTCCTGATCCCTGCCGGGGCATTGTGAAGACATTAGCAGTACAGGCAAAATGCGCACCAGAATCAACTCTGCAGTTTTCCTTATTGAGCCATTGATGGAACTCTGGAAGAGTTCCTCATAGATAGTGGCCGTAGTGTGAGTGAATTCACTGCTATAAGGATGTGCTAGGAAAACACTTCGGTCTTAAAATCTTCAAGCAACGATAGCATCTACATGGTGCCTTAATATTACGGCTGGCAGTGGAATTCTAGATACTCTACCTTCTCCAAGGATGTGACATACCAAGTTCATGATGGTACATGTTCTGTGTTTATTGTTCAATGACACGACCAAGGAAAGTTGTATCAATGTCTTCGATTTAAAATACCACAGGAGGTCCTACAGAAAATTGTTCAACATACCTTCTGACTATGATTATTATGTAGACCGCAGCCTTGTATACAACTCTTTCTGATGAGGCCAAATAACTTCCTAGAAATGGTATTAGAAGATTAATAGTGGATATTCTCTTTGAAACGCTTAAGATGAACTTTTAGTTTGTGTTTAATCGACATTACTAGAATTTCGAGAACAGTTTCCTTTCTCAGCAGATCAACACCTTCTCAACTCCAGCAACCAGAAAAGGGAGAGAAACTAAACGTATGATTTTCATTATGAATCAATATCAAGAACTAAACAATTAGTTTACCCGTTTACAAACTGATTGAAGTTGCTATTTAAATAAGTTTTCAGTACTATTATTACCACCCGATTGACGTCAGGAAACTCGCTTCCTTCCAGATAATCCCCTTACGCTTGAGCAAGTCTGATGCTTTATGACAAGTTTTATCCTCCAGCTGGTAAAAGTGAAACTTATAAAATTACAGCAATCTCTACAGCTAACAAGCAGCAGAATAAAGTATCCTACTTAAACATTCCCAGGTTTGCTACAAGGATGTGGCCACCAGTCAAAAACATATGGAAACATTCATGGCCAAATTGTTCACAAGGTAACAAAGCCCGTCTTGCTTTGGGTAAGGATTGCTAAGACTTTCTATTTCATTAATGATGAAAAAAGGGGGGAGCACTGGTTTACAATGTTTACATTGTTTACAAGGTAATAGCTGTACAAATAAAGATGTATGTTCTCTTTACACCGTCCTCTACCCGAATCCAAAACCTTCACTGCCTTCATGGATAGCAAGGAGCAACCTCTCCTGAAGCTGTTCTTTAGATGGGTATTCTGGTAGGTCTAGCTGGTTAAAACTGCCCAAAAACAAAATGCCAACCATGTCACTCTAATGTGAACCTTCACTCATGAGGTTGGGGCTGAAGGCAGACAAAGTTGAAATGCACAAAAATAAAAGTTGTACCATGTATGTGCTGAAGGCAGATGGTTGGCGCTGCCATATGCCTTGTGTATCTGAAACCTCTGCGCACCTGATATCCCTTGAAGTGCACTGAAACCCTCTAAGGGTACCTGCATAGAAAGGAAAACTTAGCCAGAGTTCATCAGAATGACATCAATACATTGTTTACTTGTTACTAAGCACGATACAGAAGGGGAAGGAAGTGCAAGTCTTAAACGATCCAAACACAAACCACCCAGGACATGTTGCAACCCAAGCACATGCTACAGATTCCACAGCTCCAGAGAAGACATCGAATTGAAAGCTATGATCTACCAAAAAAGATGTTCTGTGCAGTTACTATGACTTGAACACATGACAGAAGTAAATGCCATATCGGTCCAATATGGCAACTGAAGGCCAGATTGTCTGCTTATTACAATAGGGCCAATCAAAGAAGTAGCTAAGTAGATAGGAGGTCCAGTCGGAATTGATAAATATTAATTTAGCATCTATAGAATAGACATCTTTTTATGAAGAAGAGAACATACCTTAGAGGTGCCCGTCACAAACTGCAGGAACCGTGCTTTATCTTCCTTGTTGAAACTTTGAAGCACCTCCCAGAACCACTGGATAACAGGAGATGCATTGCTGTAGCCAGTATATTCTGTATTTGCCCTCAGGTCATCCACTGCAGCCAATGATATGTAATGCAACCTCATTAGGCATATGACTCATCTGAAATATATATGACCTAGGAAAAAGTCACTGGGATAGACCACTCACAGTCAATATCAGGAAGACCGCTAATCAATAGTTCAAGCTCTCTGTCATTGAAGATGGATATGAGTTCCGGAGGGATCAGTTCAGTGAAACCTTCCAAAAATGCATTGATCTGAGGCTTGATGGCAGTTGTTAGACGATGTTCTGCAACACGATCCACATATTCATGCTTGTTTTCTTCCGTGACCCTTATATTTCTGCCACCAGGAATGAGCTCACAATCAGTAACCTGCACAACACACAAGACTGAGCAAACTGTGGCACCATCCTGAAATGATAGCAGATAATCAAGCATGCAAGAGCGATGTACAAAAAGTAAAACTCATTTAGATGTGAAAAGATCAATCCTTTAGTTACAAACAACAAACATGTCGAAGCAAGTAACGGTTGGCTATGCAATGCCATACATGCCTGCTATTCTTCAACTTTAGCACTGTCTTA
Source organism: Acanthochlamys bracteata (assembly GCA_019914995.1). Classification (NCBI taxonomy): domain Eukaryota; kingdom Viridiplantae; phylum Streptophyta; class Magnoliopsida; order Pandanales; family Velloziaceae; genus Acanthochlamys; species Acanthochlamys bracteata. Next base: position 9,519,506 of record CM034129.1, on the reverse strand, counting down.
CTCTCAAAGAGAATCCCATATCAGAAAGAAAGTTCAAGGAAAAGTCTCAGTTACTTAAGTCAGCACTTACCTCTGCTTTCTCATACAATATCAACTTCTCCTCATCAGCATCCATGCTAAAAGTTAGGTCCAAAATATCGCTTATATCATTCTAGAAGGCAAACAAATGTTGTAAGTTGATCCAATATTCTCATATCAGAAAAGAAATGTGCAAAAGGAAGTCTAGAGAGGACGCTGATAGGAGGGTAAATATCGTACCTCAAGCAGCCACTTTAAGTTCTTATAATAATCAGGATCTATGGCCTCGATGTCGTGATAAGTAACCTTCACTCCAAGAATATGTTTGTAGAAAGATCTTGTGAAATGCACATCAAGAAGCTGACCGTCAAATAGTGCTTTCCCTACCTGAGATATAGAATATAGTGTCCAGATGTTAAACAGCAGCTCATAAAACATTTATCCTTGAAGAAAACTAAATTGCAGAGAATAAAACATACCACTCGTCCCACAAACTTGAAGTACGAGAGATGTTCAGTTTGATAAACAGAATTTGGATTTGGTTGGAAAGTCGATTCATTGCCCACTGTGGTGAACAGAAGTGCACCCTTATCAAAAATAACACGAGATAGTAATTGATACCATTCCCGTGTAAGACCACCGGCATCTATGCCTTCTTCCCCTTGGAAGTGGACAGTTAATCTCCCTTTCAGTTCTTGAGGAGTGCGCATACGCAGCTGGTTATAAGAATCTTCAAGAATGTAAGCTCTTCTCACCGAAATTCTCACCGGACTATGGTGATGATCGTGTTGATGCTTGATCTTTGATTTGAAGTGTGCCCGCTTATTGTCAAAATCAATAAATCGAGGAACTTTCAGCATAACTGAGAATGACTTCTCCAACAACCCAGGGTTTTGTCTTACAAAAGCATTTAGCAACTTCCTATGCTTCTCCGAGAACTTGACAAAAGCAATGTGTTTTTCATCAGTTCTTGAAGTAGACGCTGATGACTTTTGCCCGGTGGTTGAAGCAGTGGTATCCTCCATATCAGAAGTCGTGCTAGAAAAATCTTGAATACCATCTCCTTGTCCAGGACGCAGTTTTTCGCATGTCACAAAAAAGGATTCTATATAAGGTAGAATGTTCTGAGCACCAGGAGGAAGTGGAGGTACTGCGCTAGCACTTGTAGATGCTGGATTACCAGTTACTGGAGCCAAGTCGAAGATTGATTCTGTTGAGCTCTCAATTTTACTTATGCAGTTACTTAGCTCAAGCCATAAAGATTCCAACACTGCATTTATGTCCCATACTTGAGACATAGCATCTGCAAGGTCTTTCTCAGATAGAAGTTGGTAGTGTTTCTCCTCATGCAATGCACTGACCAAAGAGCTCAATGCCTGAAGAACTCTCAAGATTGCTGTTCCATTAGTGGTAGAAGAGCTGAGAACAGCCTTTTCAGCATCCTCATATAGGTGTAGCTCGCTCATAGCAGATCCGCTTAAACTTTGCACTGATTTTGCAAGTTCTGTAATGAATAAATTGCAATAGGAAGGGGCAAGGGACACAAGTTTCTTTAACACCTCAGCTACAAGAACATAAGCATTTTCTGACAACCTACAAAAAGAGATGAGCGCGATATCGTCACTTAATAAAAGCATCATTCAATACGATAAAAGAAACAAACGAGTAATTAGCACAAGAGGTAATATATACCCAAAGGAGATACAATGTATGCAAAATTGCAGTCAAGCAGTAATTTTTGAATCTAAGATTTAAAAGAGAAGTTCAGGACTTACTGCATTAGATTAGTCTCAGTTGGAATGTGCAGAATCCATAAAAGATTAGCCTTGGAAATTGAAGTACATAAGGGTATGAATTAAAAGGCAACATTTAAGAAACTCTACCTTCTAGATAATGACCAAAGAAAACACTTACACAATATGTCACAATGATGCATTGCAGCATTGCCTCCTAATAATATGGTCATGACCATCAAGAAAAAACACCAACCTCTTTACAAATGACCTAAAGTTAATCCATAATACTAGGTGCCTTCATATTTTATGCGAAATCCGTAAGTCCTTGCTTAAAGGTATTCTTCCTAATAACAAAAGATGGCATTTCGACACTATCTAGCAGGTCAAAATCATAGTCTGTTCAAAGACCTCTAGCCACAAAATGTTTTTGTCAGGCCAGATACGAAACATGGATTTTCCATAAACTGATGTGTTAAGAAAAGTACAGAACCGATTTTATTCTAAAAATAGTTTCTAAGTACAGATTCAAACTTCACTGGAAGAGGGTGAGGCTAAAATTTCCCTGAAAACTCGAGTTTTGAAGACGAGTGGAAGTGTGTCAGAAGGACAAACTAATGTCATAACCCTTCAGTAGAAATTTCACAATGATAAGGCTGATAAAGAGATGTGCAGAGAATGTAACTACAACTTTAGGATACCATCCCCTAAAAATTCTAATAGCACATAGAAGACTATAAATAAAGGTGTCTGTTGCAAACAAAACAAAATCTTTCTATGTGGTGCGCAAAAGGATCTAAGTGGCAGAGGCAAAATAATGCAACCAATAGAAAGATAGGAGGTGCTATTTTAAAAAGACTATACAGTTAAATAACATAACTATCAACCAAGCCATAAAACGGAGAATAGAGCTTGCACTGCAGTATCTATGCTCACAGTCTCAATGCATGATATTAGAAAAAATATCAACTTATCACATTTTGCCATACCCCTCACGTGCAAGCAACGAGCAGAGAAGACGAAGTTCTGGTTCTGGTAGGTTAAGTAGCACAAGACTTTGTTCCCTGCTTACATCAGGATCAGAAGAAACATCGTCATGACTTCTTGAGGATTTACCTTCAGCAGTAGCAGAAGTTCCAACAGGATCACTGTTAATCATAATAGCATCTTGCCTAGTATTCTCAGAACCAGACGGCGGCTGCATAGGCTCTTCAGACTTATTTGATGCAGCGGAGTTGTTATCATCATTGATCATGATGACTTCAAGAAGGTTCAGTAACTGAAAGAATGCACATGGTAAGTTCAGTGCACAAACATAATTGTCAAAGCAACTTAAGGAAAAGGAAGGTACCTGTTCAAGATGAGCTACACTTCTCATATAAAGGGGTTGATTTAAGAGACGAAGCAGCAGCACAATGGAGAATTCCCCTTTCTTTTTCTCATCTCTATCCTCCTCTGAAGTAATTATAGCTTTGCCACGATCCTGAGTATGAGTGACCACATCATCAGCAGGTGGATGTGGAAGCTCAAGTTGCAGCAGGAGTTTTGCAACAAGTAGATGATTACGAGCCAAGTATGTTAGAGTTTCCAACGTGCGTCTGGACACAAGCGGAGGTACTCCTGTAAGTAAAACAGGTTAGCATGTAAATGTGGACTAAACTTGTTTGGCAAGAGACAAGCTCCACTCTAGGAGCATCAAGAACAAAAGGAAAAATCTTATAGCTCCTTCAGCAATAAACAACTCGATCTACGTAAACAACATAAAATTAAGAATAAATTGCATCAAATTCGAGAACTGCACCATAATATTACCATTAGAAAACTGAGGACGTGAATACGTTACATGGCTCTGACAACCATAGAGACGATACGGTGACTCTGCAAACTCAAGTGATGTTTTAACAGGCCCCCGCAAATCAAGCATCAGCATATTCAAAAGGATCTGTACCAAGGATGTTCTAGTCTCATGATGGGCACACAAATTCAAGAAAAGTCTCTGAAGCTGGCCTTTATATAGAGGCTGCAAAACAAACAAAATGTGGCGTAATAATAAGGGTATGTAATGATACAAATTCACAACAAGAGATCCAAAATTATTACCTGAACAACACGAAGTAATCTTATCAATGCCTTCAGAGAATCTGTATCAACTAGCGGAGCTCCATCAGTCTCAACCAGCTTGCCAGCTTGCTTGCGAAAAGTAGATCTGTCTAATCCTGACCCACCAACTTCACCTCGTCTAGATGATTCACCTCTTCGACTCCGTGGATACATGCCAAAAAGTGTACTATTCTGGTAACGATGGGCAAATCTCTCTCTCAGCATATTTGCTTCGGCAACAAGAGCAGGTGTTAAAGTTGCAAGAAGGGTATCCGGAGAGGTTAAAAGCACCTATAAAGCAGGTTCACATGAACCAACACACAGAACAATTTAAGTATGCTTTGTCAAAGCATGTCTAGTCATCTTCTCACCATCCCAAAAACATATATTCAAATTAAAGATATTAAAAATCTATTGAAAAAAACCACTAACACCAACCTCTTCTCGGATTTCAGATGGGAATGTAGCTATGATTGAAACAGCATCCATCTCAACAGGTTGCCCTTCAAGTTCTTGCGACTGTTGTAGCCGCTGAGCACGTTGCTGTGCAAGAACTTCCTCTCTTATATCAGAGGGAAGAGCAGCAAGAAATTCAGGATCAATGTCCCCAGTTGCAGCTTGGTCTTGTTCACCAGATGGCTGTGCAGTCACTTGATTTTGCCGTGATGAAAGTACTTCAGCTCGTAACTCCTCAGGCAAAGCTTCCAAAAATGTAGGATCTATTGAATTGGTGTCAGCATTTCCATTAGCTTGGTTCTCCTCATTAGTGTTACTGTGTCCACTGTCTTCATTAGGATGGACAGGAACTTCGCTAACACTTTCCAGACATACATCCCGGTTGTTAACAGGCATTGAAGTCCCAGAAAACCTTCTAGAACGAGTTGTTGGATGCATATCACCTAGATGAAGCCTATCTGAAGGGCCTTGTCGTTCACCATCATCATGGCCATCTGCACTTCCTATTTCTACTTCCAAACTGCGAAGGCTCTCTCCTAAGGTTGCCCCACTTCCACTGCTTGCTTGGCTTACAGCCTCCATATCACGAACTGCCACGTCAGTGCATTCATATTGCATGTCCACAACTTGTTCACTAGGATTAGAGACATCTTGAAGGGATTCGTTATGTGAAGATATGGCATTCATATCTCCAGAACCTCGTGCCACAGATTCAGGTAATGCTGCAACTGTACTAACATTGTCCTCATTAACACTAGCAAGTGTCCCTTCAGTTACTGCTGCTCCTGAGACACTCAACTGATTGGCTTCATCAGCGTCTGGTGGTTGTCTTGATGGCGGAAGTTGAACAGAAGGCTGGTCAGAAACTGGGCGCCTCAGGTTAGAAATAATTAACTCTTCCAAGCCTGGAGGAATTGTAGGAGCATTAGACCCACTACGATGATGACGATCATCTAACCACATGCCAAAACGATGTCCATGTCGTCCACTTCTTAGTGACCGAAAAATAGCATCCATCCGTGAAGAGCTACCCTCGGGGTTCCTTTCTGAGAAGGCCATTTCTACTGAACTCTCTACAACAAGAGAAAATATTCGGGAATAACAGCATCAGCTTTCACATACAATATATGTCTTCATATTTTAAATTGTAGTGAAAGTTTCATGATTCAGTATAAACATGATACAAAGCGAACTGCCAATAAAAGTCTAAGATGGACAGCAACATATACTGCACAAAACCTATTAGCAAGTATTATCAACAACTTACCTTTTTTCTTTCTATTTTAAATTGATTCAAAAGTTTTCATGCTTCGATAAAAAGATTCTACAATGCAGACTACCAATAAAAGCCTATGATAGGTAGCAACATAGTACAGGATAATCTATCAGCAAGTATTATCAGCAATTACCTGTTTGGTTTTATATTTTGAATTGAATTGAAAATTTCTCATGCTTCAATATAGACATGCCATAATACGAACAGCCAATAAAAGCCTATGATGGATAGCGACATGCTACAGAATAATCTATCAGCAAGTATAGTCAATAACCTGTTTGCCTTTGATGAATTACATTCCTAAAATGTGAAGGCTCCTCCAGAAGTGGATGTTCAAGAGGGCGACCATGATCACCAGCCCTGCCAAGAAGATTGTAAATTGATGTCGTACGACCTTGACGCCTAGACCCAAAAATATCCAGTGGCATGACCCTTAGTGTTTCACTGGACAAATTGTTGCTTCCACTGAGAACCTCAATATGATCAAATACATTCATCCCATTAATGTCCTCCTCCAAACGGAATATGACTCCATCTTCATCTTCCACCTCTTCATCCAAAGCATCCTCCACCTCTTCATCATCAATATCGTGATCATCTTGGTCAGTCTCAGGATGTGACATGTGATGACCATCATCATCTTCCTCCAAATCATTGTTATCATCATCATCCTCCTCTTCGTCTTCATCTTCCTCTACTTCATCCCCCTCATCTCCAGACATATCCTCATCTTCATCACCCATGTCATCCTCTGCATTACGTGGTATCTCAAATGAAATTTCCACAGTAGAAACACCATTTTCCCGTGTGCCATCATCAGCTTCATGCATGAAATCATCTTCTCCTTCACGTCTAAAGCCACCATCCAAATCCCTGCCATGATCCATATCATTGGCAATAGAATCTGAACTGCCTGAAGTTTGTGTAGCATTGAAAGGCTCCATATGATCAGTCACTGCCTCATTTGGGTCAGGTTGAGATAAAGTTTCTAATGCACGAAACTGATTACCATCACTATAGGAGGAGTGTTGTTGATTATGCTCTGGAGTAAGCTTCAATGTGTTGTCCCCCTTGGCAGAATCAGCTGAATGAACATGTTCCTTTGTAACTGATTCCAAGACTTTGACGATTCCAGAAGCTAGCTTCGATGAATCAGTGTGATCCAAGTCCAAAACTAGAAGGGTTCGAGTGAGAGATCGAACTAAACCAACCTCTATAAATGTAACTGAAGCTTCAGCTGCAATATAAGAACCCAGAGGTGACCTAGCAGCAATAACATCATTAAGCAGATCAACAAATGCATGCATACGTGCATCTGGCAAGCAACAACCACTTGATGAGTCAGTAAATTCAGTAAAGATGTGACTGATCTCGCAGAAAACCCTTTTTCTACCCTCAGATGAACGAATTGACGAAGCCACTAAAAATTGATTCGCCCTTGTTGATAATTTGTGCCTCCAATCTCCATCAGTTTTTTTATCCTTCTTGAAGATTCCTGGATAAGGTAGTAACTTGTGAAGAACATGATGAAATATCCCTCCAGAATTGTTAGCAGACATGGCCCGTCCAGGTCCACGAAAGTTGCTGACTTCAGTATCTCTACGAAGCAGGACATGGATGGATGAAGTGTATGTCAACAGAATTTCGGTCAACAACTTTAAAACGAACACTGCCTTTGCAAGAGATGCAGAAGCCTCTTGATTAGCATTCTTATTGTCCTCAGTCGAGAGAGCTATGCCTTTTCCTTTTCCTTTAGTCGCAGAGCCATCAATGTCCATGTCCATTGCAGAAGATGTACCAGGAACACCATCAACTTGGTCATCAACTTTTGGAGGAGGAGCATAACCAATTATGAAATCTAAGAGATATTCAATCACAGTAGTAAAACTCTGAGGTGACTTCCTATGACCTTTACCAGCTTTCACATTTGCATCCTGCAATTTAACTTGTCCAGGAGCAGCAGCCACTTGACTTGCATCCCCAGCGGTGACCTTCGTATCAGATTGAGGCTGTTTTTCTTTCTCCGTTGCCTTCTCCTTCTCCTTGCACTTATCTTTGTCCCGATCTTTCAACAATACAACATAAGGACGATCTCCTACCATCTCTATTTGACTTACAGCCTGAGCAGCTCGCATAAAGACTTTAGGATCCCTGGCAATTACAAGAGCCAGATTTTGAACAAAATTCCGTGGTGTCACCCTTCCATTTGAATGTCTGTTTGTAGCCATGACCAGACTGTGGCGAATTTCTAACTCCATAGCCTGCTGAAGAGTGTGGGGGTCTTCCAAAATGTGACGAATGATTCCAGCTGCTACAGTGCTATATCCAGGAAACAGGCTGCTTGCAGGAAGATTAAGCAGTGAAGATAAACCCCCCAACTCGAGGAAACTGACAGCAACAGAATGGACTTTTGTCAGGGTAGCACATAACTGAAGCACCACATGCACTATTTCAGATGGTAACTGGTTCCTTATACATCTACAAGAAATCTCAAGAAGTTGCTTCTGTTCATGAATGTCAAGAAATCCTGAAGTAGAACCAGGAGAAGTTTGGAGATCCTTCCCTTTGCTGTCATCTATTGAAATGGGAGTCTGATTGTTAACATTATCCTTCTTTAATTGCTCCAATTCTGTAATATCTAGGGTACATTTGGGGTCAACCTGCAGCATTCGGTCAATGCAGAGGAAACATGCTGTCACCCACTTAGGTAGTTGGAGCCCTTCATTACCATGGCAAGTCATATTCCACTGAGAAAGCAAATCCAGTGCGATCTTTGCAAAACCAGCTTGACGAGCAACCTCCCGTGCAGCTGTCTCTTCATTAAGTATCAAGGCAAGCACATGAAAAAGTGATGCCACGATCGTGCTATTAGATGGATCAGAAAACACTGAGAAAAGTTTTATATGATCCACTATGAAAGGGATGACCTTAGATCGATATTCACCATCATTCTGAGAACATATCATAACAAGGAGGTCCCTTACGGGAAAAGCTAATGATTCCTTTGCCTGCAGAAGCTTCATACACGCTGAAAGCACATCGTCAACAGGAGGCAAACTGACTAACTCTTCTTCCAGGTCAGAATTAGTAGGAATCACACTTTCATCATCCTTCACTGATGAATCTGAGCTCCCCAGAGACATTGCTAGAGCTCGAGCAAGTTCATCATCTTCTTGAGGTTCTTCTGGATGTGAGAATAACCAATCTGTAGCAATTTCAACACTGTTGGTCCCAACCTGCCTTAGTGCTTCTTCAGCCCTAGCCCTTGAGAAGCCCATTTCTACAATGAGCGATATTGACATCTCGTCGGGAGGAGGACCACTAACTCGGGCTCCAGAAGTTGCATTAACATTTCTAATTTCAACACCAGTGTATACGTGCCTCAATATGGAAATCATTGCACTGATGAAATCTAAACTGCATTCAGAAAAGTGAGGATGCGTCCAGATAGGGAGAATCACCTTCAACACCTTTGACTGGAGCATCGTAACAAATGCTTCAGCAGTCTGAGGAAATGGAACGCTACTGCTGATGAGCGGACGATCAAGAAATTGCCTTGTGGAGGAAGATAAGATAAATGATGAGGTTGCCAGGTGATCCATCAGCAAACAGTAGCTTGCCAGGGGACGATATATCCAGGAGTTCTCTCTTTCATCTCTGTCTTCTTCTTTTGAGCACTTATCATCCATTTCCATAGGAGAAGATGGAGGTCTGTTCACAGCAAATAGTAACTGACTAGTTGCTTCGAATGTGGTCAAAATAGTCTGAATGACCCCTTTCCCATAGAAAGAGTTGACTACGATCGGATTACAAGAATCAGGCCTGTCTGATAAAATGCCATCAACAAAATCAATCACTTTCCCCAGATATCGACATTTTGTGGTTATAGATGTTTCAAAAGAGACCTTAGCATAGTAGCTGAAGTTTAGATGATCCAAAACAATGGAAGAAACTGCAGTAACAACTGACACAGAGGAAGCAGACAAATTAACAGGATTGTTCTCACGACGAGACACAAGATACATAGCTTTCCCCAGTTCTGAGAAGAGATGGCTGATATGGTAAGAAAGTGATCTCATCATGTCACAGCAAGATGAATAATAAGATCTTTGTTTTTCATCCTCAGATTTGCTCACAGTGGCATCAGAAATGCCTGTTTGCGACTGAGAACTAGAAATAAACCGCAGTGTTGAATGGCCATCCAAACCAAGTCTGCGATGGCTGCTAGCACCACGACCAAGATCACGATATATGTTAATAAGATCAGAAACTTGAGATTCAGTGCTCCAGCCAGAGACTCTTCGCCTCAGCAAGGGATCAAGATACTGCCTAAAACTACTGAATCGTTGCTCTTCTAAATCACTTGTGCCATTGTCCGATCTCTGCGATCCATTTGAAGAAGATGATGCAACAGCACCTGTTTCCAATTTGGAATCCTCAAGAAGTGAAAGCTGCCATAGCACTTCTCTATGAACCCGACCAATATCTTCCAACACATCCTTGCCTGCGTCTCCAAACTCAGTGAGCAAAGCATTGATCCAACGATTGTCCTTTGAAGCAGCAAGAAAAAGAAGAAATTCAACAACGAATAGCGTAGATAAAATTCCATTATCCCCTGTCATTCTGGGGGATAGCAAAAGTGAGCCTGATAGTGTGCTAAATCCGCTAAGAGCTGTCTTCAAATGTTCTCTAAGGGCAGTTGAGAATGCATGTGCCAGTGGAGAAGAATGATGCTGAGTGAAACCCTTAAAGACCACTGTACTATGCAAAGCTATCGGCATTCCTTCAGAAGATTGTGTGATGCTAGGCCGCAATATAAGCTTCAATAGAGATTCTATCCCCTTCTGTTCCACAAACAATCTACATGTCTCTGAATTCTCCATTGTGCGATGTACCAAAACCATCACATGGAATATACACAAGTGAATAAACTGCTCATTGCTAATGCCATCAGCAGCAGTATCCATGGCACCAACCAAATAGGGGCTATCATTTGTTTTAGTATCATTATCGGTCTCCATAGCACTATTCTCTTCAGTTTCAGCGGAAGAACCATGTTTTTCTTCTCCTAAAACAGCAAGTTTATTGATGATTCCTATAATTATGTCGACACCAGTACTTCTTAGTGAGGATACATGGCGAAGAAGCTCCTCCACAGCATTTGCTAAAAGAACAACACCTTCATTCATTGCTACTAAATACTTCCTGGTGGTGAAAGTGTCTACAAGAAAACGCAGTGCATCGCTTTCCTTGGCAGCTTCCAATCCTTTGTTATTGAGGCAAATAGCTCCAAGGCCATTGGGGATGCATATAAGTGCTTTAGAAGAAGGTAGTATCCCAGAAGTAACTGACTTCAAAAAAGCATCAGGAAGACCCGCTTCTTCTAGTACAGGAAAGTATGTTGGATCCTTGTGTATCATTTCACTCATAACAGTTACAGCGGAAAAATATATGTCTCCTCCAAACTTGTCAACATTGAGGAAGATTGATGATATAGACAAAGGTAAGGTATTGTCTTGGGAACTATGCGACCTTGCCGAATTAGCTGGAGAATATGTTGCAGAGCCAAGTGCTTTGAGCAACACCTTTATCAAGCGTTTCTGTGAGTACAAGTGGTCTTCATCACATTTTGCAGTATCACCTATAATCATCAGGTTGTTATCATTAATTGCGCCAACTATTCTATTAACCTCAGTCTGCAATCTCTGGGCTAGAAGTTCCAGACCACCAAGATCTTTGAACAGCGATACAGCTGGACTACTGTATTCCAATAGCTTCTGAAGGGTCTTAACTGCTGAGCAGACTAGATGCATATGGGCAGGATCATTGTCCTGTAACAAAGGCAAAAGTGGAGGGACCATTCCTGAACCACGAATGACACTTCCAGAACTTGAAGAAGAGAGCACATGTAGTAAGAAAAATTCCAACATAGCATCAACGAACAGTGGAGCTGAAGGATCACTTGGATTACTGAGAGACAAAATTGCCTTCTGAAGCACATTTATCAGCAACATCCGATTTCCCCCACCAGCCATAATGCTTGAGCCACTCAGTATTCTTGCCCTCTCATGTGATGATGCATATGCAGCAAGTTGTGCTCCAAGCCCGTGCATAGCAAGTGCTCTCAGAGTTCCAGGAACAGAATACTCCTCAGACCGAACCAGCCTAGTTAACTCATTCGTGTACTCTGGCTCATTTGCAAAGAAAGAAACAAGTTCCTCATGTGCATCACTTGACTGAACAAGAACGATGAACGCCAGAATACAGATTCTGCTGTAGAGCCGAGATATTCTGGGAGAACGAAAAGCATGAGCATATCTTATCCTGGTCAACAATGAATACCGGTGTGCTACAGGAACATTAAATTGGTCAACCAGCTGCTTTAGAATAATTAAGTCATCATCTTTCCTTAAGTGCAGATCAGGAACATGGATGCTACCTAACACGGATTGCTTGCTTCCCTCGTTAGTCTTAGAATCATCAGAAATTGCTGTATTGAACTCAAAATGGAGGGTAGAACCCAGTCTTTGCTGACTCCCATCATTTTCCTTCTCATCAGATGGAAACAATGAGAATCCATCTTGTTGACTTTTCTCATTTGCTAAAATACAGGAATACAAACCCAAACCTTCTTCTTTGCTCCCCCAGCCTTGAGCTAAAGAAAGAAGGCAGCTGTTCACGGAAGAGCCACAACCTATAAGCTTTCCACTTACATGTATCTTTGACGGATTGATCTTCACCAATGCTGAGAGGGTCTCCAGAGTCGCAACAACAATGTCAGGATCTGTTGATGCAAGCAGGAGCCTCAAGTGCTGATTTCAAAATATAAATATCAGATCATTGAAAACAAAGATGCATAAGAGATCAAATGACACATTGATAAAAGTATCGAAAACAGGATGAATTCTACGCAAGTATTACAATAAAAATTCCAACAACTACATCACCTCTAGACCACTGAATGAACTCTTGTTGTGGCAATTTTCCAATATTATTTGCATGACTCTTAGAATTTGTAGGACTGACTGTTTTGGAAATGGTTCCTCCTCTGTCATATCACCTGATAAAAGAAGATCTTTCCTACATGAAATATAAGTCTTGAAATATGTGTCGAAGTGCAGAAACAATGGCCTCCAGTTATGAAAATTCCCCTGAATTAAAGGCATTAGTGAGCTGCAACAACTAAACATTCCACAACTGTGCACAAATGGATTCAGCAATAGAAATAATACAATACCTTATTATACTCCCATCTAAAACCAGAAAGTGGAATAGCTATATCACGCAAGGGGCACTTGATCACCCTATCAATAAATGCTTTTACATTTGGTGGCTGCACATGCCAACATTAGAAAGAGTAAGTTACACCAGTAATGATATAAACATCAACAACTAGCATGGCAAAACCTAATAAGCACATACGATATCAATAACACAAACGACAACCAAAACAACTTTGTCAACATAAGCGCAACAACCTTAACAAATATCACTCAACATAGGATTATTGCTGCACCTGAATTATGTCATCATGCCCACATCTTACATGCAGGTTAAAGGCTTTTAAGAAATCAAACTCCAAGAGCTCAGGCTTAACTCACAACATGCGATCCTTCTGAATATCACATTCACAAGCACAAGCAATTGGTATATTCTAGGAATGAAAGCACCCTCATTCATGCATCAGTGTACTTCTACTAAAATATCTAAATAGGTAACTGGAGTTTCCTAGATTCAGGGAGTCATCTTCTAAAGTCATCTCCCTAGACTCAATTCTCACGATCAAGTAAACTGACTGTTTAATAGAATGCAACCGATGAACCTGGACCTTTAGGAAAACAAGACCCCTATAAACCTGTATAACGAACGAGACCATCGCACTATAATGCCAGTGATTAGAGGTACTTATATCAGGCCTAAATCAATATAGTTTGGGATGCTTAAGTCATGTGCAGCAAGAGCATCTTTTTCAAAGCTTTATCTAAGGTCTCAAGGTCAGTCAAACTTTGTTTGACCTATCTAGAGTACCTACAATGCCAAACCCTATGCTAAGAAAAACTATGACAAGTACCTATTGCTGCTTCTGTGCTTCAGAAGGTGGATCATACTAAAAACGCAAACTAGCAATTTGCTTGTGCTTTCACGGAATACAGGTTGACACTGAAATTTATGTGGAGATATCCATTTTCGTTTATGCAGTCTATATCCAGCATGTCTTGCCCCATCATGCTCCAACTGTGGATATAGCAATTTTCTTATCTTTTGATATTTTTAACAGTAGTCTTGTTTGGCATATTGCTAGACAACAATACTTGAGGATTTCCAGAGATATTTAAATAGTGACTTAGTGATTCGATGGGGGCATCTTTCCTCCACCATATTCATATTTTTTTAAGGTTGTACTTCTTTTCTGTTATAAATGTTCATGTTATTTTTAATTTAATAGTATCGAGAGAAATTAAACAATGACTACCTAGAATAAGCATGACACTACATGCCGCTTTCTTGAATACAATTAAATTGTAGTGTTAACAAGAGCCTTGAATATAAGAAAACAGTAAAAAGGAAGTCCTGTACAGCTTCTTGCATCATGTCAAATTTCCAGAGGAAACGCCGTGAAAGGATGAGAAAAGGTATACTACCATTTTACTCTTTATTTCAATGTTTGTGGTTCTAAATTCTAACCATGTCTAAGCTCAATAGACTGGCGCACGAGAGATCATATCCACAGCATTCACTACTACTTATCACTTGATTCCAGTGTCGCAACATCCTAACGAGAACTGAGGTCTCCAAAATATATTACAAAGGAAAAAGTTAATGCTACAAAATGGTAGCATGCTACTCTCAGTTTAACTATATTGCAACAGAAAAAAGTGTATATCCACTTACAATGCAATCATGCACACAAACAAGGAGGAGCTAGTTTCTAGTTATGATCTATAAAAGAGGCACTTGCAGGAAATGTTGCTTGATACCAACACTTAAAAATTTCCATATCTTCATGACCAAAAATTGCATTAAAGAACTAGATAAGGACACTTCTCATTAATAAGTTTCTCACCATCTGGAAAGTCAAGAAACATAAATCTAGAGGTCCTTGTCAGTTACCATCAATGAAACATGAGTCCTATTTTGCCAACCATCCTAAATTGATAAAGAACCTAATAGAAGAGCATCCACAGCAAAATTCATGTCAACCACCCTAACTCACTTCTACTTCTGATGTCATCACACAAAGACAAAAGCTGTCATCATTAATTCCTCCAAGCCAAATTTAACTGACAAAGGACACTGTTCCACAAAACTACTTATCGTAGTAGACCTTTTATAGATAATTCTTGATAAGATTATTAAGCCAAATTACTTATGGACGCTATGTAACCAGGGGAAAGCCACTGATCATATATAAAAGACAATGCACAAAAGCCACTTGGCTGCCATCCCAAGGCCTTCACCAGAATTACTGAAAGTAATAATAAGCTGCATATACTGGGAAATCACAAGCCACTGTTGGAGAATTTAGTTCTTTACCATCAAGAACCTTTTCCAACTGTCGTGCCACTTCAACCTTCCTCTTCCAGTAACTATTACCAACAACAAAAGATAACACGATTTTCTTTACAAAAGTCACTCTTATACGCCAACCAAACTGTTACAAATCAACAATAATCTACACATATCTTACCAAACCCTTTACCAACCCAATCGATCATATACAATCCTTATCAAATCTGTCCAAACTTGCATCTTCTATAAATTACACCGATAAGCACAAAAACCTAATCCCTCAATGCCAATTCACGAAATCGATTAATCCTAGACCCAAAACACCAACGATCATCAAAATCAAGCTCTTCAAAAAAGAAAAAAGGAAATAGACAAACTAATTGAAGAAGAACAAGGATGAGAAAAACTTACAGGCTCAGACTCAAGTTTAAGTGCAGGAGAACCATGGCGTCCACCAGACAAGATCTGCTGTAATCGAAGAGGAAAAATTGTCGGCCGGTGACCCGCCATAGCGGAGAACAGCAGCAGCAGTAATCAATAAACAACGCGCGATTGATCTATCGAAACGATCGAAGATGAAGAAGAAGAGGGAGAATCAATTAAATTAGAATTAGGTTAGGGTTTTCAATTACATCTGAGAATTTTTTTCCAGAAAGAGAAAAGACTGGAGAGAGAATCGGAAAGAAAGAAAGAAAGAAAGACGGCAGCAGAAAAAAGAGAGAGAAGTCTTGTTGTATTATTTATAGTGGTTATTATAGTGGTGAGTGAGAGGAGGGTTAATATAAAGAGAGAAGAGAAGAAAAGAAAAGAAAGACTACCAGCAAGCAAAGCGAACAGAAGAAATAAGAACCAGGCAAGAGCAGCGTAGCGCTGGTCCTTCTGATTCACTTGATTAGCACGTGATTATTATTTTGGGCTTAGTCGGTTCAGAACATGCGGGCTAGGCTGGCCATTTACTTTGATGGGCTGGTCCGATATACGTTTGTCGGTTTAAAACAACTGATCTGGGCCAGGCTGGGATGGGCTGCTCTTTTCCTGGGCTAGGCTGTAATAGGGCTTAAGAACCTACCCGTGAAGTTGAATTTAGAGGATTGTGTTCCTAAGATGGGAACTTTTAAATATATAAGTTTTAGTTATATAACATTAACATATTATTTTCATAATAATAATATAATAGTTATTAGTCATTATGATAAATAATAATACTTATTAATTTATAAACTATATTGGAATTAATATATATATATATATGATAAAGAACTATATTCGAAAGTAATTGTTTTTACTATAAACTACTTTATAATTGACTTACCAATATAGAGGATATATTTTGGAATGCGTTTTGGATGTATTCTCAATAAGCATTTTTACCATAGAGTTCAAGAAAAGTTTTTTTAACAACTTTTATAAAAGAAATTTGGTCGCATAAATAAATTATGTATTGGAAAATTATTATATCTAATCTTTTTAAAAAAATTAATAAGTTGTTTTCTAAAAACCTTAGAAAAATCTTTTTAAAATTTTTTTTGATTTTCCGGTAACTTCAAAACTCGGCCATAATTAGTACAAAAAGTTTAAAGAAATTTTCATTATTTCTACATAATATAATCAATACAAGTCAGTCATACATAAATTTCAGATTTTAATTAATGATTGCATGTGTCACTGTAATATTTCGTTAATTTTTCTTATATTAATGGGTCTCTAAAAATATATTTTTGAAATTCTATTCCTAAAATATATTTCTAATATCTAAAATCACAATCTTGAAGTGAGTTAATAGTTAATAATAAAATTAGTTAGATAACTATTTAGTCAAACTCATTAGAAGGTGGCTATTTAATAGAAGTAGTTCTAGATTAGTTTTGATTATTTATCGCATGTTGTAAAATGAATCATCAGACAAAATTGTATGAAATACCATTAGTGGCTATTATAATTTATCATTTCGAATTATCTTCTTCTTTACTCAGTTTCAATTTTTTCTTCTCTTTTTTCTTTTGGCTAAAGATGTTAGAGTTCTTTGAAAAGCAGTTTTTTAAATAATAAATATTTTAAAATTTTTCAAAAAAATAATTTCATTTTTTCTAAAAAATAATAATAATAATTAATAATAATATCTCATGACGTAAGAATTTTTTTATATTTTTTAAATTTATAAATTCTGTAAAATATTTTAAAAAAGTATTATGAAGCGTGAAATAAAAGTTTAAAATAAAAATGATAAGCTATTTTAAACATCTATTTAATTTATTCTAAAATTTTAATAAATCACATTATGTAACACACTATTAATAGTACTTTCATGAGTTTCATCACTATTCTTTTTTTATTAGAATAAAAAATATTTAAAATAAAAACTTTAACATAAAGTTTAATTTAAAGTTTTTAAATAATAACTTTGATAAATGTTAATTTAAAAAATAAATTTATATGTATATATATTATAGATACATAATGTGTATATTTTTAAAAAAATTCTAAAATATTATAATAACTATTAAAATATATAAATTTTTTAGAATAAAAATAATGCTAAATGTACTACCAAACACCTCTAAAAATCTTCAGAAGGCTCTCATATCATGAGGTTAAAATTTAAAAATAAAATCGGAGAAGGATGAAACAAATTACTATAAGTATTAACGGACTCCCTACTATTTCATATATATCTTAAAATAAATGAAAATCTTTTTTAGAGTTAGCTTGGGGTTTGCTTAATCTCTTGGGGTCTGTATTAATAGACTAATAAAAATATTCAAAGACGTGAAGTATTCGAAAGGCAGATCAGCGAACGAGAACAGCTCCGGCAACCGACAGCGATCGAGCATGATGAAGATGAGAGAAAAAAACGAGCGTGTGAAGATGAAAAGCACCTAAAGGTGTATTTCTAATAGAGTTTTATGAAAATAAAAAATAAAAAATAAATAAAATTCAGTATTTATATTTCAATAGATCTTAAAAGTGTGTTAAAAATTGAAAATTATAGTTATATTAGAAAATGTGCAAATAAAATGTTGGAATTAAAATTCTGTACGTAAAATTAAATTCTAAATTTTTTATATAATTAAAATATATAAATTATTCGGAATTCAAAATTTGACGAAAGATAGTGAAAAGGATAAAGAATAGTTCTTCATCATTTTCTTTAATAATATATTATCAAATATAGATAAACATAAAAAATTGCTTTACTATCACCGTCATTTTCGATATCTATATAATCTAAACGAAGCGCAAGAACAAATGCATACACAAGCCAGAGGAATCGTTTCCTCTTCGTCTTCATTCCCATTACATACTTTTAAACCAAACAAACCATTAAATAATTTTATTTTTCTTTCTACACTTTTGATAAATTAGTTACCATTATAGTTCTTTTTTTCTCATTAGTTGTAAATAAATTTAGAAAAATAAAACGGTGATATAAAATGTAAATGAATACTTAATTATTTTCAATTTCTTCTTAAGATCTGTTTGTCATATTATAATATTTTAAAAAATATTACAGGAGTCGACAGATTTCTATTAATACTATTTTTAAATTATTTTAAATATTTTTTGAAAAATTTATGCTATTATCTTAAATTTCAATAGTTTTTAATAAATCATATAAGTTTAGATTATAGGTTTGCACCTTTGAAATTCCCTTTTGATTTTATGAATCTTACTGGCAGTCTATTGAAATACAAGTTAAGATTTATGGTATTCTAAAATGGCATTAGAATATTACCAATTTACTTATTTTCTATTTCCACGTTTTCCTTTGCGTTTCATTTTCTGGTTCACGTGATTGTTTGGTTGCTGGTGATGTTTGGTTAGGGCTAGTTTGCCGACTATTTTTAAACTCATTTTTTTAAAATTCATCTTTAGATAAAAAATTAAAATAAATTATTTTTATTAAAAATTTATTTTTTAAAATTTAATTTTGAAATATAGTTATAATATAAAATAAATATAAAAATTTATTATTATTAAATATTTAAATTTAAATTTTATTTTTTAGATTTATTTTAAAAAAGTGAATGTATTTTCAAAATAAATACGCACTTAAAATATATTATTTTTAAAATAAAAATATTTTAAATATTCTTTTATTTTAATAAAAATAAAAATAAATAATACAAAAGGTTTACAACATAAAGTTTTTTTATTAGTATGAAAAAACTTTATAAAGTATTATACAAAATTTATTAAAATATATAAAATTAAAAACTATTATAAAATAGAGTTAGAAAATAATTTTAAATATCTAGGTAGTCAACGTGGACGGTGGCTAGACTATTTAGACTACGTCTTGAATAGCTAAAAAAAATTAAAAGAAAAAGCTTTCTAGATAATTTTTAAAAAAAGCCTTAGTTTACAATAGTTCATAATATACGAATTATATGCCTTTCAAAATTTTTATATAAAAAAATTCATAAGCCGCACAAGAAAATTCATGCCAAATATGATCTCTAGTTCTGGATCAGTAGGTCTCATTGGATGGGCCTTATTTGGCCCGTTGGGCCCCATAACCGGACCGCACTACGCTTCGCTTATTCGGTCCACGACAGTCTTATCGTTCTCCATCTCTCCCGCTTCCACTCATTTCTCATTACTTAATTATTTTTCTTCTTTCCTTTTTCTTCTAAACAAACAACAGAGAATTCAACTCTGTATGTTTCAGTTCAATTTCTTCACTATCACTTTGGGTTTCCTACCATAAATGAATCAATTTGAACTCGCTCTCTCTTGGCACTGGTATGTTTTTCTTGTTTTCATTATTCTTCTTTTTTTTGGAAATTTGAGCTATTTTCTTGCTGCTACTTCTCTACCATTTTGATATTTTTGGAGAATCTTGTTTTTGAAGTTTATTTAAAGGAACTACATGGAAAAGGCTATATTGTTGATCTCTGATTTTGATTTCCATTTCCTGTTTTGGGTAAATGCATCTTGGCCCAAAAAGAAAGGGTTGAAATTTTTATCACTTATACTTTATCCAAGTAATTAACTACAAATGTCTTCGTGAATAGTAGTACTTTTTTGTGTTGTTTTGGTTTTTCTTGATTTGTTTGGTAGAACATTTAGTTCGCATAGTCGATCAAAATTTCTTCAACCTTCCTCAGAAATGTGATATTGACAGTGTCTACTCAAAGGTATACATTAAGATACCTTCGTCGAATTATGCTTTCATCAATTTTTTTATTTCTTACTTTGGTGGGTACAGAAATCATGCGTTTCTTAGTTACTAGCAATTTTCTTCCCAATGAAGGTTTTATACTCATAATATGATTAAATTTGGGCTGTACTGTTCTTATGAATTCTTGACGAAAACACCATCATAAAGGGCAGTCCATCTTTCTTACTCATTAATGTGGAGTATGATAATATTTATGAATTTGTATGTCTGGATATTCAGATGCGGCATGGCTTTGGGGACATGCAAAAATCATCTGTCATATGATAAAAATGGTATCCTATACCTTGAACTGTCGCCTAGAATCTGTAGCAAGACCTGCAGGAGCTTTTCACCACACAATAGAAATCTAGTGAAGGTGGCTTTGAGGCCAGACAGCAGTGGTTCAAGTCTTGGTTTGTGCAGAAAATTTCAGATAAACTGTTGCCAATTGGAGCCTAGAGGACCATATCTCTTATCTTCCAGGAAAAGGGCTGCTCTTGAAAAATATGAGGTTGCTTCTGCACTGTAACTCTCCCAATTAGTTTTTTCATGGTAGTTTGTGTTGATGCTTGAAACTAATGTGTTATTAGTGGCTCTCTTACAGCAAGTGAAACATATGACAGTTGCTGGATTACTGGGTTGCATACTTTTAGTTACTCCATCCGCTGATGCAGCTGATGCCCTGAAAACATGTGCCTGTTTACTAAAAGAATGCAGGTATTTACAATTGCTGTCTTATGTTGTCTTTATGCTAATTGTACATCTCGAACTTTGACTGTTGTTTTTCTTGATTTTTTATCTATATTGAAATTTAAAATTAATCAAGTTTGCAGCTTTATTGTTGACTGAGTATATTATCTACTAAACATGTTTAGGGCTTTTAAATCCTTACCTACGAGCCCTCTTTTAATAGACAATGAGATACTGTGCAAATTCACAATGTAGTATGTTGAATTCGTTTACATGTGGCAAGTTGTTGGAATAGGCAGACAGCACCAAATTGGGTATGCTGTACTGTAGCAGAGATGCATCCTCCACAGGCATCAGTGTTTGAACCCAAAAGAAATATTACTTCTTTCGTGACTTTAGGCTTCCATTGATTCGATCTGCTGTAGCTTCTGATTTACGGTTTTAGACGACATTTCAGGTCATTGCAAACAAGCTGAGCATTTCCCCTTTTTTTCCATTCTTTAGGGAGGAATTTGCTAAGTGCATTGCTAACCCATCATGTGCAGCAAATATTGCATGTTTGCAGACATGTAATGATCGGCCAGATGAAACAGAATGCCAGGTTATCCTTTATCTTCTATAGCATTGAGGAAAGTTTGTTTTGGTGTTGTGTGTTCAGTATATGTTATGACATGATTTTAATTCTCGCAGATTAAATGTGGCGACTTGTTTGAAAACAGTGTTGTAGATCAGTTCAATGAATGTGCAGTCTCACGTAAGAAATGTGTACCCAAGAAGATGGATGTTGGTGAATTTCCTGTTCCTAATTTATCTGTGCTAGTCAAAAACTTCAATATCTCAGATTTTAATGGAAAGTGGTACATCACTAGTGGTTTGAATCCAACATTTGACACGTTTGACTGCCAAATGCATGAATTTCATATGGAGTCAGACCGACTAGTTGGCAATCTGTCTTGGCGCATACGTACTCCGGATAGTGGTTTCTTTACTCGATCAGCTGTTCAGAGATTTGTGCAAGATCCTTCTCAGCCTGGGATCCTATACAACCATGATAATGAATATCTCCACTACCAAGATGACTGGTTTGTTGCATATAACATTCTATACCATTGTTTGATATCACACTTAATTGATTGTAACCAACTGAATGATTCCATTGAAGGGACTACTAATTAGTTACTTGAATCTTAACAACATACCTGCAAAGTTAGCTTGCTTGTGATTTATATATCTTTCTTGTTAGTATACTAATCTATAATTTGCCAATCTGCATATTGTTTTCTTCAATGATGTATTTGTTCTGAACATGGATTTACTTATTTATGCTTCCTACAGGTATATTATATCATCAAAGATAGAGAATAAAGAGGATGACTACATATTTGTTTATTATCGCGGTAGAAATGATGCATGGGATGGATACGGTGGTGCAGTTGTATACACTAGAAGTGCTGTTCTCCCAAAATCTATAATACCTGAACTAGAGAAGGCAGCAAAAAATGTGGGACGGGACTTCAGTAAGTTTATAGCAACAGACAACACCTGCGGCCCTGAACCACCTCTTGTTGAGAGGATAGAGAAAACAGTGGAGGAAGGCGAGAAGACTATTTTAAGAGAAGTTGAAGAGATAGAAGATGAAGTCGAGAAGGTGGGGCAGACTGAGATAACATTGTTTCAGAGGCTGGCAGATGGATTTAGAGAAGTAATGCGTGACGCAGGATACTTCTTGAGAGGTCTCAGCAGGGAAGAAATGGAACTTTTGGATTCTCTGAAAATGGAGGCGTCTCAGGTGGAGAAAGTTTTTGGAGGGTCTCTTCCTTTGAGGAAGCTAAGGTAACCAATTCGTAAATGTTTGCATTATAGTGACGATAAGCGTTTACGGTCCTATAACCGGTCCTGCACTGCAATTGATTGCTGTAGGGGATAGCTAATGATAGAACAGCATCTGCAAGCTAGTTTCAAACCATTTATTTGGCTGCCGGACTTGAGAAAAGATTTATGTCTATTGTCATTCTTTTGAAAACTGTAGCGTCAGTTTCTTATGTATTCCATCTTAGTCTTGAAAAGAAAGAAGCTTGGATCTTCATTCAATATATAAAGATTACCTCTTACGTGTTCCATATTTCCTTTTTCTTTTTCTAAATAACTTCATATCTGATCGAAGTTGTGTAATCGGTATTTGGTATTCATAAGATGTTTGTTGATTTTTTAAATTTTCGCTCCCTTAAGTTACATGAACAGTGACAGCAAGGTGCCAGAAATCATAAGGAAGACTTTCAGATTTGTAGATGCAATTCCATTTTGAATATTCCTTCGGCGTAACATTTTGAAGATTTTCGTGTTTGTTGCTTTAAATTTCATGCAAGAGTCATCATGTATGAACATTTTGAAGATTCATATCCTTTGTTGCTTCACATGAAAATATAAAAGACTCATCTTGTCTGCAATAGCTTTTACCTAACGAGGAAATGTTTGAAAATACTTATAAAAATTATAAGCTCTAAATCTTAAACGAATATTAAAAATAAGTAATCATAAAATCTTACGACATACAATTTTTATATTTAAAAAAAAATTAAATAAAATTTTTAAAGTACTATAAAAAGTTTATTAAAAAATATAAAATACAAATTTAGAATAATTAGCTGTTGATAACTAAAGCCAAATAGTCCCTGAGATAGTTACAATTGGTTAAATGGGCAAATAATCTAGAAGAATCCGTCCCGTCTTCAGCACTCACGACGAAGATCTAGATACCAAAATAACAAGTTTTTTTAAGTACATCTTCACAGAAGTGCATGAAACGCATACAGGGATTAACCATATGAAGTAACTTGAAGCAATGACTATAAAAATGATAGAAACATCAAAGCAGAGGCTATGGAAGTCTTAGCGATTTGCTACATTCGGTTACAAATACAAACCTTATCTCTTTGACATTAAAATAGATTGTGAGATACATTTCTTGTCGTTTTAACAACACCTTCCAAAACTATTTCACTAACACAAGAAAAAGGCCCACAAACTATGTTCATGACAGTGAATCATTATCACTGACTTCAAAACAAATATCACAAGTAGCCAAAGAATTATCTCCAAAAGTAAACAAGAAAAGAACAAATATTACAAGAAGAAATCTTTTTCGAGCATAGTCGCTGCAAGATCCATGCTATTGTTTCGAATATAGAGGCCTCACTAAATCGAACCCCGGGGACAGAGCCATTTCTGTTTAAAACAAAGGAACAAAACATTCTAATGAGCATTTCTGATAGGCAGTTAAGAAACTATATCTCCTCAATCTTAGTTCATACAAATATATTCCTCACTGATCGTATCGATGTAAGCAAAGCGCGAATGAACTCTTTATGTCAGTCCAGTAATCAGGAAGCAGAAAATAAGAATGAAAAGGAGACAACTTACAAGAATGTTAAAACCGCTAGTTTTCTTTTTAGCAGGAGAGCGCTTGTAGCTGTCGTTATTTATTATAGGACTTCCCCTCTTCTCTTGTCTGACATTGTTAAAGATATCAGTATATCCTTCACCCGCTGAAGGGTCTTTCTCCCATGCTCCAAATTGAGGAACTGTAGGAGCTCTTTCTGACTATTATAAAAGCAACATTCATATATCAATAGGTATGACAAAAAAACTTTGCAGAAGGAAAAGCGAAGAAGAAAGAGGGATTCTTTTACCACTCCATCTGCTGCAGGGCTGGGTCGCATGCCAGATTTCCGTTGGTTCATTGCTCCAAGCCCTTCTGGGGGTGCCCTTTTGTCCAAAGGGGAAGGGCCTCCTCTATAAGAAGACCTTGGGGGAACTTGAGGTTGAATAGGTGATGGCTCAAAGGACCGGTCTGCTCCAGAGCTTCTTCTGCTTTCCTTCATAGGAGCGTCACTGGAGTTCGCTCGATCAGCATGCCTATGATTAGCTGACCCTGCAGATGGCTTTCGTTGTGTGGTACCATGATTTGATGGAAAGTTATTTCGCCTACGAGGATCCCCAAATTCATCCTTGCCACTGCGTTGTCCATCCTTAGTCCTTGAAGGAGCAGCGTAGGCACCAGCTGGCACTGAATCCTCCGAAGATGCTTCTGGATCATTGGGGTTGAAAATCTTCCCGGCTTTTTTGTCTTTCCGTGCATTGTCGAAGTATTGTGTATATGGGACATCTCCGGCTTGTTCCCATTTGCCGAATTGAGGAACGCGACCCCGTTGCTTCAAAATTAGGATAATAAGCCATTTCAATATGCTAGCTGCAGTGATGTTAAGTTATTACGGCAACACTATTAAAGAATATGTCTAGGACCAAATTCGTACAAATTTCTTGAAATCTAAGCACTTCCAATCTCCGGAATGAAAAACTACAAACGAATTTCTCACTAAGGACACCAAAACTTTTAACGAATTCTGAATTTTTTCAGATACAAAAAATTGTTATTTCCTTGCACGAACTGTCAAAGAAACAAACACGGCAAGATCCATTGACCCAAATAAATAAAAGAAAACAAATTTACAACATCTACAAAGAAGAAGGGGAAAAAGAAAAAGCAGAGATATCCATGATCTACCTACCAACCTTCCCGACATCTTCATCGAGGAATTGGTAATAAACTTCCAATCAAAATCTTAACAAAAAAACAAACAAACACGAACTTTGCAAAGCAGATGGTAATAAACTTCAATTTTTTACATTAGTTTGAATCAGAAACCCAAAAAAATTGGTGAAAAGAATCAGATGAAGAAGAACATGTTGGTGATTAAGTAGCAAGTAAAAGGTAATTAAAGAACTCACAGACATGTTTGACCACCCAAGAAAACAAGAAACTGTTCTTTTTGTAACCGAAGACAAAACTCTAAATCTTGGTTCTTCTCTTCTCCAACAACAGCAAGAGTGGCAACAACAGATAGAGAAGAAATAAAAATGTAGAGAGAAAAGATAGATGAAAATACTGGGAAGAAGAAGAAGAACAAGAAGAAGAAATGAGAGAGGGAAGGGAGGGATATTGAACTATTGACTAGTTTTTGATTGACCTTTTCAGCTTTCAGAAGTCGTTGCCTGTCTTCTACTATCCGCGTTATGGTTGGGGGAAGAAGAAAGGAAACGAGAAAGATTGCCGGGAAACGGTTGGAGTGAAGAATTCTTCCCGCCAATTTCTATTTTATCAACAGCAAGTTGCGATATTAACATTAATAAAAAAGTACATTTTATCTAATTTTCATATGTTGCGTCCTTCGAATATTATTTTTATATGAAATATGTATCGTTGTATTGATCTAAACTGAACAAGACAATGAAGCGAAATGAAATTTGAAAATAAAAAGGGTCGAGAGTTTTTTTTCTCAACGTTTCCCAACTGAAGCTTGAGAAACGATTTGTTGTATAAGAAAGATTAATAAACGATTCTATCTGATAAAATTTTATTATTAATTATTTTTAATTTTTAGATAAAAATAATATAATTTATTTTAAAAATTTTTGTATATTTTTATTTTAAAAAAGTTTATTTTTTGAAGCAAAAAAATTATACTGTTAATATCAACCTATTCTTCTTTCTCGACATAATAGACAGTTCAAAATCATAATAGACACAATAGACGGTTCTTCTATTTCAACATAAAATAGACAGTTCAAATACATAACAGATAAGCTCGAAACTCAATTATCCTTTGTCTTTAAAAGAATATATATACATGTTAAAACAACGTTTTCAGATTATTCTATAATGTTTATACTAGATTATAATCGAATATAATTGAAATTTAGCTAACTTCAAGGCTAATAGGGACATAATTGGGGTGAAAGAGAAACGACTCATAATCTTATTTTCAGACACGAAAACAAAACATAAAAACATTAATTTGTGTACTTTAGACACAAAATTTAAATTGTTTTGTCAGATGAAATTTAACAGTAAGCTCTAAAAGCCGTATGTACAAAACTACTGAATCGTAGAACGAGCCGATTGCAGCATCCAAATTTAAAAAAAACATAGATAAACATTCTAAGAATGTAACAACCTCCTACGTTTAGATTTTACAACACAGTAACATAAAAATTCAAGTCAATAAACAAAGGGCACCATCACAGGAACTTGAAAAGCAATGTCCTTTATAGCATTGTCAGCTTAGGATTTTGCATCCAGTTGCAAGATTATCTTCTTCCTTGGGCCCTGAAAATTTACACAAAGCAGAATGAAAAGGTTTATCTTCTTATTGTCTGACTCTTTCTGAGCAAGGAAGAAATAAAAAACACAGTTCCAGGATCCACCAATTGAAGATAAATCTAAGGATACACTTAAACGTATTCATTACTGAAGAAAACAAAAGTTCCTTAATCTACCAATCTGGTCTACATTCACCATTCCTTTTCTTCTTATATGAGCTTATTTGTGTTTCTTCAAAGGTATTTAGTAAAGTATATCTTATGCTAAATAGCAGTAAATACTTTATAACGAGTCTCAATTGTAGAGCATATTCAGCCAAAGCTCTTAACAAATACTCCCCAATATAAATATATAACTAAACACTGGATGGGAAAGGAGGCTTCTGCATGAAAGAACAAAACCAAACTAAATGACTGATCTTTCAAATCCTAGAAACTGACCATTGGGATTCCTAAAGCCTTCAGATCCTGATCAGTCATGTGCATTAGAACTGACATGTCTATCTGCAAAGGGAGCAGACAGCAATCAAGCTTTAGAAAAGAACATATACGTCGCACTGATAAATAACGCTATTGCCAGAACATACCTCCTCTGCCTGAAAATTTATTAAATATTTCTCAAGGCCCAGAGACTTGAGCAAGCTTTCCACTGTCAAGTCAGCCTGTCAGATTTAATCTAATATTCAGGATAAGACAAAGAAAAGCTACAGTAAACATGCTCATTGTGAAAGAATCAAATTTCATGGTGAACTCCTCCTTAAGACAATCATACCTAAACCTTTGCAATGAGAAATAGGATATGTTTCTTTAGATATTGCACACATGGTCAAATTATTATTGTATCATACTACCTTAGTAGATTAGAAACATTCTAATTGAGTAGAGTACAAACATATAACTTAATGGCTTACAATGAGGTACAGGCCATTCTGATGTTTCTCCTTTGCCATATTTAGTACACAACTCTTCATTTAATCAAGCGACCACACACACAACTATTGTGCATATAGGAACGCCTTCCAATTCATCTTACTTAATTTTATTATTATTTTTTTGTTGGGAGGGGGCGCAGGGGGTTGTGTGTGAAAGATCTTAAGGAGTTGTGCATTCCATCAATCACTATCACAGTTTAGTGAACATAACAAGAAGAATGAAAACCATGGCATAACTTTATACAATAATGAAATTTTAATCCAGAAAGAGTATGCACAGTATGGATATGTAACCAAAAGTTGCAAAAAAAGTGATATTTCAAGTGCACGTTTGAGAGTCTTTTCATTTTTGTTCTGTTTGTTCCAAGGGAAGGAGGATAGACAAGGAGCCCATTCTCACAGCTTCTTTACATTCAACTTTTCTAATTACCAAATGACCTACACAAATTCAACTTCTATCAATTAGCAGTCGCTATACACAATAACTGCAGACAACTGCACGCATGGAAGTTGGCATCACATCAAGCAGAATAAATCTCCAGCCAGAAGGATATCTCTAGAATTACAATAAAGATTCCTTCCTATAGGTCATAAGTGGGATAATTTCATAGTAAACCACAAAAAACCTTTTGGAAGGAGCAACAACTTTTGTTAAATTCATCTAGAGAATTTCAAATTGTCAAATTCATTTGTCAAATGTTTCAGATAACATACCTTTTGTTGAACTTTGTTCTTCGAAGATGTTGGGTTTGACACTCTTTTAGGTTCTGAAAGAGGTGCCTCAACAGAAGGAGCAACAACCTTTTTTATAGGTTTGGCATTCCCAATAGCTGGCTTGGATTTAGGTGGATGCACACTGGAAGGCTGCGGGTGCATATATCCTGATAGCTTTTCCCGAAGATCCTGTACTCCAGTACCCTGGGTACTTCTCCTTTGAAGCTTTAAGCGGAGATCTTGAGGACCCATGTCGGCATCTTCAGAAAAGTGAGAGATAGCATTTGTAAGAATCTATGAGCACTAAGCAAAAGAAATATAACTTCACAACATAAACTGTATTCCATGTATACTTGAAGGTTGAGAGTCTTCATCATCCATATAAAGGTCATGTTTCCACTTCTCATCATTCTGGCGTTTCCTGTATAGATGAGTCCAAAATATTTTCAAATATTACTAATAGTAATGCAACATTCTCAATGTCACCAGAAAAAGTAAGGAAACATAATTTAAACAAATCAGAACAAACTTCAAATCACCAATTGTTACAAATTGATGAGCAGTTTAGCATTGATGTAAAGATTACAATAAGAACACGGACATGCTTTGCCCCATTTTACTGATTGCTCAATCTTGCAAGATGAAATGGAAAACTTTAGGATTTCCCCTTATTTCAAATTTACATACAATCATAGTAAACCACAAAAAACCTTTTTCTTACAAAATTACCATTTGTAAATCCATCTGAGCATGCCGTACATCTTCTCAAAAGTATAAGAAGTAAACACATATACCACTAGATAAACTGACAGTTTAATCCGAATTAGAAGATCCTCTTTACATATTTATATAAATATCTAATATTGAAAATTTTGTGTTTCTGGAGAGACGCCCACTAGAAGTAGTGTGGTGGTTATCATATGAGGTACATAATAAAATTTGACAGACAAAAAATTCAGAAATGTAACAACATTTATTAGGGACCTATTTGACTTCATGTCAATGAGATCATTAAAGAGAAGCATTTATCTAAATAACCAAAACAGGTTTCAGGGATAGCTTGCTTCTGCCATAAAGTCCCCGAATAGCATCTAAGAAAAATTGCAAACAGAACAATGAGAAACCAAAGCTTCTTTTATATCAAACCTTAAAAACACCAACAGATTAATGATGAAATCATGTATTAAATAAAAAAAATCAAAGGACATGCAAACTTTTTGCTTTTGCAACAGAATAACAGAATTATATGCAAACCTTATATCTAAACACTGTCAATGGGTCAAACAAACATTTGATCATATTTTTTTCTATAGGATCTAAGCATAAACTAAAGTAGGATTAAATCAAACTTTGAAGAGTTCATCCAGGTATATTTTAAGAAAAAAGAATGAGAACCTGGTGTAACCAAAAGACAAGCTACATCAGCCATGAAGATCTCAATCCTACTAAAATGAGAATCCGAAGACTATGTCATACTATCCAGTTGAATACACACAGAATTTAATAGAGAATCAGAAGTAACAGCGAACGACTTACAGAAGGAAAAAAAAAAAAGAAAACCTATAAACTGTGTCATATATATTATAAAGTAAGCATATGAGCGTGATCCTATGTCTAGAATCATGAACGATAATGAAGTGCTTACAACGCCAAAAAGGACCTCTATAGAAAGTTTAAAACTTTATATAGAATCCAGATCAAAGACATACCTTCACAAATTTCTGAATTTACATGATATTAATACAACAAAATCCACTAGCAAGCTCCAATCTCAGACTCACAAGAATAAATAATGGTCTTTGTCCAACTATGGACAAACAAAATAGTGAAAAGATCAGATACAGTAGCTAAAGACTAAGATCCCAGTTGAAGTAAAAACAGTCCAAAACTTGCTCTATGTAGTCAGTGAACAGCTCTAAAAGTATTTGTAAATTTTTAGAATTGTAATTTCGTTTCAAATACAACTCCAAATTAACCTCATAAACAATTCTATCAATCCTACTGATCCTAAAATCAGGTCAATTTTTATTAATTACATTGACAAATGATCTCCATATGTAAACATAGTACTGTTTACATAGGCTTGAATGACCCCTTCTCATAATAAGAATGTACATAACCCAACCCAAAAGGACTCAGAGTTTTTGGTGTGATCGCTCAGGAATTGAGGCATATAAATTTTAGTAAAATAGTTTCATTAGAGCCCGAGGCATTATAAACCTTTAAATTACGGTTTCTTTTCTAAATACAGCTTCCAGTTAACCTGATAAACAACTTTATCAATCCTATGAATCCTAAAACCGGGTGAACATCAAGAAATTAACATCCAAGATCGAAATTCTACCTAAACTTTTGAAGCTATGGTGTCTTTTCAGACACAGTTCGAAATCATAGATATAAACAGTTCTATCAACTCCTCGAATCCTAAAACCTGTTCCAAATTTTCTCAATTACATCAAATATCAACCACCAACTATACAAACCCCCAAATCAATGCAGAACAGCAGCAAACAAATTGCAATAATAATCCCAAAAACCTCTAACAAAGGAGGAAAAGATCGTACCTTTTTCCACCGAGCAATCTAGAACGAGCAAACTCATCAACTACTCCACCGTTAAGACGGTCTTTGATTGACCGTCTTGCCCCTGCTGCTTCCTGGTCCGCATACATCCCTTTTTTCTCTTGTAAGAGAGAGATTGGAATAGAGAAGGCTTAGGGTTTTCTTCGCCGGAGAAGAAAATTGAGAAGGTTTGTGTGAAGAAAAAGAATAAGAAAAGCTTCGAATCGGGGATTTAAATTGTGGGTCGGTCTTTTTTGTTTTGCGAGGGGTTTAATTCCCAATTGTAGAAGGAAACGAAAGAATACATATATTATCTTACATTCTTTTGTTCCCAATGAGTTTATAGTTATTAAATTAGAGAACAATTACAATTCTTACCCTGTCTACTTCCTTTACTTTGCCATTACTTCTTTTCAAGTAGATTTGCAGATGCATGGTTTTGGAAATGGGAAGAGTTGCATGTCTACAAATTTTGAAGTGAGTTATGTATAAAATCTTTTTTATTTTTTAAAATTTTAAAAAATTATGTATAAAATTATTAAAAAATTATTAAAAATATAAATTAAAAATAAAAACTTATTTTCTGAAAACGCTTTGTCCGACAACTCCGAACATGTGGAATCTGAAGCTTCTGCAGAATTACCCACATCTCAAAATCATTCATCTTTTGCTGGCAATTCGCGGGGTCCTGTTACTCCTGTAGTTCACTGATTGAAAAGTTAATGCTTTAGTTCTCTGTAAATTACGACCACTGGATACCTGCCAATGTGTACATAACTACGAGGATAACCTGGGTTGACATGTTGTGCCATGATCTGACTGGAAACGTTATACCATGGAAGCTGGACAGCATACAACTCTACGCTTTTGTAGGACGACTTTGGAATTTCAGTTACCATTTGAACTGTGTTACATAAACTTTATACAGAACTCGAATCTCATTTATCAGAAATCTTCCTCACTTGTGCCCTGAAAGCTACTCCACAAAAACGCACGAGAAAAAATGCTAGTTTTGAATCTAATTATGCTTTGATATTTTACCCTGTCAACAAGAGGTACAGCATTGTCAGTAATTAGGTTTCTTCTATTTCATTGAAAGTGGTACTCCTATTTGACATTCCCGCATCTTCTTGAAATCCACCTTCTTCTTTCATCTGTTTGTTTAGGACTTCCAAAACATTGTTTGGTGGGCATCTGTCAGCAGGATTTTCAGTTTTCATTTGGCAGAAACACTCAGGCCATGAGTTGGTGTAGAAAGACTCAGGGCGGACCCGTTTATGTGGTCCTCCAAATTTCGAATTAAACATAACATGCCGAACACGTTCCTCGAAATCTTGTGAACGCCCTTCTTCTCTGTCCATGAAAATTGGAGCTAGTGCTTTCCTGTCTGGCTGAATTGTTGTTCTAAATCCATAATAAAGGCGATGCCCCAAGAGGTTGTTAGCGAAGTTGCTTGGTCCATCATATGTTGGCATGAAGATGTCGGATAGGAGACAGACCATATAGTCCACTGCAGATCCTACAAGTCCTTGGGTGTTCTCTTCGAGCTTTTCAGTTGCCAAGACTGAGCTATGATTTTCAAGGTGTGGGAAGAGGGCACGGAATGGTTTCATAAAACGTTCACCGCCAAATATTTCCCCAGCAGCAAGGTAGATTTGCGTGGAGTTGTCAAATCCCATGGATCTCAATATAAGGCCAACCTGTAATATATGAAAGTTAGATGGTAATTTGAAATCAGAATTCCTTGGAAAAAGCACATATTTCTCATAGTTGTAATTAAGTTCTCCTTTAATTACTAAGAGCAATCGCTGCATCAGCAAGCTCCAACATGGCAACATGTAATGTTTAACCTCTCATAATTACACTGACTAGGTGCATTTAACATATATGCATTATGCAACTTAAGAGAGTATATGCAAACAGTAACTTCGATTATGGTGAAATTGCGCCACTAAAGAGGCTGGACCACATTATCTCTCCTAGAAGAAGCTAGTAGAAAGTGGACAATGAGAAAAAAGGGTTCAATGCCAAAATAGTTTCAACAGAGAAGCAGACAAGCCAACAGCATAAATGTTACAATACTTTCTACTTAGGCATTGTTTGAATGATGAGTAGAGGTGGGTACTGAAGGGGAAGATGATCCATTTCTCCATCTTTACCATATTTGGTTTCATTTCATTAATGGAAGAAAAGGGGAACAATTTTCCATCCCTCTCCATATATCGTAGTTAAATGGGTACTCACCAATTTGGTGGGTACACATAGTTACAAGAAGGAAAGCAAATTTACTTCCCCTTTCGTTCTTCTTTCTTTTTTTTTTAAAGTTTATTTTATTTAATTTTAATTTAATATTACATGATCAAATTTTCATTTATATTTATTTAATTTCTTATTTAATATTTAATTTAATATTTTAAAAATTAATACATATTATGTATTATTATAATAATTATATTTTTTATATTTATTTAATTTTAATTAATTTTAATTGGTAGAGAAAATAATAAATTTATATAATCAATATTTTTTATATATTTAAAAACTGATTAATGTTATTAGATTACATCTAATATTAATTTAAAGTTAAGTTAATATAAAAAATTAATTTAAAATTATATTAATAAAATTGGTTTAAAGCTATATTAATAAAAGTAAAATTAATATAAATAAAAAAGGCAATTTGAGTCTTTTATACAAAAATTTATTTTTTATTACTCATTCATTCACCCATCTATGTAAACATAATTAATTTGTTACCCTTACTATATATCCAAACATCATAAAATTAAATAACTATTTTTTTCTATCCGTCCTCTTATTATTTTTCTGAAATTGTTTTTAGCAAAAAGTGCTGTCAAAACTTGATTAGTATAAATAAATGGTCACCATCCATCAAAACAGATAAATCACTTGAGAAATAATTATTCCAGAAATAAAATAGTATGATCACAAGCTATCTAACATCATCTTGAATTGCAAAAGAACAATTTTACCTCTTCTGGAGTCAAAGGACACTTGCCAATAAGTCTTCGGTCCCTATAAACAAGTTCCTTCTCAGCAAAATTTGCTTTTCGATAGTTAATTAGAACCTTCTGCTCTTCAGGTGTAAAAATGTCAACGCACCTGTTAATTTATTCATCATTATTGTTTTAGATCACCAGAATTCACACTTCACTGACTAAAAATTAGAAAACCCCAACCATCAAACAGACTAATTTTGTTAGTTAATACACAGAAAGTTCCAGTATTGGCATGTTAAGGAAACCCACGTAGCACACTACATAGGGAAGAGGATTATAAACATACCCAGCAAAAGCAAGCATATCCATCTCAAAACGAAGGTGTATTGACATAAAATGACCCTGTGAACGGAGTTTATCGACTATCTCGGTGGCAAGCTTCATAATGTGAGGCCGGAACCTAAGTGCATGGTAGTTCACACGACATCTCAGCCTCTGTAGCTCAGCATCATCAATTTCTTCTGCCAAGCGATGTGAGAAGGGAGTAAGGTATATAGCACCATGCTGTTTCATTTTCTCCAATGCAACTGTTGTGTACCAACTGAGAGGAGCATCTCTTGGCGGGCGTAGCTAGATTTAGGTACATATACATGTCTAAAAACATTAACAAACTTGCTGCATGCATATTGAAAAACATGCTGAAGAAGCTCATGCTAAGCATCTAACCTGGTGTGCTTTCATCTTCTTTTTTTTACCGCCAGAAGGTATCTCAGGAATTCTTTCTACAATTTGGACGTCGTATCTTAGAGTCCTTATGAAATGCTCAACATCATAGATACCTGGAAAACCACTGAAAATAGGTAAAATGCTCACAATTAGTATCACAAGACATGAAAACTGTAATACAACAAAATCACTAGATATGAAATAGATAGCAAAGAGAGAAAAAGAAAGGCAGGATGACTAAAGAGTTATCATCAACAGGATATTTTGGATGACACTACATAGCTACATTATAATTAATGAACAGAATATACAAATTTGAAACATTGACATAAAGGCATGCAAATGAGATGACAGAATATTTGGCTTGTAAGTCATTAAGAACTGACACTAGTTTAGAAACATAGCATATTCCCATAGAATATTGTTGTCATTATTACCAAAGAATTGGAACTATAGCATCCTTCTTGCACTACTTAACACTCATATTGTTGCACTTGTCTTTGATCATAATCCCCTAAAAAAGAAGAAGCTTACGAAATATTTACAATTAACCATTTCTTCAACACATATGTCTGTTCATGTGTACTTGTCGTATGAAATTCTTGAACAAAGGCTAATGGGTCATATTCTGAGGAAAATAGGTTTCTATATCTTGGCCAAGATCTCTCCACCATCTCTAAGATTCTGGCCAAACCCAAAGTCCTTATTAGATCCAGACAAGAATCACAAAGTGTGCTAACACAACTTAATGTTGACAACCAAAAAAATTAAATAATATATCAGTAACATTATCAGAGTATGCAGAACTGTTCAAGTTCAAATGATATACATAAACACCTAAGAAAGCACAAAAGTAAACATATTTCTTGAACAGGAAGAGAATACATTCAAACAGAAGTAATCAACACCAGAGCCACATAGATGCAAGTACCTCTTGTCATGCCAGAAGGAATTTGTATCCAGCTCTGGAAGCACTAGTGTAGCATTCATAATTCGTGCGGCAAGAACAGCATTGCATATCTGAAATTGACCCATAGCAGTTAGCATAGTCTTTTTTATAATAGTTACAGATGAGAAGAGTATAAAATGAGTTACAGAGGTTAAGTGTAAAGCAAGAACATTACAGAATTAATTGGACTATGGCAACACAGACAGGCACAATGGACTAACGTCCTGATTGGTTTAATCACACTGTTAGTTCAAGTTCTCTTAATCCTTCATCTAATTATCAAAGGAACATATTAGGTCGATAATTTTATGGATATTGTTTTCTACTTAAGCAATTAGGTCAAGAATTAAAGTTCTAGGATTAATTCACATCCTGCTATTAATGGCAATATTATTGTCATTTCTATGCTTCTTCACTTGTAGCAAACTTTATAAAAGTAGTATCAGGTAGAATATGAATGAATTGCTTACATAAACTCAAATGCCTATCACAGCCACAGATATTACTAGCTCCAGCTTTAATAGTTAATGCCAATGTGGGTACAAGCATACCAAGACCAAAGTGTTTCTACATTTTAATGACACTAATCCATTGCAACCTTATTCTAGTTGCAAACACT
Organism: Acanthochlamys bracteata; assembly: GCA_019914995.1. Lineage (NCBI taxonomy): Eukaryota > Viridiplantae > Streptophyta > Magnoliopsida > Pandanales > Velloziaceae > Acanthochlamys > Acanthochlamys bracteata. Next base: position 9,482,942 of record CM034129.1, on the reverse strand, counting down.
ACCAAAAAAAAAACAAAAAATGCATCACCTAGTCGTTAACTTTGAACAGTACAGAGACTCGTATTGACAGTTGCACATCAGATACAATTAGGAGCTTGGAGAGGTACTTCAGAAATGAGCTTATAATTAAGAGAAAGAGGCTGGGACATTAAAGCATGTATATTTTCCTTAAGCATTTCATAGAAGATTGAGCATGAATCTTAGGAAACAAGCAAACATGCATTATGGTTGACTCCTATATCATATTCGTGACGCAAGAAAAAAAAAATCTAATATTGCTTTTGAATCTATGCAGAGCTAGACCCATCTATCCAGAGCTAGACAAAGTGACAATAGCATCTACACTGTTATTCTAGAAAAAGGTTCAACTCTTCCTAACTCATGGTTGGATTAATTAATCAGTCTAAGACCAGTTGTGATTTGTGTGTAACTGTCATAAACATAAAAAATGCAGGAAACAGAATCCGACAGATATACTGATAGATGGAATGAATCAAGAAGCATCCGTAAGCAACAGCTTGTCTTATATTATATTACAGTGTTGTAGCTAAAACGAGTAAATAATTTTTGGAGAAGATTTTAAACATCCTGAGGCTTGATTCGTAATAAAACTAGGAAATCATTGCCTTATAACATCATGAGATAATCTATAGATCTAACAAATGCCAAAATGAAGTGTCATCCTGAATGCAGATAGATGGCAACGGTTGTGGAAATCAAAAGGCATATACGGTTATCACAACTCGATCATAATTTGCTTATATCTAAAGAAATATTGCTTGACTTGAGTGCACGGTGGTGGTATAAGAGAAATTAATTTATGAACTTCAAAAGGTTGTTTGAGGGATAGAAAAAGAAGGACCTAGAGTGGGGATAAAACAGCAAGCAGGAATGACTTGCAACCACACCTATATGGCATGTTTCTCAATACTCCATGAAATCAGTATAAATTCAAAGTAAGTACACTCTATAGTAAAGGTAAATGAATTTTAATCAAGGAAATACAACATACCGCGCTACGTTGCTGATTCAACCCACCATTGCAACGAACTCTCAGATAACCATTGCTCTCAGTCGGAGGAGCTGTACAAGATGAATAAAACTTTCTCTTCAATGACTTAAGATGTTTTCACCAAATCAAAAACAATAAGAACTGAATATAACTCAAGAAGAAAATTATGTACAAGGCCAATAAGACCGTGGCGCAGAAGAAGGCCTCCAACCCCCAGTAGCAGCAGTTCCCCAAAGCTCATGAAGATCAACGTTCTTATACATGAGAAAAAACAAAACAAATAATCGGAAATCGATAAAAAACTGAACCAGTTTGACACAAGTTATCAATATCTAGTTCTATACCTTAAACGATTGCGACGGGCGAGTGATGCCGATAGTTGAGAACAGTGACACTGTGCAGATAACAAGCACGACCACTACAACAACGAGCCTGGCAGCCAGTCCCTTCATTATTCCCTGCTTCCCGTTCCGCTGCCCAACTCTTCTCCCCCATAATTCTCCTCCCCTGCTCAATCACAACAACCAAAAAAAATTTTAAGAGAAAAAATGAAATCAATTTACAGAATCGTCTCGACTTTTGCCCGTTCAGTAGAAATCAATCTTCTAGAAGAAGAATTATAGCAAAATTAATTAGAAAAAAGAAGTTTCAACAAAAATTTAAGCATGGTATGAAGGTAGATAAGAGATTACCTCCGCATAGATCCCAGATGTTAAGGAAACAAAAATAAACAAATTTAATCTATTGAAATGAAACGAATAACTTGTAGTCGATCGAGTTTGGATCTGGAAATATTGTAGAAAAATAATATAATAAATAGATGAATTTTATCCGACAAAAATTTGATTGACTATTTTGGTTTGTCGAGAGCTAGTATGGAATGGAGTTCTCCGAGAGTGGTGGACAGGTTAAGAGCTTTGTGCGGAGATTGAATACAACGGGTGTGCGTTCTTGGGCGGTGGGCATAGCTCAGGTGGGCCCAACTACACGTGAAACAATGGGCTAGACTAAACAGGCCGGCCCTTACCCCGGGGCACGGTCTGTCCGATTCGTGAGTAGTAATTTAGATTGGACCGATTTTGTCTGCCAGACGGGCGAGTTCCATTGACGGGTCAATGTTAATTTTGATTTAATTAATGTTAAAACCATATTAAATAAATACAAAGAAGCTAATGTCATGATCGTTATTTTGTTCACTGTTGGCAGCCAACGGCTGCACCATCGTTGGTTGACGGATACTTTTTTTTATAAAATTTCACATTTTTATCTATAAATACATCCTATTTTTATTCAATTTTTATAAAAAAATTTTCATTTTTCAACTCATTACAAAATTTAAAACTCATACAAATTTATAAAAGAAATTTCCTCCTTTATTTCTTACATTCATATTTCTTCCATTCTCCAAAATTTTTAGTGTTATTTCAAATGTATCCAAATATTTGTACTTTTTATCTTAATATAGATGACTATGACATGAACGATCAAAATTTTAAAAAGATAAATATTGCGCGTATAAAAAAAGGAGATAAAGTTTCTCTAATAAAAAGAAAATGTTTTCATCAAAGATACAACAAAAGTCTTCCATTCTGAGTGTTGGAAGTAATTCGGAATAAAACGTTAAAACCACAATTTCTGAAGCCTAAAATTTTTTCACACCGAATATACAATGCAAAGTGATGAAACTAAATAAAAAATTGCTAGATATAAGTTCTGCAAAAAAAGTTTAACTGCTAATCCTAATATATGAATCTAATATTTAATAACAAATGGTAAAAATTGTGCTTCTAAAAAGAAATCAGAAGGGGGCCTTTATAAACTCAATTTCAATTCAATACGAAATACGAATGGTTCAGTAATTATTTAGTCTTATGACTCTAATATAGTTAGAGAATCTCTTTCCTATATGATTTGTGCTTATGTATTTACTTATTAATTTTGGTGAGTCATTTTTTTATAAATAGCATATTAAAAAAACATATCATCCACAATTTAAAAAATTAGTAAAACAACTATTATAAGAAATATTATTACTTATTATAATAAAATACGCACTATATTAAAATCTGAATTAAGTTTATTAATTTTTCTATTGCATTAAAACCTGATATTTTGGAGCGCTAGAGTTAAATAAGATTATTTAAATAATGTTGCATATTATTTAGATTCACAATAAATTATGCAAAAAAAAATTATTGATTTTAAATTTATTGATTTCACATATAATACTAAAAATATTTCTAAACGCATTATAAATGTAGTTAAAAAATAACGCATAAACAACCCCATTATTTTCATCATACTAGTAATGCTTCAACGAACACCAAGGCAATTCAATTTTTTGAGATGTAGTTAAGCTTATACATGGGAGAAATTTTACTACATCAATATTTTGCTTGCCATATTATCACCTTGATTGTACAATCAGATATGCAGCCGGTAAGTGAACAAATTAATGATATTCGTATTGTTATTTCTTAGATTACTAGTTCAAACAAACTCTTAACTGAATTTAAAAGATATTATATAGCAAATCATCTGAAGCTCCAAAAGTTCAACCTTGATATGCCAATAAAATAAAATTTTACTTATTTAATATTAAAAAATATTTTAGATTATAAGAATGTGCTTATAATTTTTTTATAATATAAGAATGTATAATAGTATATTTACTGAAAGTCATTGAACTATTACTGAAAATTTTATAGAATTTAAGAAATTTTTTATGATACTATTGTTTTATTATCTGATATTTACTATTCTACTTTTCTATTAGTTTTATATTCAATTCTTAATATCGCTATTATATTACTTTCACATATAATAGATTAATTACTTAGACCTATAGTTATAATAATGACAAATAAATTAAAAAAATATTAGTATGATATTTTTCTTTTATATTATTTTACTTTTATATTATATCTTAGATTTAAATTTGTGTATTTTTTAATACTGATTTGTATTTGAATATTTCTGACATTCAATTATAAATAACTAACGTTCGTAACAAGCTGTACGAAATTTATAATATTTATGAAGTTAGGTTCGGTAATTTGCGGAATCAATAATAAGCGATAATGGCACAAACTCATCAAAATAAGAAAAAAAAACGATCAATTAGTAAAAAAACAAGCAAACGGGTTAGTGTCGGCCTGTTGTTTTTATACATATAGGCCCAACAGAAAAACTCAAAAAGTATTTGAAAATATTTTTGAAAAGTTTCTGAATAAATATATTTTTATTCTATTTTAAAAAATAAGATATATTTTAAATAAAAATATTATAATAATAAGATTTTATTACGTAAATTTTTTATACTTTATAATTTTTTGAATAAATTATGTATAAAATTATTTAAAAATTATTAAAAAACATAAATTTAAAATTTAAAAACTAACAAGGGAAATTGAATTGATTACCATTGCGAACAAAGCTCTGGCGCTTATCCGGTGCTAGCTTCTCCGTCGTGGCTATTGCTTCCTTCTCTCTCTCTCCAAAGTCCAAACTGGTAGCTTCTGCCCGAAATTTGCCAGTACGCTTATAAAAGACTTATTATGCAAATCATTTGCTTCGTTCGTCTTTGACTCTTGAGGTCAATACTGCTATTATCATTATTATTCGTCTGTATTGCATACGTTGATTCTAGATGTCGACGGATTCCGCCGGCGGTATTGCTTTTTCTAAATGCTTCCGGCAGTGTTCCATAGGCCGTGGACTAAAACTGTTCTCACAGCCGTTGAAAATCTCCGGGCCCTAGCTGGAGCCCACACGGTTTTAATCATCACCGGTTTAATCAACGCTCCATCTTCCTCGGCCCACTTGATCACAGCCTACGCTCGTCTTGGGAATCTCTCTACTGCAAGCCAAGTGTTCGATCAAATTCCTCAACCGGCGGTCTCTGTTTGGAATTCACTTCTTGCAGCTTATTCTCGTGCTAGATCGCCTGAATCTGTTCTTGTCTTGTATCGCAGAATGGTTTTGGAGAACAGTGCTAAGCCGGATAGTACAAGTTTCACTCTTGCAATCAAAGCTTCCGCTCATTTAATGGATTTAAAATCCGGCGAGAATGTTTGGAATCATGCGAATGATCTTGGGTACGGGTCTGATGTGTTTGTGTGTTCTTCCTTGTTGAATTTGTATGCGAAGTGTGGGAAAATGGATGATGCTTTGAAGGTGTTTAAGATAATGCCTACCAGAGACATAGTGTCTTGGACTACGGTTATTAATGGGTTTGTGAGTGCTGGGAGAGCAATTGATGCTATGAAGGTTTACAAAAGGATGCTGCTGGAAGGCATGGTGGGTGATGAAATCGTAATGGTGGGCTTGATTCAGGCTTGTGCGTTGATGGGTGATGAAAGAACAGGTCGGTCTATACATGGTTACATGGTTCGTTCACATATGCAGATTGATGTTCTTGGCAATAGCAGTCTCATTGACATGTATGCAAAGAATGGATCATTGGAGCGAGCTCGTTCTGTATTTGATAAGATGCAATACAAGAATGTTGTATCTTGGAGCTCTTTTATCTCAGGATATGCGCAGAATGGGCTCGCCGAAGATGCACTGCTGATGTTGGTAGAGATGCAGGAGGAAGGGCTGGAGCCTGATCAGGTAGCGCTGGTGTGTTCACTATTAGCATGCTGGCAAATTGGGTTCTTGAAACTAGGGAAGTCAATCCATGGGTACATTGTTAGGAAGCATGAGTTGGATCAGGTTTCTGGAACTGCAGTGATTGACATGTACTCAAAATGCGGAAATTTATCTAATGCTAGGGCTCTCTTTGATAGGATAAGTTCGAGAGATTTGATATCTTGGAATATGATTATTGCAAGTTATGGTGCCCATGGAGATGGGAAAGAAGCACTAGCTCTATTTTTACAAATGATCGAGACAGGATTAAAGCCTGATCATGCAACCTTTGCTGCGCTTTTATCAGCCTTTAGCCATTCAGGTCTTTTGGAAGAAGGGCGTTACTGGTTTGAATGCATGAGTAGAGAATTCGGGATTGAGCCACTTGAGAAGCATTATGCTTGTATGGTGGATCTATTAGCTCGTGCAGGTCAGTTTGAAGAAGCTGAAAATTTTATAAGTTCAATGGAGATGAAACCGGGGATTGCTGTATGGGTTGCTCTTCTCTCAGGTTGTCATATCCACAGAAAGTATGAAATAGGGGAGCAAGTGGTAACAAAGATCCTTGAGTTAAATCCAGATGATAATGGGATTTATTCCCTGGTTTCAAATGTTAATGCGGCCGCAAAGAATTGGGAGAAAGTTGCTGGTATAAGAAAGAAAATGAAGAACACGGGGTTAAGAAAGATCCCTGGCTACAGTTTAGTTGAAGTGGAATGTAAACTTTATGCGTTCTTGATGGAGGATAAAAGCCACCCTCAGCATGATAAAATCATGAGGGTGTTAAAGAGGCTGGACCTCGAGATGAGAAAACTTGGTTGTGACCCAAAAATGGAACCTGTATGCCATGATCTTGAAGAGGAGTTAAAAGGAGAGAACGTATTGCAACAACTGTGAGAAATTGGCCATTGCTTTGGATTGCTGAACGTTGGCACCAGGATGAGGATCCTAACTATAAAGAATGTGAGGATTTGGCTTTCTCTAGTCGTCTGAACATTTGAACGATATCTTTTTTGCATTGAACATCTGAATGAAGAGAAGATGATCATGATGGAAACATAATCATTGCGGTACAAGTTCTTGAAATCAACCTTACATCCTTTTTTTGACTAAAACCAAATGAGCTCAAGATACTCATGCTGTGAAGGTTGCGAAGCTGTCTATCACAATTTCAAGCATATAAACTGTAATTTGGATACATTGTGAATAATCTTCTTAGGGTGTGTTTGGTCAGCAGCTTTTTAATTTTTAATTTTACATTTTTTAATACATATTTAATAATTATTTATAAAAATTATTTAAATATTTTTAAAATATAAAAATTTTACGTAATAAAATTTTTTATTATATATTATATTTTTTCTGAAAATAAAAAAATAAAAAAAAATTTATTGTAAAAAATTTATTTTAAAAATTATAAAAAATATTTTTTATTTTAGAAAAATTTTATTCTTAAAATACTAACAAACGTCTTGTTAGTCATTTTTTGTTCGCATATTCAACATCCATGGATGTATTTGATTTTGAAGTAACATTTTTTATAGCAGAAAATATTTGTATCAAAATAATTTTTTTAAATCTAAAAAATTAAAAAGAATAATATAAAATTTTATAATATAAATTTTTTATATTTTTAAAATTTTAAATAAATATAAAATATTATAAAAAACTTATTGATAAAATAATAACATAAAATGTAGGAATGACAAGCAGCCCAAACGACCCCGCAGATCTCGCTGTTGCTCTCTCCCTCACTCTCTTTCTCTGCTGATTCGGGCGTGAGTACATCTCAGGCCAACCTACCTATTTGTGGTCGACAATGAACACGCGTCTAAAACAGGAGCGAAGAAGAAGAACCTCTGCCTCAGCCGCCGTGGCCGTCGACGATGAGGCCGACGAGCACCGCCGCAACCCTTTCGTTGATAACTTCTCTAGTTCGTCTCCGAAGCTTCTTCAGTTTAGGTGAAAATCCTACGTATTTCTGTTCATTCCTTTCTATAGAACAATTTCTTTTTCAATATCGAAGAATGATAATAATGTGGAGAAAGAGTAGGTCGAATCTAATCTCTCGACAATCAAACATCGCTGCTAAAATTTTTAGTTGTTGGAATAGATATCTGTTTCAATTTCGCGGGTCAGTTTGTATATGAATCATTGTTTTCTTTTTTGTGTTGAAGAGGAGTTTGACGACTTTGATCTTCTGGTCTTGCAAATATCAGATTCTTAGAGTAAAAATGCAGAGCTTTTGAGAAGAAAACCCTTCCAATAGCTAATATGCAGTTATCCGAATTTCTTTTTCATTAGACTTAATTTTGGAAAAAACAGGAAGGATGTGTCTAAGGCTCAGTGGGACAAGGCTGTGGGGATGGCAGAAGTAACAGAGATGAAAGGAAGCTTGTGGGTGACCACAGGCATCATCCGTGATGCCAAACTCTATTGCAATATCGAGGAGACTTTGTAAGTACTGATTATTTAGAAGTTCTGATTGATCTATTGGTCCGTGGTCTGTATATTGTGATTCCTTTATATTATCAAGGTCTTTACGTAGTCCTTTGAAATATCATAACCTGTTTCTATCTGTTTTTGTTAGTAAATATAAATGTGTACGGGGTTCCATGAGATTAGCCTTTGGACATTACTATCTACGCTCCGGATCTCCTATATAAGTTTGTAATATTGCCTATTTCAGCCATTTACAAAAATGTCAAACTGAATAACTACGTAGGTCAGAGGCATGGTGTCTTTTTGCTTAGGGAAAAAGCCATGAACAATAGTACAGCATTTAGTAGGCTGATAAAACAGAATATGTTTCCTTTGCTTTTCTCAAATTGGAGTATGTGGTTGTTTTTCTTTGTTTAGGTACTTAGCTGAAAGAGGTGCATTAACTCTCTTAGATGGGGATGAAGATGTTAGCATGAATGACATGTATAAGAAGGTTGCACGAGAAGAACATGGCTGTTCATGGAAGTCTTTTGAAGCCTATAGGCATTTGAAGAAGCTTGGTTTTATAGTTGCACGCCATGGCATCCCCTGGAGTAAGAAAACAGATAGGGGATTTGAGAGAAATGATGCAAACAAAGATGGAGTGTCAGAAGAGGAGACATTGATAATCAATTATCTCAATGATTTGCAAATTAATGGATGGAAGCCTGCCTTTGATGTTTATCTACCAGATAGCAAATTTAGAAAATCCTCTCCTGGCGATCCAAGCTTTGTGCTTTTTCTAGGAGGGTAAGTTGTTATAACACGATTTGACTTTTTGTGATATGCTTTGATCTTTAGTTGTTTTAATAGAATTACTAGGGGTTACCTTTTTTTAATCTAAAACGAAGCATCTTGTAATGAGCTTATACAAAAACAGTAAACACGCCAACTTTTTGGGAGAAATGGTATTGAATGGTACTTGTGTGCTTTAAGGATATTTACATAGGACATTATGTTCCTATTTTCATATTCAAGCGAATCATTTCCAAACTAGAATTTTCCTTAATTTGAACAATCAAGCATGCCATAGTTAATATGTTTTGGACATTCTACATTTCTCTGTTTAAAAAGAGAAGGAAAGAACCAATCATTTGGTTGTGTATTTACATTTTGTTGATAGAAAAACATCAACATTTAAACTTGTTATTGGCTTTTAAACATGTAGGAGGTAGACTCATGTCCAATTTGTTTTGCAATTTAAACTTTGATTTGCTAATTCAAAGTTTAGAACAGTCATCACTGGAAAGTGAAGGCATAAGAGCTGGGCTCAGTAAATGCAAGTCAAAAAAGGGTGCACTTCAGATTTCGTAAATTGAACCACTCATTGAGTAAAATCAGAGATTATAATAAATTGAAGATCCTTTAGGCATAGAAGTAGCAAAGAGAGACCTTTAGTTTGGTAGAAGGGGGAAAGATAAATAGTTGTCCTTAACATGTGAAATTGTGAATATGCAAATTTAATGTTCATGGCAATTCTCTTACTCAAATTGCATCTAATAATTTGCAGGGAATACCCTCCTTCCAGAATGGAGATTGAAAACCTCAGTAAAAGGTGTCGAGCCATTCCCTTAAAGTTCTGCTGTATTGATCATGGGCGTGTCTGTTTCTTCTCCTTCGACAAATCAGAGCTTCCAATCTTGCCTTGATAAAGTATGGAAGCCAGGACTCCTCATATTTTGTATAGATATTCTGTATTCAAGTTTGCTGATAATCTGAATTTTTCATTTTTTCTGTTGTTTAGGTGAACTTATAAAAGATCAATTGGTTGCTGGCTTTTTCATCATTACCTTCCAGTCGCTAACTTGACTCGATTCAAGCATCAACAGTCCATCATCATTGTGGATGTTGCGAGTTTCATTTCAGCTGTCACTATGGCTTATGGCTGCTGTCATAGCGAGGGTGTGGAGTCATCATAGGTACTCAAATCTTTTATTTGCTCAACAACTGCACTGGTGATGATAGTATATGAACAACCTTCTTTCCATAGAATGTGAGCAATCAATTGGATAATAAGTGGGAAATGTTCGTCTTGGAGACATATAAGTGTCTTTGGAAGATGTCCAGTTCCACTCTGATAATTCTTTGCTTTAGCAATTTTTAAGAGATGAAAGAAGACTCTCCATTCCTGTAAAATATTAAGCTGAGTCTCTTTCTTGTACATTAATTTCAACTTTTTTTTGGGAAATCCTTCACATGAGCACTATTAGCTCATCAAATTCAAGTCTTCTATTGTAGAAGAGCCATTCTGTTTCTTGGCGAAAACATAGCAGAATGTTGTTATTCTAGGAGTTTTAGTACAGCAGAATTGCTTTCATAATCTTTCTTCAATTTTACTTGATCTCATAAAACTTGTTGAAGCTATTTACCAAATTTACTAATAACGATCAGGTCAAAATAGAAATCCAACCAATCTAAAGAGACCTTTGGGAAGTGTTTATAAAATAAACTTTTTAGAACACAAAATATTTTAATTTTAAAAATATTTTTAAAAATAAGTTTTATTTTTTAACTAAATTTTTTTTGTGATATATAATTTTTATAATTTAAAATTTTAAATAAATTATATTGTTATAAAATTTTATTTAAAATATAAAATAACAAATTGGAATAACAAATCTTTTAAAACCAAAACCAACCGTCTAGTGTTTTTGTAAGTAGAGATAAAACTCAAGGCTGTAAATCAGGCCCATTGATCATTTGTCATCCGATCATGAGGCAAGAATGAATGGTGGATGCTACGTGAGTTACCCTAGCTTTGTTTTCCTTCATCCCTATAAATACCAAGCCGCCACAATCCCTCTTTCGGTGCTCCGTCTTCTCTCTAAGTTCGCTTTGTTTTTTTGGCCGCAGTTTTTTCATGTTTTTTGCAAATTTTTTTCGATTTCTTTTGATTTTGTTGTTTGAAGCTGGTAAAGCGGCGCCGGTGAGGCGGCGCCTCCTCAACAAGCGGTGGCTAACCGCTATGACCGATTTGCCTCCTGAGATCAGCTAGATCAAATCGATCGCTGACCGAGTGGATTCGGCCTTTTCTTTTCACCGTCCTCACTCCTGTCAAGATCTGATACATTCAAATCAATCTCATCAATTTTTTAAACGGTTTTGGTTTGGTACTGAAGAGGAAAGATTCTGTTCTTATAATTCAAAATTTCCCTTTTTTTTTGGGTAAAAGTTGTACTGGTTCGTCGCGGATATGTTGTAGAAATAAGAGTTCTAGGGTTTCTATTTTCTGTTTTGAGTCGAAATTTGCATGGATATCGCTCCTGCTATTTCCTTTAAATTACGAAGATTTGTTTCTTTTATAGCATCTGATTAATTTGCTGGTAAAACCAGTGTAGAAGCTTTGTGGTTCTTTTACACGTTAAAACGTAGTCCAGCTATATCATGGATTTCACAACCATTTTTCAACCGGGTGGTAATTCTATTTTCTGTATAATAATTATCGCCCCTGTCCCGGTTGTTACATTAGTAAACAAAATTTCCAGTAATCTATTTTAAACAAACAAAATAATTATTTATTCTCGAAGATGTTTAAGGTTTTTTTATTTTTCAGGCAAAGTCAGGTATGTGTCTTTAAATTGATTCTGTGGCTTATACAGTTACATGCCTGAGAAACTAAAATGTGCTCATCGTTACATGAGATTGCTATATGCATCTTGTGTTACATCTGAGCACTACATTTCTATTATTTTCTTCATCAACTTTACTTCAGGTCATTATTATTGTTTTCTTTTATGTTTCACAATAATTCACTTAACGTTTAGCTAAAAAAACACACCCCAGATGTCTATCAAATGCAAGTCACATGTAGAAACGCTTGATCTGATTATAACAGGTGTTTGAAGTGTTTTTAAAATAATTTTTTTTTTAAAAAGGTATTTTTATTTTGTTTAAGATTTTTATTTTTTTAAAAATAATAAAAAACTATTATTATATTGAATTTATTTATATTTTTAATATTTTTAGATAAATTTTTTAATATTTATAAAAAATGTATTGAAAATTTTAAAATAAAAAATAAATTTTTTTTGGAAGTAATCAATGCCAAATGCTTTTTATATAAAAATATTTTTATATTTTTTAAAAACGATTTTTATTTTTTTATTTCTAAAAAAATAAAAAATTATATATATATATATATAAATATTTTTATACTTTTTAAATTTTAAATAAATTCTTTATATATTTAAAAAATATGAATTAAAAAAAATTGAAATAATTTTTGAAAAACTAGCCAAACGCGCTCAAAAATTAACTGTGGGGTTTAAAGAGTTCATGACCTGCAAAATAACAAAATAACCAGATGATATCCCATTATCACTTTGACTTAAACAGTGATGAAGGACTCAGACATGAATACCAATTTCGAAGGCGCAGATGAAGAACTTCAAATTTTTAAATTTCAAAGCAACAAATGAAACCCAAAAAGCATCAGATTGGAGAGAAGAAGGGCAACCATTACTGCCAGAGTAACCTAAGCTACGAATAAAACCTTATTCGAAACTTCTGAAGAAACGTTTGGAATTTCATAAAATAAATTTGATTTTTTATTAAAAAATATATAATATTTTTACATAATTTATTTATATGGTCTAAAATTTAAAAAGTAAGAAACTACTAAAACAGAAGGGACAGTGGGAGTACGTTTGAAAAACTATTCCAGTGTATCACGCAAAAAATGATGGCGAGTGTCGTTTCCTATCAGAGAACAAAAGCTGGATTTATCCCCGATTTACTGAAGATCCATCAAAACAAATTTCAGAAAGCTTTAAGCAAATTTAGAGCTGTGATTAAACTCTCAACCGTTCACTGTTGACAAAACAATATTTCAACATCTTATATAAATTTTATAGAGCATGGAATGGCTTGACATATATGGCAATGGTACCAAATTTTGATTATCAACTGATGAAAAGGAATAGTTTATGTACACAAAACTAAGATGCTGTTTTGGAATTGCTTATAAACTTTTTTTATTTTTATATATTTTGCATAATTTTTTTTAATTTAAAAAGAATATAAATATTATTTCTTAATTTTATAAATTTTGTAGATAAAAAAAAACTTATTTTCTAAAATTTTTTTAAATATTATTTATTTTAGAAAAATTCTTCTCAAAGCACTTCCAAATAAATACAATCAGCATCTAAACAAAACAACAATATAATGCATTTTTTGAATGAGAGCTTACTCAATGCCTTAAACTAAAAGGCAGGTGTGTTTGAATTAAGAGTAAATAAAAGTAAAGAAAAATAAAAGAATACATTATTTTAATTTATAACTTTTTTATTAGAGTATTAAAGTGTATAATTTTTTTATTACTCTTATATGAAAAGTAATTCTGGAAGCGTTTGAAAAAACTTATAAAATAAAATTTTTTTGAAATAAAAAATATTTTTATTTTTTAAAAAATAAGCTTTATTTTTTTATTTTTAAAAAAATAAAAAAAATATCTCGTTATATAGCAATTTTTTATATTTTCTAAATTTTTAAATAGATTTTTTATATATTTATAAAATATATATTTAAAAATATAAAATAAAAAACTAAAAAATTCTGTCACAAACGGGCTATCGGGATGTAACTGAGAATAAAAGTAAAATAGAAAACTTTTTGGAGCTTTAAAATATCTTTTCTTTACCTGTTAAGTTGAAACAACTTAATATTTATATATATTGTTACTTTTTTATGTACATCAAAGTTTTATTCAATTTTTTTCTGACCAACCAACTAATTAATTTTAGTTAATAAAAATTATTAAAAAATAATTTCATTTTTTTTTCACTCGATTCTACTCCTCATAATATGAACATAAAATTTTCAAAACTTCCAAGAACTAACAAAGGCATTTCAGACTTTTTAATAAAAAAATATTTTATGAACTCCTCACTTTATTCTTCTAACTAGATAAAGAAAATTATTTATTTTCTATATTTTTATTAATATATTCAGAAAAAGTAAGAGTAGATCATTACTCTTACTTTTTATTACCATAATTTTGATTATTCATGCTCTTAATTACTTTATTTATTACTTTCGGACAGATTCTAAAGTTTAAATATCAATTTTAGCATAATTTATTTAATAACTGCATTGATCGGCCATTTAATAATAAAATTTATTAAATAAAAATTATAAAAATTAATTTTTGATAATAATATATGAAAATTATTAGGTACTATCTATTCAATAATTGCAAGGATTTGTGAAAATATATACTATCCACGACAAAGTTAAATACTTTGAGTATCTTGAAAATTCATTTTAAATATCTAACCGTTAAAAAACTAGTTTTTATTCATCACAAATAATTTTAGATATTTTTTTTGCAATCAATAAATTTTAATTAGAAAATTGAGTTTAAAATAAATTTTCTTTTCGTAAAACAAATGTAGTTATTAATATTATGCATAAGTTAAATTATTTAATTATTATCTTTTAGATGGAAATTTAAGAAAATTCTATTTTAATTATATTCACGCTGCTTTTATAAACCGGAGCAAAATTCAATTGAACCCAGACAGGTTCAAACAGTATTAAAATTTCTGAATTCTAGAAATCTTCTTTTATTTCTTTCTAGAAATCCTTGTTGCTATTCAATTTCCCTCAATTTCTGGAAGATAGAAATCATAAAGGCAAATCTCCGTAGAAAAACAAAGCGAAGATTCCTTGCTTCAAATCAATCCATCAATCTTTCCTCTTCTTCTTTGTTTCTTTTTTTTTTATATATTATTCTTTAATTTTGGAATTCTTCTTTTGGAAAGTTTTGATTCGGATTCGCGATGGCGGGATTATCACTGCGTTGCGGTGACTGTGGAGCTCTGCTAAAGAGCGTTGAAGAAGCGCAGGAGCATGCGGAGCTAACTTCACACTCAAATTTCTCTGAATCTACTGAAGCGGTGCTCACCCTTGTCTGCACAACTTGTTCCAAACCTTGCCGATCCCAAACTGTAATAGTTCCTGATCCTTTTGAATTGAATTGCTCTTACCTTGATTAATTTCCCTGTGTTTATGCTTTAGAACGATTATGGTTTTTGTTGTTGTTGTTGGTCTTATTGAATTGCTTTAGATCAAATTGAATTGTTTTGATTTGGTTTTTATAAGTTGATGGGGTTTGCAAAGATTGTGTTTTGTTTGTTAACCTTCGGGTCCGATTGAAATGGGTTGGTTTGAATTTTGTTGTCCTGATGGGTGGGGGCCTCTGCAAAGATTGTGTTTCACTGTTGCTTTTAATCCTCAGCTCCAAAATCATAGTTGTATAGTGTATTCATTTATATGAGATGATTCCGCATGCCCCAAAATCTCAAATTTTGTATCGACATGATTCAACCGAAGAGCTTTTTTTCTTTATGAAATTCAGGCGGCTCTGAACTTGTCCAAGCCTTATTGAAACTATGACCTTTACGAAATGCATATTAGATATATAAATTGAAAATGTTGATTTCATGGTTCTGCATCGACACGGAATTACTGAGGAGTAGGTAGTGTACAGCTGAATCTTGTCAAGTTCTAGCTCAGCTCTTGGAAAATTTTCTGTTCATTCATTATACTGATGAATAAAATTGGTTATTTTTTGATGTTGTAGGAGAAAGAGTTGCATACTAAGAGGACAGGACACACTGATTTCGAAGACAAAACACTGGAGACTGCAAAGTTGATTGACCTAGAGGCTGCTCAGAAAGCCACTGGTTCTCAGTCAGAGGAGGATAAGGGTGCTGCTGCTACTGTAGCTGAGAGCAGTTCGCAGTCTGAAGGTAAATCATGACTGTTTTTGCTTATTTATCTTAATGCCAAAAAGTACAAAGTAAACACTCTAGTGTTATAGTTCTGCTTAAACTGTCCTATATTCACAATAAGTTATCATGTCTACAATCTCATCAGTGCTGTAATTTCATAGAGATGGCTCCGCCGGAAGTAGATCAGCAATTGTTGTCTGACTTGGAGTCAATGGGATTCCCAAAACCCCGTGCAACAAGAGCCCTTCATTATTCGGGTATGTTTTCCTGAGCATGTGGGGTGCATACTTTTCTTAGACAATCGTTGAGATTTCATACATTGAGTTTCGTTTGCATGACCCACGCTTATATTACTTACACTAATAGGCTTAAAGTTCAAAGCTATAGTCTAATATGTCTTATGTGTTTTTATTGATTTGACATCATTGAAGCATCAACATTTTCCAAATGTGCCGGAAAGTCTTTTTTTGTGGTGACTTTCTATAAATTTTCTTCTATAAGTAATCTTGTGAGGTCCTTATGGTACATCTATCATCATTAACCATATATATTTGTCCAATACATGTTAAAGTGTAAAATATCCTTGCTTTTAGATTGCATGAAGGTGAGAAGAAAATTGCTGATTCGTATGCTCAGTTATTGTTTAATAGGCACTAAACCGTGTTTTTCTTTTCTTTTGTTTTTTGAATTTGGTTTCCTAGTTTTGTAGATTTTCGATGTAAGTGTCTTTAGGCCTTCTTATATGTGTTTTCGATCATTCAAAATTCTAATTATCACATCTTCTAATAGAAAAGTGCATAGGTCTTACTACTGAAGGTCTAAAAGCCATCTTTCTATTGTTCAAACTAGCTTTACACTATTCTCACACCTTATGTTGAGTACCCCACTATCTTGCTTCTTTAATTCTTGTATTTCTAATGCTCTACTTTTGTATTTTCCTAGTTCCAACTATAACACCCTTCTTTCTACCAAACTCAACCTTTGGGCTTGTAGCTACATAATTCCTCGTTTTGTCTTGGAAAATGAAAATTTTTGTATATACTACACTTATTTAGGGGATGTTTGGCAATGCTGATGGCACTGCTTTTCATTTCTCAAAATCTCGTGTTTTCCAATATACTCTTTGCAATATTTATAGAAATTTCAAAATAATTTGAGAGGTACAGTGTGAATTATATGTCTAATAGTTTTATATGTATAATTTTTATATTTTTTTAAGGTCAAAAAAGTCAAACTCGTTTTTTCAAAAAATTCTAAAATATTCTTCATTTTAGAAATCACCATAACACTCCCGAGCATCCCCTTAATGTAATGGGTTTTCTCATAAGAACAAGATATGAGTTAGGAAAATCAATAAGGCGCTGTTTGGCAGTGCTTCCCAACCACTTTTCATTTCATGTTTTCGAATAAACTTTCTATAATATTTTACAGAATTTATTTAAAATTTTTGAAAGTATAAAAAATTCTACGTAGTAAGATCTTGTTATTATTATTATTATTTTTTAAATAAAAAAGTAGAGCTCGTTTTTTTAAAAAGGACGAAAATATCATTTCGTCAGAGAAGTTCTATTTCATAAGCACTTCTAAACATTCCCTAAATTAGCACTACCGAGGGTTCTGCTTTATTTACATTATCTAGAGCGTACTATGGTATCTTATTGCCGTCCTATTACCAACATATTTTTATTGTAAAAACTTAATCTCAATAGACATGTCATTCTTACGAACAATATAAAGGGGTTTTTTTTTTTTTTTTTGATCAAGTAGGCCATATTTATCTTGAATTTGTCTTTCTAGTCTTGTTTTTAAGTTATATTTTTCTAGTTACATTTAGGTGACAAAAGATCAA
This sequence comes from Acanthochlamys bracteata, assembly GCA_019914995.1. Classification (NCBI taxonomy): domain Eukaryota; kingdom Viridiplantae; phylum Streptophyta; class Magnoliopsida; order Pandanales; family Velloziaceae; genus Acanthochlamys; species Acanthochlamys bracteata. The sequence goes on along the minus strand of CM034129.1, from coordinate 9,465,232 downwards.
ATTACTCTCCATTCAGTTTTTAGTCTTGAGATGAACTCTCGTTAAAACTCTAAGACTTGTTTTATTCAATCATTATGTATGATTATGAGTGCATTCGTGAAAGATTTCGAACAAGTTTTGATTTAAAAAATACTAAGGATGTCTTTCTACATATATAAAGAAACTTCAACATCAAAAGATAAAATAAACATTTACTGGAAAAAGCTGTGTAGATACGCGTAAATTTTAAAAAAGTACATTTGCACAGGGTTGCACAAGATCGCACAAATTTGATTAATAATAGAAATTGTAAAATCATTAAAAAATATGTTGTACTACAATGGGTAAAGATAGTTGTCACTCATTTAAGAGTCCTGAGTTCAAGTCCCCAGTGACAAAATTTATTTTAAGATGTTTTTAAAATTTATTCTAAATGATGACCTAATGTGAATCTGAGATGTTGAATCTAAGTGCTGCCTGTGCAATCCTGTTCTAATCGCACTTGGTCGCATGGGTGGCATTTGTGACCATATGATGTGCAACTCTATTAGAAATGAGTGCGATCGAGTGCGATTATGTTCTACTCACACGTTTCCACGGTCGCACTGGTGACCTTCAGCTGTGCAAATTATTGAACCGGATTGCGATCCTATGTGACCGTGCTACCAATACGACCAACACATAGTCGCACATGGTTACACAGGCCACACTTGTGATATGATGCTGTGCCACCCTATTGGCCAGAGTGCGGTCATGGCACTAATGCGACTAACATAGAGTCGCATTGGTCGCACTTAGGTCCAGCATTACAAATTAACACTAAGCCACCACTTAACATAAATTTTTAAAAAAGATTTACTGAGAGACAGTTATTCTTACCAGTTGGGTTACATATATTTTTGAAAAATTTCACAACGTGTATTATTAGTTAAAGTTGCGCGATTTTTTGCTGCCATATGCTGCTCTGCATAGGTGTATTTTTAAAAGGACTTCCGTGTATTTTCACGGACTTTCTTCAGTGAAATTTTACTATATCTGAACTCTGTATGGTGTAATGTTTCTTTATACATGCAGAAAACTATCCCTAGTATTTTTCTAAATCAACATTTGTTCGAAATCTTTTACGAATGCATTTCAAATTATGCTGCATAATAGAATAAAAATAAGTTTGAGTCTTAAGGGGAGTTCATCTCAGGAGTAAAAATTGAAAGGAGGGATTTTGTTCTTTTCTTACCCAAATGTGATTAGAAAAATGTAATTTTGAAAATTTGACTAAAAAAATAAATTCAAATTGGGGTGTGGCCTATTTAATTAATACCATTTAAGGACCAATTATAGATTTTCACCGAGTTCTTAGACATCCACCATATAGCAGAGCACTTAAGCATCCTAGAGATGAAATGGAAAACTAACTTCCTCAATTTTTCACTTGCCCTTCTCCCAGATATACATCAATAAAGAATGAAATATTTCTTTGACTTTCCAACAAAACCTTTCATAAATTCAATTGGTGCATGTTGCATAGTTTATCGATACACATGATCATCTGATGATACTTGCATATAGAAGCTTAGCTTAAATCAAGTTCACGAGTCATAAAAGAGTTGGGGGAAACTGTTCTAAGATCTTTCGCTGGTGCTTATGGTCAACCTTATGAAATGATGATAGACATGGAACATCTTTTACTGTTATTTCTCGAGTTTTCAACTTTTAACTACATTGGCACTTGGTGTTAGGCATTCCGGGGTCATGTATGGCTACTTCTGTAATTAGTTGATCACTGATTAGTTGAGGACCTTAAATTTCTTTTAACAATGCCCAGCATTGTCCTGTTGATGAATTTTCAACTAACATATATAGAACTTTTGTGTTACCAACACAGGAAATTATAGTCTGGAAGCTGCTGTTAACTGGATTGCCGAGCATGAAGATGACCCAGACATTGATGAGATGCCTATGGTATGTTTACTCGAGCCTCTTTGGTTGGAGCTCATGTACTGGTAGTGTTGTACGTTTTCGCTTTGGGAGCTTTAACAAAAAACAAATAAATGAATTATGCAGCAATGCCTCCTAGATTTTTTATTTTATTTTATTTTTTGGTGTTATTTCAAGATTGAAAAAAACTGATAACCTTGACTTTTGGTTTTTGTATTTTACCTTGGAAGACATTAATAGTTAATTTGGAGACTGATGTATATATGGCTTGATTTGAATTTTCACTTTGATATATTTCCTTGCAATTTACTTCTTCATATTAGTGAAACCTCATATATACTTGGAAAAACCCATGAAAACCAACTTCAACTAGAATCCCACTATCCCATGTACATAATTAACCTGAGAAATGGAAGTAAAATTATAATTGTGATGTTATGTGATCACGCCAATCACGTAAAGAATGAAGCATACATGAAAGCCAAATTAGTTTGTAATTTTCACCAATTAACATGTATAGCTGATGTGGAGCTACCTTCTGAATACTTGTGCTGTTTTGATAAGACCTAGCACCTCAGGCATAAGTTTTTATTCTACGGTTTTGGCAACTGACTGAAATTGCGAGTGTCATCCTAAAGGTAACGGCACTGGCGAATGACAGAGATGGCATCACGTAGAGAGCTACTTGGATGGGGTATAGTGTCCTGGCTGGATTAAAAGGTAGCAGCATAAGCATTGTTAGAATTGGGATATTGATTAAATGTAAACATTTTTTCCCTTGAACCCTGATGAACAACCACTTCTGAAATTGGGGGGGCCCATTGTTCAAATTGTGTTTGCACCTAACAGTAAAAAATCAACAGTGATGACCCTGAGCAGGTGCAAATAAATCTACACTCTGTATGTGGAGTGAATATTAGTGTGGGGGCATATGAATTATTTTGTAGTTTTGTGCGACTTACAATGGATTTAGCTTATGGACTTCCTCTAAATCTAACCATTCATCTATTTTGATGGCATCTCATGCGATCTTTATCTTCTTATGTAGAAACAATCTGTCTCGCAATCAAGTGTGACATTCTTAAGTATTCTCAGGTGCCTATTAACATCAAAATTGAAAGTAGCAAACCATCTTTGACCGCTGAAGAGGCTAAGATGAAAGCTCAAGAGCTAAGGCTTGTATTATTTCTTCATTTCTGTTGCAAATGTATACATAGTATTATGATGTACATACATTTATTGACTCTCTAAGGACCATGAGGTAGCAATCAAGATCTCATTATCCTTGTTCCTCCAGTTCTTAAAGATGCACCAAATCTCATTGCAGGGAACGTGCCCGCAAGAAGAAAGAAGAAGAAGAGAAAATGAGGGAAAGAGAAAGAGAGAAGGTATTACGTTATCACCCTTACTAATTTCTTTAATTAGTTCATTCGTACGGTGTGTACTACATATGTGGTAAATTCTAGAAGGCCTTGTGAATCGAAAGTCTGATTATTTGAGCATAGTTAAAATGGCCTTGTTTTTAAAGCTATCTGTTCTTTCTTGTATTTTATTTCGTCTCAGAAGTAAACTAACCAAACTACCTACTGTAGGAGAGAATACGTATTGGTAAAGATCTTCTGGAAGCTAAGCGGATTGAGGAGGAAAATGAAAGAAAAAGGTTGTTGTTTTTGCAGAGAACATACCAGTTTTATCTTTGACTGCAGCTAATCGGTCTTTGTTTCTAATTCTTCAGCTTCTTATTTTGGTTTGTGGTTTCTATCATCTCCAGAATATTAGCTCTTCGTAAAGCAGAAAAAGAGGAAGAAAAACGAGCTAGAGAGAAGATACGGCAGAAATTGGAGGAGGATAAGGTCTGCTAATATCTTTCCTTGGTCTTTCTTCTGCAAATTTGGTACTGATAAAATCAATCAGGTATCAAGACTTCTCAGATGGTAGCTAGATGCAACATGGCTTGCCATACTGACACTCTCATCACTATAAGATTTACTTTGGTTTTCTTTTTTTATATTGACTTGCATGGCCATATTGCCTTTGCAACCTTTGCTTTCTGGCGCATAACTTCTTTCCAAAGTTGATGAATACCAATTTTTGGTCCTTCAATCTTTCTGGACAAATGTAAGCATACATGGCTAGTTTATTTTTCTTGGTAAATTATCAAGTACCGATAGGTAACATTAAACTTAACGAAGGTATAGTGATATAGCTCGAAGTCTACTTGTTTATGGAGGTTTGCATATGAATGCTAAGCATATAGGATAATTGATGCTAAGATTTTGGATTAATGCGTACAAAGTTCTCTGTCATTTCATGAGCTTATCTCTATCAATGCTTATTATTTACTTAGATAAACGATCAAATACACCTTCAATTTAGCATATGAGATGAAACAACTGCATATTGCAGGCAGAGAGAAGGAGAAAGCTTGGTTTGCCACCTGAGGAATCTGGAGCCTCAAAACCTACAACTCCTGCAGTGGAGGAAAGGAAGGTTGAGTATTCATCTATTTGATACTTTCTAGCAACGTTTTAACCCATGTGACTAATTAGGTCCATTTCAACATGTACAATACATGTTTCATTTAACAGAAGTTTCTACCTGTGAGACCAGCTACAAAGGCAGAGCTTATGAGAGATTGCCTTCGGTCCCTTAAGCAGAATCATAAGGTATTTTGCAAACTGCTATCTGCTAATCTTCTGCTTCATATAATTATCAATCAAATAAAAAATTACAGTAGAACCCTTCACCACATCTGGCACTTTTATTAATGCAGCCTCAGATACTTCAATTGTCGATTTTTAGTATTGAGCGAAAGGTTACACCTATAGGTAGGTGCAAGCTAGTTCACTAACTGTCTGTCTCGGTATTGTTTTATTCGTGGCTGCTAGAAATAATACTCAGATATTTGTAATATGTATTATAGTTCTGCTTAGGTTGACATGAAGTTGATCAAAAAGCTGTGGTTTTTACTAAAAGGTCGAAACATATTCATTAGTTCTTTGAGATTAATGCATAAGTTTTATCCCCTCATTTATGTTAATATTTTCTTTAACTGTTACTTATTTCATTATTAGAAGCAGTAATGTTATTGTGGCACCAGTTGATTGGCTGCATTATGTGATGGGTAGAAATTCAAATCATGCTAACGTGCACATACCAATGAATAAATGCATGTCTGCTGTGATTACTTTCATTATTTGGAGCGCAATTTAGCAATAGGCCATATTTTACAGCATAGAATTTCAGTAGCAATTAACGAAACTGGGAAGCAATAATGTTCATGTTGAATGATGCAGTTTATCTCAAATTTAAAGATCACACACCAGATGACATTGCTTGTACATATCCTTAGTGAAAGATTAGATGCTTTAAGTGTTGGTTCTCGACCATTAGGTATCTTATAGTTGAGTAACCTGTTCTAGTTTGTTACTTGATTGAATAGTTGGATGGGTCTCTCATACATGCCTAGGTTCTCTCAACTAACTGCTGAATGGTTTAAAGGGATGCCACCCCAAGCATGTGTTATGGTTTGGAGAGATGCGTTGTGAGACCTAAGCGTTATCTGCACTAGATGTGTAAGGTAACAAGACAAAGTTTGATTGAATTCCAAGGCATAGGATAGGAGCAAGGCAGTACGATTGCTTCTGTTATCTCCTCGAAATCAAACTCTTAAGTTGAGGGATATGAACAGGAAAGTAGTTGTAATGTCATTGGGTACAAAAGTGAAAGTGAAGGTGAATATGTTATCTTTTCAATAATTCTTTCTCATTGTTATGATTACAAATTCACAATAATACAGGAGGATGATGCTAAAGTGAAACGGGCATTCCAAACACTTCTCACATATATAGGCAATGTTGCAAGAAATCCAAATGAAGAAAAATTCCGGAAGATACGTCTCAGTAATCCAACTTTTCAGGTATATATATACAGCATGCTGTCTCCTCAAATCATGGTTTTTGAAGAACTAGTAAGCATGTGTGCTACATTGTTTGGACTTCTGATATTTAATAGGAGAGAATTGGTAGCCTGCGTGGAGGAATTGAGTATCTGCAGCTCTGTGGATTTGAGAAGGTTGATGGTGAAGAATTCTTGTTTTTACCAAGGGAGAAGGTGGATATATCTGTTCTCAATGTAGCTGGAGCAGAGCTAAATTCTGCAATAGCGAATCCATTCTTTGGGGTTCTCTGAGTCCTTTCATCGACCTACCTGAAGCGGTTTCTATCTGTTTGGTTTGTTCATTGTAAGGAACATGAGCTTATCTATTCAAGGACTTTAATGCAATGTGCCAATCTTCCATCGCCATTTGGACAGATCTATTATTTCCTTCAATATCTAAGTAAACAAGTTTGTCATAAGTTGATGTATTGGTCCCATAGACGTGGACATAAATTAAAGAAAGATTGCTACTTATAAACTCAATGCCGGTTTTCCTTGTTGTTACCTGGTTAGTGTTGCCCTGTGTAGAGCTAAGTAAATATTGATGAAGGCTTGATATTGGCATTTTTTTCCGCAATAAGATGCTTATCTAATGGAACTTTCAACCTCTTCTAGTTAATTCTTTAAAGAAGAAATAACATTTAGAGTCACTGGCAGCAGCTGTTCTTTTAGTCATGATAATAATAGCAATATGAAGGTGAATTATCATTTTCATTAAGAGTTTGTTTTAAATATACTGAATTTTATTTTTTTACTTCATATTTTAAATTCGATCATTCAATATGTTATAATTGTCATTCTAAATTTATTTTTATTTTCACATCAAATTTTATTTATTTTAAATATCACTTTAAATTTTATTTTTATCGAATTTTATTTCTCACTGAATTTTATTTTTATAAAATTTATTTTGTGAAATTCGGTTACAAAGACGTTCTAACTCAAACACAGGTAAATCCTTTCCTGGTGAGGTAGTTATTCACCCTAGAAAATAGTCATTCCATATAAACGAGAAAATTAGTCGAGCATGTCCGTCTACTGAACTCTCACATGAAAAACTACTGCACAATTTCTATCCGCAATTCTGAATCAGGCTGTACTTGCATCAATCTCAAAACTAATTTAAACTAAATTTAAAAGACAGATAGTTAAAAAATTGATAATTTTCTACAAACAAACTAATCCAAATCCAATCTTTCCTTGGAGAAAAAAAACTATTTCCATAAAAAATTTAATGTCAAAATTCTTAATCCAGAGCAATAATAGAGAGAGAGAGAGAGAGAGAGAGAGAGAGAGAGAGAGTTAATAAGGTTTGAAAAAGTTGAAACTAGAACACATCCAAGCTGAGAAATTGATTGGGGAAGATATGGTGGTGGCGTGAGAGAGCGGATGAAGACGGCGATGAACTCCGGAAGTGGAAATGCGCGAGTATACGGTTCGGAAGTGGTTTCAGAACCAACTCCACCCAGAACTCCTCTTTATTTCCCTCTGAACATGAATCTCCTCCGTCCGTTCCAGTAATCAGACGGATGACATTGGACGATGAGAAGAGTGGATGCAGAACAAGAAGAAGAAACCGAGCGGCCATCGCCGGAGAACGAACACCGAAGGTATTCCATTCTAGAAGTTGTAGTTAGTAGTAAAAGGTTTACTTTGTAGAGGGTTTGTTTTGGCATTTGAATTAGTTAAGGGGATTATTTGAAACAATGTTATTTTTTTTAATATTTTTTGGAAAGGAATTTGTGTCCATCGATGTGTTTCAGATGCCCTGAAGGCTCATGTCAGTTTTGAAATTTAGAACAATTTATATATTTTAATTATTGTTATAAAATTTATTTTTATTTTTATATTAATTTTTATTTTTAGAACTCCAAATTTTGATTATATATTTTAGTTATTATTTTGAAATTTCTTTTATCAAATTTTTTTTCGCAAGCTCATTTTCCGAGCAACTAAAACATGATCTATGTTATTGTAAAATTGTAACTTTAAGAACTAAAGAAAACAAAAAATTGTGGCTTCTTCGTTGATTCTTATAAAATTAAATCACAAATTAAAAAAAAAAGAAAAGAAAAGCAAGCAGTACTCTCCTTAAAGTCGTATATCTTCATTAACTTGAAATGCAAAACAAAGGACTCGTTTACTTCACCGTAAGTGATCTAGAAATGACTTTTTTTCAACCGAAAAATCACTTACAGGTGACTCAAGTCGTTCCAATAAAATGGCTATATTTTCCTTATATTGTCAGTAGTTTTATGCAATAAGCGTAACATGATTTCCTTTCGCATGGACGTCTATAAATCAATGGTTGTCAATATTGCTGCAGCTCTGCATAATAACAACTACAGGGAACTCTAACAAGCCACTACTAACTCACCATTGATATTCTCCAAACAACGACAATTCAGTTCTATCACAGTAATCAAATACAATAGAAGAAGTTTGAAAAGGAAAGAAACAACAACAGTAGGTTTAATTTCTTTTGAAATATGAATATGTTTCAAGGATTATCTACCAAACAAAAGGTACATGAAACTTTGTTGGTATAGCTTACATGAAACTCTGCATAGCTACAGCAACTACTGGTTCATTAACTTTTTAAACATTCCTTCTGCATAAAGAAAGTTACAGCTTTCTTAGGCGATATACTTTAAGAAGAAATCTAAAGATGCCAAATAACATATGCTTTTAATTTTCAGGGCACTTCATTAAGAAGCAGAAGGAAACTGGAGCCATTGAAAGAATGTGAAGCATAAACCTTTAGTTGCATCTAAGGGTACACCTGATGTGATGAATATCTTGCTCTACGAAAAACATCACAGCATAAAAAGTCCCAATTCATGAATATGAAGCTACCTCCGAAGGTTGTGGGCTAAAGCCAGCGTTCCATCACCTAAATTGGACTTTTCACGCTTAACTCTCCTATAAAATAGGACATAAGCTGCAGCAGATTTGACTTCCTCTTCACTCATTGGGGAAATATGATTATCATCAAAATTATACCATCTGTTCTCATCAAGAAGCTGCATCATTGGACAACAGTATCAGGTTCTGATGTTACATGACAAAAGCTAAACGCAACCTTCCTACCAACTTTCTGTATATGAAGAACAGAACAGAGGAAACAGCACATGGATGAGGATATGTAGCAACCAGAAAACAAAAGAAGCTTTTTTTCTTTTTTTTAGCTAAAAGCATGAAGTTCATTGTGAAATTAAGAATTGTTAAGAGCTTAATACCATAACAAAGAGTTGGATTTAAGCTTATGCAACTACACCGCAATCACTAGAATGCATTTTACATGGAATAAATGTTGACAGAAGTACATATATACAGAAGTATAACCTAGAAACAGCAATAGAAAGCAAATATGAGATGTCCATATATATTCACCAACTGCAAGATGATACATGAATTGATAAACTTAGAATATTAAGCTTACAGGGAAAAAAATTGCATTCTTGATACTTATCTACTTGCCATAAGAAATGCAAATTCAAAAACTTCTACTCATTTAAGTATTAAAATTGAATATTACAAAGAGATAAAGTAATAAAAATCACCTTAATGTATGCTGTGTAATGGCCACTTGCCATGGTACCATAGTGGTTGCACAAGGCATACAGTTCATAAACTTGACGCTGCGAGCTATTCTTGTGAGCAACATAATTTGTTAAGTCGAGGTCGTGAATAGGGAAGTTGACAAACGTCTCAAGTTTATGCTTTGCCGACTTACTAAAAGAGAAGCGCTTTAGATGAATAACTAACACCTCAGGAAGCCTCCATAGGTCCAACTTTTTGCTCGCTTGCCTTTGCTCCTTGCATCTTGGGCAATACCTTCAGAAAGAAGTTGACCATAAGGACTGCGAACTTTCAGGGAAAAGCCAGCATAAGAAAATTATACGACACAAATTAAAATTTTTCTTCAATATAAAGACAGGGATATAGAGCTTCCTCCCCCGCACTTCATTCTGTAAATGAACACCTAGAAATTTCATTTTGGAGACTAAGAATCAAAGATGAAACAGCATTACATCAGTTCCAATAAATTTCTAACTTTCAATGCCAACGCCTATAAGAATTGTTTCTAATTGGCTAAACCAACACCTACATAGAACATCTATGTATAAGGTGGCTACTGGTTTAGATACAAGTATGCCTTCGTCCGTTAATCTATAATTATCATACAATGCACAATTACCTAATCCAATATTATGCTGAGAACAATATAAAAAATTAAGCACGGTTTTTCTGCATACTGAAAAGGCCACTCACCACATATCTTCAGGCACAAGTGGCTCCTCCCTCAAGAAAGCCTCCAAGCATGTATACAAAGAAAGCAGCTCATTACGAGACCGTTTTGGTGCAGGAGCATACTTGAATAAATCAGGAAGATTCTCTAGATAATGAATATCATACGTCTCCATATTTTTCTTTGACCAGTTAATGTAAATCACAGAGAATGTTGACAACGGTGGAAGTTTGATAACCTCCTCCTTTGCAGATGACAAGTCAGTGCACCCACTGCACTCACTAACTAGTTGAAGATGAAGCTCAGATATTGTTCCTTTTCTATCTAAAGCTTCTGAACCATTCATTGAAGAGTCTAGGGATGCCGTGGTAGTCTTCAAATCTGTAGTAGCAGCTTTGCTTGAACTGGAACAGCTAGACAGAGGTTCCTCTTTTTTCTGCAGCAACGGAGCAAGTAACTTCTTGGCCATTTCTTGGACATAAGTGCTTCTGATAATATCTTCATGTGATATTGGGGCAATAACGGGAGTTCCAAAGGTTTTCCAGGTAGCTGAGCTGTTCTTGATGCTTCCGATCTCCCTAGATGTAAGTTAAAAATATTTAAGGAAAGGATTAAAAATATGGATGAGTTAGGCAGAACTAAACAAGGAATGCATAGAACATTCAGAACAAGATCACATAACTAAAAAGACTTGCGTAAAGCAAAATACGGAAGTCACATTAGTGAAGAACCAAACTTAGATGTCGGGAAAACTATTTAATACTTACATTTCTTCACGGCGATGTACAAACTGAAGAAACGACACGCTTTTTGACCTCAGAACTTTATAGGCAACAATGAGATCATCGTCTTTGATGGTTGATAGAAGGATCATAGGATCATCCATGAAATGATGAATCATGTGATCACGTATCTACAAATTTCTTTAAATAAATTTAGTATCTAAGTTAAAGCTAGAAACTTAAGGATTGAACAAGTAGTGAATGTTAAAGTTTACCTCCGCTATTAATAACTTTTCATTGTTTTTCAGTAAACATGCGTTACTAAGAGCTTGAATCAGGTCCTTGCACCGGCCTTGCTTGGATACATTTACAGTGTATGGTGTTGGTAATGTGCTCCCATCACTAGCAAAAACCACCACTGTCATAGTACGCGCAGATGCGAACTGTAGAGGCAAGGACAGGTACATGAATGGATCAAACGTCACCGAGACTTTACCACACACAGGGCAGACTAGAGTCGACTTGTATTGACCCTGTCAAATTTGCATTTACTCAGACATTGATGATGGACGATTGTTTGTGCCATCAGCATTGGCCATCCATTATCTACTAGCCAGAATGAGAAAATGAAGAGAAATAACAATCAAAGGAACACATAGAGATGGTAAAGCTTATTTTTTATCAGAAGGATCAAGCATGTGCCTAGTACTTATGCAGAATTCCTAAGTCATCAATGCTTCATCAGCATGTTAATGGCCACATATATAAAATTCACTTGCTGCTTATTATCTCCAATGATAGTGACTAATAATGTGATTAATGGACTTCTTCCAACTATTAACTTCCCCGAAACAAATATTTCCACTTTAGTTCCAATATTGATTAGACTCCGCATCTCATAGTCCAACGGCACTAAAATTCTCGAAAAGAAAAGAAAAAGGAAAAAAAACTTCCAAAATTAGAAGCACAATACTTAAATTGCCAAACACCACGTTGGGTAACTAGGCATCCACTCCCGAAACAAAGGTTCAAGGTTCAAATACTAAAGAACTAGTATACTACAACCAACGACAACATTTAAATCAGTCACTATTTATTTTATTGTTTCAGTTACAATGATGGATAACCTATCTGATCATGATAAGTGATCCTTCTATGTAATGCAATCTTTTCTCTGGCCTAAAAGTTGTAGGTCAAGGGTACAAAGTGAAGGTATACAAAGAAAGAAAAAGCAAAAGATAGAAAGCCAACCATTCACAATACCATGAAAACAAACCAAGGGCCTCTTGTCAGAGGAACCAGATAAAAACGTTCAGGCCCTATCTATGTTGCGGTGTACAAACTCCACTTGGATAATTTAACAGTAAGAAACACAAAAAAGAATTCAGGAGAAACTTAAATATTATATTATTCCATGCTTCGGCAAATGGCATAGTCACGAAGATGGGATTAGGGAACAACTCAATGAGATCATCAAATTCAAAATTCAGAATTCTACCTTTTGTATAAAATCCTATGGGTCTCTCCTCCTATCTCTTCATGAATGTAAGAAATTCATGAGGGAGGTTGAATTTAGTGAATTCCTTTGCATTGAGCCTCATTCCAAAAATCATACTAGAATTTGAAGATAATCATCACTGAGGCTATGCTTATTTTGAGAAAAAAGTAAAAAGCAAAACAGAAACAAAAAGTATGTACATGAGTTTCACTCACTTTTACTATCCTTAAAAAAAGAATTCAGATGGTATAGAAGAAGAGATAAAGGATATGTATATTTTGACAATGCTAAGCAACATACCTGGCACACATCAACAATAATGGAGTCATTACGTGCAAGATGATTCGCCCAATACTCATCAGCAACTTCTTCATCAGGTCGTCCATCTGCATCTTTAGTCTTAATGTAAGGTTTATGCTTCACACGATTAAGGTCTTCATGAAGTCCATCCAATAAGAATGCCAGAAGCTCCTGAAAAGGCGTAACACAGTCAGGAAGGCAAATATTGAAACATATTGAAACCAGAAAAGCATACTTTTTGTGTCAAAGGACAAAAGACTTCAGACCTGACAGTCATGTTGGCTGTATCCACTGAATTGAGGTGCAAAGCGTGCAAGCTTTGTCTTAAATGGCCTTGGGGAAACAGGCGTCCTTCCTGGGGCCCATAGTTTCCTGAGCAACTCTCCAAATGCTAAAGCAAGCTCACCCTACGAAACTAAGGAACAAGTTAATACTAAGAACATACTTTGAAATCCACTTTATGATCAAATTACCAACAATCTATGATTGTTAGACATCAAGTGCTCATGTACTCTATGAAGAAAAAAATACAGTACCAATGCTTCATGTTTATCCTGGTCAATGTGCCTCCTTTCATGACATGTCACACCCACCAAGTGATTTTCTAATATCAAACAATTTGAATGCAACCCGCATGACAAAGATGAATGCAGTTCAAGCTATTGAGCACTAACTTCCTTACACATAGGCTCACACTGACTAATCAAATCTATCTGCACATAGCTTGAAGACAAGTGACGGGATTTTGTGCTTCTCATGGGTGAAGGAGAAGCGAAAACAGTACCAAAGGAGGCAGTACCAAAAGAACGGCCATCATGACTCGTTTTAATGCATCATCCAGAAGTTTTACAAGATAGGAAGGTCCAATGTTGAAAATTCTAGTCCTAAACACAAAGTTAATTCAACAAGAAGGAATAAGCACAGTTACTTGGTCCTCTTCCCTTGCACAACCTAGGTTTCTGGCCTAGATGACATGCATTTTGACACAGATTGCATAGGATAACCCACCCAATAAGACTTAATTTATCATGACTATGTAACCCATCCAGATGGCATGGCTTGGCTGAGCCTAACCTAGGTGCTGTTTGGCAGTGCGTTTTGCACTGCTTCTCCATTTCATTTGAGCTTCTCATTTCCCAATAAATTCTCTACAATATTCCAAACAATTTTTAAAAATATTTGGGAAGTATTAGGTGATTGTCCATCATAAAATCTTTATATGTATAATTTTATATAAAAAAGACAAGCTCGTTTCCAGAAAAGCTCCAAAGTAAGCTCCATTTCAGAAAAATCTCCTTATTCTAAGCGACCCCAAATGTCCCCCTACAATGCTCAAGTAGGACTCTATTAACGTATGCCATAGTACATAGCAAGGTTGCAAAATTAATATCTAAACTTGCTCAGCAGTTGCGTTTATACTTACCCAAGATGGTTGGATTAATTACGATTATCAGAGATTGAACAACGATAGAATTAGCTTTATGTTCAGAGCGTGTTCATGTACATAATCATAAGAACCTTCTGGCGGTTTTCTAGGCTTATATGCAACAACCAAAATTAGTCAAATACCTAATACCTACCAAGGTATCATAGTTAGCCCCATATCCAAACTCATAAGAATCCGTTAGCTACAAAACCGTCTACATGCATGCTAACAATGACAATAGAATAGCCCATAACAATCTTCCGTGATCATTGGCAGTGCATGTTCATTAAACAACTATGGAATACATAACATGTATAACAAATATGCATATTGGTCTATATGAGCCTTCCATCCACAAGGTGGTCAGCTGGAGTAACGCTATATCTACAACTTTTATTAGGAGAAAAAGGAAGGGGAAGGAGATATATGATGCAAACAGACTGATACTTACAACCATGCCCAATGGATTCTGCCAGTTTATCTCTTGGCTATAATCTTCTTGAAAGTATCTAGCAAACTCGGGAGTATGGACCAAGCATTGTATTGCACTATTCATGAAACATGTATTGCCAAGATTTAATAACCCCGTTAGACCAGAAGGAGCTCCCCTTGTTACCATGGTACTGCCTGCTAGTAAATCATATGAATCAATTTCTGGTGATGTGCAATACAGTTTTGGTGAATAAAATTTCTTCTTGAAAACTTTTAACAGCCAATATTCAGACTTACAGGGCTCGGTAGTCAATGAAACAGAGTCTTTCTCCATTGATCCATTTTCCTCCATTGGACTAGCCGGTTCATAAAGAGCAGTACTGTTTCCATGCTTGAGTACTTCCACCAAAATCTATGCAAGACAGACGCACAAGCTTAAATTAGACACATGTTGCAGAATGCATGCAGCGCGCAATGAATTACTACTGAAACTAAAAGTGACAACAAAGAACTACTACAAATCTCCAAACATATCCAATATATCTACTACCAAATGTAAATCATTCATAGAGGTACAGAAATAGTCACAATTTCATCTCAAGATTGAAGAAAATTAGTGAAGCATATAAATAAATATTCATGGCATGACAAATCCTAGTAGCTTGCACTTATACATAATTTCAACAAATTTTTCTGTTAACCAACAGCGGATAATTAGCACAAAAGAATAGTCTTGTCACTGTTGTTGAAGAAACTAATATATAAGCCGGACACAATTCCATCTGCCTCAAAAGTCCAGGCATCTTGCAGATGAGAATATGTTGGAGAGTTATGATGATGATGACATTGATCATGACAACAAAAGGATGTGACTGACTAAAGATTATAAGTCAAAAAAGCTTTGCAGTAGTATTTTGATTTAGGAAGCTTGAGATACTTATTATTCATTCACAGGAAAGATATTGCTATAAAATTCAAGAACTCCATTTAATCAGTATATCAGACGAAACAAGCAGGGGTAGGTGCGGTCCTCCAACAGTGAATCAAGAAGTATAGAAGAATCATCATCACAATGGCCATGCAACAGGTCATGCACAAGGAATATTAACAAAATTAAATCTTGACTTGTTCAATAACAGAATAATTCCTCATGTGGGAGGATCAGGGAGTGAAATTGTAGTTCAACTCACAAACTGATCCATCTGTATATTAGCATCATCAAGAGTTTTCTCCATATCATCCATTAAAACATGTTTCTGATAATTATAGTAGTCCCAAATGCAGACCTGCATATATATAATCTTTTAAATTATTTGTCAACGAGAAAACCTGATTTTAAGTTGTCAACGAGAAAACCTGCTTTTAAGTTAATAATAACTTACTTGATCCGGGATGAGGTCAAAAACCTCACAAACTTTTCTATGAAGTTCTGCTACAGTTTCCTGCATACAGTATCATATGCACAAGTTCAATCCAAGATCCACATAATCTTCTCAAATAGCTAAAATGAAAAAACAGTAAACTATCAGCTAAAATTAAAATATACAAACTCTCCATGATGAGGAGAGATGCTCAGGCAGATAACTTAATTGGAGAATTGAATGTGTGCTGCTATTATACAAGATGCTGATAGAATGCCAAAGCACATTACTCTCCATTAGTCGAAGCAAATCTAATTATAAGCTGACCTTTTTACTTATTCTTACAATCGCCCGTTCATCTCTAGGACTCAAAAGCAATTGTAGGCGCAGGGGGTAGACCTCTATTGCCAAATCAGCTCGTGATAAACCTGAACTGATAGCTTTTCTTGGCAAAATCGGACCTCCTCCATACCTGCAGCCAGATTAATGAATAACAGAATTTCATTCAAAATATATCTAACACATAAAAGGTAAATCCTCATGAACAAATGAACAAGAAACTTAAGCTGCCAATTTTAAGAGCAAATAAAGCAAAAACTTAACATTTTTCTGGAACCAGCATAATTCAAATAAACCATTCATATATCAAGAGAAAATTATGCAAAAAATAACTGAAAGTCTAGATAACATTTATGAGCAAATGAACCACAAAAGTCCATTCAGTTCAAAGCCTGAATATTCAACAACCCCGGTGTATAAAAAATAAAATAATCCACACAAAAAGAAGCAAGCAGTCAAATAACAACTAAGAAGCCTTATTCTTAGTGTTTGCTACATGAATCCACTCAACGCCATTGTGTTCTACTGAACACCATATCCTCAGTCAAGCCACTAAGTCAGCCATTTTCCAAGGTAGCCAACAAAGTCTTTTTAGGTCTTCCTCCACTCCTAAAAACAAGCAAGCAGTCCAAGTATGTAAAATCCAATATGACCAACAAGCCTGCATATTCAACAATCTCCGGGTATGCATAAAGACAACCCAAAAAACACAAGCAAGCAGTCAAAAGTATGTTTAATTCAAAAACCAACAATGCTGAGTTGTGCCAAGTTCTTTTTGCCTTAAAAAATGACTAAGAAACAGTTGTATGAAAACAAGAATAGCTAAAATAAGACAGCAGAAGCTGGAAGCATACAGATCTAAGAAATTCTAAGAAGGGACTGCCTAGGCTTTCTTGCACACATCACTAGGAGCCAGAAAAAAAAAAACATTCAAGTTCTGTCTTTACAAGAATGCCCAGGTGAATTTGGCATTCAAATGTATGTATCTAATTGTACAACTTATTAGGGATAAGAATATTTATATCACCTACTTTGTCATTTATTAGTATTAAAAGACTATCTGTACATTGTCTCTAAAAAAATCTCGTGATTGAAGTGGATGTACATTGTGGTTAGAAAATAAGATGTTGTCACAACAATTGCCTTCTGACATCTTAACTTAGTCTTACCATCCATGCAACTTCTCCCAGACTTCTTCTGGAAGCAATATATAATCACGACCTTCTACCAGGGTATCATGGAGTTCCATTTCCACGTTGGAAATTTCAGATGCATCATCATTATCATTATCTATTAAATCATAATTGTCAATAGAAGAAGGTCTCTTGAGGTTGCCAGAACAAAACGATTCATGATGATTTGAAGCATATGAAGGCCCATTAGAAGTGTTGCTTCCCATATCCTGGTTGACATAATCGAGCCATTGTTGCCACCATCTGCATGCAGAAATTCAAATAGAAATAATCAATGTTACGTGTAATAACTAATTGAAAGTCAATATCATCTTGCATCAAAATATAAGCAGGGGGATGTTTGATATCATAATGAAGAAGAAATAGAAGCTTGAAAAGAGAACTAGAGAAGGAAACAAAAAATAAAAAGCATGAAAGTGAAATATTAAGAAGTTAAAAAGTTTGACTAACTCAAGCGAACTGAAAAATTTTAAACAAACAGCAGTGCACTCAGTTTTAATAATAATTTCACTCTACGAACTTGAAGCCATCAAGTGAAAATCGCCCCTTTCCCAAATGGATATCCGCAATTTTTTAGCTTACCAACCATCTGTAACAACAAAAATAACGAACACTGACTGCTTTTAGATTCAATTTATTCACATGTTATCTCTCAAGAAAGCTGGTTTTCCCCAAGTCACTTTATCACATATCCTCTATGGTACAATCATGGTAGCAGGTTCCAGACAGGCTAATAGGCTAAAACAGCAAATTTGATTGATGAGGGTTACCAGACTAGGTAGCCTCAATTAAGCCATCAAGAAAATGAAGAGCAGTGTGATTCTGCTTAGAGAAAGCAAACTCCACCAGCAAAGAGGAGATAGAGAGGCCAGAGCCCCACCTAGAATCAGCTTACAATATTTAGAGAAGTCCAAAACAGTTGCACAATTATATATCTTCCAATATTTAAAATACATTGTTTTGTGCTTATGTTTGTCAATGTAACGAATAATATGCATCAGAAGGTGCAACGTTTATATCATATAAATATGTATTTTCTGATCATGTTAAAACAAAACATATGCATTCTGATGCATATGCCATGATCAACTTCAAGAATTTTAGCGCATCAGCTGATAGGTAACCTAGTATATCCCACAAACCCAATTAAGTATGTCAAAGAACCCAAAGTATCAGGTGCTATAGACAGGATTTGACATACTTCACACACCCTGCTTAGCATCTAGTTAAGTACCATGCATGCAATTTACAGTACTGAAAAATGTAAAGGACTCAACTTTCTCAAATCAAAGCCAGAGATCTTAAACGAGTATAGCTCTAAGAAAGACTTCTACACTACACATGTGTCTCAAAATAGAAGAGCGCACTATCGTTCAACAACATGAAGTGCAACAACAAACTGGTTTTTACACAGCGCATTGTAATGTCTCTGCAACTCTAAATGCAGAGAGTTCATAACAGTGATACTACACATTCAAATTACAGATATTTCCACCAGGATCTACAAATTTAAATTAATTGAACAAAATTAGCAACACAAACAACCACAGCAACCATGCATTACTAAGAAAACAGACCGTTTTACAGATCCATGCAATCCAGGCCCTACCAAATCACAGAAAAAATTAAAGAATTCAACACAAGCAAAAAAATATTAGAAAAAGAGAAATCTACAACATTGAATGATTAGAACCAATACCTATGATTGATGAGATAAAATGTATCTCCTTCCTTGACCTGGGCCTCGGCAGCGATCGTGATATCTCTTATAAGCAACCTCTCTTCCTCCGGCTTCATCTCTAGCGCGTCCGCCACCGCCTTGGTCACCATCCCACTTCGCTGCCAGCCGCCTGCGATCGCCAAAATTTTATTTTTTAAAATTTTGTTTAGTTTTGGGTTGAAACGGAACGGATACGGTTGAGACCTAAACAGAACGAAGGGTTTGCTTTGCCGGTGTGTTCCTGATACAGATTTATATAGTATCGAAACATTTCTGTTGCTCCGAAAGTTGTTTTGTTCTGCAAAGAAAAGCCCCACCAGTAAAATTGCTTCTTACGAGATAGGACCATCGGAACATTTCGTCGCTCTGAATCTTTCTGAACCGAAATTGTAGCTGTTAGAGAAACAATCAAAATATTTGCAATATCAGTCCACATATTTTAGTCTGCTTCGATTTTCAAATCTTCCACACAACTACTCCAGTTCTTCGATTTCAACAATTCAATCGCTGCTACTATTCGTTTCAAATAAATTTTTATATTTCACAAAATTTTTTCATAATTTGAAAACTTTAAAATTTTTTTTAAAGTATAAGTGATTTATAAAAATTTGTAAAACTTTATATGATAATTTTATTTGAAGTAAAAAGATTAATTTATTTTTTGAAAATTGTAAAATAAATTCTATTCTAAAACAGTTTTCATTTTAAGCACTCGTTAATGTATACTTAATATTATTAATTACAATTGTAGATCCCTTGGTCAAACTGTATTAGTCCAATCCATGCACTTCGATTTGTAAATAAATTCTTTGCCGCAAAGTTTGAAAATGTTTTTGAAAGAATTTTTCTGAATTAAAAAATATTTTATTTTTAAAAAAAATTATAATTAAAAATAATAATAAATAATTAAAATTTTTATTAAATAAAAATTTATAATTTTAAATTTTAAATAATTTTTTTAAAATAATATAAAAAAATATTAAGAAAATTTGAATTTAAAAAAATTAAAAATTATTTCTTTTAAAGCTTTGACAAACGAACCTAACTCCTTCGATTAAGAAACTGGGCCGATCAGTTGAATCTTCTTTTTGTTTCAGGCGACCGAGACTTGTTTGTTTCGGTCTAGGGCTTTCTGTTTTTCGTTGATCTCGATCGATCGTTGATCTAGGTTTAGAGAGAACGACGATAGCAATGTCGGGTGCGGCGCAGGATGAAGATAAGAAGCCCTCCGCTGATCAGGCTGCTCATATCAATCTCAAGGTCAAAGGACAGGTTCGTCGATAGTGTGAATTTTTTCTTTTTTTTTCGAATTTTTTGGGATAATTTTGGATTAATTTTGGTTTTGTGATCATAGTTGTATTATTGAGTTGGTTTTGATTGGATTGGTTTCAATTTCTGTAATTGAATTTAGGGTTCTGTAGTTGTGATATGTTCTTTGTTTGTTAAATCAAACTTGACCGGTTATTATCTACTAATTTTTTGATCATATATATATATATATATATAGAGAGAGAGAGAGAGAGAGAGAGAGAGAGAGTTATCTTAGGATATTTATATCAGGCATAACTTTATGTAGTATTTATCTTATTCATATAGAGTTATGTTATGTATTCAGTTAGAAGTAAGGAAACTTGTGTTTTCATGATATTTAATGTGGTTAAGAGCTTGGGCCGCTGTCCTTTCCACTGAAAGAAAATAACTTTTAACACAGCTCCATTTTAGAAAATTGAAGAATTATCGTAAAGTGGAAGCGTGGAGCTGTTAAACGTTCACCTGCAAACATTGCAAATTAGCATTATTATAATTTTTATAGGCTGGTGAGTATAATTTTGATTTGGAACTTGAAAGATGAAATTGTAATCGCCAGATAATTCATTGTTAATTTGGTTCTCAACAATTTGGCTCCAGAGTGTCTTTTATTTTTTTTTTGGTAATGGTTTCGGTGTACAAAATGCTCTTTCCATGGTTACATCACCTTGTTAATCATGCAGTATAGGCACAAGCTAACTGATTACAGTGCAAAAGATCAATGTAGGCACACGCTTGCAGTTATTAGCTCTCATCTAGTTATCTCTTGAAAAGATTGGTGCGAATGCTATTTGGTTGGCAGAACTAGTTTCTGAAATGACTTCTTTTTTTTCTTTTTGTTTTTATTTTGAGGTTGTAATACGGTTTTGTGCATTGGTAAAGATATATTCGCTTGGAAAAGCCTCCTTTTCATTTGTTTCTAGACATTGTAAATGCTTCGATCATATTCCCATTTAGTCAAGCTATCATCTCATTCTTATCAAACAATTATGCTGCTGACATATGCTATAGCTTTTGGATCTGTCAGATTGGTACCAGCATAATATTGGGACTTATAAGTACGAGCTAGTTAATAATAGAAGACAAGTCATTTGAAATTGCAATTTATCAGGAAAATTGAAGAGAACCTGCTACTCTTTTTGTATCTGGTACTTAATCAACATTATTAAATACATATTTAGTTGCTTCTTGACCTGGTTGTTGATTTTCCTACTGGTCTTAGGCAATGTTGGAGTGCTTGAAAAGGCTTTTAGACAATGAAGTCTCTTTTCCGATTTAATAGCTTGAATTTTTCTGATCTTTACCCTTTGTTGTGTTCTCCTTAGGAATTGAACGTAGTTGAAATGTCTTTTCCATCCAGTGAATGTGTACTTTGAATGCTGATTTTGTTACCTAAACAAGAAAAAGATTTTGAGGATTTCATTTGCTCGAGCTTAATTTTGATCTTTTGTTATAGGATGGGAATGAGGTATTCTTCAGGATTAAGCGCAGCACTCAGCTGAAGAAGCTCATGAATGCTTACTGTGACAGGCAGTCGGTGGATATCAATTCGATTGCTTTTCTATTTGATGGTCGCAGGCTGCATGCGGAGCAGACTCCAGATGAAGTATGTTATCTTGCTGACTAAAGCATAAGTTACTTGATCTGAGTTTCTACCATTTATTGGTTTGTTGAAATATTTCTTTTTTTCAACAGCTTGAAATGGAAGATGGTGATGAAATTGATGCCATGTTGCACCAGACTGGTGGTTCCTGTGGTAGTGCATGAAAGAAAGTTTATAATTTGGCTGTGTAAAGATGGTCCACATTAGCTAATTATGAATTCTGGTGTTAACTGTTTCTGTAGGACATTATAGGAAGACATGTACTTTGAAATATGGTCTGCCAGGATCTAATTATTTAAATGATGACTTCATTTCTGTATTGGGTGTGAAGCTTGAGAATGATAAGCTTCATTAAATGACTTGTTTACCAAAATCTGTGGTGTTTCCCATGTGTTTGTGCCATTTATTGGATCTTGATATTTGTTTGTGATTCCTTGCTTGCTTGGCTGTTTGGCATTGAATAAAAATATAGTTTATTTTTTAAAATTAGATAAAAATATTTTTTTATTTTAAAAAATATTTTTTAAAAGTACTGTCAAATGTTCTGTTAGGAACCTGTTCCTGAAATATTCTTTTGGATGGAGAAATTTGATTAGTAGGAGGGAGGCTGAAGCTTCTGCTGAGATAGAGCAGGTTAAGAAATCTGAATATTATGTTAAGCTGGTTAGGAATGGTTGTAGTGCTGAGAAGTGCAAGTGTCTACTATTCAGTCACCATTCGGAGTTGACATGTTTTTTTGATGTAATGTAGCGATACTTCAGTGAGGCCTAATGCTCATCTAAACTTACGGCAATATTGGAGCCTTTTCAAAGGCATCAAATGGACAGCCTATTGGAAGGTCCTACAGGATTTCTTACATCTCTCACAGAACAAAACGAAACTTCTGAATATCCGTAAAATTTCAAAATCTGTCGGAAGATGAAGATACTCTGAGGTCATTCACTTCATAAAGTCATGTACTATAGATGAAATATGAGTAGGACAGTTGTTTTCATCCCTCTCGTACTGTATGATACCAAGGTGAAAACAGAATGTCATAAGCTATAGTAGCACCGGCCCTTACATCAACAGAGCTAAATGCTGGAATGAAATTCCACATTAGAATACATAACATGTATTGTTAAAGAAGTTAAACATATGACACTGTACCTTGCAAGGTTAAGAAAAATTCAACCGAAAATTATCTATAAGTTTTAGCACATTACATTGTACACATATAACAGTGGACAAAAAAGTAAATATGTTGGGAGCACTCAGCACTCATTGAAGCCCAAGTACCACAGATTCACTTCCTTTCATCTAGTTAACTGCTACAACCAAAAAAGTTAAGCGGGCAACTCTAGCTTCACGTTGTTCTTCCAACTGTAAAATAGTCATAAGCAAAAAATGTTATGTGGCATTAGAGAATGTACCAGCCACAAGCATGAATATTCAGTTACTTGCCTATTTATATAATAATAGAAAAAATCTGCATAAAGCAATGTCTGCACAAGTCCAGAGATCCAAGCTGCAAAGAAAGATTGTGCACGCAACTATAAGTAAGATTCACATATATATGCAGATGAAAGTTCAGAACTGAAGCTATCTTACTTATCCAATGAACATAATGCGGCTCAGTGAAGTAACGGTAAACCCAGTTCAGAATGTATAGTGTCCGATACGCCCTGCAACATCAGAGGAGAGTCTTTCTAAGTTGCAAGTGAAAATTAAATTTTCCCAAAGTACTAGTATAAAGCAACAGATTAGATAGTTTTTCGCTAATTCGATTGTTTCAATGATGTATACTCTACAGACAGTGCTACTCATGGTCATCTTTGGCCATGATAAATCTGGATTGACAGTGCAAGACTATCAACTCGTAAGACAGTTTTTTCTCGAAAAAACTAGTCCTTTCCATCTTCCCAAATCAGCTGACACATCACCCCTGATATAATTTATGGTCCATGAAGCATAGCTTTTGTCCACTCTACTACTGAAAAGCAGTACATAATAATAATAATAATAATAATAATAATAATAATAATAACAACAACAACAACAACAACAACAACAAATACTATAAATATAAATATGTTGTCGGTTGTCAATCGTGTAGAATGTTTGGTGCTTTTTCTTGCCCATGTTATACGCAAGGAGGCCAAAATTTCAAGGTGAGATCAGATACAAGTCACAAAGGCAACAAGCATCAGTTTAATATCTAAGGTTATACAACTAGTTAGAATATCTCTTCCAGTCATAAATTTTGTAATAAGAAAATAACTCTCCCAGTGTGTTCAGTAATCAATTCCTGAAAGAACTATAGAAGGAACAGCTGCATAGTACAAACACCAAACAGCTTCTCATGGGAATCATCATTCAAAAGTCACCTAAAGTGGTTTCAGTTATCATGTAAGTAAAATACATGCACCTACTCAGAGGGAAGCAAGTTATTAGAATATATATTGAACGACGCATGCAAGACTGCAACAAAAATTAACCTTTTGAAAAAATGATACTCCTGTTGCCTGACAATGACCAAAGTTTGGACTCATCTATCGTAATCTGTCCCCAAAAGAGGCAAGGTATTGCTCCATGGATATTCTCGTTTTAAATTTCCTACTTCGCATGCTACTTCCTAAAAGCTTGTGTTTGATATGCATAGAAATCAGAAGATTCCATCCAAACTTTATTGCCTTCGCAATTTCACATGCCTAAGCAGCCAATGGCACATGGAAGAGGACAATCAGCTTAAATATTACGAGCTATCCATGGACAATCAGCTTAAAGTTTACAAGGTATCCATGGACAATCAGCTTAAAGATTACGAGGTATCCATGGACAATCAGCTTAAGTTTTACGAGGTATCCAAGCTTGTCAACTGTCTGAGACTTCCTAGTATTCTCGAGATGCTCAAATGTGCATTCCTGATTGCTTAAACTTCCCCAATGTAACTTGCAAGGTAAACTCTCTTCTATGAAATGGTCACAGACATGATAATCAATTGCCATTATGCCTAGTCCGGCCATTTCTCACAGTACTTGGTTAAGCACCCCTATTATAAAGGCAAGAAGTAGGAGTGAAGGGAGAATTCTAGGTTATCATCATAGAATATGAAAATAGAAAGTGGAGCTATTTTTAAGCTAAAAATACTAAATGGGTGAGAGTATATCATATGTTTATCAATCAGGAAAGCTAGTCACTAGTCTTTAGGCATACATGTATTGAACAACTTATCCGCCAATCACAATCATACTACTACAAACTGTAAGAGAATATCAAAATTAATTTTCTCAAGAACTTTACATCAGAAGTAATTGCTTAAACTCTTAGATCTACATATATTAGTAACTTAAAAGGAGTTAGAGCTAATCACCCAAGAAGAAATACATATTGACCAGTCAAGTTGTCAATATTCCTCGTCCTCTGCAACAATACCAGCTGAGGCAGTATTGCCACAGCCTCCAGATACAAAGAAAATGTCCACATAACCTGCCATAAAGAATTGCAAAAATATTATAAACATGCGAAAAAAAAAAAAAAAAAAAAGAAAGAATGGACACAAGGCCAACAAGAAACATACTTTGATGAAGCATTTATGCTTAATCTAAAACAGTTGTTGTGCGTACAGCTTGAACAAGAAGCACAATGTGTCTAAGTCACTCAGTCACAAAATGTACAGAAACATCAAGAATTAGATGCTTAAACCCACCTCCTTAAAAGTAAATCTCTCATTAATAAGTAGAGCCAAAACCAAACATGGCAGTATAAGAAAATAATGGCGAAAAGTGTCCTGTTCTTTGTCATATGATCTTCGGACGACCTTATGTCTTCTCATGTACCAGACAATTGAGTAGGATGTCCCCAAGAAAATCAACTTCATGAAGGTGTTATAAAGTGAGACGAAATCAGTGAGAATATCCAGATACCGAGTTGTGAAAACAAGAGCATACAGTTCCTGAGTCTTCAATGATATGCCTGCAAGGGGACATCATAAGAAGATAAATAAATCATATATTGCAAATGCAGATTTAACAATAGAATTGAAAATTCGAGAATCAGCAGTTCACTTATTAAACACAAGGCAGCATCACCATATCCAAACCAGTGGCATTAGATAATTTCAGTGGAAGGATTGCATCTGTATGATTACAAGAAGTATAGTAAGGATTCCATATGAAACACTCATGGGGAGAGCGATTTAACATTCAATGCTCCATTTCAATGTACTCCTATCTGATAACCATAAACTATTGTTTTCCGGATAAGGAGACAAAATATAACCATTTGATGGTATTCACATGGTCATGAAACAGATGCACATAATGAAAACATTACTTTTGAATCAGTTAGAAATAGCATACAGTCCTAAGCAAACATACAGCTTAAACTAGAAAATAAAAGGCCTGAATGTTTGCAATCTTGTGCAAAAGCATCTAAAGAGAACCATGTATTATGAAGTCCAATTGCCGCAACAGCAATATGGTTTATCGCCAACTATACCACAAACTCCTAAACATTTGGCTTTATGAACGCATATTAAGGCCTTCTTTAACTCGTCAAGACAAAATTTCATCTCATAAGTCTTGAATAAACAGGACACTAATGAGTTGGGTTCGTAAAGCAATAGTTAGATTGTAATATGAAATGGAACATGAATAACAACTTCAAATCATCTCTCCACCACTCAAATTACACTAATGTTCCATCAACCGTAGAAAATCACAAACATCGCACTAACCACAAGTAAATAATGGGTATTTAGAGAAAACCTACTAACATAGCTCAAGTGTCTGTATTGCATTTAATAGGACTGAGAAACACAGTAGTTACACATCAGCAACTTTCTCAACTATGGTAAAATGTAAAACTATTCAAACAATCATAGGAAAGAAGATGCAACAGATAAGAACTAATGAATAGGCCCGCATCCCATAGAAATACCTCTCTGGTTGGAATAAACAAAGCGCGAGATCTTATCTATACAAGCTACCGCCAGAACCATATATGTGAGTGCGTGTGCGCGTTCGTGTGTGTATTATTGTTACTTGTAAGAAGGATAGAGCAACCGAGTAAAACTAAATCACAGCTCACCTTCTACTATACAATCTCAGCAAACACAACCCACAAAGCATCATAGTAACAGAATATACAACAAAGCTGAAACTCACACTAAAATCACCAACCATAATGGAAATTTGAAGAACCACTGCTCCAATTACTCCTACATATTTTAATTAGAAATATAAATCATAAACTTTCATTTAATCTGCACAGAATACAAGACATATTAACGCAAACGTTACAATAAATAGCAAAAATTCACAAAAAATAATAATAAAATAACTACAGGGAGAAAATGAGAATAAATTTCATTTACCGGCACAGGATTTGATTGTATGGATCTTGAGAAGGAGAACAATAACGCTTAACAAATGCGTCATGTCTCCCGCTAACCTGAAGACATTCATCTTTCCCCAGATCTAAACCGCTTAATCACCGATCGGCGGCCGAGATTCTTTAAAATCCTATAGAAATCCCAAAAGAAATCACTCCAAATCAAAGCTCAGTGTTTGTTTTTTTTCCTCCCCTCTGCAACACTCGTTATCGAATTGAAGTAACGAAGAAGAGAAATGGATACCCAAAAAAAACTGGATAGAGAATTTTCCCCGATAGAAGAAAAGGACTTGTTTGTAATAAACTGAAATGTCAGAAGGGTGTAAATGTCATTAGTAGAACCCAACAAGAAGCGTTGTTCGAAATTATTGTCCGGTAGTAATAAATAGCAAAATAGTAAATAAAAAAAATGCCAATGTTTTTGAGATTGCATTTTGTAAACGCTTTTTTTTTATTTTTTTATTTCATATTTTTTAATATATATTTTATAATTATTTAAAAATTTTATTTTCGATTCTTGATGATTACTCTACCGCCAACCACCGAAAGCACCTTGGCACAGCTTACCGTAAGCTACTTATCAACTTTTCTCTATTTTATATTTTTTAATATATATTTTATAAATATATAAAAAATTTATTTAAAAATTTAGAAAGTGTAGAAAAATTCTACAGAGTGAGATCTTTTTATTGCATATTTTTATATTTTTAAAAAAAAAATAGAGCTTATTTTTCAAAAAAAATAAAAATACCTTTTATTTTAGAAAAGTTCTATTTCATAAACAATTCCAAACGCCCTCTTAAATGAAGAAGAAAAAAGCGCACAGGCAGAGCACAGTAGAGTTTGATTAAAAATTTAAAAAGTATAAAAAAAATTTTACGTAGTTAAATTTTTTTATTATATTTTTAAAAATAAAAATATAAAACTTATTTTTTAGAAAAAATAAAAATATTTTTTATTTTAGAAAAATTTTATTTCATAAGCACTACCAAACGCCTCCTAAAACAAATTAGACATATACCGGATACGAAATAGGTTATGACGTATTTTAATCGCACGTGAGTTTCAAAAATAAACTTAATAAAAAATAAAATTCGATAAAATAAAATTTAAAGAATAATTAAAACATGTAATATAAAATATATTTTAAAATAACTTTTAATAGAAATAAGTTAAAATTATAAGTAAAATATAAAATAACATTAATTAAAATATAAGTAAATAAATAAAATTTATTACAATCAAAACATATGTAGTTAACGTTCGGATAATGAGTAAGTTCTATAGACGAGCACTTCAAAGATTTTGGAAAACTATACGAGCAGTTTAGCAGGAAGCCATCAGCAGAACTCAACCGTAGAATGTAGCAATTTGAAGGCCATGGGAACTTGACAACCGTCAGTAATTGTTTAGCGTGGTTTGTAAACTCATTTTTATTTTTACTTTTTATTTTACATTTTTAATAAATTTATATATTATATATTATAAAATAATATATAAATTTTCTTATTATTATTTTTTTAAATACAAAAAATTCAAAAAATATTTTTTTTCAAAATCACTTCCGAATTTTTTTTTTGTCAATTGATTTTTTGTGTCAGTTGGTTAACGGCAACACATTTATTAGAAGGCGTTTAAAAATGCTTATAAAATAAAATTTTTCTGAAATAGAAAATATTTTTATTTTTTTTGAATACGAGCACTATTTTTTTATTTCTAAAAAACTAATAAAAATATGCAATAAAAAAATCTCACTCTGATTTTTCTACACTTTTTAAATTTTTAAATAAATTTTTTATATACTTATAAAATATGTATTAAAAATATAAAATAGAGAAAAGTTAAAAAAAGCGTTTGAAACACTCAAACAAACGCGCTAATCTGTAGGCGACGTATTAGTTAGGACTTTCAGAATGCTTATAAAATAAAATTTTTTCTAAAATAAAAAATATTTTTATCTATTCTAAAAAATAAGCTCTATTTTTTTACTTTTAAAAAAAATTAAAATATATAATAAAAAGATCTCATCATGTAAAATTTTTCTACACTTTCTAAATTTTTAAATAAATTTTTTAATACTTATAATATATATATATATTAAAAAATTTGAAATGAGAAATTGAAAAAAATGTTTGAAAAACGCAATCCCAAACGCTCCCTTAGGACAGCTGACAAAATATACATTATCAGTGTAAGAAAGTATTTAAAAATATTTAAAAGAATTTTTTTAAAACAGAAAATATTTATTCTATTTTAAAAAATATTTTATTTTTTATATTTCAAATAATAATAAAATTTTCTATGATATAAAGTTTTTTATATACTTCTTAAAGTTTAAATTAAATGTTATAAAAACTATTAAAGATATAAATTAATTTTTGAAAATGAATTTAAAAAAGGTGATACCAAAAAGCAACCTACATATTTTTTTAAAAACGTTTTGGCATTACTTATACCAAAAACATCTTTTTAATTTTATATTTTATATACATTTTTTATAAATATCTAAAAAATTATTTAAAATTTTAAAAAATAAAAAAAATTCTACATAAATTTTTTTTATTACTTATTTTTATTATTTTTCTAAATAAAATATAAAATTTATTTATAAAAAAATTGTATTTCAAAATTATTCTCAAACGCCCTTAACACGCTTTAGTATGTTGTTTTCACCGTAACTCATTTTATCCTTAAAATAAATTATTTTTAAATCACTTTTAATTATAAAAAGATATAAAAATTACTTTCAAGTCAATTTTTTAACAAAGACTACTAAACTCATTTTTTAACGAGAGTATTCACAAATAACTTCATGCTAAAAGAACGGATCCTAATTCTGCATATATATGTATAGAGATACGAGAGCACGAGCCTACGAGGCCGGAAAAAAAACTGGCATATATAGCAAAGGCATACGAATCGTAAACAGGAAAAGAGGAAAAATTGATCCTTATATTCTAATACAAATAACAAAACACCTTAATCATACATAAAAATAGCCAAAATAAGAATTATCACCGTATACAAAAGGGATACTTGCCATCTGCCGAAACGTTGCAGCATATAAGGTTAGAGGTAATACTCACTATACAAGCTTCAGAACTGTGCTGGGTGCTGCTAGATGCTGGCTAACAGGTGATTTCACCAGAAGCAGGTGGTACAGCGGCGCAATTTGCCAGCTGCCTTTTCGGCATTCAACTTTGCCTGCTTCTCCATGCTCTCCTGGATCTGGAAAACAGAACATATTCATCTTTAAACCATAACTAAGATGCAGAAATATAGAACTGTAATGGCAAGATAAGAGTTGATCAAGCAATACCAGTTGTCTTGTCGTAGTTTGTAATTTAGTCTGCATGACAGAAGGCAAATAAGAAAATTATTAGCGGCCAATATCAACTGCTAAGAATACCTATGAAAGAAACCAACAGTATTGCCGGAATAGTTTTTTGTTGAAAAGACACTCAGCTTTCAGTTTATTGCTTGAAACATTGGCACTGGCTTTTTACAGGAACTTTGATACGTTGCCACTTGCTTTCTACAGGAACTTTGATATCGATTCAATTTATGATGACTTTGCAAAAGTCGAAAATTACATTGAAATTTAGTGTCTACTTCATTGAATTCCATGAAGATTTTATTTTGGTCAACATTGTGAACTAATATTACAAAGATCTACACTTTCTCCGCCATTAGCTACCTAAAAAAACATGCAGCAGGATCAATTCAAACATTTCAAGGGACAAATAGTATCAACTTATTGTATTTACCTGCTCATCTATAAGACGGGCATTTTCGGCCCTAAGTTCTCTGAGCTCCATCTCAAGGTCCTCTGTGTAGGCCTGCTTCCTGGCACGAGACCTTGCAGCTGACTCCCGATTCTTAATCATCCGCCTCAGCCTACGATCCGCTGCCTTCTCTGCCAATCCTTCCAACGGCCGTTTCTGCCTGCACTTAACTGTCTCTACTACACTATAACCCCCCGAACTATCAGGTTCCAGCAATGCACTTGTAGGAGACCCTATTCTTGCTGGGGTATTGTTGCACTTTCTGATAACTGGTAACTTCCCCTTGCGAACTTCATTCCCAGCCTTGTTAGGCTGCCTCAATTGCTGGAGTTTTGGATGTGGTGTTGGCGCAAAGGTGACGTAGTCTTGTTGAACTCCACCGTTATCAACTGGACTTTTGCTTGGTCTGCTGCAATAGCAACTTGCATACATGAGCAAAACAGAAGCATGTAATTAAAGGATTCTCACTATTGGAAACAAATTAGCAATACGGAACCCTTTGAAACTAACTAATTAGAGGGGCATGTTAAAACTTAATTTCTAGGGATCGTCACCAAGTAGAATGTTGAGCAAAAAAAAAAAAAGAGTAACCAACTAGAATGTTGAAAAAAAAGAGTAACCAAGTAGAACAATTGATTCTCTATGATAATCTTGAATTTTCTTTTGGTTAAGTAACCAACTAGAATGTTGAAAAAAAGAGTAACCAAGTAGAGCAATTGATTCTCTATGATAATCTTGATTTTTCGTTTGCTTAAGTAACCAACTAGAATGTTGACAAAAAAAGAGTAATCAAGTAGAACAATTAATCCTCTGGGTTATGACAAAATCTCAAAACTTAACCAAAAGAAAAACCTAGATTATCATAGAGGACAAGAGCTAATGACACTCAAATTTTCCATAACCTGGACGTGCAAGTTTAATGGCATTACCGAACTACGCCGGCTTTAATGAGGAAATCCTCCAGCGTCATCTCTCCAAGTGTCGGCTCTTTCTGAACAGCATCATGGTTTCTCAGCTTTACCTCCTCCTGCTGCTGATGATGAATCTCCGCCCAAACCTGATCAACAGTTTTACGCGAAATTAACGGCGAGATCATCATAGAAGCCTGCTGACCAACAGCCTGCTGCTGCCCCTTGTTCATATCTTCATCAACCGCAGAAACAAGCATCTGGTCTTCTTCAGCACTCCATACGCTGTTGAGAAGCTCATCCATATTCATCGAACCAAAACTCTTCCCAGGCTCAAGAATAGAGTTCTGGATCTCGTCCAGCGTCAGAGAGTAGAGAGAATTTGAAGAATGCTGTCTCAATAAAGGGAAAGCAAGCGAGGCTTCGTCCACAAGCTCAAGCTTCGGCTGCTGCACTGAAACTGAAACGTTGCTATTGATTTCGTCAGGCAGCGCCATTGCTAGGAATCGAGGAAATCGAGCTCTGTTGAACTGAACTGAAATCAATAGTGAGAGGGTAGAAGAAAAGAAGAAAGACTAAAATTTAGATGTAACGCAGAATAAGTAAAGAGTGTGATTATAATAGTGAACAAATTAAAAACAGGTAAAATCAATTTGGTTTCATTTGAATCAAATTAAAATAAGAAGATGACCGAATCAAGAGCAAGATTTTGAATAAACCTAACCAAATTGGTGTTAGACAATTTAGATTACCGAAAAGATAATTGCCTCTTTTGGTTAATATAAAAGAAGACATCCAAAAAAAAGTTCTGGACCAGTTCGCTACCAAACGTTGAATAGAAATCAAAGAGAAGAACTTTAACTTAATAATTTTAAAAAAAAACTTATCAAATTGAAAAGAAAATGCATTAGATTACGATTTCTAAATTTGAAAAGGAAAGAAATAATATAATAATGTTAACTTACTGTTCACTGATTCTGAAGCAATAATTTATTTTTATCATTCTCTCATTCTGGAACTTTCTTGATGCTTCTTCTTCTCTCACCTACCATAAATTAAAACAGTTTCCGATCAAAAAGAGCAAAAAAAACAAAAAAGATGAACAAATTCTTCAACCAAAATCGTATTCTACTTTATCTACGAAAAAGAACCTACAATATAAATTTATAATCACCATTTCAAGTAACTTAATTTTGAAAAAACAATATAAAATTAAGAAGAAAATTTGCAGAAAAAAATCATGCAAAATTAAAATTTTTTTCTCTTCGAACCAAAAAAAAAAAAAAAAAAGCTGAACCGAAAAAAAAGAGTAAGAACGGTTGAGCTTTCCTGAATTGGCACGAGAAAGTTTTTGCATTACTTATCTTAAAAATAATTTTCTAATATTTATGTTATAATTTTAATATATTATAATAAATATTTAAAAATTTTATTAAAAATTTTTAAAAAAATTATTTTAAAAGTAATATCAAACACTCTCTCCCGTCATTTCAATTTCAACTCGAGCGTTCCGGCAATTGAATTTCTTGAGAATATTGCAAAACAGACATTCAAAATTATAAATGGTAAATGTAAGGCCTTCCATTACCGAATATAAGGCTCCAGGGGCAAATATTGTAATTTTCCTGTAAATCTATTCTTGGTTGCTGCCATTTCAGGTCAATATTTCCTTCTTGGGGGCTCACAACCGATCGATCATAAGAGCAGACCTTGTTACCAGACCAAAAACAAAAAGAAATGTTTCTAAGATTCGAATGCTCATATTTATGTGGGCCCCTTAAACGTTATTGCACGTTAATGAAACATGTGACACAAAGTTCAAAAGAAATATAGCCAATTTACCAACAAGCTTCTTATGTTCATGAAAGAATTGAACCAAAATAAATGGATGGTTAGCATTGCTTATTTTTTTCTATTTTCTCAATTTTATTCTAATTTTTTATTTTATATTTTTAATAATTTTAAAAATATATTATAAATTTTTTTAAATATTTAAAAATAAAAAATATTACAATTATATAATTTTATTATTTATTAATTACTAAAAAATTAAGCTTATTTTTAAAAAAATTTAAAATATTTTTCGTCTTAGAAATTTTTTTTTCAATAAGCATTCTTAAAAATTTTCTTAAATTTCAAAAATTCTAGCTCCTTGTTAAATAAATTATACGTTTTTTAAAAAAAGAACCTTATTAAATATAAGCAACTCCAAGCGACCCCATAGTCACCAAAAGACCAATGCTCCACGTCGAATACACCAAATTAAAGTACCCAGAATTGAAAATGCATTACATGCCAAATTAAAGTACCCAGTCAAAAGTTCAAATACAACTTTGAACAAGTTTGTGTATAGAAGTTGTAGCTCACTCTGGGCAAGAAACGACTTCGCTAGCTCTGTGTTGCAGTTACTGAATTTAAACTTTTGGGCAAGCAACTGCAGCATGACTCTCTCCGGACTTTGCTTCCTACTTACTCAGGTGCTGCAAAAAATATGCAGATACTCTCAAGGCTTCAGAGACGTTGCTTGGTAAGTCCTCAAGCACAAAAGATTTTAGTATAAGAAACTTGTTAGAATGGCTCCTGCATCAGTTTGCTCAGCTATAAATCCTTCCTGGTGGTGACTTGGTCAAAAATAAAGAATATATTCTCAGTATCATTACTTCCAAGTATCGTAGGTTATCAGAACCCCTGATAATTCATCTCTGTATATACTTGAAAAAATAACCAATTCATGTGATTTATGCAGTAGGTGTAGCAACTGACTCAGCCAGTTCTTCCAAGAGCTCTTTCTGCTCCAAGGCTGCGCATGCCTGAAGGAAGAATTTAAAAGGAACTCCTTATTTGTTGAATCATATGGAATTGTCAGTCCAACTAGTGGTTCAATTAGTGCCAGCAGAGTAACAAGCAATGATACAACCAGGAATTGACATTTAAATGATGTATACAGCAGTAGATGAAAATTAATAAATAGAAAATGGGTGATGCAGCACCATTACTCTCCTAGAACCGACAATATTTCCTGATAATTTTGCAAAGTATGATATCAACTAAGATTATGATTCTGATATGTGATCAAAGCACATATCGAATTAGTTTACGATGCATGCAAAATCTTCATGCTTTCCAAAAACTTGACCTAGTATGTAACGAGTACAGAAAAAAGAGCAAGACTCGGAAGATGATATTGTTGCATAACTTAGTAGGCTGTTTCTTTGTCCAAGTGCTAGGAAGTGTGAGGTTATAAAAGGGTATCTCCTCTAGTAGTAGGATTACTAGGATAGAATCATAGGGAAAATTGTGTTTTGCAAAAAAGCTGACAGAAACTATCTGCTTTGGAGTCAAAATTACAGCCTTAAGCTTCACAATAGAAGTACAGCAGAAGGGTGCACGCACAGCCTAAAACAGCAACTAGAGAAATGGTAACATCACAGTGCAAAAGTAGCTCTCAACAATTCGACATCAATATTACAGCATAAGCTCAGTATATTAAAATGAGTTATAACATCACATTGACTTGAAACTCCAGTTGGAAAAAATGGAAACTGAAATTGCATCAGATTAGAATGCAGATATTACTGTTAAGGTAGGCTTTGTACATGAAAGATTACAATCAAGAAAATAATTACATGCAACTCGAACAAAAAACAATTAAGTTCACACAAAATCTGCAATACAATATGGATAGTCAATCTATGAGTATAGAGAAATAATGCACACCTGGATAGCTGTCTCAATATCTCCATCGAGAAAGGAAGTCAGCTCAAAGTTCATCTTCAAACGATGATCTGTAACTCTATTATCCTAGTAGACAGCAGACATAAGAGCATAAGCCTCTAATACTACTTCATTAACAAACTTGAGAAATCATATCTGATGCTATATCTTTTCCGAAGCCAGTTCATAATCCATAAAAGATAAAGCTAACAGGTACCTTATAGTTATACGTCCTAATTTTTTCTGAGCGAGCTCCAGTGCCAACCTATAAATTGATATATTAAGGCTCTCTTGTTAGGTACTCGATAGTGGTAAAAAAATTTTCAATTTTGAGAAAGTATCTTTCTTAAGATTAAAAAACACGAACAAATGCCCAACCGTTTCAGGACCTTTATAATATTTTTCGTTCTCTAAATCCTTAACTGGTTTCTTTTTAATGAGATTTCTTGGTCAAAATCACAGTGATCATGTCAGAGGGTCTTCTTTTGAATGAAATAATTTGATTTTGAATAAGTGTACCCTGTCTTTCAATAATCTTACCCACTAAAAGTTAGTTCCTTCAAAATAAATCTTCAAACAGCAGCCATATAGTCATCACAATAACAATGAGAAGGGAAATAACTATGATTTCTATCTACATCCTTCCATACGTAATAGACAAATATGCAGAAGCCTTCCAAAGGGGAAAACAAGTCTTAGAGATTCAAAATCAGGACCTGGGATTTCCTCTGGTTCCTTAATGTTTCTTGCTGCTCCCGTACTTTAATCTCATAACTGCAAATTAGTTGCAAGTATGAAATAATTCATAGAAAGAAGCTTTTAAATTCTATCTACAAATTGATGATAAAAGAAGAATGGCTACTTGTAACTTGAGACAATACATATTACCTGTCTAAGAACATTAAGCCAGAGGGTTCTATCTATGATTTCTAACTACAGTTCCAAGCACAATTCTAGACAAGAACACATCTGCCTTAAAGTTGTAACCAATTAACTGATACAGATGAGAATGAGTTTGAATTAGTCTACCACCATTGCAACCATCAATTACATGATACTTTTAACACTTGCATTTTTGTTAGAGTTCTGATTAAAATAATTCTAGTTTTGATTATTACTTTCAGAGTTCTACTGCATTAAAATTTTTGGTTATTACTGAAATTATCTTTAGGGACTAAGAAATTTGAACAGTTTTTTGACGAACTTTGAATTAATTTAAGACTTAAATGATTACCTTGAACTCCATGTGTGGTTTCCTCTACATAGCTTATCCTAAACTTAGTACGGAGGAAAGTTTGGGTTAGACTGGAAACCAACCATACAATTCTGACAAATCTTAATGATATGGACTATTGAAGAAGGAAACATGCAATTGACCCTATTTAGTGGGATAAGGCTGTGCTGAAGAAGGACATAATTTCTTAACCTAACCTTTCCTCTCATTTGCTCCTTTCTTTCTTTTTTGCTACTTACTGCCTCAACTTGTCATTTGAGCCTTTGCCAACACCTACACTCGTCCTGTCCAATTAAATTCTAAACATCATCACCTTTTCACTGAAGGCTACCCTCTCTTACTCCTCTTCATACTGGGCCTGAAATACTTAATGGGTTACTTAAAAGTCACTTACAACCAAGCATGGATTCAAAAGGCTAGTATCCACCACCTTGAACACAAAGGCCTTATCAACTTGCAATACGCCAATAACACCATCATTTCTTAAAGAGTGACATTTAACATTTGATCACCTTGCACTTCCTCTTAAACATTGAATAATAACAAAATACTGAAAAGAATTTCGAAGTGTAGTTGAGAAGCTGGATCTAGATCCCAATAAGTTGAAGATCTAGATAGAGATTGACAGGACATGACCTATATATTCATCAGCTGCAAACTTAAATTGACAAAGACACTTACCTGCAAATAGGCTAAAAATTTCACGAAATTCCAGAAGGAAATTGTACAGATATGATGATTCAGATACATATTGCAAGACTAAAAGATCAAGTTTCTGGATACATGAAAGAAACCTTTAACTTGCAAATATTGGGTAAGGAAGGCCAGGATCATGGCCTACTTGTAAAGTAATGAAAAGTAAAATAACTTCAGTGCTATTGTAAGATTGAAATAATTAACCAGGTTCAACCTAAGAGTGAACTTGAGATAACTAACCAGAAACTTACAGTTTTGCCCGCAGCAATTGAAGAGCACGGCTTTTGTTTTTAAGCTGGGTTCTTTCTTCAGTACAAAAAATCCTTATTCCTGTTGGCTTATGGACAAGATCTACAGCTGTTTCAACCTTGTTGACATTCTGCCCTGCATTAACAGGGTACTGACATGAATCAGCACTGCAAAAGATATTTCTTTTCCCAAAGCAATGTATAATTTAGTCTATGGAAGTAACGAGCATTCTCACTCAAAGATTGAGGGACTCCATCAAGTACCCTATACCTATCTAGCAAAACAAATCTGATCTTTCTATGAACTTCTTACCTCCAGCACCACCAGATCTTGCTGTTGTGAGCTCAATGTCTTTTGGGTCAATTACTACTTCAACTTCGTCAACCTGAATATTTCTTATTAGCAAACCAGTATAATGGACAAAGAGTTAAAGAGATTATAATTTTCACAAAAAAAGTTCAAATTAGATATTACTTTGAAAGTTGGCTGCCCTCGCTAAGCATATGTATTCAAGTGCGTATCGAAGATACTAACAACAGCAAACTAAGAAGTCTAGAATCAAGATGGATATTGACAATTTTTATAGTATATACGACTCAACCGCTGCATTGGGATGTTTGTGAGAGCCAATAGATGACCACTTAATTGTTTTCATATATCGAAGATTCTAACTACCACTTGGATTAAAAGCCCAAGCGCTTTAATTTAGGGAGTACTACAGTATGTTGGTGCAAGAAAACAGGAAAGAAACCAAACTGACGTAATAAGTCAGCTGATACCAACAAAATTCATAGCACAAGTTGAATTTGGTTGATGAGTAAGACCTTAGTGCTTGCTGCACCATTGAAGTGCTTTTGAGCACTACAATTGCCTACAAGAAAGAACATATACTTGTAGCAGCACAATACCTCTGGCATAATTGCTACGGTTGCTGTTGAAGTATGAACACGGCCTTGTGCCTCGGTCTGGGGAACCCTTTGAACACGGTGCACACCAGATTCGTACTTCAACTTGCTATAAACTCTATTTCCCTTAATTTCCATCACATATGTCTTGTATCCACCTTTCTCAGCCTAAGAGAAAACAGCAATAAACTTTCAAAATGATTTTACATTTGAAATCATAAGCATTAGGCTTAAGAAATAATCATGGCCATACCTCTGAACTAGAAACTGGGGTATATTTCAAATAAGAACGTTCACTGTACTTCTGGTACATCCGCACCTAATTAAACAATAGAAATTGTAATAAAGAAGGCTTGATCACGAATAAGACGCACACGCAGTCACACCATCAATCTAGCATAAAAAGACAACACATTGCAAAGACTTCAAAAGATAGTTTATGTTCATTGTAGATTTTCATAGTGACCTACGGAATAGTAGATTAAGTCTTCTTTGGCAGTGAGAAATGCATCCTAGCATAAAAATCAATTTGCATTAGAAACTAGCTCGTTCATAAGAAAATAAAACAATATCAGTACTAAAATAATATCTAGTCGCAAACATTAATGCTTTCATAACTTCAACACATTGCCAAAAATTTAGTTTGCTACATCTTATGAAAATTAGCATGCATAATCTTGTAGTCATCCATCTCAAAAAGTTGTCTGTCCACTAAATAAAAATGAAGCTTTCTTAGTTAGCAACATTTTAAAATAATTCAATGAGGTAGAAAAACAAAAAGTATCATCTACCTACAAGATCACCAGCCCATAAACCAGCTTCATCGCCACCGGTACCTGCCCTTACTGCAGAGAGAAGAAACAAGTTACAGATATTTTCGGGCTCGTTTTATGATTAAAAATTGATGTGACATATAAATTAACAAACAATCCAGGTAATCTTATAAACATATGAACAGGCCATAATACAGAAACCTTAATTTTATCAACCAAGATGTCTCATGCATCATTCTCCTCAAAGACGATAGTCCTCCGTATGAAGAATTAGATATCAAGAAATTACAATTATAACAAGGATCAGATGCATGAAAAATGCACACAAGCAGTTGATTAACCTAAAAATAATTCATGCAAAAGAAAAGTACCTTCAAGCAAAATATTTCGGGAATCCAGAGGATCACTAGGAAGCAAAAGCACCTGCCAATCAAATTTATGTAATTGAGAGAGAATGCAGCAGGCACGTCCAGTTGCCGTTGTACGTTAAATAAAGGGCTTTTACAATGTTTTTATAATAGAATAACATTACATTAAACTTTTGAACAACAACAAAGAGACCAAATTGGTGAGTTAATTTTTAACTAGGAGAATGTCAATGGAAATAAAACAGCAAGATCTTCTAAGGCATCTTCTTTATCATATTGACTGACATATACAGACAATAAGCTGAATGATGCAATTCATAAACAAATTAGAATAGGGCTTTCAAAGCATAAGAATGTAAAGCTTTCTACATTATTTACCCCTAAGATACTGAGCTATGCCTAATTTCTAGAAGAACACTGTGTGTAACCAAGAGATGCAACACAAAAGTTATTAGCGATAATATAGTCTGCGAGCAAATAAGAGATGCACTTAGGACCTTCAGTTTCTCTTCAAGCTCTTGTAGCTGGTTAGACAAAGTTTCAATCTCATAAGCTATCATATCTGCCATATCTGGATCACTGCCTTCCTCTTTCGCTAAAACTACAGTAAACACAAACTGTAAATATATATCATATGTAGAAAAGGTATGACCAGACACCAGCATGCAAAAGCAAATTCACCAACCTTTTGTTTCTTCAATTTGATTTTCAATTTCCTTGAATTTTCTATAGTTGGCTACCACCTGGAATTCAAAAGGATTATCACAATAGTAATGGCATAAAGAAAGTGACAGAACAAACTCAAGATCTTACAAATTCTATTAAAAGTGGGTTACCTCATCAAGATCTGCCATTGATTGTGCAAGCTTTTGGTACTCACTAGGATTTGACACAACATCAGGATCAGCCAATTTAACCTGCAGATGATAAAATCAAATAATTCCACAATAGATACTACATGAAGCATATCCAATAAACAATACCTCAATCTAAGATATAACAAGAGTCTACCAAGAAAAAGTATAATTTGGAAAAAGGCATAAACAGATAGAACACAACATGTGTACTTATGCATCATAAATGACATTAGAATTTCCTCATACTAAGAATTCCTATTGAGAAAATACTTCATGATTCAGATTGAAACTATGTCAAGCCATAGTAAGCGTTATAATTTTAAGTTCCAGCTCCACATAATGGGGTATGCATACTATATATTATGCAAAATAACTTATAAAACTTAGCACCAAATTATTTCCACTGTCTAAAGCAAGACCTCCATACTTCTAGAATACTAAATACTCATATGTTTCAATGTGCTTAAAATACGCAAGGGCAAATTGAATGTAGACATAAGCTCATAAGGCATGCATACAGCCAACTCTTTCCAGGTTCTTTCTGCAGAGTCCAGCTTCGCAATCAAATAAGGGGCCTGCAAAAATCGACATTTAAATATTAGTGCACTCAAAGAGAAAGTAATAAACCGAATGACTAGTGGGGGCGAAGCGATGTTCATATACTAGTAAACACAAAGAGAAAGACATAAATAAAATGGGAAGAAAAGGGGAAAATCTAACATGTTTAACTGGCCAGGGAGCAAATTTGTCTAGAAATTGAACCAGATATTACATTGATAGGAACCAAGGTCTAGAGGCCCATCTTCTAAGCTGATTTGGAACCTAAAATATCAAGCCACTAATGATGCCACTATCCGTACAGCATGAGTTGCTAACTTAATTGAGCACTGTTGCAAACTATTTATATTGCATAAAAAACAAACAAGTATATCCTCTTGTTGCTCAACACCAATCCCTGAGTAAGACAACCCTGCCCTTGAGATGATTCATTTACTGAAAACAGTCCTGTTCAGATATAAAGATCATCTTGTTCTTCTATACTAATAAAGCCATGAATCTTATACCTCGAGAACAAAAGCAGTAATGTTTTGAACTATCCAGTCAAGTTCCACTACTAATTTTTGTGCTGTCGCAACATTTCCGCACATAGGCGTCCAAATTACAAACTTGCGATTCTATTTAACTGTTAAATTACGTCACTGCTGGAGAACATAAAGTCAGATGCTATTCAACTAGTTTACCGGTATAAAAACTATGTAGGAATACATTATTCACTCTAGAACTAACGCTAAATAATCCAATTATCGAATAATATGAGAAATAAACAAAGAAATTTGAATTAATGGAAACATAATGAAAACCGCAAAACAAACGATCCGTGAAGTCTTGCAGCTTCTTTTCATGGGAGGAAAAAATTTTCCAGGTCTTCTACACGTTGCTGACAAACGGGGGGTGAAGTTTGTACACAGGCTCGCCATTGCCAGCGAGAAATTAAATAACAACAACACCAAAAACCAAGAAATTCTTCTCAACGAATGTGAAGAACAAGAAAAAGAGGATTGAGAAGTTTGTTAAGGGAAATTATAAGAGTCCAACAAGAAGCATAAGAAATTTTCTCAAAGAGCTTTTATTTCATGGTCGGAATCAGAACGACCGAATACAAACTTGAGGGAAAGAGAATGAGGAAAGGATAAGTTCTGCGATTTTGGCAGATAAAATATTTTCTTGTTCTTATTTGTTTATGAGCCCAGCTACTTATGAATCTTGTGACCTGTGCGATCCAAATGGCAGTTTTTGTAAATTAAAAAGGTTTTGATAATTTTCATCCTTACTTCATTCAAGTATGTTATTTTATATTTTTTGAAAAATGCTAAATCATTGTTTAAACGAGGGTTAGGGTATGTTTGGATATATAATTAAGAAATAAGAGTAAAAAAATAAATTGAAAAAATAATAAGAGGACGGATAGGAAAGAGTAATTATTTTTATTTTATAATATTTGAATATATAATAAGAATAACGAACTAATTATGTTTGGATAGATAGATAAATGAATAATAAAAAAATAAATATTTTATAAAAAATTTAAACGCTCTTTTTATTTATATTAATCTAACTTTTATTAATATAATTTTAAATTAATTTAAGCAATATAACTTAAACTAATTTTATTAATATATCTTTTAGATTAATTTTTTATGTTAATATATAATTTAACAAAATTAAATAAAATTTTAAATTGAAAAATGTGATCATATAGTTTTATTATTTTCTCTACCAACTAAAATCAAATCAAACTTAAATAAATATAATAATTATAATTTATATAATAAAAAATAACACACATTAATTAAAATAAATATTTAATTAAAAAATATCTAATTAAAAAAATAAAAGAACAACAAAGAAAGTAAATTTGCTTCCCTTTTTATCACAATGTGTACCTACCAATTTGGTGGGTACACAATTCACCATGAAATATGGTGAGGGAAGGGGAACAATTTTTCTTCTTTTTCATTAATGAAATCAAAACATCGTACATATACATAGAAATTGGTTTACTTTCACCATCCCTCCCCATGTGTATCTACAATACAAACAATGCATTAGCATTCGTTGGGATTATCGATATGGATGGGAAGGAATGGTGAAGTTAACACATTTTTCATTTTTATCCATGTTTGACAATCCTTCATTAAAGAAAAGAATGAAAAATTCTTCCCATCCTTTCTCACTATTTTATAGTTAAATATATACAAACCAAATTGGTGGGTAGATATAGTTACAATAGAA
The DNA here is from genome assembly GCA_019914995.1 of Acanthochlamys bracteata. NCBI lineage: Eukaryota > Viridiplantae > Streptophyta > Magnoliopsida > Pandanales > Velloziaceae > Acanthochlamys > Acanthochlamys bracteata. Next base: position 9,421,570 of record CM034129.1, on the reverse strand, counting down.
AAAGCAAACTTATTTTTTCTTTTGTCCTTTTAATTTTCTTATTTTTATAATATTTACTAATAATTTAATATTTATTTTTTATTTAATATTTTTAAATTAGTACATTATTTTTATTATAATAATTTAATTTTTTATTTAATTTTAATTAAATTTTAATTGGTAGAGATAATAATATAATTATATGATTATTTTTTATATTTAATAACTGATATAATTTTATATTAATATTAAAAATTAATCTAAAAGTTATATTAATAAAGTTTATTTAAAATTATATTAATAAATTAGTTAAAATTATATTAAATAAAGTAATATTAATATAAATAAAAATGGCATTTGAGTTTTTTATAAAAAGTTTACTTCTATTACTCGTTTATTTACCTATCTACTCAAATATAGTTAATTTGTTACCATTACCATATATCCAAATATCGTAAGATTAATTAACTATCATTTTCTATCCGTACTCTTATTATTTTTTCTATTCGTTCTTTTACTCTTATCTTTTACCTATGAATCTAAACATACCCTTAGAAATGGAGAGATAAGAAAAAGGTGATCCATTTTTGTATCTATATATTATGTTTGATTTTATTTTATTAATGAAAAGATAGAAAATAATTCTCCATTTCATTCCATATATCATGCTTAATAATGTATCTATTAATTTGGTAGGTATATATGGTTAAAAAAAAATTGCTTTCCCTTTTGTTTCTTTTTTAATTGTATTTTTAATTTAATATTATATGATCAATTAATATTATGTTTCATTTATATTTATTTAATTTATACTTTAACTTAATATTTATAAAATTAATGTTTTACATTTTATTATAATAACTATATTTTTATATATTTATAATTTTAATTAGTAGACAAAATAATTAAAATATATGATCAAATATTTTATATTTAAAAAACTGACTTAATTTTGATTTTATTAATTTAAAAGTAAGATTACTATAATTTAAAAAAAGTATTCGAATCTTTTATAAAAATTTACTTCTATTATTTATCCATTTATCTATCTATTCAAGTATAGTTAATTTGCTAACCTTACTATGTATCCAAATATCGTAAGATTGAATAACTATAATTTTCTATCCCTTTTTTTTCCTGATATTTTTTAACTGTCAAGCTAACATACCGTAATTGATTTTCAAACTCTTTTTCTATGCATGAAATTTGTCGAATGTATAGCATAATAATAAACAACTCAACTAATATACGAAATGAGATAGAACATCACATATTAAAAAAATTTAATTCTAACAAAAATAAAATAAAGAATTTTTTCTTTAATAATTATGGTATATACAAAATTAGTTATATATTTATTATTCTGGTAATATCATATTTCACAATGAAGCATTACTAAATGATTCCGTCTTATCCCTTTCAGCATGAACACTCATAGACATCATATGGGTTCGATGAGATACTTTATTTTGTACTAATTATGTAAACAGTATAGTGATAAGATTTTTTAAGTTATTGTAACTGACCATTATGTATATATCTGTCACTAGTTGGTAGAGTCTTATTCGGAGCACCACAGCGTTTTTTATATAACCTCTATAAATAGAGAGTTTTCTCCGCTTATGAGGATCATCTGAATATATAATATATTTTGAAAATTTTCAGCTACTTCCTCATGACTTCTCTTTATGTTCAAGTTATTTTTGTTTCAGTATTAGTTGTAAACACCAATCTAGTTTAAAAATAATATTGTACTAAGTAAACTCATACTAAGTTAGTAGTCGTTAACTTTATATAGCTAGATTATAATAATGAAAATAATTTATCAACACATTATTATTATTATTATTATTATTACAAATAAAAATTAGTGGTGAGAATTCACTACACATGATTGCGATATATATAAAAATAAATTTATTAATAATATTATTACGGTTGGTCCTACGATGCTTCAAATAATGAATTATACAGGACAATCGATCATAATGTCGATACTCAAGACTATAATAGTATTCAGATCTAATAATCCATCCGTATATTGTATTATTTAGTTAGTATATTTTAGTTTTTTTTCCGTTATAACAAATATTCTTATTGAACTTTTGTGCCGATTCTGCCAAGCCCTAAAGACGTGAGAAAGTCTTCTAGAATTTTTCTTTATCTTCTTCTTTCAATACTAATTAGCTTTTTGCCCTTTTTATTGGTATATTTTATTTTTTAGGACTACTGGGCTGGCTTATCACTAGACTTGTTGGGTCATCTGTTTAGTTTATTGGATCTCTTTATGGGGCTGTTTGGCAATACCTTTCCAAAAATAACTTTTTAATTTTGTATTTCATGTTTTTTAATATATTTTTATAAAATTTTAAAAAAATATTTAAAATTTTAGAAAGTATAAAAAATTACAATATAATAAGATTTTTTTATTGCTTAGTTTTTTAGTATCAAAATAATAGAAATCGTTTATCAAAATAGAATAAAAATATTATTTATTTAAAAAATTTATTTTATAAGCTCTTCCTAGCTGTCCCTATATTTGATGAAATAGATGCACCATTACACTCATAGTTTTTTCTATTTAATGGTAAAAATTAAGGGAGTATTTGATAGTACTTTTGAAATAAAACTTTTTTTAAAATAGAAAATATTTTTATTTTTTTACTTTAAAAATAATAATAAAATATACAGTAAAAAGATTTCATTATGTAAAATTTTTTTACATTTTTTAAATTTTTAAATAAATTTTTTAAATATTATAAAATATATATTAAAAAATATAAAATAAAAAATTGAAAAATCCAAACAGCTCCTGAATAGAGGATGCTCCATGTGTGCCCCTTTAAAGAGTGGGGTGTGCCCTTATCCTCACTATTTAAATTTGCATTCTCTTTTCTTTTCTTTGTTTTAATTTTGTATTGAGATAATTGGTAGCAATACAATAGGAATATATTGCTTATTGTTTCTGATTATCCGGATTTCTGATAGATTAGATCCAACATAATTGAAACTCTAGAGCACTACAAGTTTTGAGATTCAAGAAAAAAAAAAGAGCTGCAATGAAGAAAGGGCAATGGATATTGATGGTGACTGCGAGGACTCCAACCAATATAGCGGTGATCAAGTACCGTGGCAAGCGCGATAAGACCCTAATCCTACCAATTAATGACAAGCATCAGTGTCACTCTTGATCCTGACCATCTCTCAGCTACTACCACTGTTGCAGTTAGCCCCAGCTTCAATGAAGATCGCAGGTGGCTCAATGGTAAGGTAAAACGTGTTTTCCTTCTCCAAGTTTTTATACACTAGAGATGTATCTAATAAGCATTGGAACCATTGAACAAACGCAGTCACAAATTTAATATATTCTGTCTTACTTTATTGATTTGTTAATGTTAAGGGTTTTAAATTCTGTGTAGTTTTTGTTAAAAGTGAATTATGCTCTGATCTGGTCATCTCGTTTCCACTTTAGTATTATTTTCTGTTTCTGAGATCTTTTAGTATGTTGATTTTTGGTTCCCAATGTTTATAGGAAATTTCACTCTCGGGAGGGAGATTTCAGAACTGTTTATGGGAGATCAGAAACCGAGCTGGGGATGTTGAGAATGGGAAGAAAGGAATTAAGATACATAAAATTGGATTGGAGCAGGTCACACATCCATATTGCTTCTCACAACAATTTCCCGACTGCAGCTGGTCTGGCCTCTTCTGCTGCTGGATTTGCCTGTCTCAGTAAGTGAGCACATCCCCAAATTCTCTCCTTTGTATCTGGATTCCTGCTGACTTCAAATGCAGACTCTCCAATTTATCTTTGTAGGTTAATGTGTTAATCGATATAATAAAGGTTTCATTTGACCTGTCGTCTGAAGGCTTACTCTTTCTTCTATGAATCTGTAGTTGTGCCCATATGATTAAGCCAGTTAACACCAGAAGATGTTTGTAGTTTATTATTTTGTCGCTTTGTGTAGATTAACTTTTTTCGAGTTCCATGATGTTTGGACTATGGAATATTTATATACTTGAAGTGAGAAAATTTGTTTCATATTATAAAAATCAGCTCTGCTTGTACTTCTGTTTGAAATGACTTCATACACGCATCTAAAAATTCGTAGTAAAATTTACTAATCTTCCTGTAGCAATGCTACACAAGCATGGAATTTGGTTATTGAGTTGGCCGTTGGATAATTCATAAACATCTCAACTCTAATCAAGACTCTTTTTTTCTTTCCTGAATTGATTTAGAAATGCTTGGCAAATGATGAACACCTTTAACAGAGTGTTTCGGCAGTAAGCAAGTTCCTTAGTAAAATGTGTTATACTACAAAGAAACAAATGAAGCTGTGTATATATGCTAGATGCTGTATGCCTAGTGACTGCTATTCATTCTCTATTACATTTTATAATATGGTCTAAATCTCACTTAGAATTCATTCTTATTTGAAGCGATTTTGTTTACCCAGGGTGTACTTTTTTGGATATATAAGTCTCCTGTCAATCAAATACAAATTCCTTAGGGGTCGCCAACGACAACAGCAGCCAAATAACCATCTACCTTACTGGATGCTACTAACTTCTTAGAACTTTCCTCAATGCATAAGTAATTAATTTCCTGAAACTAAAATGCTTAAGTTCTTTCCTAGATTTGGATTTCTATAGGCCTATCTACATATAGTCTTCTCTTTCGATGATGTGTATTTTATCTGCGGCTTTTGCACTTGCGAAGTTAATGAATGTGAAGGAAGAACTAAGTGAGCTTTCTTCAATGGCAAGGTTGGTCTTATATTTTACCCTTTATAAAAAATGGAGCTATAGAATACTAAGTATTTCTGGAAAACTAATTAAACTGTGATCTTCGTTCTTAGGTTTGACTCTAGTGGAGCTTTTGAAATGCTAGGCAAGGATCAGGCAGTACTTGTCGGAGTTTGTATGGTGGATTTGTCAAGTGGAAAATGGGAAAGGTAAGGTTTGCCAAGTTAAATAGTCATCCCTTGTGATTATACTTGGCCTTTGCATGGATAAATGCCCAATAAAGAGATGGCAACAAAATTTTCATCGTCTTCAATGGCTATAGAAGGACAATGGAAGTGACAGCATAACTGTTCAACTTGTAACTGAATCACATTGGGATGACCTTGCTATTATCATAGCATTTGGTATGTAACTTTTCAAACAATTTTTGACTGTGGCCATCCATTTAGTATTTGTTTAGTCCTAGTACACCTACGAAGTAGCTTCCATGATCTGAATTCACCAAGCCCCAACACAATCTACTCACTTTGGGAGGCAACATGATTACCCTTTTTTTTTGCAAAGGATCGGAGTTTCAGAGAATCTACTTGAACTTTAGCTGGCTTTTCTAGTTGATGATGCATGCTGCTCTTCTACATGTCACTTCCTCTTGAACATGGCAACGCTAGACTCTATTTTGTATATGTACTTTAGGATTGAAGACAGTTAGATAATAAACTCCAACTTTTGTTGGAAAAAAAAACTCAAACATGACTTAGTGGGATGGTAGATTTGGTAGCATAAATATTTATTTCCATTTTATCTTCCTACAAGCATCCATGTCTCTTCTTTTCTGATTTCCGATTATCTAATAAGACACTAAATTAGCTAAATATTGATAAATTGTTCTCATAGTAATAATGCATTTGATATCATTTTGATATCAATGTTTCAATCAGGTAAGCTCAAGGCAAAAAGAAACAAGCAGCACCACTGGTATGCGGGGAAGTGTTGAAACAAGTCCACTTTTGCAATACAGGGCCAAGGTGATGTTTCATTGCTTCCATGCCTCTATCTATTTTCTTCTCCCCTTTCTGTTGTTATCTTATGTGACAATGTTATTTGTTTTGAAGTGTATATTTAGGATATTTAGTCCTCTAGCGTTGGTTTTACTGATGTAGATCTCAAGGCATTCCCATTTATTGAATGATGTTAAATTCATTCTTTTTTGGATATGTTGCTCCTCCAGAGAGTAGTTCCAAGTTGAATATTGTAGATGGAGGAAACCCTTAGAAATCGCGATTTCGAATGGCCTTTGCAAAGCTGACCTGCGCTGACAGTAACCAGTTTCATGCAGTCTGATTGGATATAGTCCTCCAAATTTCTACTTGAATGATACATCACATAGGTAAGAAAAAAGGAAGCCTGTCTCTTTCTGGTTTTTTCTCTTAGGCAATTTACTCCAACTATCTGCAGTATTTGGATCAAAGAAGCTCATTGGATTCAACAGTAAATGCGCTTATGTGCGTCAATTAGGATAAGCGATATACTCTCAAAATAGTGTAAGGTAATAGCAATTGGAGTCACCTTTCTTTCTTGGTCTCCTACAGGCTCATATAGTGGATAAGTTCCTACTGTAGTAGCTCAGTTACTTTATTACTCCATATGGCCAATATCTATGCTTTGGCTCTTATTGTTTCTTTTATGATACAAGTCCATTTGAATTCCAGGATAATCAGCCTCATTGAGAGATGGAACCAGGTAGAAGGTTCACCACAGGTACCGGAGGCCGGAGCAGTTCCTTTTTTACCATGAAATTCGATGTACAATATGCTTAAAAGTTGTTTTGTGACCTTTAGCGTTAGATAAAATAGGCATTATTTTGGCAACTTAAGTTTTAGTTGGCACAGGGGTTAAGCGTGCCGTTCCTTCATCATTTTATGCTAAGCAATTGTCGTTCACTATCTTTTATAAATGAGTTGAGCATACTTGATCCACATGCATAGTTTCTACTTCACAAATATTTTATTCTTGACAAACATAAATTATAATGTGGGGCAGGTTGCCTGTACTTTTGATGCTGGTCCAAAAGCAGTTTTGATTGCCAAAAATTGCAAAGTTGCTGCACTTCTTCAGAGGCTACTTTTCGAATTCCCTCCACCTTCAGACAATGAATTGCCTAGATCCGGCATTCGTCCTTCTTTTTGTTTCTTTTGTTTTCTCTTTTTCCCTCTTCCTTTTCTTGCATTATTTATACCCCAATCTGCTGTTGATATAGTTGATTGTAATCCTTAGCTATGTAATTGGGGATCAATCAATACTACAAGATGCTGGATTGAGGTCCGCTGAGGATGTTCAAGAACTGCCTGTACCTCCTGAACTCAAGGATAAACCCAACCATCAAAGATATCCTGGTGAGATTAGCTACTTCATCTGCACCAGGTCTGGAAAGAGGACCCATGTTACTGCAAGATGGAAAATCACGCACTACTTAGTTCTCAGACTGGCCTTCCCAAGTGATTTTACTAACTGTAATTGTTGTTTTCTTAGTTGGTGATTATGCTGTCATCTAATTATTTGGTTTAATTTGGTTGGTTGGTAGACAACTGATATCATTTCTTTCAGGAGCTAGGAGTTATTAGCTATCTGCATATTCTGCATGCATCTTTTTCTCTTTTTGTTTTTTAATCTTATTGAATATTAACTTATAACATGTTTTTTTAAACTTATTGAATATTAACTCATAACATGTTTTTTTAATCTTATTGAAAAGAACCTCCAACGCGTGTTAGCATTTTCCGCAACTTATAACAAGTTTTTGTTTTCTTGTTGGAAACGCTTTATTTCTGTCAAAACTTCATTGGTATTATCTATTAAATTTAATTTTTTGTATTATGTTACTTTAAAAGTCAATCAAAATAATATTTTTTGATAGAAAAAAATAAATTTATATGATAATTTATATATGCCTTAAATCTAACCCGATTTCTAAACCCGAACCAAAAGTTGAAGGGAGAGGCAAAAAAGATTAGTTAAAGACGTGTTTCAATTCACAGTAGTTTTTTTCAACGGATACGAAATTTGATGATTTTAAGTGTTTTAATGCTATAAAAGAATTTGGAATTGCAGTTTTTTATGGATCTTCATCTTACTTCTGTTTAAGTCCACCCTCTCATTTGTATGCTCATTGAGACAAATCTTTTTCTTCACTTTTAACTCAATTTAAAAATAATTAAAATATACAATATAAAATTTATTTTTTTAATTTATTTTAAAATATAATTGAAATACAAATATTAAACTTTATTTTCAACTTATATTTTAAAACACTTTACTTTTTTTCCGTAAATTTAGTTAAAAATATTTGAAACACAGATCCACGCCAACAATAAGGCATCTGGTCGGTCACGTGATCATCACAAGTGGGCGCACGCCAGCATTTCGGCGCACGTTTTAGAAGTTAACTACTTAATTACTACTAGTTAAAACCTAACAAATTATTTCTCTAACTTTTAACTAGTTTTTTATCATTTTCTTTTTTTTTAAGAATCATTTTAATTTTGAACAAAGTTGAATCCAGAAATGCGTCCAATTACATTGATTTAGAGTGTTTCGTTAATGATATTTTTTAATTTTTTATTTTATATTTTTTAATATATATTTTATAAATATTTGATAAGAAAGTCCCAAAATATGTGCTCCTATTCTAACTCTACTCGTCTTTGTCTACACTGGTTCAAGTATAGCCCATACCCTTTCTAAGCTGAATAGTTCATTTAAAAATTTAAAAAATATTAAAAAATTTTATATAATAAAAGATTTTTATTATATATTTTTAAAAATAAAAAAAATATTTTATATTTAAAAAAATTTTATTTCATAAGATTGATTTGTTGGTTACGATTAAATAGTAATAATACAAATTACTATTTTTAATTACATTCTCACGACGACGTATTGAATAATGTGGCAATTTCGTAATTAACACGGCCATGGAGTCTAATTGCACACATAATACTACTACTAGTAGTAACAGAAGTAGTTGGAAGTGAAAATTTTAATTTTAAAATAAATTTTTGATCAAAATTTATTTAAATTTTGTGTTTATGTTAATTTAAACTTGAGTTGAAAGTTAAAAATTAAAAATTTAAAATAAGTTTTAAAAAAAGAATGTTAAATGTAAGTAAATAAGCTCTAAATAATAAAAAAACATTGATCATCCACCTAAACAAATTAAATAAGATAAAATAATTAAAATCCATAAAAAGAAATATTAAAACTTTCATAAAACAAGAATAATAAGCAACAAATTAGTAATATGATTGATCTAATTTTAAAGTTAATAAAATAAAGAATTTTTATTACTACAACTAAAGTACTGAGCCCCTATCTAACGGCCTCCTTCAACCCTCTTCCCCCACTATTTCTTTATTCCGTTTACTCCCTTTTTCTTCGGTCAGTACACTCATAAACCAATCCTTTCTTTCTTTTTTTCTTTATTTCTCGTCTCCACTCTGATTCAACGCTGATTTCTTCTATTTGATCGAAGTTGTTTTTTATTTGATCTATTCTTGAACAATCAATGGATTATAATGACAGCATTAAAAATGCTTAGTGAGTAGTTTTTTTTTTTTGGATTTAAAAAAAAAAATTTCTCTGAGCTTCGTTGGAGTTTTTCATTTGTTGGTTGATTGATTTATGAGTATCAATGTTGATTGTTCCGATTAGTTCTTATTTTTGCTAAAATTAGTAATCGGAATTGACTGTTTAAGTTAGTACTTATTTAGAGTAAGCTTTTGATTTATAGTTGCTGCATTCTGTTGGAAGAACATCTTTTATTTTTTTGGGGGGAATTTATCAATCTAATGATGGTTTGTGATTATGATTGCTGATTGTTTTACTAGTTCTTTGGTATTGTTTCCGGTGGTAGATTATGTTGGATTTGGGGCTGCACTGCTATGCGGTATCAATTTTTAGAATTAATTGCACTATATTGTAATATACAAGTTGCATTACTTGGATCCAGACGTTTAGTGTTTTTGTTTTTCAATCTAGTTGTGATCCTTTTTTTCTTCTTTTAGAATGTATAGTAATTCCAGTCTGAATTTGTTTACACCTTCTTTGTGGAGGATAGTATTGTTAGTTTTTGTTTGAAAGTGACCTTTCATTTGGATCTGTTGCTAATGCTCCTTTCGCTGATGTGTTGATTTGGTGTGTATTGACTTGCTAAACTAACGATTGCCCTTGCTGTCTATAATGGGGATTAATAATGTCGTCATTCTTGGATGGTTGATTTGAACATAAGTTGTGGCAATGTGAAATACTGATTGATTTGTTGACTGCAATTTGATCGTTTTTCTTATAATTAAAGAGTATGAACTTGAGCTTTTGATTCCGCTTTTCTTTGAAAGAAAAATGATAAAGGTATCTGACTGGTTAACATGTAATCTTGGCAGTGAGATGTGGGACTGGAGAGAGCAAGACTACTGCCTCCAGAGACATTCCAGTGTTGGTACATTTCTTCAATGTGGTCCTCCTAGCGTATGATTCTTCAATCTTGACTCTCGTACTCATATTCTTGCATGTTTAGATACTGCTCGCTGCTTGTGGGATGATGTGAACCAAAATGAAGAAAGCTTACTGTATATGTTTGAGGAACAAACTCCAATTAAGGATTGCATGGAATTCAACTACAACTTTTACAATGCAGGAGGTAAAAGAAATTTTATGATGGCTGGTTGCTATTGTTGGAAGTTCAATTAAGTTGATCTTATGATTATATCTGGAATTTAGATAATACGAACAATGTGATTGAAGAGAGCAAAAATCTATCTCACTCGAAAAGGCGAAGAGTATTGCAGTTCACTTCTGATTCTAATGATAATGGTTTTAGAAATGAGCAAATTGGTTCTTGTTGTCTAAATACTGAGGTAACTAAAAATTACTTTGATCATAAAATTATTTGCTGTGAGAAAGAATTTCATCTGATTAATCCCTCAGTTCTTATATCATGTTCAGGTGAGGGATGATCCTATGCTAAATGATAGATCACCTGGAAATTTGCATTGGACTTCTGAATGGGATGTGGCAGCATGTGGTTAGCATTGGTTATCACTTTTCATTTTATATCTAAACTTAAACAATCCCTGTATCATATTGATGGTCAATTGTAAATCAGATAATAGGTCTACTTTCAGCAGTGACGTGGTAGAGCAGTCATCGGAGGGGTGGATACCTAATTGCTTCCGTGAATGTGAGCTGCAATGCAGTCAGGATGAAATGTCTGTTCCTTAAAGTTTTGTAGTGCAAGTCCTTCATAGTTGTTGAGTTCAAATTACAATAATTTTATATTCTGTCCTGCAGGAATGATTCCTTAGCTTCTAGTGAAAAACTTGACATTTCAGGTTAGTGTTTGGTTCTCACAATTATTTCTTTACCTATGATCTTTTAAAAGCGGAAGAAATTAAGTGAAGAAATTAAACTTCTGGTTTTTTATCATGTTGCTTGATCATCAGATTTGATCATAATGACCAACTATTTTGTGATTTACTTTTTAGCAGAGTTTTGCAATGTGCCTGCCGAGATGGAAACTTATCTGGTTCAAGAGAATCCTGTCCAAACTCCTCAGAAAATTTTCAAAGGTCTGGATAGTACCACATTATGGTCATGCCATAACAAGAATTCTCAATTTTGACAAATGTTGTTGCCCTTTTGGTACAACTCTTGTTTGAAGCATCAATCAGTTGGTTTTCCTGCTCATTATTTTCCACGTTTTCATCTCTTTTTTTTTGAATTTGCGTCTTTGAGCTTCTTCTTTTTTGCAGGTAGGAAGTCCCTGATCAATACACCTGTGAAGTTAACTACGTCTATCGCCTATCCTTTTGCTCTTATCAAACCCTGTGAAGTGCAAGGGGATGTAACTCTGAAGGATATTAATCAGAAAATTCATGCTCCACCACCTTCAAATTCAAAGACCAAGCATGGGGAGGCCTCTTCCTCGTATCCTACCTCAGCTTTCTCAGGCAAGCCTGTAGTTGTTAAGACAAAAATCCGTACTGAAGGTGGCAGGGGTAGCATCACAATAATGAGGACAAAAGGGTGATAATAAAATGATTTGACAATTATCATGTGGAACCGGCATTTATCCCCTGCATCCGTTATTCCTGCACTACGGGATAAGTTATTCCCACTGTCTGCTGTTCTGCAAATCCCTCTTGGCTCTGGGTATTGGTTTATGTCAGGTCCCTTTCTTTTTTCTTCCCTTCCCTTTTGGGTGTTTATATCATGTAATCAGCTATGTGTGCAATGAGGCGGAGGTGATTGTAGCAATGCTGCTGGTAATTGTGAAGCTTATAAGTGTTAGCCATCCTTTCCTTCATCTTGTACTTACTAAAGTTTCAGACCTGTTTATGTTACTAGATCTTTATGTCTATTATCTCCTGAAAGGTCAAATATACTAATAACTAATAATTGCTCCCTATCTGGATAATTCTGTGCTCTCATTTTAGGCATGGTGCTCGAGGGAGACAAGGTTATAGGAGCTTTACTTGTTCATCTCTTCTATGGAGTGCAGATCTCCATGCTTCGAGTACTGGCTATATTATTAAAGTCTTGGTGATTCTATTACTTGCATTTGTGTATAGTGATAGCATGATGAGTAATTCCGTCGCTGACAATTTTCTTGGAACAAATCTTTACGTCTCTGAATTGTTTGCTACCAATGCTCTGCTTTTTTGAAGTAGATTGGAAGTGAATTTTAATTTTTATATTTTGAGGTGGGTTGAAATCTGGGCATTTGAAATACACCCTAACGGTGTTTTGGAAACTCAAATACTCAGTGCATGGTCTACTTATCCTGCTCTCAAGTGGTAAATTCTCCGCGAAATCTAACGCATGGTTAACTGAAGTGTGTCCTCTTGACCTTTTACTAATAGTTGGTATTTGTATCGTTAATTGATCTATTGATAGAAGCCTTACTAGTACTACTGCAGGCTGCAGCGATATTATTGCTGAGACACACTTAAAGAGGGTAAAAACATAATATACAATACAGTTAAAAAAATTATGGTTGTTTCAATTGCACAGAATTTATTTTTATTTACCAGATTTTAAATTCGGACTTAATTTTTGTATTTTAACTTATTTCGAACTCATTTTAATTCATTTTTACCGAATTTACTCTCTACTAATTAAAGCAAATCCTTGGTCATTTCTGTAACATTGTTGTTCTTGTGAAACAGTATTATACTTATCTATCTATATAGAATTAGGTGCTCTACCACAAATCCGTTGTAGTCTAGTTGGTTAGGATACTCGGCTCTCACCCGAGAGACCCGGGTTCAAGTCCCGGCAACGGAATTTTTTTTTTTTGAAATTTAATTTTAGAAAATTTTATGTAATGATTATGTTTTTTTTTTTTCCGTCATGTTCTGTGCTGTTTGAAAAGTTATGTACCTTTTTCAGAAAAAGCTTTTGCAATCTTCATTTCATTTCTGATTTCTGATTCAATTTCGAAGACTTCATTGGTAAATACGATCAGTTAATCTTCATTTCGAACATTGTGTTATCTTCTGTAAACAATCATCTCCATTTTCTCTGCTCCACAATTTTCCGAAACCAACAAACAACAAAAACCATAATGAAAAGACGAAGAATTTCTTTTTCCATCTATGTATTTACTAGCAAGATCAAGAACGTACAAACATGCCACTAACCCAATTCTCTATCAATAAATTGAACACACGTTTAACATCATCAAGCAACACCAACAATTCGATCAGATGGCAGTTGAACTACATTCTTCCCTCTCCACTCGAAGCTTTCTTCACCAATTTCCGTCACAATCATTGTTAACTCCTTCACTATCTCTGCAATCTCCTTCACATTATCAACAATAACTCCATCAACACCCAACACCTTCTGCAACCTCACCATCTCTGGCACATCATTCATTTCCCCATAACTCAATAATACAAGCCCTAACTCTTTAATCCTACTGATAACGTTCTCCTGATTCCGCAACAAGATTCTTGATTCAGAAACGATTCCTTGTAATCCGTACTCGGTACAAAGTTCGATAGCCGCTTCGATTGAGTTTCTTCTGTTGTCGGAGTACATAATGTTGTCGATCCCTGCGTCGGTGAGGAACAAGACGGGGTACACACTCGGGTAGATGAATGTACCTTGCATTGCTCTGATGAGTCTTGCTGCGTCTGGATGAAAACTTGAAAATATAACCGGTCTTTCGCCCGCGAAATCATTGACGACTCTCAACACGGAGGACAGAGAACTCACTAGGTCTTCTTCTTCATACAGAAACTCATCGTCGAATTTCAGTTCTATGTTGAATCCAGCACGAGGATTAACGGATTCGAAAGCTTCAATCAAGGTGCAGAGTTTTTCTTCGAAATCCCAGCTATAAATTTCTGATTTGCTTTCGGTTGATGAACGGAGAAGAGTTCGATGGTTGTTTGTTGAATTGAAGGAAATGAATTGGGAAATAGTTAAATCGGTGACTCGTTGTTCAGTGATTTCTCCAGAGATTGAACAACGAGAGAGAATGAAAATGTCGTGGAAGATAATCGGGTGGCCGTCTGCTGTAACTTGTACATCGAACTCGATGAACGGAGAATTGCAGAGATTGTTTGCAGCAAGATTGAATGAACGGATTGAATTTTCTCGAACAGAAGAAGAAGAAGAAGAAGAAGAAGGTTTGTTCATTCCATTGCCGCGATGGCCGATAACTAAGAAATCAGCCATGGGTGTGGGTTAAGAAGATTAAAGAGTGTTAAGAGAGTTAACTGAGTTAAAGAAATAGGGAGAGGTTTAAGTATTAAAGGAATGAGGAGAGAAGGAGAAGGGGATATTCCTGCTTTGCCGGAAACGGTCGTGAAATTCCAGGGAATATTCCATGGTTGCGGTGAAGAAGGTCGAAGGAGTTAGTAACGGAGAAGGAATATTCTTTGAGGATAAGAATCACACACATTCTGTGTGAGACTTTTGTTACTAGTCGAGTCAAAACGGTTCATCGGGATACATGGATGGTAGATGCATGCCGACATATAGAAAAGATCTTAGACGAGGCCCAGCCCATTTGGAGGGATATTTCCTTGTTTATGAAACTTTTGTTAGCTGAGTAAAATTTTGAAGCGTTTATAAAATAATTTTTTTTAATAAAAAATAATTTAATTTTTTTATTTAAAATATATATATATAATAAAAAAAATTATTACGTCAAATTTTTTATATTTTTTAATTTTTAAATAATTATTTTATATATTTATAAAATATATATTAAAAAATAAATAAAATTTTTTTCATACGTAATGCAAACGAGTATTGAATTATACTTGTAGCTCTTTTTCCTTTAACATGTTGACATAATTTATTTAAACAATTTTTTTAACTTTTTTTAAGATAAAATAATGCTGTACATAATATCCTTAAAAATTCGTTAAAAATTTAAAATAAAATTATACGTAATAAAATAATTACCATAGTTATTTTGTTCAAAAAATAACCATAGATCTAATTTTATTGATATAACAAATACAATTATATTGTAAATTTTCTATATATTTATAAAAATTTTATTTTTAATTAAATAAATAATTTTGTTTTAAAAAATTCTATAATCCTTAGCGTTTTTAGAGTGGTTTGCGGATTGCTCGCTGAAACATTAAGGGATTATTTGAATTTTCATTATGAATAAGTAATTTATTAGTTTTTATTTCATATTTTTAATAAATTTTTTATAATAATTTATAAATTTATTTAAAATTTAAAAGTAATAAAAATTTTGAATAAATTATATTTAAATTAAAATAATAAAATTTATTTATTAAAATAGAATAAAAATATTTTTTTAGAAAAATTCTTGAATGTGAATGATAATGTTCGTAGGTTTACACACTACTGAATCTGGCCTATTTAATTTGAATGTGAATTTCTTGCAATTAATTACTTTGGTAAAATTATCAACCAAACTTTTTATCATTTCTTTCTTTCCCATTTATATTGCATCAATAACAAAGAGAGTCAGAGTAGAATCCCTCCATTCTTCTTGTTCTATTCTTGGCAACAGAATTACAAAATTTACAACTGTTCTAGCTAAAAGGTTAAATCCTTCAGAGTACCTTTTCAGGTAAATGCCAACAAACAAAGTCATTTAAAAAAATGAACCAAAAAAAAAATAAAGTAAAAGCCGAGTTTACAAGATTTTCATCGATGAATGGATTAGAAAACGTCCAGGATTTCAAGGATGAACCCGTTGCAGAGCGGACAGTTACCGCTGCTGACCCGGAGCTCCCTAGAGCAAAGCCTGCAGAATGAGTGCCTGCAAGGAACGAACGGCGCACCCTTGTGCCTTACCATACATACACAACACACATGCATCCCTCCGTCGTCACCATTTTCATCATCTTCTTCTTCTTCATCTTCCTCTCCTTCGGCGCCGTCCCTCTCTGCTCCGTCCTCGTTATCTTCATCATCTGCACCGTAACCTCCCAAATCTAGCAATGCCATCAGAGTTGGTGGGCCTCCTACTCCTTCTTCTCCCTCTTCATTTTCTTCAGGAATATTATTGCCGGAGGGAGGACGGACAGAGGTGCATCGTCCGAGAGCAGGACGAGCCGCAGTGTTATTATCATTAGTAGTGAAAAATGCAGCGCCAGCTCGCAAGCGCATGTGGTCTTTGAACCCGCGCCATCCACGCGGAGGATCTCCGGTATTGTTCGAGTCATCATCGTCAACGATGATATCTAGAAGCGTGCGGTTGCTTTCGCTACCAGGGCCAGCGATACTGGGCTGGGCATTGACGCGCTTGTTCAAGGTGCTTAGACGGGTGAATTGTGGTCCGGTAGGACGGCGTGCTACTGCTAGCGGTGCGGCGGCTGGGTCATGCGTGTTCTTGTCCATTGTTTTCTGTTCTAATTAAGAAAGATCTAGCTAGGCGTCTATGATCGATGGTGGAGGAGCTGTGAAGGAAAGATTGAAATGAGAATTGGGAAGAAGATTAACGGCGGAATTAGCTAGAGAAAGAGAGAGAGAGGAGATCAAGCAACGAAGAAGGTGAAGGTGATGGATGTTTCATTGATTAGATTAGATAGCTTGTTCGTCGGAGAGAGAGAGAGAGAGAGAGCAGATCAACTCCTTCTTCCACTCATTCAGCCACGCTGTCCACCTCTCAACCACAACTTCTTTTCAAAATTCAAACCATTCTTCAAAGCTTTTCAACGTAGAGCTACTAAACTATATTTTAATATTAATCTTCTGAGCCGCTTTAAAAAAATTAGAGTTGTGACTTGTGAAACAAGTAGCTTTTTTAATTTATTTATAATTTTAAAAAATATTTATATAGTATATAATTTATGTAAATGTTAAAATTTAAAATTTTTTTATATCACTAGACATAATTTTTAAATACTAAAAGATCTCTAAAATGGAATACCAAATAGGATTCAAGAGCGTGTACCAATTAAAAATAAATTCTATGTTTTTATTTAAAAAATAATAAAATTATATTACGTAAAATTTTTTATAAAATATCATAAAATTTATTAAAAATAATAATTGAAAAATTAGAAAAGTTTAACTAAACATTATCTCAAATCATAATATGCTTCCCAGCAATTCAATATTTGCTTCTCCGATAAAAGCAGAACGCAAACAGCCCACAGATTAACTACTTTTATCACCGATAAATAAGAAACAATGCCCAAAAAAATCACGTCCCACAATTCTAATAAATAATTTCCCCTCAAAAATATTTAATAAACAAGTTATGAGCTGCATACAAGTGATCTATGAAAACAGCATAAAAGAAAACAGGGTGTTAAAAATGCTAAACATAATTTGAGAGCTAAAACTAAAAGGATTATATGAAAGTGAAAACACTTCAGTGGATGTTCGAGAGTGTTAGAAAGTTTTTAAAGAATTTTTTTAAATACAAAACTTTCTACATAATAAACTTTTTTTATTATTTATTTTTTTATTAAGTAATAAAATATTTTTGAAAAAAATTTTAAAATATTTTTTTGTTACAAAAACATTCTATTCTCTAATGACTTCCAAACGGTTCAACGACGTGAGTGGTTGCGTTTGGCATCCATTCTTTCAAAATTTTATTTCATATTATATATATACTTTTTTTTCCATAAATATTTAAAAAAGTTTATTTAAAATTTAAAATATAATAAATTTTATATAATAAAATTTTTATTATTTATTTTTAAATAAAAAATAAAATATCTTTTTTAGAGAAATAAAAAAAATTTTAAAAAAATATTTTTTATTTCAAAAACAATTTCAAACACTCTCTCTTGTCAAAGCCATTGCTTATTCATCAGAATTCTTTGAAGCTCAACTAAATCAGCATCCTTACCTATATGCTGTACACGCAAAAACATCATGAAAATAAAATTGCTTGGCATCATTCCAAACTAAATCAGTTAAAAGCAGGTTTAGAAAAAGTATTCATGAATTAAGACATTGATGTCAGCCATAGAGTCATCAGACGAACGCCATGATGTAATATGTAGAACTTAGTGACTATGAAATTTGTATATGAATGATCTTATTCAACAGCCTGCCATGTAAAGAAAGAAGGAACGTGGTAGGAATGAATAAATCTATCACTTGTATTCTTGCTTCAACTTAGATTTCATATATGCCATGGGTTCTGAATAAAGCCTCTAAATCATTTTCAACTTTCCATCAACATATTCTGAATTAAGATGTAGATTTATATAGGACCTGAGATTTCAAACTGAAACCCTTTCATAGAATAAAATGTATGCTTCGCTCTTGAGGACTTCAGGTAAAGACACCTCTCTCACGAGAGTGTCGCTTGCATAGAACCACGTAGGACCTCTGCTTTTAGGGGCTATAACCTGGCTCCTGTCTGCTCTCACATAAGCAACATAGTGTCCCCTTGTCATGCTGCCTGAGTGTTCTACCACCCCAATCAGTTGATAACAGCTGCTCTCTTCCTCACACCTGCTGATTAAGAAAAAGAACATCTAAGACCATATGTTTCACATTCTTGGAAATGAACACATGTTGTATATGTTACAAAAGAAAGCCAATTATTTAGTATAGGAACTAACAGCACAAAAGGGTATATTTCAGAGTTTGTTAGTTACTAGAATAGAGAGACTATAAGAGTAGATAGACTATAAGAAGCACTCTTTTTTCTTAAGAAACAAAGTGCAATGCAACAATTGGAAAAGTTAATTGTACAAAAAATTGGAATAGACCTAAAGCTCCACGGCCAGTTTAGCCAGATTCATGGACATACAAGACCAGAATGGCGGGCATTTGGGTTATTATATTAGAAGTTCTAAGAATCGATGATTACTTTAGCACCACATATTTCTAGAACTTGGTAGGATTTCTCACATCATTAGTGAGGGCACAAAAGGCAGGATGAAAAGGATATAAATTCTGTTTATGGAAAGCATTTAACAAAGTGCCCTGTGATTGGGAAATTTAAATGCTGTCTTTAAACTAAACCAATAGGTACAAGCATCAAAGAAGTGCAGACTTGCTGATGATAATACCTGGGGTCCATATATGGTCTCAACTCAAGTTTCTCTTGAAAAATGACATGACCGCCCAATTTATTCAAGCGACCATTTGCATCTTGGTTAAATCTTTTCAGATGAATAGTCAAAATAGGCGGAGCTTTGTTTATAAGAATTCTTTTAGTTGCATCCCTCTTAACCTTCCTGCTTCTGGCCTCCTTAAGCTTACCCCTGATGTTTTTTGTTACATGAACATTGCTCAACATCTCTTGACCTTTCTTGTCTACTTGATTGACCTCACTGAAGTTGTCATTCTCGCAGGAGCTTTGCAAAAGAGTTTCTGTTCGTCCTGGAGAATTGTTCAGAGCAGCTTCTACAGTTTGTACATCAGAGCCAAGGCAGTTAGGTTCATTTACACTGCATGAGTCATTATCTTGATTGCCAGAACTCACTTGTGGTGACGGATTATCATGATTTGAGGGGCACGATAAGTACTGAGAGCAATCAGAATCAGCAACTTCCTCATCCTTCTGTAAAACATGCATACGGTGCTCAGCGGATACCTGGTCAGCCTTCTCTTGGATTTTCTGATGTTTAGCTTGCAGATATATACCATCTTCATAAGTAGAGCCCATGGTGAAACTAATTGGTGCACGATCGGCATCTACACATGTGTTTGCATCATTAAGTATTTCTGCTGAAGGCGCTAGCTTCCTAGAAGTAGCTCCTCTCTTCTCACAATCTGTAACTTCTATTCCTATAGAGTCTATACAATCCACTTCTAAACTAGGTGTCTCCCCTGTGCTTTTCATTTTACCGACATCCCGCTGAGACTTGCATGACCCTGACTGATCAAGCCTTGCAATCTTCCTACAGTTGATACCGTCACCTGATGAGATATCTGAACAACGTTCACAATACCATGCATGGTCATCAGACAGAAGTTCAGGCTTTATAAACAATGCAAGGCAGCCGTCAACTGATACAGGAGAACAGCTACGATCCACTTCACGATCAGTCTCAGCACCATTACCAATGCACAAAGCAGTAGCTACTTCACTAACACCAAATCCTGTCTTAAGATCAGAAGTGATTTCAGGATCATTGAGCAAGTTCTTGATGCCTTCAAATTCTGTTTCTTCTGCCCTGCATCCAGCAACTGATGCAGTTTGGATGCTAAGCTCCCTTGTCACATCATCGTTTGTAAGACCTACATTATTTAAATTGTGGGATGAAGATATTGTTCCATTTATCTCCTCAATTTTTGACCTATCCTCTTTATAGGGGACTGAAATGACACCAGAGTCCTGAATACAAGAAGACTGAGCATCATCTTTGCAAGAATTCTCCCCACAGGAATCTGAAGATACTGCTAATTCCTTAGAAACTAGTCTGTTCTGGGAGTCTAAAGACCAGTTCATGTTATTCTCATTCTCATAGATTTGCTCGCTTTCTAAGCGTTGAGCAATAGTGACTTCACACTTCTGATAAACAGAATCAGCACCATCCATTACGATGGTCGACCCAAGACAATCTATTGCAGCAACATTCTTTTCTACATCCAAACCAACAGCCTCATTACAGCCTGACTGCGAACCAAAACTTTCTCTTTGCTGTAAATCAAAATTTGGAGACGTGTTAACCACACTTTTCACCTTATTCCTCTTATTTCTGGTAGCAGAAAACTTTCTGGATGGAGGTCTCTTCGATGGAACAGGTAAAGAGAGATCTAAATATGGCTCATACACAACTGAAGTATGCCCACATTCCATACAAGATACGCTACTTAAGAGTTGTCCACCAAATAGAGCATCCACAAAACTTGTTCGTGACCCATTATCAATCCTATCAGGATCATCCCACGATGCAAGCGACCTTCTTGTAACAGTGGCCTCATTATGGAGCTCATCAAGCAAGCAACGTAAGAACTCATGGCTATCCTGCTGCTGGTAACCTTTGAACTGTGGCGCCTTGGCACAGATGCATTCAAAGAATGTGTTTGGATTGTAAACACCTCTTGAGTCCTCAACCGCATTAACTTCAACAAAAAGCTTCCTTAGTTCCATTGTAAGCGGTCCCATTGGCTCCTCCAAGCTCACTAAACATTTGTGCAATGAATCCATAGCCAGAAGATTCTGCATAACTGAATTGAAGAAGCACGTATTCCCGATGTTCACCAGCCCTCTAACACCATAAACCCTCTTGATCACAGCTTCCGAATCCCGATCTCGATTCCCAGTTCGCTTTTGCCATTTGGCACTGCAATCGGAAGACATCGTATCTCTACTCCCACTAGTCCCATCAGCTAAATCAACCGACATAGCAGCATTACACGCAAAACACCAGCACAAAACTGGATCCCCGAGCCGTACAGCAAAGCGATGATGCTCAATCTTTGCATGCCTTCTAGAATGTCCAAAAGGCTCCAAATCACTGACCACCCCTCCACAGAAACCCTGACTACAGTCCAAACAAATCCAGTTGAAATTCGAGCTAGGGCTCGAATCCGAGCTCTGTGATCCACCTCTCTTCTTGCTTCCAGAATCCCTCCGGCAATCCCGACAACCGTGAGCAAGATCTGATGCCGAACAGATTCTTGAAAGAACTTGGTTAATTTCTGGACTGAAATGAACACATGGACCTACACGGTTTGTTCTCCGGCCACTGTACTTCATCTTCTTCGCCATCAAAACTAGAAGCAAAAAGGTAAAATTCGATCTTTATTCAGAGACTCAAATTCAATTTAAAAAAAACAGCAAATTGGTCATTTCGTTTAAATCCCAGATGAAAAAATCAACCAGAAGAAGAAACTTGTTTAAAAAAGGCCAAAAATTGTTTACCTCGATGGATCGGGATAGCGGCGGTGATCGATCAGATATCCGGGAAAAAGTTTTATTAGATAATTAAAAATCTATTCGATCAGGTAAGAGATCAAGACCAGAAAGAGAGAGAGCGCGAGAGATTCTTTGATGAGTGAGTGGTTGTGATTATTATAGTGCGTGAATGAATTATTAATCAAGAAAGAAGAAAGTAGAGACTGGTAAAATGTTATCTTGCTTGAGATTTCAGAGAGATTAGAATTAAACGATTATACTTATTTATTTTATGATAATTAAAGGGTTTGATTTAAAAAGTTCATAACTAGCTGGCTGGTCTCACAAATGATTCCATAAAAAAAAAGCGTGATAACTAATAAGCCCATATTTGAGGCAACTTTTTTTTTCTAATTTTTTTTTTTCATATTTTTAAATAAACTTTTTAAGATATTTTATAAATTTATTTAAAAAATTTTAATAGTAAAAAAAATTTATTGAACTAAAATTTTTTGATTAATTATTTTTATTATTTTTAAAGTTAAAAAATAAAATGTTTTAAAAATTATTATTATTATTATTTTAACTAATGTATCTCTCGTGTTAGAAGCGGGATAGAAAGGTTGGGTTGAGCCAAAATGCATGAACATAGACAACTAGGCACACGGGGATAAAAATGTTGGGTTCAGCCAAAAAAGCACGAAAATAAACAATATTTAGGAATACTTATAAAAAAAAAAATTTTTATTTATTTTTTTAAAAAATTATTAAAAGATTAGCTCTTTTTTTCTAAACAATAATAAATTTTAAAATATTTTATATTTTTAAAATTTTAAAATAAATTCTTAACAATATTATAGAAAATTTTGCATTTGCCATTGCTTCTCTACGTTTTTTAGAAGTTATTTCGTATTTTCTAGTAAATTTTTATATAAAATTTTACAAAATTTATTTAAATTTTAAAAAATATAAATTATAAAAATTTATTATTACTTATTATTATTATATTGAATTAAAAAAATAAAATTTATTTTTTGAAATAAATATAAGTATATCTTTCGTTCTAGAAAAATTTATTTTATAAGCACTCTCAAACACGTGCTTATTATGCGAAGTGCTTATTTATAATGATAAGCAGTCGGTTTGCTCAACCAAATGTTTCGATAGACAACTAAACACCGTTAATCTGAAAATAATTTTTTATATATTATTTATATTTTAAAAGTGAGTATAAAATTGATTTGAAGTTTTAAATAAACTTGTAGTAATTTTAAAAGTGCGACTTTGGACGTACTATTAATCCAATTTATTTCAAATTATTTCGAGCAAACTCAGTACATAAGAAGTGATATTGAACTCACTTTTTGACAAACAAAATAAAATATCAAAGTAGTCGAAACACGCCCTAAGAATACTAAGAACAAATTTTAAATTATTTAGTAAACTTCTACTCCAAGAAATTCAATTTTCTGATAAATGACTATGAACATTAATGATGTAATATTGACTATTGACATAATTGACCATAATAAATTGTATATGTCATCAGTAGCTGGACATTATTGACAATTACTTAATTATATACCTTAAGTTGTAAACCATCAAGAGCAATTCTTTGTTGTTCTGAATGTGGAGTTGCAAAAAATGTTCCAAATGCTTGTAACACAGAATTTGTTGATGGCATGCTTTGGCATTATATAACAATTGCTTCTTGACCCTAACGAGTAGATATCAGTAATTTGAAGAGCTTCTACTTTAAGGAAATTCATGTCCTCTTTCATCTTGGCTGGAAGAATTAAGAATAAATAATCAACTCGGAAGCGTTCACTCTCTATTGTTATGCATCCTTTTAAACAAGTGTTCACTCTCCATTGCCATTATTAAGAATCTCCTTCACGAAAAGATTGATTCCAGGAGGGTACACCAAAGTAGAGGCCGATAAATTTAGACTCGATCTGATTCGAAAAATTTAAATTCAGATCAAATTTTTGTCAAATTATATTTATTTTTGATTCGATCCAAATTTTATTTAAAAAATTAAATAAATTTGGATCAAATTTAAATTGATTCAAAATAATTTATTTAATATATAACTATTTATATAATATATATTAATTAATAATTAAAAAATATTTTAAATAATAATATAAATTTAAATTTAATTTATATATATTTTAATTTATCATATTTAATTAATTTTTATTTTAATTTATAAATTTTCAAAACTAATATTTCTTAAATATATCATAATAATATATTTTATATATTATTATTAAAAATTATTATTTATAAATTTTATTTTAATTATAAATAATTTAATCTAAATTTTATTTAAAATTATTAATAAATTAAATTATAATTAATAATTTTGATACATATAAATAAATAAATTAAATTAAAATCAAATAATATTGATACGATTATATAATCGGATCAAAAATTCGAATTACCATTTCTAAATAGGTGGCAATTATTCCTATATAATTGAAATGGAAAAAATTATTAACCATCTGATAATCAGATCTGCGACAAAATACAATAAAACGTCGCGTATCACAAGTCTCTAACGAATAATTTTCTTATAATAAATTCAGTAACTCAAAGGGAAAAAGAAAAGAAGAATACAAATCAGATGAATTTCAGCACGCTAACGATCCTTCTTCTTCTTCTTCTTTCGAATTAATTAATTGAAAATTTTCAAATTCGTCAATTAATTAATTCAAGAAAAGAAAAACGTTGAAAAGAACAGAAAAGACTTGGTTAAAAAAAAAAAAACCTAATCTCCACCGCTCGCAAGTTTTTATAAAAACCTAATCTCCAATGCTCGCCATTGAAGAATCTACGCGTTCTTAGGGTTTCCTTCTCTTGGGTTTTATAGAGGATATGAGTTGTTACTGTTGTTGGGCGTTATCGGCCTGCCTAGTTTTGGGCCAATTTCAATTGGGCCATATGAACACTTCATTTAACGGGTTATCGGTTTGGACCGTTTCGTAGATCCATATTGACTGCGCAAGTTTTAAACTGGATTGGGACGGTACTGATCCGTGTTAATTAACCCGATCCATTCACAACCCTAGAACAATCTGAAACCTTGAGCAGCTCTTCGATTTCTTTCGTCTCTCTATATATTTGGTTGGACACTAGCAAACAAACAACCCTCTTCAATTCTCGCTCTTCGAACTTTTTTTTTCCTCTCGACCAGATTATCATGGCGAATCGTACGCTGTTCTTCACTTATTGATTACTTCCTTTGTTTGATTATAAATTGTTTTTTGAGAGTAAATTTATTTATAGGAATTGTTGCTGGATCTTATTTATTTATTTGAGTGCGAAAATTTTCTAATTCGAAGTCTTTGGCAGCAATGGCGAGATCTTTTTTGCAAGCAGTGTCCACGGAGGAAGCAGCGCCGCCGCTAAGAGTGGTGCAGATTGAAGGCTTGGTAATTGTTTGATTTTATACCTTTGTTGTTTTGCTCTTGGTTTGAATATTGGTTGATGTTTCCTTTTGTAAAAAGGCTTTTTGGCGGTTGAGAAATTTATGCTTGTAGTTTGTATTTATGTTAACTGCAGCTAGGTTTACGTGTACAGGAAGATAAATTTGGACTACTGAAATAGATTAGCTCTAGAGCTGTCTACTCAGTTATGTAGGTTACAGTAATAGCGGAGTCAGATCTGATTTTGTATCACTATACATAACCCTTAGCAAACTTTTGCCAAGCGATCAAGCATGTAACTATCGAAGTTAGTATGTTTTTTAGGGGGAATACTTTGTTGAAATTATGTATATAAAAACAATTAAAAAACTTATCCATTATGTGGAGTTTGCTAAATGAGTGTCAGTTATATATAATTAAAGAAAAATGAGAATGGTGTTCTGATTGATGTTCATGGTCGTCTCGGGGAAATCATACCAACTTCGATTCCCAGCAAATCACATGAAAGTGTAATTCTTTCAACTCGTTTCTGATTTGATAGTTACATGCTCGATCGCTTGGCAAAAGTGCTTGGCGGCCTTCGTAATCTTTTGAAGTGAATTTTAGGGTTTTTTCCTACTTTCATATGTATTTATGGAAGTGTTACTTTTCATATTAAAATATCTGTAGAGGATGTCTGAAAATTGGTTGCAAAGACATTGATGCATTATATGTCATTTGGTTTCTCAAATTGAATCAAGAATTTCTTCTTTCACTCTATTCTAGGGAAAGGCCACCTAGAAGATTTATGTGAGATCGATCTCGATGTTTGATGAACTCATTCCACTTCGTAGTCTTCTTTGTGCTGCTAAAGTACTAATTCACAACACCCACACGAGATATCGTCTCTCTTATAAGGAATGAGGCTTTGTGAAGCTTTTCAATTGCATGAATGAAATGTTTCATCTATTTTCAACATAATTAGTTGTGCGTAATCCTTTTCGTACTGCGATGCTAGTTAATAAAAAAATCATTTCCTCTTTTCTGGAGCCCTCCTGAGTATTTAACTGCATGATTGCATTTAACTTCTTAGTGTTCCTTGTTGTCTTTCTTTGCAGGCTATACTGAAGATAATTAAGCACTGCAAGGAATATGCTCCAACTTTTGTCAGTGGACAGCTTCAGGGATTGGATGTTGGCAGTGTCCTTGAAGTTACCAATTGCTTTCCCTTCCCAGTATGTTACTTTAGTTCTCATGATCCATGCATGGATTTTTTTGTGTCCCTGAAAATCTCTTCATCTACTAGAGTCAGTGGTCAGCCCCGTGGTTGTTTGTGTAGAATATTTTGTTAAATGTTTATATTTGGGATTCAGATCAGAGAAGAAGATGAAGAGGCTGAAGCAGAAGGAGCTAACTATCAACTTGAAATGATGAGGTGCCTACGAGAGGTCAACATTGACAACAACGCAGTAGGATGGTACTGTTTTTACCTTTGAAACAATATACAAGTCATGTTTGAATGTTGAAAAGGATTTGCATCTTTCAATTGAAATAATTTTATTTAGTCGAGAATATTACTTTGTATGTTACAGTGAACTCCCAGTAATTTAACAGCTAGCTCTCTTCTAACTTTTATTGCAGGTACCAGTCAGCTATGCTGGGTTCATATCAGAATATAGAGTTGATTGAGACATTCATGAATTACCATGTAATGTATCATTGGAAATTCTGGTTCTTTTGATGACTTCCCTCCTTATTAGCACTTCCACCCACCCTAAATTTCTTCTTGGCTAGCAACTAAGAGTTGACTCCTTGCTATGGATGAATTTGCTTCATCTGATTATATGAATGGTTGATCTTTTGGTTACCTCTCTCTCTATCTCTTGTGTTTGTTTGTTTGTTTCTTAGTACCTATATACTAGTCCCTGTTTCTATAGGATATGTTCTATAATTAATATAATATATAACAGTTAAGCTGCTGAAAATTTTAATCAACTTACTTTTCCCCTCATCCACAGTGGACATACCAATACCTTGTGAAGAAAAATGAAAAGCATATTTTGAAAATTAGGATAGGTTTACGCTCTTAATGTTTACACTACAGGAAGCATATGGTAGAATTATATTTGTGAAAAAGTGCTTGGTGGGAGGTGTTTCCAAACAAGTTGCATCTTCCATAAATATGTCATCTTTTGTATTTTTCAGTACTCGTTGGAACAATTTGCAAATTATTTGATCTAATTGTAAGTCTAGAGTTTGTCCAATCAAGTTCAGTATATATTATCTGGCACTGCGCACAAGTTTAGCTGTACATTATTGGCTCAAGGATTAGCTTAGTTGACCTTGTTCCTCAGTTGTTGTTTCGCATATTTATTTTCTTATTTCGCTTGCAGCTAATAACATTTTGGAATGTAAATTATGTAGGAAAACATTCGAAGATGTGTTTGTGTTATATATGATCCGTCAAGGTCCAACCAAGGGGTTCTAGCCCTGAAGGCACTGAAGGTTACTGATCGTTTCATGGAACTTTATCGCACAAAAAATTTTGTTGGAGAGAAGTATGTATCTCCTCTTTTAAGGCATATAAGTATAAATCATTCTGTTCACTTGATCCTTATACGTTGCATATTTTAGGTTGCGAGAGAAAAAGCTGACATGGGTTGATATCTTTGAGGAGATACCTGTATGTATAGATTTCCTTTTCTATTCTGTATTGTTTGACATTCACTTTTTTGGTGTAACTCTCATTTTCAGGACCTGACACTGGGATGTTCTTGCATGTTTTAATTTCTTTACATCATCTTTTCAGATCAAAGTTTCTAACTCTGCACTTATCAGTTCATTTATGAAAGAGTTGGAGCCTGAGTCGCCTGTGTCACAGGTCTCCCTTTTGATCTTTCTGTTTTAACAAAATCCGACCGCGGTTTTGGAATTTTCTTGTTGGTTGGAATTTTATTTGTAATGTAATGAAGTCTGATTGGCAGTGTGATTTTGACCGGCTAAAACTATCATCTGCCCCTTTTATGGAAAGGAACTTGGAATTTCTGATTGAGCGCATGGAAGACTTGTCTGCTGAACAAAATAAGGTTTGGTTCATGCATGCTCTAGAAATCTTCTGTACGGAAAAGATCCATACTGAAACATGTAAGCTTCCATTTTTTCAGTTTCAATATTACTATCGGAACCTTGCTCGTCAACAAGCGGCCCAACAAACTTGGATCCAGAACAGAAGGTATAGAGTCCCATTTTTGTTCCATGGGCTTTTAGGTTTATGCTAGATGCTGTAATTTCATTAGTTGTTACAGTGCATCCATAACCATTGAATTCTTTTTCTTAATATGAAGCTGTGTGGTTATCTTTTAGATATCTTACGTGGATGTTTGGAATGTACAATTTGTTAAATTGGCTTTGTAGTTTCTGCTCTGTTTTTTAGTTTTAGCTTCAGAATTCCACAACCAATTCATAAGTACTGAATAAAATTTATCAGCAGATCAGCTGGTTGTACTGCAGAACTTGCTGGAAAATATCTTGTTCTTTATTTTAGTGTGTGGATTTAATGTGTGTTTGATGTTGTAGGACGGAGAACGTGGCAAGGAAGGCTGCTGGGGAAGAGCCCTTGCCTGAGGAGGATCCAACTCTTCCTTTCTTTCAGCCAATTTTTGAACCATCACGCTTGGACAGTTATCTTATTACAAATCAATTGTCTAACTATTGCAGCCAAATCAATGGGTATTTGATCTATCTTGAATCTTAATCACTAGATAATTTGATTTACTATGCAACTATGATAGTATTGAAGTAATCACTAATTGTTATCTTATAAGATGCTATCTATATTTATACATCTTTATGCATTTATTTTTTTTGCCATCTTTCTATTATGTGTCAGATATTCAACTCACAGATTTGCATATTAGTCCAGAGTTTCACTGTGCCTTTATAACTTGAATTTTTATACAAGAATTGCGGGAAAAGCTTAGTTGTTAGATTCACATCCTACTACTAACCTGAGTAGACCTACTATTTTAACATCACTTAAAGACTTTCTAACCTTTGTATAATTACCTTTTGGCATAATTATGGTAGCTTCTTTTCTCTAAAAGAGTTCTCCACTTGGTTTTATACTTTTGCAGTGTTGCTACCCAGAGTCTCAACAAATTGTATCTGATGAAGGCAATCCATGATGATTGAGTATCCAGAGCAATTGGATTATTTACTTGAAAGCAGACTATCTTGCCTCTGTTTTGCGGTGAAAGGATCTCCATGAAATTATATGAATTCCACCAACTACTCTAACCAGGAAAAAAATATTGCGGAACCCAATTGGTCAGTGAACTGGTAGCAAATATGTAGTACCCATGATCTTAATTTGTCCTTGTATATCATGGTGGTAACCAACTAGATTGGATTTTGAGGAAATCCAAATGGAATTGAGCTTATTTCTGTTGAGCGAGAATTTTGTGTATTTATACTTTGGTAGTACTCTTTCGCCTGTGCGTTTCTGATTTTTGTAAAATTCGCTGTTTATCTCCAAGCACCTGATCGAGGTGGTGAGTTCATCTCATGTTTACTGAAAGAGTGTGCCTCCTCGTGTCCCTTGGGTTAATGCTTGTTATGCTTTGTATTATAATATATACTTCTTTGTAATCTAGTGGAATGAGAAATGATAGAGTTGAGTTAAACCTAAGCAACACGCAAGTAGGTAACTCTTTTTTAAAGAAGATCTTAAAGGTGAAGTTTGGTTAAGCTTTCAATTTCTTTCTGTTTTAGTTTATAATAATTTTATTTAAAAAATTTGTATAGTAAAATATTATTATTTTTTTAAATAAAAAATAAAATTTATTTAAAGTTTTAAATAATTTTTTTCAGAAAAGCTTTCCAAAAGCACTTCCGTAAGTCCCAAACATCCCAAGACATGGTAACTAATCAATTTTCAAACATGAAGCTTTTCCGGCTTTAAAACATACATGTATATTCAACGTTTCCCTTCATACAAAGAGTGTAAGAGAGACAACTTGGTAAAACAGATAATTCACTCTACTTGATGTAGTAGGGAAGGTTGAGTCCGTAGAGGAGGAAGTAAGCCCAGATCACACCAGAGATTCCTCCAAAGAAGAACCCTCCGGTGAACCTCGACCATCCTTCGGCTGTCTGCAGCTTGTCTGCCTCCTTCTTCCTTCCGGTGAGTGTCAAAGTTGGCGCGTTAGATGGCTCGCCTTCGTTGAAAGACGCGATGCCGTACATGGACATGCAAATGCTGAGGATCACCACAAGTCCTGCGGCAGCAAGAGACCCTGCGCCGCCTGCGTAGGCAGTGTTGCGCAGCGGACCTGCCTTGACGAAGGGGCCTACGAGTAAGAAGCCATGGGCAAGACCTACTTCGATGCCACGGAGGAGAGGGTCTACAGAGGTGCGGTATGCCGGGAGGTTAGAGAGGTACCATGCAATGAGCGGCGATGATGTCACCGGTGTCTCTAGACTGCCGATGAAAGGGTCACCGTTGATCGGTGTGATCACTTGGAATTTTGGCTGCAACCAAAAACAACACAAGCACAAATCCGTAAGTAACTTCACTTGTAAAGTATTACTTTAATTTATTGAGAATGCAAGCTGCAAGCCGGGGAATTACCTTCTCTGCCTGGATGGCCTTGACAGTGAGGCAAGGTCTCCTCCTAGAGTTCAAATCCCTCAATGGGATTCCAGCAATGCCCTTGGGAACAATCAAAGCTTTAGAAGAGAGTAAGCTGCTTCTAAGCTGGCTTGCAATTGGAGAAGCTGTAGCTGCTGCCATGATCACTTCACTTGCAACTTCTCTCTCTAACTAGCTAGTGTTGTCCCTGCAAAAGGAGTAGAGTAATACAAATAGAAATTTGGTGATATCTTTATTTGAATATCAAAGATTTTTGGTAGGATGAGTTGGTAATTTGCTTGACACTCATTGGATGGAGGTGTTTTAGAATCCTATCTCTTATCTTGGCTAGAAGCAATATACACCTTTCATAAATCTCTCACTTGAAATCAGCCAAATGTTACATATTCTGTCCTTGGCCCTACTACTACTATTTGGGTGGCTAAGAAATTGAAACTAGTCATTGAGTTAGATACTGGTCATGGACCAGTATTGCGTCTTACTTACTTGGAGATTAATCTGAAAAATTATGATTTTTTTGGACCAAGGTTTGGTTTACATAGTAGCATGCAAGGATGGCAATTTTAACCCGATCTATCTTTGCTGCATGGATACAAGAATTGGTAAGTGGACTTTTTTGCTCTTATACTAAAAACTTCAGTAAAAAAGTAAGAAGGACCATTTTGGTCTTGAGAAAATCCAGAGTTTAGTGTAGGGAATTGGGGACCGGAAAAAAAGCCTAATTAATTTAGATGGCCAATACCAAGGTATTCCCATAAGCCACTATGTTGGTTTTTTTTTTTTTTTTTTGTGGAAATTCTAAGATTGATTTGATGATACTAAGTATTAAGAATCATAATTTATAATTCAGATGGATTAATAGTTTGTCAAATTATGCATATCTTGACATAATAAAATTATCATACACATAAAAAACGAATAGGCAGCTATAAATAGTGTTGGGCATCCAAATTAGACAGTATCGTGTAAAATTTGATGGGCCCAAATAAAAGACGAATAATTTTGGTGTACTAGAGTTGGATTAGTATAAGATGGTGTTCAAGTGAAAAAAAAGAGCTAGCTAATTTGAAGGTGGACCAGCAATTCGTCTTAAGTTAGGTCAAATAAATAAATTCGATTTAATGGACTTAATAATCTACGCCTTTAATAGCCCCACGTTAGCTAGATGCTGAAATGGTATGTGCTTATAAACAGTAAATACTAATTTCTAAAAAGTTGGCTCCGATTCTACAAATAGGATTATAAAATAGGTGAATACAAAAAATTTATTCTTTAACTCACTTTTGGTCGGGTAAAACTAAAACAGGCCCTCACGGGAACAAGGACGCGCCTGCTACAACAGCATGAAAAGACCAAAGAGGAGGACCAATACGTCCTTGAGGAATTCAGAATAAAAAACCTTTTTGTATTAATTTGTTCTTCGGTTTGATGCTTTGCAATTGAATGCCTCTCTCAATTCAAGCAATCAATGAATGAACAAATTAGTGTAATAACAACCTTCAAAATGCAACGAGTAACTCATCAAAAAACATCCCTTGCAAACATTTATCTGTTCAAAAATCGAAGTCAGTAGACGAGACGCCTTGCTTGCAAACTCCAACCATGATAACGGTAGATGATACCGAGGACGCATTGTCTCATGTTAGACACATCGAAGGTCTCGATGTACCTCAAGTCCGTCATCCTAACTTTATCAGCAGCATAGCGTTGATACTCCTCAAATATAGATGACAGGCACCAGTTTTGCAGCTTCCTGAAACAGCCCACTAGACAGCCGGTGCGATGCTGCAATAAGAATGGTTCCTTAGGATTACATTCCTTTTATTCCATAATGTAACAATAAGCTTCCAATTATCAACATATCCATACCTTTCCTCTTTTGCAGTGAATCAACACAGGATGGTTCCTTACATCTGTACATCCAACAAAGACCACTATAATTGAGTATGAAATTGTGGATAAATGTGAGAACAAAAGAACGCATGGATCATATCAATACCAAGTAAGACACGAAGGGCTCCTGTGATGGCATCTCCAGGGATTTTAACCAGAGGGTCCTGCAATGTAGAGATAGGTTGATATGTCAAAATTCTTGTGAATGATTATACAAGTTGATTGGGAAAAGAGTGTGACGATACTCAAGGAATTCAAGGACTTGCAAAAGTAAAATCTAATTCTGGTAGAAGAACAGTATAAAAATGTTAAAACATTTGATGTTGTGGTTCCAATCTTTCGATAGATCTGATGAGATTCTCCCTCCTGTCTTAACCAATTCTATTTCAAATAACATGTACCACACACTGGTCGCTTATCCTCTCCACAACATAGAATAGAAGTTTTTCAAGAGTTGCATGAGAAAGACTTCAGACTGAATTTGTTGGGGAAGCTTAGATTCTTCATTAGTTTGTTATATGCCCATTCTATTCTATCTGTGATGCGTCTTTATACGGTACATGGAAAGAAATTGCTGAAATAATTAATCGAATGCATGGTTCCTTATTATAATATCCATCTTCATAGTTTTAATTGGACGTAGCACACTGCAATGTTGTCATGTAATCCCTATGGTTATAAGATGATTAAAGTTAGCCTAACGTTACTCATCAGTCATTGGAAATAACTCAATAAATAGGCTAAATCCTAAATCCTACAATTTCAGGCCAACAATAATATTATTGGCTATGATAAGCAATTTTCTTTGTCTAACTAGGATCATATCCTACAATGGAAAATACTAACAGAGGATGTTATTATCTACCATTTTAAACCCTATTATATCAACCTATTGCATGCTGATGCAGAGATCTGATGCTATGTTGAATGACTTGATTGATTGAGCAGTTTCAATTCCGCATTTTCATTATACTTCTACTAATCGAATACCACGAACTTGGGAGGAAAGCAATGCAAAAAGAGATTCATAAGATATCAACTTGGGAGAAAAAAAGGAACCAGAGATACCGACCTTCGTTCCTTCAATCCCAAACTGGTGCAGTTTAATCCCTTTCTCTTTGATGAATTGTTTGTTGGCCTCTGGATATGGCTCTGGGCATAGATACCTGACCAATATTAACTATTAAATATCTGTCTATGTAATAGATAGAACACAATAAATCCCTTATAAAGAACAGGAACAATAAATTTTCTTGGATGGATATTGCCATCCTTTGAGAGACCAATCAAATTCATATCGCCAACAAAACAATCCTGATTCCAGAAATAAAAAAAGAAACAAACAGAAGCAGTAGCAAAATTTTCCTCAATGGACATCAATCACATATTATCTCTGATTTGCAAATTTCAGAAATCCAAACTCAAATTTCCAAGTTCTATTGCTTTAAGTAACAAGTGAGAAGTTTGACTTTCATACTATGCAACCAATCAATTGCATTCACAAATTTCAACATTAAGGAGCATTCATTGTGAAGTTTATCCTCCAAACAAAAATTACCAAATTTCCTATACAGAAGATGCCCCTGCATTAACTCTAAAACACAATTTAACAAAAATTACCATAAGAATTCAACCCAATTGAAATTTTTTCCTAAAAATTAAAGACATAGAACCACATTGCCAATTAAAGATACCATATGAGATTCCTAAACTACACCACAGCTCTGAAATCCCACTCCAACCATAAAACATAAAGTAGAACAAAGAAATTCCACAAAATAGAAAACCATCACCCCACGAGAAGCAAACCAAATCAATGCAACTAATCCTCAATTACCCATTTCGGTCCCAAAACTAATCTCACCAATTAACTAACCAGATAACTAAAAGTTTCCTGAATTACAACCAAATCAAACCATAACAAAACCACCAAATTAATAAAAATCTTGAAAATTAAAAAACAAGAAGCAAACAAGAAACAGTTTTGAGTTTGACGGAGCGATTACACAATAGAGCAGAGTTGTAATTCATCAAGAAAGTGAAAGTTTGAACTATCCGGAAACCCTGATCGATAAACCCCAACATCAACCAATCCAAAATTCGCCGGCGGCACCAACACCACCTCCTCTTTCCGTTCTGCCACGTTATCACCTTCTCCTCTACCACCGCCACTGCTGCAACAATCTACTTCCTTCTCTTCTTCGATGATCATCATTGCTTCTTCAATCTCTCTATCTCTCTGTGTTGTTGTTTTCGGTTTTTTGTTCTCTGATGTTTTTGGTCGTGGACAGAGAGCGCGAAGGAGACGAGAGCGCTTCTACGCAAAATTTAGGACTCCTATTATAAGGATCGCAACCAACGACACGTCAAAACAAAACACCAAAAAGAGTAGAATTCCTCAAATTTGCATAATAAATCCTCTATTTAAAGAGATACCTAATACGGTATATATGGTTATTGAGGACATATTACGTAAATCCCAATTATTTTTATTATCAGCCCTCTACTAATATAGTATATTGACTTATAGTCCCGAAAATTAATTGGAAAGGCTAGGTAATGCCAAACTATAATTAGTAGCGAGGGTGTCGTAAAATCAGGGCCAGAAAGATGGGCGCAATATAATTTGCATAAAAAGGCCTCTATTAGTGAGCTACGAACTATTTTAAATCGTATTTTAATATTCATAATTAAATTTTATAAAAGTAAAAAAAAATTATAAATTTTTTACAAAAACGAAGTAAAAATATAGTTTAATATTTGATTATATAGAGGTGTATAAATAATAAAATTAAAATTAAAATTTTGTATGTAAAGTAAAATTTTAATTCTTTTGTGTAACTAAGAAATATAAATTATTTAAAATTTAAAATTTGATCAAAAAAATAAAATTACAGATACTTAAAACACATATTTATATAAATTATAAAAGGATCCAAATTATGGCTTAAAGCTGAAGTATTAACTGGCGAAAGGGTGATTTCGTAAATGCCCCACTTTTCTTTTCGGTACGGTATTGGTCGAGAGATTCGATGCGTGTTTCCCGAGTCCTTATTTGTTGGGTTTTCTATATTTCAGCAGAATCTGTTTTTAGAGTCCTATTTCGGTAGGTGGACTAAAATACCCTACAGAATAATCAGCGGTTACAAAAAAGGGAAGTAGTTGAATAAGAAATAGAATTGATGAGATGGTGATTATTTTATGGTAGGTTTAGTGTTTTGTGTTTGGCGCTATGTATGATTACAAATAGACAGTGTTTGAGTTTATATTAGATATGCGTCCAGCGATTTATAATATGGGTCAACAGAGTTAGCTAATACGACATCTTTGATTTTGTTCAAAATTAAAAGTTTGCTAAAAATTTAATTTATTGAAATAAGAAACCTGAATTTATTTTAAAAATAAAATGTTTCCTAAATATGATTGGATAAGTTTTACTAATAACTTTATTTTATAGAATTGGTTTATTTGTAAACTAAATTGAGGATAGCGTTTAGTAGAAGTATTTATAAATGTAGAAGAGTAATAATTGAACTATTTTTGTATATATAACAAGTAATATACATATATATTGAATTGGTAATTTTTATTTATTAATTACTAATAATTATAGTAGTTATTATTTATTAAGGAATACGAGCGAACTTTTTATGTTCTTCATAGACAAAAATGTCTAGTGAAAGAAATTACCATTCATTATTACTATGCAAATAATTTATTAGATTACAGTTGTATTTGGCCGAGTTTTTAAAATATTTATCATTCTAAATAAGAATTTTATATATTCTACTAAATTTTATAAAATATTTTATAAAATTTAGGAAGTATAGAGTAGCAAAATTTTTATATGCATAATCATTATCTTATTAATAAAAAATTAAATTTATTTTTCAAAAATTTTTAATATATATTTTATTTTATAAGTATTCCTAATTAAGTGTCCCATACATTTGGATCAATTGGAATCCTTATTCCATCATTTGGTCCCATTTGAAACTTTAATTTCATACGTATGTTTAAGTCTTAAACAAATTCCATAATATGATTTATATTCTAGATATAAAATAGTTTCAAAATTAAGACATGATATACTTCCTAATTGAATAGTCTTTAATCAGTTGATTTTTAGCTTTTAGAGTCATTATGAGATTGCTCTTTTTGTTTTTGTCTCCTTTTTTTTTAAAGTTTTCTTTACAATATTTCTACAATGAAGCTCCAGCTGATCGGCGTTTCGGCAAATAAAAAAATAACCTCACAAATGTTGATAATCAGAATGTTTAGGATATGTTTCAATTATACAAAGCTCACTTTTTTCATCAAAATTTGAGTTTGAATTTATTTTTTATATTTCAGTTTAATCCTAACTCTCCTATCTCAAATGTAATCCATTTTCTATCAAGCTTATTTCCACCAAACTTAATTTCATAAAACTTAGTTTTTACCAATTAAAATGCATCCTTAGTACAATCTTCATAACTCTTAAAACGATTAAGAGATTGTAATCACATAAAGAGATTATAATTATTCTCAATTCAATATCATTGGATTACTCATGACAATTAATGCCTCTTGAAAACTCTTAATTTCAGATTAATGATAATAAAAATGCCAGCTTAATTGCTAACACGCATACATCAATATATATATCTATTGTAAAATAGAACAACTAGTATAAAATAATTTTTGAGAATATCCAACAATATATCTTGACTTTATATTGTAGCACTCTAAAGTGATATGTTCTTATTTTATTTACACTTCGAATTTGTTTCAGTTTCACTGAACTTATTTTTTACCGTTAAATTTTGAGTTCAAACTTATTTTCTATATTTTTAATTTACTCCGAATTTAATGAAGTCAGTTTAATTTACTTATTACTGAATTTAGTCTAAAAGAATTTGATTATACAAAACTCACTTTTACTTTTTGTTAAACTTATGATGATGTAAAAAAATTATCCAAAAGTATTTATTATTCGTATGCTAATGCAATTGAAAGTCACCATAATATAACTCTTATTTGCTAATACGTTGATATGTGGGTGATTTTTAAAATCTAATTTTTAGATACTAAGATAATTTGAGGTTGCATTAATTTGGTTTCGAAATGCTTTACATATGCGCAAAAAACTTATGCTATGGCTTCTCTTTTCTTTACCTTTTATTTTAAACATAAGATAATGCGTATTAAGGTGTTGTTTGGCGGTGTTTATTATTATTTACCAAAATTTTATTTTAACTTTTAATTTCTAATAAATTTTTTATAGTATTTTTAAAAGCTTAAAAAGATAAATCAATTATATACTATAAAATATAAATACATATAAATTTAGTATTTTAAGCACTTTTCACGTATCATCTTCTAAGGACGTGTTTACTTGTGCTTTGAACTGTGTTTTTGAAATTAATATATTCAAAATAAGTTTTCTAGAAATAAAATTCGTAAATGTGTTTAATTTTATATTATTATGAAAGTAAATTTAAAAGTGATTTTTTTAATTACATAATTTGGTTGTTAAAAATTAAAAATTTAAAAATAATTATATAAGTTTAATTTTAATTTTATTTAAATTAAAAAAAGTTTGTGAATAAATTCAAATACGCCCTAACTGATCGGCGAAACTCTATGTTCTTCACTTACTTTAATCAGGTTTCATGTTTCTATCCGGAACAGGCCGTACAGCATTATGGGCTTTATTTTTCCGTACAAATCTCGCTGTTAATGGACCCAACTGGATCCTGATCCAGATAAGGTTTTCGGGGTTCGCCTCTATTCATTTTGTCTGTCCTTCCACCTCTCTACATCTCCAACCATCCGCACCGTGCGGCAAATTCTCATCCGTCAGATATTCAGCTTTCGAAATCTCTTCCGTCTATCACTCGTGTGTATATGTTAGTTTGCCTATGATGATAAAAGCCAGCGTCTTATCATGCTATCTCTAGAATCCATTATGTAAAGTTAGAGAATTAACGTGAACCGTAGGGATAATTCCGTACATTAACATATTAATCTTCTTACGACTTGTCCTTGTTTGGTCAGACCTACAGTGGTAAAAGTTTTTTCACCCACACGTTCGGTCTGGTCTTATCTTCTTGACTGGGTAATAATGTGACACATAGTTGTTAGCTAAGTGAAAATTTTCAACTGAGAGTAAAATAAATTCTGTAAAATTCTTGGAAAATTTTACCGCTCTTCGCTATTATAAGGAGCGTGGACGCTCTCTCTCTCGTTCGTCTTCTCTCTTTGCTGGCGAAGAAATTTTTTATCTCTAGTTGTTTCTAGGGTTCTCCGATGAAGGTAGGGTTTTGCTAATTTTCTCCCTGATTTCGGTTTTTCTATTGGTTTTTGTGACGAATTTTCTCTGGTTTGGATCTGGAAGAAGGCCTCGATCACCTGTAGAGACATAATTTGATTTTTCATTATTTTTTGATGATTTTTTGGCTAGATTTTTCTTTACTGATTGTCAGGTTTTCCTCCCGGTTTCAGTTAGAGACAAGATTAATTCTTGTGATTGTCGTACATGCTAAGTTTATTGGTATACTGATTGCTAGATTTCTTCTTTGTTTTTAGGTTTTTATTTTGTTCTAGGTATTTGTTCGCCGAGCTGTAGTAAGGATTTGTTCTAGTTGGAGACGGTTGCATAAATTGTAGATTTTTTGTTGTTGTTGTTGTAAGATTTTGTGTTGTGCAGGGGAAGAATTGGTTGATTGTTTACCTAGGAGTAGGAGCGTGACAACGAGAGAGAGCACGCCAGTAGGCACTCATGTTAAGGGTTATGGCTGTCCACAGGTGTGCTCCTTCTCGTTGTCACCCTTTTTCCGCTTGCTCCACCGACATCGTTATTTCATCTTTGATGAAGGTATCTTACTTCACCATGATTATGATTGTTAGACATTTGAGCTTGTTTTTTATACCTCTTGCCTGAATTCCATCTTCTTTTGTCAGATTAGAGTGTATATATCCATTCTTGTGAAATGAATTTGTTGCACTTCAATGTATGTTTGAATGCATGATTGATTCGATGCTCTTATTGACTTGTTTGTTTTTTTGTCAAAGCTAATAAGTACAAGCTAGAAAATCATGGTAGCTTCGATGGTGCTTGCTGAAGCTTTATGTGTGTGTTGTTGTTAGTCATCTTTGCGGTGGCAGTGTGATATAAGTCCGTGATTGACGGGCTGGTTCCCTGTTGTGTCATTCAAGGGATGATAAGTTCTACAAATAAATTTTCTTTTGTATTACTCGTTGAATCTGTTGGGAACAATAGTAACTTCTGTAGTTAGCTTAGTTCATTGAGCATTAAGTTCTATATCTTCATAAGGATTCATTTGCCTATAAGACATTAAATATAGACTAAAATGTTAGTATTTTTTGTCAAAAGTAGTGTATGTAATACTGTTTAAGTGCTCTCTAAAAAGTAGATTCTATTGGCTAACTAGTAAGAACCTACTGTTATGTTCTTGGAAGGTTCTTCCTTTCACATTGTAATGTTGTGAGATCATATTGATTGCGATTATGATGGTTGTCATGCGATAAGAAGTTCCTTTTTAATTTTCTTTCTTATGTTTATTCTAATTGTCATATCACTTTTTCCCTTCATTATTTGAATTCACTAGAAATATCGATTTAAAACTATCTTCAAATTGATTGCAGTTGGGTGGTTCTTGTTTGCTTCAATTACAGTGGTTCTTGTTTACTTCAATTACAATCGACAACAGAAAAGATCAATATGGACTTATGGAGAGCTTTCTCTTCTATTGATTCCCTTTCAATGGTTCATTTCTCAACATGCCATCTTGCACACTATCAACTTCAAATGGGAATCAATGAATAGAAACTGCAACAACTGAAGAATGCTATCTTAGATGACTAGAAAGTACACAAGAGCCTCTCTCTGCTCCTAGTTACATTTTTTTATTCACTTATGGTTTTCTATCTAGCTTTGACTTTTCAGCATGTCATTCCTTGAGGTCTATTAGCAAATAGGTGGTTGTTAATTGAGCATGTCCGCCAATACAGTGTGACAAAAAACAAGCAGAATGTGTGCAAGTTTTTTTTAAATTTTTTTTAGATATGGTACCCTATACCACAGGAGGAATTTTTAACAGAAATGCTGTCACTATAAGAAAAATAGTCTTTAAGGACCACAAAATAGTTGCTAAAAGAAAAATTGGTCGTTACTACAATGAGTGACCAAAACGAAGTCTCTACAGGCTGGTTGATGGAAAGATATAGCGACCAAAATAACAGCAACTACAGTATCCGGTTGGTCGCTGATGCTTCCTGTAATAGCGACCAACGGTCAAGTTGTCGCTACTTCGCGAATAAGAGCAACCAAAGAGTAGTTTGCCCGTTGTTGTTCGATTAACAATGACTAATCTTTTTCCGGTCGCTAAAGGGTGTTTTTTCTTGTAGTGGGTAGATGAACTTTAGGATGTCTACCTCTTTCTAGTACTATAGCAGTAAAGGTGTGTCTCAAATGGTTAGGCTCTACCCAAATCTTACTCCTATCAATATATATCACGGATAAAGAATGTTTTCTTTGTCAATCTTAGGTGATCTAAGGGATGCTTTGAACTTATAATTTGAAATGATTTCTTTCTAAATTTACAAGATCAATGCTTGTGCATCATGCAAAATCTTTGTTTCGATTTTATCTAATCGAGCGGCAATGCATTTTTGCAACATGTTAGATGACATTAACTAGTTTGCACAGTTGATTTTTGTTAGCTTGCTGTCTTTCTGAAGGTAATAGGGTTTTCTTTACTTTAAAGTTTAGAAAAATCTTAATGACATACATCAATGTTCACATGAACATTATGACATTGGCACTACTGCCAATGGCTTTACTGAATTTAGCCTCTTTGCAGTATGCAAGTGCTCTAAGATGAACCAAACTTGATTAGAAGAGTTTCGTAAGTGATTGCCTTATGGACTTTTGAACTAGTTCCTTTATTGGAGACTAGTCCCACATACTTGTTAATTTCTTAATTGGTGGAATTTTGGAGACAGACAGATAATTTTTCAACATGTTTGATTGTCGCATGAAGGGACTTTAAAATTTTGGTGCCATATTGGAGGCAAAACTGTTTGTTCAAAATTCCTAACGTAGTTAGTTAATTGGTAATACCAACCATGCAAAATATTTTGTTAATTATCAAGTCCAAATGTGTAGAAGCTTGATGCTCATCAATTTTATGTAGTCTAAGTCTTAGTGAGTTCAAATATTCTTATTTTGTCCAAGTAAACCGTTTATAGAAATGCGAGCAATCATTGTATTGGAAGGTAGAGATAAGGATTCACTACGATTAACATATAATCACCCTTTGTCAAGGACCACCCAAGCATGGGTGGGTACGGCATCCATCTTGAGAAAAGATTTGGGGCTCAATTTAACAATATTGCTTATAAAATTTATATATACAAATCGAGAAAGATATTTTGGACATAATGCTGCATCAGTAGTTGCATATATATAAATTTATATATATTGAACTGTTGTATATCAGTTAGAGTGGTCATATCTGTCAAGGCTTTTAGGCATGCAAAAACTGCATAATCGCTGGTTATATTACTTCTCTCGTTTGAGTCTTAATAATTCCCCCTTTTTGCGTGTGGAGTAAGAAGCTACGAATGGTTGTTAGGCATGCTTGAGTTGAGTTGATTTTTGGGCATGCTTGAGTTGCGTATTTTGGGCTTAATTGGCTTATGTGATATTTTTGGTTATTTGAATGGTTGTTTTGTCTTAATAAGTTCGACAAGGAAGCTAGCCTAGGATACAAAGAGGGTTTGTGCAGGTGCTTTGATATATAAAAGATGAACATGACACTCGGAATTCGAATGGTCATGGATGAAGCATTTTGTAAGTAGCTTTAGACCAATCTATTTGTTTTAATTTTAACAAGTATTTCTTTTAATTCTATGAGAAAAATATAACAGAAGGAAATTGATCTGGCAAAAACAAGCAACTGCTTGAGGTCCTTGAAGCAAGTTGGTTGCTAGGGACATAAGCAAAGGCCTATGGTATGTGGTGGGAGTAAGCTTAGAGTACTTGGAAAAGTATTAGGAGATTAATACCTTAACAAAGAGAAGGCTCGTTAAGTATGATTTACGTAGCATTTTGAACTAAGACTTAACCTGTTAAGTGGTGTGGTCATCTATATGGATCTTTTTGTAACAAACCAAAAGCATGAAGGTTTATCTACTGGTCAGAATTTTGTGGCTCGCTGCTGGTCTAAAATCCAATCCTACTCCTTTGTACCTGGGCTTGGAATTGGCTTTTGGAAGAGTCCTCACAGATGGAGCTTATTACCCTACTTGACCGTATAGCAAAGAACTAAATGTAGTGAAGTTCCCATGTCTGTGGTGTAAGACTAAGCTAAGATTATCACCTGTATATGTGGTAGAAATAAAATAGGTGTTAACCTTATATGCTAGCAAATACAGAATACAGACAAGCTCAAACTTCTACCAAATATAGAAACAAACAGCAGAAGCCTGCTTTGCTAGGTCAAAAGGGAAGTGTTTTCTGAATTGATACTCGCTCCTACTATGTTTCTACGACCTAGCACATTTGGTTTGCAAAGTCAGTTTTCCAAGTTAATGCTTGACTTCACATTGGTGCTGTTTATTTTGTCTTTTGAATACGCCACGGTGACCTGTGTGATCCACTGATGTTGACTCTTGCTCATATTTCATTTTACCTCGACTTTGATTTACATTTGCTGCACTTGTTGCGTTACCTTTTTTTTCTTGTATATCCCCATGTCTATTTGATTCGATCAG
Source organism: Acanthochlamys bracteata (assembly GCA_019914995.1). NCBI lineage: Eukaryota > Viridiplantae > Streptophyta > Magnoliopsida > Pandanales > Velloziaceae > Acanthochlamys > Acanthochlamys bracteata. The sequence continues at coordinate 9,377,790 of CM034129.1, read as the reverse complement.
CTTGAAGCTTTTGTTTGTGATATTACCTCATTGGTGACTATGGGTATTGCTACATGGTTATAGTCTTCATGTTCTCACCTCATTGTCATGATGAATGTTGTTTCAGGGATGGTTCGTCTGAGCTGGCACTTACTCCTGTCAAAATGAACATCGTATGTTACCCCGTATGATTAGTTTGCATACAGCAGACACTTCTGGTGTAAGGTTTTTACTTCATCGTTTCAGGAGCGTGTAAAGTTTCAAAATCATTTTTCTGGTTCAGCTTGCTGTTATACAAGTTCACTTTTCTGCATACGCATGTTTAGTAACCAAAGCCAGACTAGCCCATTTATAGTGAACCTCACAGGAAGGTGTTGAAGTTTTTGCATGTGCTTACATATGACATCTTCAATATATTAACAGGTGAGCATCTCACTACGTGCATTTCGATTTTCATATTTCCTTGTTACTCTTGTTGTTGAAGTCAATACTGCTGTGATGCACGCTTCTTTTTGGCAGTTTCCTTCTTCCATTTGACATTTAAATTTAGTCTGTCTCCTATAGAAAAACTAGGGATTTAGTCTGGTTCTTGGCAAGCAAAAATGTATAGTGGTACTTCAAAGCTAGGTTTCTTCAAATCAATTGCAGAAGGATAGGTTTCCTGAAACAAAAGTCTCTGCCAGTTCTCAACAAGCAGAAAAGAAGACAATCTCTTATTGAGCTAAAAGTCATACTCTCTGGCTTTTTATTTAGGCTAGCAGGATAATCTGGCACAACTACCGGCTTAAGAGCAAAGCAAACTCAGTTTCAGGATACCAAAGGTGTGATAATTAAAGCTTTCATGAATAATGAGAGTTAAGAATAGATAAATAGAGTTAAACCACCTTCACTGAATGCTACAGGGTACCCTCTAGTCTTTTGACAAGCTCAGTCAGCTGCCTTGTTTCAGATGTTGTGCATGAAAAAATACTATTGGCTTGTTTGACAAATTATGACGTTTTGCAAGTTCAACATTCTATACTGAAGCATTTAAGGGTACCTATAATGCAGTAAGATATGCTTGCTCTTTTCATTTTTCTTTTATTGCCTGTTATGTGTAGAATGCAATGGTATTATCTTGGCAACTTTTCTTGCAACATTCTTTTTCACGCTTACAATATAATGACCAAACATATAAGCAAGTACTCAATAGCATTTGCAATTAGTTGTTAAAGTTGACTTTATTTCAAATGCATCAGTTATTAAAATAAAAACGTAAATAGGTTTTTCCTAAAACAATATTTGAATTACTGGACCAGTATAATATTATTTTAAATTTATTTATAGTACATCTAATGCATAGTTTCTGAAGAAATATAGATGCATACCTCTCTACTTTCTACTGTTTTTGCATATGTTTTTTTGAGAATGATTTTAGATCATTGTACTTGTGTTTTTTGAGCTTATCCATCTCCATGTGCAAGAATCCTCTCATAGTGAGTAGTACTGAAGACATGAGACTTTTTAGTAGTTACAACAATTAAGACTTGTGCGCTTGTTGAGGATGTTTTATCCATTTGTTTGATTGTTAGTAAGAGGTATTATAATTAGAATTTAGTTTGTGTGAGTTGGTGGCTTTATCACTCTAAAAACTAATCCATCATCACAAACATAGAAGAGAATAAAATGAGGAAACCTATTGATCAAAAGATTCAAGACGATCGAATGTAAGGGGAGGAATAAACAGAAATTTGCCTTTTGTTGGCTTGTAAATATGATTGCTAATGACCGTTGTTCCCCAGTTATAATGAAACATTCACCTAGGACGAAGTTGTTGTGACTTGTTGCTCCTTGTTACCATTCTTATAAATAAGGAGTATCTTCTCAATGAGAAATAACACAGCAAATCATAACAGAACACTGCAAACCTGTTGCAAACTCATCAAATGTTGTCCAGCTTGACAGTTTTAAAGTCATAGCTTTACCTCAATATTTCAAATTATTTTAAAGGAACCCCTGGCAAGTGAACTGTCAGTTCTTTTAGCCATAGCTAGTTCAAACTGGTTTAGAGTTAGAGAGTGTAGGGAGAACAGCTCCGCAGCACTGTCCAAGTTCTTTGACATGACTGAGACATTGTTAGAAACTTTGTCACCATCAAGGCCAATGTGTGTGACATGTTGCACATCTGTAGGAAATCCTATTACCATCCCTATCTCTTCATCATCATCTTCTTGTTTCAGGAGAGAAAAGAGATGAGATAATCCCTTCAAGCTCTTTATCAGCCTCTGAAGTCCTGCCGAGATGTTTGGCTTTGAAAGTGGTAGAAGTCTTGATGCATCCCTCATCTTTGATTGATGATCTGAAGGAACCAAATGAAATTCCTATAAGATAAAGTTGCCCAGAACCTCATGCTAATGTCTTTTAGTTTTTCTTTTTTTAATGAAACAATGACATTTGTTTTCTGGTTAATTGAGCAGAAAGTTCTAGAAATGCTAAATGTACTGACAAAGATGAAGTTGAAGGCAGAAGAAGATAGTTTTTTACCTGATTCTGGATATGTGTCCTTCGTGAAATTCGTCACTTGGTGCCTAGCTACTCCAACACTGGACTGTGAAGCACAGCTCACTGAGAATGAAAGAGAAACTGCAAGCTTATCTAGTTTATTTCTCATTTTGAGAAAACAAGCTGCAAGAGATGAGTGTCTTGTAAGAATGAAATTGTTGGAAGAACAAGCGATGCACCTTATAAGTTTGAGAAAAAGTTGTTTCCTCAGATAATCAATTAAACTTGCTGGTGTTGGCTTATTAAGCAAGTAGTAATGATGTTCATTCTTAGAGGATGTTGTAGTGAGAGTTACTCTTGTTTCTTCGGTGCTTTCTGGTGTTTATTAGTTGGTTGGTTGTTTTGTTTGGTGATTGCTTTTTTGAAAACTTTTGCAATCTGCTTTTGAGTTTATGGTCTATCCTGGTAGAAAGTAACTAGGAAGGTTGTTATTTTCAAATGATTGCCATCATTTTCATGGCCTTTTGATTCGTATCAGACAATTATTTCTTCATACAGAAGTCTTCACGCTGAGCTGCTGGGTTGTTATCTTTTCTTGAAATTGTTTTGTTTTGAAGAATTATGGTGGCGTTCGAAAGTGCTTATTATATGAAGCTTTTTTATAATGAAAAATATTTTATAAATTCTTTATAAAATGAGCTTAACTAATTTAAATTAAAAAATATATAAATATATATATATATAAGATATAGGCACATGTGTATACATGTCAGCTAAAAGTGGCCGGCAAGCTTTCCAAATTCAATTTTCACCGTTGGATATGAAGAACCATGAGTTGGGAACATGTTGATAAAATTTCAGCTCAATCGAAATACGAACCGACCTCCATCGGAACTCCTGATCAAAGTGACATAAAAATAAAATATATATCTTTTATCAAATTTAAAAATTTATGTTATTTTGATCGAAAAAGTTGCGCTCTGACCAAAAAAACAAGCATAAGGGAAGGAAGTTCTCCAATGGGTTCCTTAACCGGATTCATAACGTTAGGTAGGCATTGAAGTTACTTTGCAGTCGCAGAGAAGAAAACCGAAGCATGAATGAAGAGCAATGTAATCATTTAAATCTTTTGACGATAGGCTATCTCGAATTTTAGACTTTATTTAACTTTGAAGAAAGTTTGTGAAACTTAGATGGTGGATTGTGTTCCATCATAACTTGGCTCCATAGTTTGCAAACGGCAACGGATCGAAGAACGCAAAGGCAAAGCTCTCCAGTAGTACTGGAAAGTTTTCCGAAGGTTTCGAGCACTGTCATCTGGTAGATCCAACCAATCCCAATGAGTAGTTTGAAGAAGAAGAAGAAGAAGAATCCATATATAAAACCCTGCCATATATAAAAGTTTGCCCAGAGCTTCACAGAAGAAGTAGAAGCCATGTAACAAAACTTTGATGGAATCCACCCTATTGGTTTGGACTCCATGTAAATATAAGGACGTGTTCTTTCCAACCTTACAATTCACTTTCTTCCGCTAATGATTTCTAACTCACTCTCAGCTACATAAAAAAATATAAAAAATTACTTCTAACTTATTTGTTCTTACAAAAGAACAAATAAATTAAAATCACTTTTAATGATATTACTTATAATAATTTATTTTTAACATACTTTTTGTAACTCACTTCTCTAGAAAAACACACTAAATGAAACGTGCCCATAATCGTGGGAACTGAGACCATGAGTTCTAAGGAGCATTGAAAAACTTAACTTTAATGAAGGAGATTGCTATACATGATGCTTCGTACCCTGATTCAAACTATTGAGTGAAGTGGAATATAAATTAGCAGTTTTACTAAATTCAAAGTTCCCAAATGATTCCAGAACAAGTGAATAATTGGAACTAAAATCATCCATCAAACTCGGTTCAGAAAACTAAAATGGATGGGCTAGGTCTAGATAGATAACTAACACTTTCAAAATTCAGGTTACATCAAGAGGGATACCTGTAACTTAAAAGCATCAAGAAATACCAAAACTAAAATTTTTGACGGTATTCCAATATGAAAATTTCTAATTCATAAACTCTAAGATTTGCATACAACAGTTTCCTGGTTATAGCTCACCTATCAACTACAAGCTAGCTACCCTTTAAGCTATAGGATAAAAACACATTTCCAATAATTTATTGCATAAGTTTGAACAGGTTGGTTTTACCTTCTTCTGCGAGTTGCACATTACTGGTCTCCATCATCTTGATCTCTTTAAACAGCTTCACTACTTCAAGCATGCTAGGCCTCTTCCACGGTTCATCTGCAGTGCATTGCCTGGCTACCGCAAGTACACGCAGCATCTGCTCCCTCCACAGATAACCAGAGCACACCAAGTATGGATCAAATACTTCTTCCTCCTTCCCTTGTGCTGTCATCCACCGTACCCATCCGACCAAATTCCCACCTCCCTGCAATTCTTCCTGTCCTGTTGGAGGTTGCCCAGTTAATAATTCAAGCACCACTACTCCGAAACTATAGACATCACCTTTTGTTGTGGCTTTCATGCTTTGCCCGTATTCAGGTGGAATATAGCCGAACGAACCAGCAAGGTCTGTGCTTACATGGGTCTCACAGGCACTGATGATCCGTGCGAGCCCAAAGTCTGCGACTCTTGGCTCAAACTTTTGATCAAGAAGAATGTTGCTAGATTTCATGTCTCTGTGTATGATGTGAGGCACAAAGCCATGGTGCAAGAAGGTGAGACCACGAGCCGAGCCCAAACAGATGTTCATACGCCTAGGCCAATTAAGTGCCTCGACTGCATCAGCACGGTTCCTAAGCCATGAATCAAGGCTGCCATTCTCCATGTACTCATATATCAACAACCTTTCGTCGCTGAAAACACAGTAGCCCAGCAAAGAGACCAAATTCCCATGCTTCACTTTCCCGATAGTCTCCATCTCAGCTAGGAACTGACGGTCACCTTGAAAACGCCCACCACCAATCAATCTCTTGATAGCAACTGTGCAACCTTCAGGTAGATTGGCCTTGTAGACAGTTCCGAAACCTCCATCGCCTACTATGTGTTCCTTGCTAAAGTTGTCAGTTGCTGTCAAGACATCTGGCACTGTCAGCCTCAGCAAGGAGTGTTCAAATGTGGCGATGTTGATGCTCAATGGCTCCTTATGTTTCTTTCCCAGGAGTTCATCAGAAGAAGCTGGCTCAACAGTGGATGACTTAGACTTAAGACCCAATGCTTTCTGCTGCTGGCGTCGTTTCCATCTCAGAAGCAAATATATAGTTCCAAGGAAGGTTACAATGACCCCAAGACAAATGCCCCAGAGATAAGCATGACTCAGCTCCTGCGAAGGTGGATAAGCTAACAATGGTGGAGATATAAAGGGATTGGCAGTACAAAGGTTACTTTTGGCACAGTTCTCTGATGAATATCTATCAAATTTGTTGCCAGAGAAGTTGAAGAATGTCAGACCAACAATACTACAGATACCACAAGGAATGGCCTCACTGAAATCATTGTTGGATAAATCAAGGTATGTCAGATAATCAAGACTAGAAATGGAAGATGGCAAACTCCCTGTGAGGAAGTTGTTGTGGAGGTCAAGCTTAGCTATTGAGGTTAAGTTTGATACTGCATCAGATATAACACCAGTGAAATGGTTGTTGCTAGCATTCAGTATAAGAAGGGAGCTAACACATTCCATCCTTTCTGTTGAGAAAGGAAGTTGCCCAGAAAGCAAATTTTGGCTGACATCAATATCTGTGATGGTCTTAATGTCAAAAAGTGAACTAGGAAGCAGACCACTTATCTGGTTGTTGGACAGGTTCAGCTTCACTAAGCTTGGTAGCGTGATGCCTAGGTGGTCTGGTATGAAACCATCAAGCTGATTATTTGACACTAGGAAACCTTGAAGGTTTCTCAAGGGGAATGGCTGAGTGAGTATAGGACCAGTAAGGGAATTGAAGGATAAATCAACAGATGTGAGGTTCATTAAGTCTGCAAGCTCAGGAGGGATGCTGCCATTTAGCTTATTACCTTGCAAACGGAGCTCTTTAAGCACGGAGCAGTTCTTGATTGCAGCAGGAATCTCACCAGTCAAGTTGTTGGTAGAGAGGTCAAGAAGGCCATAATGCTGGTTGAAGATTGAGTCAGGATATGCCAACTTCTTGAACCCAGAGCAGATCTCAGCAGGAATGCGACCAGAAAGCTGGTTATCCGACAAAACCAAATTGTCAAGCGATTTTAAGTTAGATATGCTCCTTGGTATCGACCCAGTTAAGGAATTCCAGCTTAAGTCCAGCGAAACCAAGTTCTCACAATAGAAGAGCTCCAGTGGTATTTGTCCAGATAATCTGTTTCCACTAAGTGACAGATTGGTCAAGTTCTTCAGTCTCCCTATTGAGCTTGGAATGGACCCTTCAAACAAGTTGTCATCAAGTTGTAGTCTCTGTAATCCAGAGATTCTACCAATACTGTCTGGGATCTCACCAATTAGCTGGTTTCCACTGAGCACAATCTCCAAAATTGTACTTGATTGGAATAACTCCGGAGGAAGTACACCTGAGAAATTGTTCTGTGAGAGGTCCAGAGTAACAAGGGAGAGCTTGCCCAAGTAACCAGGTATTTCACCAGATAGTTGGTTTCCAGTTAGGATCAAGTCAGTGAGATTGAAACATCTGTTGAAGGTGTTCTCAATGCTGCCTGTAAGTTCATTCTCAGAGAGGGAAAGTATAGTGAGGGACTTGGCTTCACATATCCCTGATGGTATTTCTCCTGAGAGATCATTAGAATTAGCAGAGAAAGTGTTCAGATGCTGCAGTGTCAAAGGAGGCAAGGAGCCATTGAAGTAATTTTTGTCAAGCCGAATTGAATTAGCCATCCTCCAATTGTTGATTCCAGGAAGGACTCGGCCAGAGAGGCGATTGCCTTCCACTATGAATGTACTGATAGATTCCAGTCCAGCAAGAGTGTCTGGCAAAGTTCCCACTAAGGAATTGAATGAAAGGTCAAGCAACGAAAGATTTTTCAGGTTCCCCAACTCCTCCGGAATAGTACCAGTCAACCCCACATTGTTCGCGATCAGGAACAGTAGATTCTTCAGCTCTCCAATTCCTGGAGGCAGCTCTCCTTCAAGACCATTCTCTGAGATATCCATGTATGTTAAACTTCGAAGATTGCTGATCTCAGAAGGAATCCTGCCTGTCAATTTGCATTCACGAATTACTAACACTTTAAGCTGCTTTAGATAGCCAATCTCTGGTGGAATGCTCCCACTGAGTCCATTACTTCCCAACCACAAAGATTCAAGTTTTGTTAATCTGCTGATGTCCCTTGGTATGAGACCTGTAAAGCTGTTATAAGAGAGGTCCAGAGTCAGGAGCTCCTCCAAGCTACCAATCCCAGGAAATATCGACCCAGTGAGTCCATTCCTGCTGGCATCCAAGTGCACGAGTTTGGTGAGATTGCTGAAACTGGTGGGTAGAACTCCAGAGAAAGAATTCAAACTCAAGTCCAAAAACTCCAGGTTCTGTAGTTTCCCAAGTTCAGCTGGAAGACTTCCAGAGAAAGAATTACTGCAGACAGAAAGCTTTGCAAGATTACTGAATTGTCCAACAATGGGAACCAGGCTGCCAGAGAAGAGATTATAGTCAAGCACTAGTTCTCTAAGCGCTCTCAGGTTGGTGAAAGAGGAAGGAACTGCTCCAGACAGTTGATTGCGGCTCAGATCAAGGTACTCCAAATTCACTAGAGCCCCTAAAGAATCAGGAATTTCACCAGAGAGTTCACAAGTGCTTAGGTTGAGGAGCTTTAGAGATTTGAGCTCTCCGATTATACTTGGAATTTGGACGTTCAAAGGTATTTTGGACAAGTCAATGCTCTCAATAGTGTGAAGTGCACAGCCTATGCCAGACCAGTTGCATGGCAAAATGCCATGATCAAACCAGCTTGGAAGAAGGTCCTTGCTTTGAGACAGGGAATCTCTGAGAGAGAACAACACTTGGACATCACCACTGTGCTCAGCTTGTGAAATGGAGGCAATGAGAATCACAAAGAAAAGGAACGATCTCTGGGTACGAGTCACACAACTTTCCATAGAATGCAGCTTCATCTTTACACCAAAGTAGAGGAGATTAAAATTTCAGTTTTTGGATTGAATGGAGAACCCCTGCGGGGTACATATTACTATGTTAATGAACTTTCATGTTTCTCTAAAAACTTAAACAAAACAGAACACACAAAGACACACATCAACAATTACAATCTCTCAAAGATACTTTTAAAAGATACAAAATGCATCTAATATACTGGAAATATAGAAATTCTAATACCATTACAAGTGTTTCATAGATATCCATTACTAGCGGGCTTCACCTTAATTTCTTTTCCCCCTTAGAAAAGGGAAACGATTTGCAAATATCAAAGATCACGAACTTTTTATCTGCGTTCAACTGAAAAGCCTGACAAGCAAGCAACAAATACCACTATAGATCCACAATTAGGTAGCAGTTCATTGAATTGGCAGCCAGAGTTTTACCAGGACTTAATCTACAATCCAATACACAAGATAGTGCCATGGACAACCTGTCCTAGTTACCCCAATTGTCAAATTTACGTAGTAGTAATTCAGGTTTATCTGAATGATTTCTTGAATGTTTCTTACTTCTAGTAGAATGCATCACCAAATTTTCCAAATAATAGTAGAAGGCTAATATATCATGAGACCCAGAATGTTAAGGAAAGCATCTAGCAGTATAAGGTCTGATGATCTAAGGAAGGAAAGGCACTATATCAATAGCAATATAATGCCAAAACATTTATTAGAACTTTCATTTGGTATAACAAAGTCAGTTATCATAATCATAATTATATCATCAAATGTTATGGAGTTCTGATTTGTCATTATCCATTAGCATCGCAAGAATGTAGTGCTGAGTCAATCCCAAGAATGCTAATGCTGCAAAATTTGTCATTATCAATTAGCATCTCAAGCGTGCTTCCAAACTTCTAGCTTTATAAATCCTTATCCAATAAGGTTAAACAAAGCTCAAGCATCTAACAGAGCAATTACGATTGGTACCTCTTAAGTGAAGTTCTGTAAGCAAAGCTTCATCCAATCACATCCAAGCAAGGAACTCAACATCAACCTTGAATATAAAAAGAGAGAGGATTAATGAGGAACATATTGATCATCATGTGCTGAAAACACATAATATCCAGTTATTGACAGCTACTTGCAATCTCAAACAGAAGTTACATGCGCAGGAGACTTTTCTATCAATATATAATGGCAACAGGAATTTTATATACGGAAAATTGTTTGAAGTTACAGACAGGCTTAGCTCTGCATGCGAATAAACCTTCTAAAATGCAATACTTGCAACAGCAATCCTACAACATAATTTATGCAAGCCCTATAAGCAAATGAGATTTAGGCATGAGTGGTGTAAAGCATCATGGAATTCAAATGTTTGACGAATCAAATGCAGGTGAGTGGCAGAAATATATAAGAAATGAAAGGCCTTAAGCCCGGTCATTGCAAGGGAATGCCTGTCTATCTTAAATTAGTTAAAAGTAATAGCACCTAACATTTTATGTAAAGTAGGGTTAAGAAGCAACCTTACAAGCAAGTGAGTGTGCAGTGTGGTGACTGTGAAGGTTGATGGTTATGTTGCAGTTGGGCAGTTGGAGATGAAAGCTAAATAATCATTAGATGTCTGATAATAAAGCACTTTCTTAAAGCACCTTCTTCTCACAAGAAGGCAGCTACGAGAAATTCCGCCTAACTTACTTGTAGCTAACAGTTTGCAAGAATAAGTTCGAGGACACACGCGTAGCTCTGAGGTTTCTCTTTGGAGATCTTAAGAGCAGAAGGCAGTAAGGAATTTAACCCAAATTCCAAGAACAATCTCATTCATAAATTAGTGTACACTTTGCTAACTTTTCACAGCAGTCTCTTGGAAAATAGTGGGACTAACTATTCTGATGGATCAATTGGATTAGCTTACGGTAAACAGGCAACTAACTAATGTGACTATCTTGCCTAATCTCACTAAAGAACAGAAAGTAAAAGGCAGAGATTAACTTCCCCTATCAGCTTTAGAACAGACGCATTTGATATCCATGCAGATGATTCAAAGCAGTACACGTTGTTAACCAACATATTTTATCACAATGATCACATTACAAAAGGAAAACATGAAAGCTACTCCATTTTAGAGTGCATACTGACAAACAAAGCACTAGAAATGGGAGCAAAGAATAAAAAAGTGAGACTTTTTTACTCCAGCAAACTCTACTTTGATAAACCCCACCAACGCCCAGGCCCTACTTAATGACTTACTATCCCAATGATAAACACTCAGCCCCACATTAAAGTCCACTGAGAACCTTCTTTGAACCTAGGCTGCAATTAATTATGACTCAAAAAGAGAAAAATAGGAAGAAAAAGAATCACCCAGCACTTGTTTCTTCAGTAAACTAAGGGCCAACTCCAGCATTCCACTCTATAAAGAAAGGGAAAGAAGCAGAAATTCACTCTCAGAAACCTTTTACATTGAAACTAGGTACTTGAGCTGGCTTCAGCAACTTCAACTTGATCAGTAGAAAGATCAAAATTCCTACATATGAGAAAACAGAAGAAATCATGGGCTCGGTTCCGCTTTGTAAAGGGTACACTAAGCGGGAAAACAGGGACAACAAACATAGTTTAAGGCTTTTCAAGAGGGGATGAGGTTCAAAGAAAGAATAGTGCCATAATTGTAGTTTATTCCAAAATGTTAAAAAATTCAATATCATTTGTCTCCATGTTGTTTCTCCATCTTGGGAGATATATCTCACCAGGATTTGTGTGTTTTTGTTTAGCTATTTGTTTAATTGGAAGACTTGTTTTGGCTTAGCAATCAAAAAGATATTCTTTTTTGGGAGGTGCAAAGAATAGCATCTAGGATTTTGTTTTGGTGGAGATCAAAATAATTTAGTTCAAGTGTTTGATTCCAGAAGAAAATTAACAGAACTACAATTATTTCGAAAATGAGAAGCAAGAAAACATAACCTGTTAGGGAATTAAAGAAATCATGAAAATCTTTGCATTTAGCCCAAACAGTTCAAACTTTTAGTGATCAGAAAAGAAATCAGCTACAAAGGGAAAACCCACACAAAAACAACACAAATTTGGTGGAGAAAAAGAAAATGTGTCTAGCAGTAAAGAGCCCTGACTACTCCAAAGGTCTCCAAAATATGACCAAAATGTAAAAATCTTTAAGAGAAATCAAGAACAACGCAACTAACAAAGGGATCGAGAAGAAAATTACACAATGTAAAAAATGAAACTCTTAGGCAAAGTGCAAGAACTTTGAAACTTAGATCATGTGTTCAAATGAATTTAACAAGTTCCCAGAAATGTGACAACTCCAATCTCAGACAAAAACAAGTCAAACCATGAGCCCTTCAAGAAAAATCCCTTCGAAAGAATCAAAACAAAAACATTAAGAACCAGAAAGAAAAAAAAGGAAAGCTTTTGAAATATGAAACAAACCAGACTTGGGAATTCGCAGTTGTTAATCTGAAGCTTGGTAGAAGTACCAAAAATCCCAAATGTTAAAACTTCACAGAAGTAACATTTACATTACCAAAACCTTCCATCAAGTAAACCAGAAGTTAAAACCAACCAAAATTAAACCCCTTATACAGCTCAAAACAGGTAAAAAATAAAACATTTGAAACTCAGCAAGATCAAATTTTACATTAACTCCAAATTTTTTTAAACAAAATCTGACAAATTAAAAGAACTCAGTGCATGACAAAACTCACACAACGTTTGGATTCACCGTTCTACTCGGAAAGTTTTAAAATTTTCAAAAAACCCAGGAATTCAAAAGCCCCAAAGAAAGCTATCTAGCAATAAAATCACCAAAAAAAGACAACATAAATAACCCAAATAATTCTTAACAAAATTACGAGACCCACCAGCTTGTGTGTTCTTCTTTCTTCACCTCGACTGCAACACCAAGAAGAAGAAAATAAAGACAAGTTCCTGAAGAAGTTAAGTTCAGAATTGGAAGAGTATTAAGTGTCGTTGATGTACAATAACAACAAACAACAGTGGCATGTAATGTAATCTAATGCAACACCACTTCCAACTTTTTTCCATTATTCCTGGGTACGTTTAAATAATTATAGTAATAATTATTATTCTCAGTAATAATAATATAATAAACAATCATCACGGTTTGAAGTAGGTAAAAAAACAAATAGCCATTGATTGGTGTTGAATAGTAATGAATGAAGTTGAAGAACTTTTTTAACTGCCCCCCTGGTCACAGAGTTCACAGACTCGCAGCAGAAGAACAGCTCTCGTCCCCATGCAGAAAGTGTGACTGCCTCACCGCCCACCCTTTACCAAACGGATTTGACCTGAATCCGAATCCGATAATAAGATTTGGATTTTTTAAGTCTAATAGAAGCCGACCCGAACACAAAGGTATATTTTTTTAGCAGAAAATAAATTATAATAAATAAAATTTTATTATTTTCTAATAATTTTTAAGTATTTATAAAAATAAAAAACTCATGTTATAAAATTTCTATAACAACAACCCAACTCGTTACAACAAAAGCGGGTCGGGTCATAAATCAGGATCTGATAAGATCATTACTGGTGTTTGTTGCTGTTTGGTGTTATGTGATAAAGGTCTTTTTGTTTCTACGATGTTGTACTTAAAGCTTCTGCAGCACGCTGCTGCATGTACGGTGGGTTGATATTTTCACCCCAATTCCAACCCGGATAATTAATAAGCATCTTAGAAATAGAAATATCACTTTTGGTGGTGACATTGTTGAGAGAGTGTGATTATCAATGCGGACAACGGAGAGATTCTTCTATCACACTTTATTTTTCTTTAGTTTTTTCTTAGTTAATAACAAATTTAATTAATAAACAATTAGTTTGATTAATTATATAAAAGTTCTTCTTTTTAAATTAAATGTAAAATGGTTGGATCATTATATATACTCCTAGAGAGTGCGTTTCAAAAAAAAATTTTTTATTTGGCTGCATTGGAGTTAATTGTTTTTAGCAGTTAAATAAAACGAAAATGATTGAAGAATAATTCTTGCAGTATTCAGTAGGGTAGGTAGATGGAATAAAAGTTTCGCTGACCGTTTGATGATTTTAAAATTTCTTATATAAAATTTGGATACGAGTGATCGAACGGTAGGGATTGAATAAGGGAGTTCTCTGATTTTTCGGTGTCGAATCGCAGCCATCGAATCAGAAGATATCTTTTATTATAATGCTGATCTCAAGGCACGCCATGCAGATGACGTGACTCCCACGTGTTTTCTCCTTCAATCTGCAAACATAGATTAATAGCTATTATGGTATTAAAATTCAAATCCATAATTATTAAAATTAACACAAAACACTCATTAGATCATAATATATCCTATAAAAGTACGTCGTTCGACGACATGAAATAAAAACAAAAAGAACTTAACGACGTGAAATAAAGCAAATAGCACTTCTCACGAGACAAATCTTTTCTCCATTTCAGACTATAGATCTGGAACCGTTCGGCAAAATTTTTTAAAAAAATAATTTTTTAATTTTTAATTATATATATTTTAATATATGTTTCATAAATATTTAATTTGACATAATTTTTTAGTTTATTATTAATATTTTTTAAGAGATTAACAAAATAAAACATATTTTTAAAAAATAAAAATTATTTATTCTATAAAAATTTTTTTAAATTATTTTTTAACGCTCTACAATTATAGATGCAAGAACTGGCTGACCCGATCTGGGTAAAGCATCCGGGCCGGACCAGCCGGCTCGGTTTCATTTCTCACGATCCGAGCCGGCCCATTTATTCGATTTATATTTTAATTTTATATAAAAAATAGAAATTAAAAATTATTTTTAAGATAAAATTAAAAAATAAATATTTTTTATTTTTAAAATTTTATTTTTAGTAATATAAAAATAATTTTTATTGAAATTTGATCTGATTAACGGTCAATTTTGACTAGGTCAACGGTCCATATTGACCGGTCAATATGAATAAAGACTCAAAGGCGAGCCGCCGGCAGTCAACATAATCGCCCGTCTTGCCTTGTCAACGAACCGAAGCTCGCTCGATCCTCACATCGTTCATCGTCAGCCGCAGCAGACCCCGTTTGGTCCGACCCATTTTTACACCTTTATTTATAATCGTGTATAAGTTGTTGATAATGTTATTTTTCTAAGTTACAGTATAAATTTTAACTTATAAATACTTTAAAATATTAAAAAGTGTTTTTGATATGTGTTTTGAAATTAGAAATTTTATAGTATTTTTAAATATTTTAAATACTTCCGTTATATGATATTTTTAATAAATTATTTGAAAAGAAGCTGTAAAGTCTAGCGGCATGGATATGGGCGGTTTAGGATAAAAAAGCGGAGGCACTGAGACAATATGGTGCATTTGGAATTAAGTTTTTTAAATGTTTTTTTTAATTAATATTTAATATATATTTTATAAGTATTTAAAAATTTTATTTAAAATTTAAAAGTATAAAAAAATTTATATAGTAAAATTCTTTTATTATATATTTTTTATTGTTTTTTCAAAAATAAAAAAATAAAAATATTTTTTATTTTAAAAAAATTCTATTTTTATAAATATTTCCAAACTCCTCTTAAAAAAGCCTGGTCTAGTCTACAACTCAAGTTAGCTATGAGGATAATAAATCCTAAATTTAAAAAACAATATATAATAGAACAAATCTTATCAAGAGATATACTTGATAAAAAATTATGTTTTAATATTTGTCTTATCAAAATCAAATCAATCTAAATCAAAGCCAAAGGAATAAACAAGAGAACCCATACTCAAAAAGCTAGTTGCTGTGGGTTTTTTTTATTGCATCTCTATTTCATATCAATTCTTGTTATCTCTATTTTATCCAAATTTTATTTTCTAGAATTTTATAATATTTAAAAATTTTTAAAATTGTAAAGTTATTTAATTATACAATTATAACCTTTTATACACATTAATAAAATAAAAATAAAGTTAGTTCTAAGATATTTTCATATATACTCTTATTTAAAAACTTCTTATTTTACAATCCCAAATAACTCTTAATTTAGCTAGGAAATTAGGTTACATGAAAATGAAATTAGTAAAGTTCTATAAAAAATACAATTAGTAGAAATAGAGTTTAATATAATAGTTGAAATACAAATAAAATTTTGAGTTAGAATTTTGGTAAGAATGAAATTTAATTTAGAAAAAGTTTTAAAATAATTTAAATATGTATAATAATCGAAAACATAAATATAGGGAAAAAAAATACAACTAGCTTTTGATCATAGCTTATAACTTCACGTACATACAGTTAACAGAAGAAACAAAAGAAAAAAAACAAAACTATTTTTCTCAGAAATAGCAGGTTAGATTTTAAATTGATGGATTGAAGTAATATAAAAAAGAAACCCAAAGAATGGTGCGACTGTGAGCGAGTGATTGGGAACTGCTGATAAGTTGAGATCTCTGGAGAAAAGCAAATAAAAGAGACAGCAGAAAGAAATCAATGCTCAGTTTTCTTTCCCAGAAGTAGTAATATTCTAGACGTTATAGCTGCAGACTTAATTATCCTGACAATTTTTTATAAAATTTTTTTATTTCAACGCTCCAGAAGTGTTTGGGATTCTTCTGAAATGAAATTTTTTTAAAATAAAAAATATTTTTATTTTTTTAAAAAATAAGTTTTGATTTTTTTATTTTCAAAGAAAAATAAAAATATATAATAAAAAGCATCTTCTAAAATTTTAAATAATTATTTTATATATTTATAAAATATATATTAAAAAATATGAAATGAAAAAAATTAAAAATTAGTTTTTAAAAATCTCTTCCAAATGCGCATTATATTAAGAGTGCTTATGAAATGAAGCTTTTTTAAAATAAAAATATTTTATCTTTTTTGAGAAATAAATTCTATTTTTTTTACTTTCAAAAAAATAATAAAAATATGCAATAAAAAGATCACACTCCGTAAAATTTTTTTATATTTTCTAAATTTTTAAATAAATTAAAATGCGTTGATACTTAAAATTGCTTCAATTTCCAGAATCACTTAAAGAAAAGGAAACAAAACTTTAGAAAAAGGTGTGTTTTTCTCGCAGAAAATAAATCCATAGATTAGTGAACTTTTAAGAAAATTAATGTTGATAACAAATGTTATAAAGCAACATTATTAGAAAGTAATCACTTTAAAGTGCATCTAACTCAACAAAACTTCTTAGAGCTTACAGATATTTTCATTCAAGTAATCGTAGCGGATTTTTTTATTTATTGTTGTATTAAAAAATAACCCTTATTATTATTATTTATTATTATTAATACCGGTGGAGATTCTGTGCACTGCTTTCTCATACATTTTGATGTTAGGATAATTTGCCTCTCAAGAACAGCCCATCAGAAGGAATGAGTTACATTTTGGGCTTCATTACAAGCCCAGCCCAGTAGTAGAGATTATTAAGTAGGCTTTAGTTAAGACTAGATCTAGACCCAGTCCAGATCAGGCCTTCTATTTGTTTACTTTTAAGTTATAATTAAGTAATAATAACCAATAGTCATTACAGGTACTTAAAAAGTGTTAAACTACTATACTAATCAATAAAAATCGTTGATTATAGCCTATAGAATTAACAGGTAAAGAATGTCCATGGTAGTCCTAGCACTTATTAATTACAAATTTGTTGTTTATAACCATTAAGAAGAAAAAAAGAAAGAGAGAGATAATATGTCGTCGAACGTTTCGAAGTACTTATAAAATAAATTTTTTTATAATAAAAGATATTGTAAAAATATTTCAACAAATGAACTATATTTTTGTGTCTAAAAAATAATAATAATAATAAATAATAATAAAATTTTATTATATATAAGTTTTGTATTTTTTAAATTTTAAAATAAATTTATAGAATGTTATAAAATATTTATTAAAAAATATGAAATGTAAAATTGAAATAACAAATATTTGAAAAGCAAAGTCAAACGTAGAAAGCTGTAAGCAAGGATGTCAACATTCATTTTAGAAACTGCTTCACCAAAGCGTTTCAAGTAATATGTTTCAATCTTAATTGAAACACATGAAATTCTGAATGCGTTCTTTGCCAGTATAAAATGTAAACTCGTGCACAATGCAGTAAAATCAGTTATTTACTGAATGTCCAGACACTATAGTAAAAATGCATAACACTGATATATGGATTCTCTATAGTAAAAATTTTAAACAAAAAGTTTCAACGGGTATACTTGATTCTACCATGTCTTCTTTCTAATGATGCTGGTGGTGAACAAACCCCATTTCAGTAGCAGACCTTTCTTTACTGCCCTGCCACTTCCAATCAAAGACTTCAGGAGCATAAATTTAGCAGCAATAAACTCATACGATGATGAGGGACAGCAATTGCGGGACTCAGAGAAAGGACTTGAACCATTTGTCACATTAATTCTTAAACAAGAACTCGCCATAGAGAGCTTTAGGATAGATAACATTAACTATAGCCATATGGTTTCTTCACATACCTATCTCTTATCGAAAAGAGTTGGTCAACAAGATTCCTGCCCTTCAAAGGAGTTCAAGGAAAGCACAGCAAGATGATATGATACTAGAGCGGCCAATTGCACTAGAGGAGACATATAGGGTCATGAACCTGCCAAACGTCAGCAGCCACACATGAATGAAACAAGCTCTTACATTCAGATTCATGAAGGTGACTATTCCTAAGCAAGCTTCCATGACTGTTCAGACATGTTGCTAATGACTGTAGGGCTTGACTACGACTCTAAGGACCCATGTTTGATTACTTCAAGATTCTGACTTAAAATGAGATGACACAAAAGAAAAAAGGATTTATTGCAAATTTTCTTTTTGAATTTTGTAAATTGGAGGTTTCAATAGTTTAGAATGCAACAGGAAGCCAAAAGAGTTTATGAGGATGAACAAAGAGCATAGTACATCAGCAAGCTTTTAGTTTTGTGATTGTGCAGGTTTCAGTTGTTTGTGGTACCAAATAATGGTGTAAGCATTCATGGGAAGGCATAACGAGTATCAACAAGCTCTTTCTTCTGCAGTTGGCAGGTTTTAATCATGTACTGCACCAACAGTTATTATATCAAACTGGAATATCAGCATACTTTTGAACCTTGGAAGTTTGATAGGGTTCAGATTATGGCTTAAGAGATCCAACTAATGGTCATGGAAGAAGAGATGGAGAGAAGAAATTAAATGTTCACACCAACTCAACTGTATCTCTCACAAGAAGGGCACAACCCAACCACACATTAAAATGGTTTTAATACCCCCACCTCCCACCCACCTTACATAACATTGAGAACACCTAGCTGGCCTGCCAGTGAACACTGACAGCAACCCTAACCAGTAACCACACAAACTACTGCCACCTCTTCCAGAAACAAATCTTCATGCAACTACGGTTCAGAGAAAAAGAAGCAGCAAGAAAGCAAAATACTATTTTCAAGTAATGCAGGATAACATTGGACGCTATCAAATTCTTTGAGAATGCAAGTTACAAGAGAAAGAAAAAAGAAAATGCAGTCCCATATTTCAATATTTCAAAGATTCAAGAATAATCCTGAAGTCTCACAGACTTAAACGAACCTGCACTAGCACTACCAGACAGGATATAAAGATTTCAGAAACCTAAGCTTGCATTCAAATCTGGTTAATTTTCCTTATAGTCTTCATTAATACTACGAATTCTCAATTAAACTGAAGTCAAATACATCACAGATGACAAAACATAACTAAGGTTCCTGTTAGCCCATCAAATAACTAGTTAAATTTAGAAAAGATATCAGTCACTACCATCTCTGCCACACTTCTATTTTTTAACAATTGAGAAGAAGACCAAAGACAGATTTTGTATTAACAAAAGCTTGTAATAATTAACAAAACCTTCAATGCACAGTGCAGCAAAAAAACACTTTTAAATAACATTATGCAAACAAATTAAACCAGCAACAAACAATTGACATACAGAAGAAGAACAAATATACTTTCCATCTTGCCCCCGTCAGCTCAAAATCTAACACTACTAAACCATAAATCTTTACTAACCTAACAAACAAACACTATTGGAGTAAATATTTATGAGTTTTGGTTTCAGAGATGGCACCCGAAGCAGTTGCAGGTCTTTGGTGTGAATGAACAATAGCCGAATGGTCTATTGGGAATGTTGCAGTTGATTGCATAGCAGCACGGCGATGGCAAGCAGAGACCTCGAGGGCCTCCGCAACAAGTACAAAGCGCACAAATTTGGAAGCTTCCCAGCCGCCTTCTGTGCTCGAAAATCGTTGAATTCAACATGGTCAAGGCCTCAACTGGTCGCATCTCTGACGAACCATTTCTTTCCTGTTCACCGCAATTCATACAAAATCAATTGGCAGAGCAAATAACAACTTGTTTCGGGGAAGACGAAAATATATATTTAAAAAGAACTAAATTTTACCAAAATGGGAACACGGGTAACACTAAAATAAGAACAAGACGCAAATTTTCATGGAAATTACAACTTGGTTAAGATTAAAGAAAACACCAAACTTTATAAAATTTAAGCTATAAATTTGCGAAAAGAAAATGAGAGAAGAGATCAACTCACCTGAGTAGGAAATGAACTGGTCGTGAAGATAAAACAAATAATAAGAAAGAGAATGAGTAGAAAGCGCGTGAGAGTGTACTGAATGACTTTGAAACCAAGACCCATCTCTTCACTCCGCCCACTTCAATTTCTTGCAACTCTTTGTAGAAGAACTATCACTTTTTTTTTCCTTTCTTTTATGTGTTTTCCTCCTATTAGGATTAGGTGGTGCAATCAATTGAGGTAGTAGGGAGGTTACATGATAATAAATTTGGAAAAATTTCCAATTTTTACCCAAACAAAAATGAAGAAAGAAGGGTTTGTTGTTGTTGTTAGAGAAAGGGTTTTGGGAAATGGGCAGACAAAGCGTTTGTTTTTTCTGAAAAAGGAGAAGAAGTAGAAAATGAAAGTGAGGCACTCTGCATTGGTTGTTTTTATTTATATAGTTGGGCATTTTTTTTTTCTTTATGTTGTTTGGAAAATGGAGTGAGCCACTGTGTCTTATTGGAAATTTTATTAAGAAATGTTTTGATATCAACTTATTTTCATTAGAGTTTAGTTGATTAGTTTAGAAGCTTTGAATCAAGTTTTGTTTTGGGTTTTTCAGAAAAATTGCATAGTAAAAAAGGAATCAAGAAATCAAAATGAAGTTTTTGTGGGCCTTTTATATTAGTTGGATATAATTAATTGACAATGAAAGCTCTTTTGTCAAATGATAATTTTTTTTAGTTAGCTATCACTATAGGAATTCAATACTAAATTTGATAAAGACTTAGGGTGCATTTGAAATTGTTTATGAAATAAAATTTTTCTGAAATAGAAAGTGTTTTTTTTTTTTAAAAATAAGCTATATTTTTTTATTTTCAAAAAAATAATAAAAATATAAAATAAAAATATCTTATTACGTAAATACTATCTAAATTTTAAATAAAATTTTTAAATATTTATATAAAATATATTAAAAAATATAAAATTAAAAAAATTAAAAAGAAGCGTTTGGAATACAATTTCGAAAGCACCTTTAGTGAATGTTTAGAAGAAATTAATGTCTTATTTTTATTGTAATTTTTATTTTATATTTTTTAATAAAACTTCTAAAATATTTTATAATTTTTTTTAAATTTAAAAAGTAAAAATATTTTACTTGATAAATTTTATTTTTAATTATTTTTTAGATAAAAAATATGACTTATTTTTTAAAATTTTCAAAGTACAAGAATTTTTTATCGATAAGCATCCTTTAATATGAAGTCTTTTTGTATAAATAGTAATAAACTATTTCTAAAAATATCAATTACTAATAGTTATTTTCTTTTTTAATTGAAAAAAAATAATCTAACATGGAATATTTAAGAAAAAAGGAAACTCACTCAAAGTCTCAAACCATTCTGACCCGGGTTGCACGGACCGATCCGGTTTGATCGGACCAAATCAAATATCGCCTGCCCTGTTTCTAACGCACCGGTTTAGCTCAGATCTTAACATCATTCAAATTGAATCAATCGATCAACGGCGAGAAAATGAACGGCCGAGATGGATTGCGGCGGCGCCG
The DNA here is from genome assembly GCA_019914995.1 of Acanthochlamys bracteata. Lineage (NCBI taxonomy): Eukaryota > Viridiplantae > Streptophyta > Magnoliopsida > Pandanales > Velloziaceae > Acanthochlamys > Acanthochlamys bracteata. The sequence goes on along the minus strand of CM034129.1, from coordinate 9,356,110 downwards.
GCGAAGAATGGACGGTGGTGATGATGATGACGAAGAAAGAAGGAGCAGTCGATGCTAACAAGGTCGGTGAGCGCGGTGTTCGCCTTCGTTAAGTACGCAGAGTTCGAGGTCCTCTTCGTTCTCTTCTTCTTGATCGCTTTCTTCGTCTTCAAAGATCTCGTGAGTAATCAATGAATCGTCACCAATGATCTCTAGATTCTTTTCTTGTTTTTGAGATTATTGAATGGTTTTGAGATGTTTTTGCACTTGGGTTTTGGAAATTATTGCATTTATAATGGGAACAATCGAGTCTTTCTCTGTTTTTGTTAAATTTTGCAACCGAATTTTGGAGATAATCGGATTTGTTTGAACAAAGCGATGAATTAGAATGGAAATGTTTTTACGTGTATATCATGCCGTATAGTAACATTCGCTGTAATAATTAATATGTTTATCCTGTTCTTAAGTTGGTCTGCAATTCTCAATATTAGGTACATGATAAGAACAGAGAACTAGTTGGAGTATTTTGATTTCCGTAATATGTTGATAAATTTTGACGCAATGTAAAGGTGCACGTTGAGACTTGATCAGGGTTTTAGGTTAGCATTTGCAGATATGGAATTTATAGCTTTCATACTGTTAGGTAGATATGGCGGTTAATGTTTTCATTTTAGTAGGAATTCTAGTCCCTCCTAAAATGTGTATGTTCATTTACAACTGGTTTTAGTTATCAAACAAGTAGAAACCTGTGCATGACTGTTGGAAAGTCTTGAAATGTTATTATACTCCGAGGAAATGTATGAAGTGAATTTTGTTATATCCTCAGGAATTTGTTCATTTAAGGTTCGTTTGAGCTTTGTGTTCAAATTATGAGTAATTTTGCAATACTTGTTATTATGGCAGTCTACTTTTTTTCATGTAGAAGTCAGATTGTTATGTTTTTAGAACCTCCGCTGCTGTATATGCTAGAATTCGGTGCTTGGGTTTGAATTGCTTCAACTGAAGAAAATGTCCCAACAAAGTACCTGGAATAGTTTGAGAACCTCTCTAGCTGCTTTAATTTGTCAGTTTACCCCATTGTATAGCCAGTGATATCCTATGCTAGGACCACAACTGCACATTTACCTCAATCATTCTGTTCTTTGTCAAAGTATCGTGGTCATAAAATTAGATTATTCATATAGCTTTCTTATTCCAGTTGATACCATAGTACTTAACAGATAGCCATGCTATTCAAAAGATGGTATTGCCATGATATTCAGAAGATGGTGAAGTCTTTCCTAAAATGTGTTTGGAAAACTTGAGATGATACCTAATTACTAGTGCAATTTTCCAATATTATGTGTTTAAAATTAATGAAAACTTATCAGTTCTAAAAAACACTCTCATGGATAAATTAAACCATGTTAGTGGAATTGACTTGAAGCACCTAATTATGTCAAATATCGCGGTAATTCATCACCATTGAGATGCCTGCTTGCAAGTATGACATTTCGCAGAAACTATGACGTTTTGGAAAAATACCATGGTTTTCAGAAGTACCATTGTCAAAAGCTATGTTTGTTTTTGCATGGTGCATGAGGCCGTATTTCTATACTATTTGCAGTTGCTATGCCCAAAACCCAGTATTAGATAACTTAGGCGTGGAGGCTAAACTTCTAATGCCATACCCATCAGCAGCTACATAGTGCTTGCCAGTTATCAGATTTCTACTCCTAAACTACTAGATTAGCATACTTCAATTCCTCTTCTTAGCAGTGGCAAACTTGCTTGTGTATATATGATGATTTTCTTGCTAATGGATTGTGATTCTTACACCTATTCTTTCAGATACATGTATCTGTAACGCGTTTTTGAGAGGCATATATCTGTAGCACGATATTTACTTGTTAAATGATATACTAGATGGAAATGAGATATTATACTTGTTATTTTAGCTGATATATTATAAAACTGCATGCAGTTCTTCCTTGATTGTTCTGGCAATAGGGCGTTGCTTTTAGAATTTAGATATCGTATGAAAGTCCGTCACACTTATATCCTGAAATTGGAATTACTATTATGGTTGGCTAATATGCTTCTGACATATTCTAATTGAGCAATAGACTTCAATACCTGCAACTAGCTTTAATTATTCTCTTTGCATGGATGTTAATATGCTACAATTTTGGAGACAGTTGGCGTGGGCCTTAAATGTGGATAATTAACAACATGAGGAATTTGTATTCTATCCATCTGTTTTACTTCTTCATATTTCTTATTCTATTCATTTTGCATTCATCTCAAGCTTTTTCCTCTAAGTTGCATAATGGAAGTTGATGAGTCATTATTGGCAGAGGATTTTTATTTGATGACACTCTTGATGTTCTTTCCTATATATTTGATGTATTGAACATTGTTTTGCAGACATCACGACCTGAATACAACGACATACTTGCGAAAAAGCCTGACAGTGATGACTTTTTGCCGTACTAATTGACATACAACAGATCAAAGGCAGTGCTCGACTTAAAGCTTAACGTTTTCACATCTTCCATGATTTTCACTATGTTAAAGGAGATTGACCACATTTCCACAGATTTGATATTTTATTATAGGAGATTGGTCACGTTATCCATTGCTATGACTTGTTCTAGTTAAAGTGGTCTCATTGCAAGCACCATAATAGCATGTAATATAGTTGTATACATAATTTGCTGGTCGCTAATTCATTATAATTGGTTTGGTTTTTTGGAGTAAGAGATCTGCTTTCATCTGTGAGTGGAAGGTTTCTGAAGCTTATCGGAACTCAGCATCACTTACTGTGTAAGAACAAAAGCCTTAGCTCCATTCATTATAATTTGCTTGCATGCTTCAGTGGCGTGAATAGTTGGATAGTATTTGGTTACAATCAGCCAACAAAGTCAGGTCTGCTTATTAGGTACCACACATCGTTGGAAACAGTGAAGAAACTTGTTTTACTGTTTCTGGTTTTGAAGCTTTTTCAGTTGCTATATACATGAATCCAAACTATCTGAATCATGTATGATGCATAACAACAATTACATCTCCAGTTCCCAGAGGTCCATTTGAAGGGCTTATTCCTTGTCTTGTTTCAATTGGGAATTTGGAACCTTTAATCTGAGCACATGCTGTGGGGCAACAGCTCACAATGAATACAAAAGAATACAACACAAAGGGTATGAGATCCAAATAGTGAAGATTCATGTCTAAATAAGTGCTTCCACGAAACAAAATGCCATAAACAAGTTTACAAATCGACCAAACATTTCCTTTTTCTCTCATAAAAAGAAAAAAGACTAATACAAATAGCTAGCATTAGATATGTTATAAAGATATTAACAGACTATCTACCTGTATAGAACTGCTCGACTATTTTCCTTCTCCAGAAATGAACAGAATTCAGCGCACTTGCAGGGAAGTAGTGCTCAAGTTAAAGAAAGAAACCTGTAAGATTTTAGAGTAATCACCTGCCACCACCTGCTGCAATCAATGAATTTTCATAGTGCTTTCTGCATGTTAAACTACTCAGCACTTGCACATGATCCACTCTCTAGTTTGTTTTGAATCCGAACACGTTTAGTTTATTGAGAACAAGAGTCGAAGCAAAGCAGGAAAGAGCACTCACCTAATCCATATTTATCCAGTGAAGCAAAATCTCAGAATCCGAAAACAACTAACTGCTCCATTTGAAATTGTCACCAAATAAAAAAGGTGTTAGAGATCCCGTTAACCATAAACCCTCATAATGCTAAAGAAATCATATGGTTTCTTTTGATGACCTTTTTTTAATGAAAGGCTGAAGGATTTCAGAATTAACAACCAATACATCTTCTTCCTTTCCATCTGTCCTACACAGTCTTACTTCAAGTCATCAACCCAGTGAGATTTTCTGCTGCAACTTCAATGCTTCTTTATTTCCTGAAACAATGATCGATAGATGCTTTCTCAATAACGCTTCTGCACTTCCTAATATGAGGCAGAGATTATTTCCCTCTCTTCTAATATCTCTTCTGCTTTCGCTTTCTGTAGCAAGAACTTCATGCCAGCAGCAGTGTGCAAACACCAAACCAAGACCAGTGAGAGCAGGATACTGGTTGCCTTCCTCCAACCGTTTTTCTCCCATTTCCAACATTAATGCTTCACTCTACACTCACCTCTATTATTATTCTCTCACCATTGACGAAGCAACGTCTCTTGTTGCTGTCCCGCCTGAACAGGTTTCACTCCTATCCAGTTTCTCCACAACTTTAAAATCCAGCAATCCATCGATCAAGACTTTGTTGTCTATTGCCAGTGATGATCACCAACCAAATGTCTCAAACTCTGCATTTTCAACAATGGCTGCTAACCCCACTTTGCGATCAGCCTTCATTAATTCCACCATTGCATTATCCAAAGAGCATGCTTTTGATGGTCTAGACTTGGCATGGCAGTTTCCGGCCTTGTCATCCGACATGGCCAACCTTGGCACCTTGTTAGCAGAGTGGAGAACTCGGATCAGTGAGGAAACCCGGAACTCATCATCCACTCTGTTACTGACTGCAACAGTTTACTTCTCAGACCATGTTTTTGATAATTCAAGTGACAATCTTGATTACCCCATTGATTCCATCTCAAACAATCTTGATTGGGCAAATGCATTCAGCTTTGGCTACCATAAGAACGGAGAGATGACTGTCGCTGATGCTCCACTCTATGATAAATTTTCACATTTCTCTATAAGCTATGGTATTTCATCTTGGTTGGATGCCGGTCTCCCTTCCTGCAAGTTGGTTATGGGCATACCTTTATATGGAAGATCCTGGTTTCTGAAGAACAAAGAGAAGAATGGACTTGGATCCCAAGTAGTTGCGGCAGGACCAAGGCAGAAACTAAGCAACCAGACTGGCATTATGGCTTACTTCGAGATTAAGAAGATCTTGGCAGACAACAATCTAAAGGTTGTGTATGATAACCAGACCTCCTCTTCATATTTTCGTGCTGGAGGAGTGTGGGTAAGCTTCGACAATGGAGAGGTGTTGAAGGAGAAGATCGACTTTGCTCTGCAGAATGGTTTGCAAGGATATTTCCTCTGGCCAATAAGCTTTGATGACTCCAATTATACGATCTCAAAACAAGGTGAGATGAAAAGTTTCTAAAACAGAAGACCTCTAATTCCTCTCTGAAAATCTTGATACTTTGGAGACTGACAAGATTCCTCCCTCTGCAGTTATGGATACCTGGCTGCAAGACGAAGCATTTATACATGTACTTACAAGGCAAATACCAAACCCAGCCGGCATCTCAGCAGGTGATCTCGCGGAAGCTGTTACACAAACCTCATCTGGTTCAAGACAAAGCTTTCCAACCATCTTCACATTTCATATGCATGCCTACAGTTTCCTGCTTTTCCTATGTTATCTGACAGTGTAAAAAGATGACTTCATGTAATGTCTATTCACTTAGAAAAAGAATCAACATGCTGTTTCTAGAGCAATGCTATTCCACTTGCTTCTATGACTTCTCCAACAACGTACATTATATATGTTGATATTGATGAAAGGTGGCTGCAAAAGCAAACAAAGGTTCCTACCAATGGAGGTTATAACTGGACGATTGCATGAGAGGATATGCAAAACATGCTGCAAGTGTCAAACCTGTGATTGTGAGATATGACACCCTGATGAATTCCTTGTAATAATCTTTGGGCAGCTTTTGATGACCTTCAAGTATTGCAGCAAAAGGTACTACTCTTGTCTGGCTCTTTACAGCATTGAATGCATCATACGTAGAGTGATGCAAGCCTTCTGTCGCCATTCCAAATCCCAAATAAGTAATGTGCAATCAGACCAACTGATGCAGCTGCAGGCTGCAGCTACTGAAGTCCCCGTCCAGAGTGTGTGAGCTAAACACCATATAACCTGACCAACCATCTGGATAAAAGCACAATAGCAGTCATATAATATGAATGCTTTCAATTATTTAAGTTCACAATAAGATTTATGTATTAAACTGATCAAGTGAAATATTACTTGAACTGGCCATATACCTGAGGATGTCTTGTGATTCTCATGATTCCAATTTTCTGAAGGTGCATTTTAGGCTTGTCAAGAGCAGCAACATCTAGTAGGTTAAATGTTGACGGGTTAGGGGAAAAAAAAAGAGAAACACACTAGTTGAACTCCAGCAACAGCCTGAACTAGCCACAGTTGTACGCTATCATAGCAATGATTTATGAAGTGCACCTAAAAGTGAGTTCATTGTAATCAGATGAAAGCCTAGTTTTCTTAGAAGCCTAAAGATGATGCAAGAAAAATACTAGTGGCATAAAGAGGGTTAATTGCGTACAACCAATAGAAGCATCAAAACTCACTATGGTGCTAACCGCTAAAGGTAGAGAGATTCCTGCAAACAGAACTCAGAATGTCATAATTGCGTTAGCAGTTGTTTCTTATAGAAAAATATGGCTTTCTACTTTTCACTTCATGTGACAAACAAGTGACTAGGAATGTCAAAATGCGAGTTCACAACCATGTAACAGCTAGACTAAACCAAAGCATGACAGGCAAGAGCACGCTACTCATCTCCTGGCTCAAACCAGTCTACTTATGCTAAATTAAGGGAAAATACAATCACCAACATGCTAAAGAAGCCTAATTTCATGTTGTCAATGCGAGTAGATCTAGGCAGATCACAAATTGCAGTGGAGACCTCAAACCTCAAACTAAGCCAGCTAAATCTTTAAATGTTCCAAAAAGTTCATGGTCCTTTATGATGGAAGTACTAAGGCAGGAAAACTGCAGATCCCAAAGAAATTCGCTATAACCTTTCTATTTGTAAATACCTCGAAATGTCAAAAGTACACTTTCTTAGCATCTAATCATCAAGAGTATCCCTGAAATAGGTATAGTGTAGACTTATGTATTAGTTCAACTTTCTAAAAGCACCACTTTCAAATACCAAAGAACTCATTAGAACTCCCTCCTCTATTAGCTACGCCGGTTTAGTTAAAACATATCCAAAAGTACTGAGAGATGGCTTTTGCATTTAAGTGGCAATTTCCTAAAACCAGTAAGCAAGAACACCAAGTTACTGGTTTACAGTTTCAATTCAATAATCTTTTCTTGAAGGTGCAACCTTGTCGGCAAACTTCTCTTGTCAATATATATAAGCTCTGAAATCGTTTTTATGGTGCGTGATTCTTGAAAGGATTGGATCTGTAGCCTACCATTTGGACCTTCCTCGGGAGGTGTCCGTTTTGCCTCCCTGCACCCCCGGGGGCTGCCCTCCCTCCTTTAGCTGATGAGGTTTATTTCATCTACAGCCGTGTTCCTTTCTGAGTTACCGCAATGTCCGCATGGACCTACCACACATCGGCAGGTTTTGGTTGCCTGGGAGGCAAACGCCATTTGGGAGGATTATTTGGTTGGTTGTCTATATGCATTACAACCTTAAAGGCAACGTTGGTTTTTCAGAGGGAGGGAATGTTGCACTTTTGGTCTCCTAGGACTCCAACACTAGCTAGGTGCATCTAGCACTCATTTGGGCAAATCGGATTTGAAGGAGTTGTAGTTCAAGTTCCATCTAGCGTGGGCATGGCTGCCAAGTCTTCGTATTCCCATGCGTTCCTAGTTTTTGATGTATTAGTTGGTTATATGCATGTAATAGTTAGTAATTAGTCACTACGCTGGCATCTAATTAGTACTTAGGCTGGCTGATGTAATGTATCTCTTCTCTAGGATGGAAATTGTAAAGAAGAATTTCCTAATATTGGTTTCTTTTATTTCATGTTTCTTTAAATTTTCTTAGTAATTCATAACTAGTAGTGGACTTAAGTCCTATGGCTTTTACGAGTACTTAGTTTTTGTAATTTATCCCATATCCATTGAGATTGGATCGCGTTTGGGAGTGCGTTATGAAAAGTGATTTTTAACTATTCTAATTCATAGTTTTAAATAAATTTTATATAGTATTTTATAAAATTTATTAAATTTTAGAAAGTATAAAAAAATTTATATTATAAAATTTTATTATTACTTATTATTATTATTTTTTAGATAAAAAATAAAAATTGTTTTTTAAAATAGAATAAAAATATTTTTTAATAAAAAGTTTTTCAAAAACACTTTCAAACGCTCCCAACATGTGATTAAAATAAATGATAATCATATTTCACCAGCATGGCCTACGTTTCTTTCTTATCCGAAAGTTTTTTCATAACATGTATCTCAAATGTGATCAAAGCATGTGTTATGGAGGGGGTAGTTTTGATTTGCTTAAACTAAGTGTTTGTCTTTTCTTTTTAAGCGAGCTTATTTTTTTAGCTTAAATAAATAATAAATATTATACATATAAAATTTATGACAGTCTATATTTTTAAAATTTTTTTAAACTTTCCTTAGGAGCTCATTTTCCAAATAACACTTTCTTTATTAATTGCAGGTCGCAATATTTAGATATTTAAAAGAATAATAAAGCTGCAGTTCTCTATGTATTATTTGGGTTTTGGAGCACTTCCCAGAATGGTTTGTTTTCATCGTTTCAATCAAGATCGAGTTCCTCTAATTCGTTAATGAAATCATGCCTTTGAGCATGGTTCATGTCAAGAAGGACTTGGTTAATGACTTGACAGTTTCACAAGCCATTCTTCTGAACTTCTCTGTGACCACAATTACTGCAATCCCTTTTCTGAACACTATTACATAGTTTCTGTGTACTGCAGGGATAGTACTACCAGTTTTGCAAATGTAGCTGAAGCATTTAGAGTAGCATGCACTTCACCAATGCAGTTAATTAAACCAGTTCTAATGGGCAAAATGTCAAAAAAAAAGTGTAATAAACCAACATTATCAGGTATTTGTCCCAGATTGATAAGATTCCGATAGCAGCCAGCTATACCAATGTAAACTTAGTACATAAACTGATAAAAGGTTTCTTGATCACGTTGTCAAAATCAAAATCTTAAATAAAATTGTTTCGTTGGAATAGAATCGTAAAATCAAGATTTTAAATGAAAATCGTTTCGTTTAAATAAAATCGTAAAATTTTATATACAAATAAATTTTATAATTATTTTTAATACAATTAAAAAAATTTTATAAAAAATAGTTCTAATATTTTTTTTATAAAAAGTTGGTACATTGAAAAATAAATAAATTTTTTTATAAATTATTCAAAATTATAACTAATTATAAAAAATTATAAAAACTATACTTTTCAGAAAACTTTCTTAAATTTTATAAAAAACTCTTCAAAATTAAAAAAAAACTCTCTCAAATATAGCTAATTATAAAATTTTTTTAAAATATAAAATCGTAAAAAGATCGAAATTTTATCGATTTTAAAATTTAAATCAAAATCCGAATAAAATTTTACTCAAAAAAATTTTATTTAAAATCAAAATCGTTTTGGAGAAATAAAATCATAAAATTATAAAATTTTAATATTTAAATCGAAATTTTGATAAACTTAATCACAATGCTTGGAGATAATATTACATGGGAAAGCGAAACAGAAAATTGAATGCTAGTAATCAGGCTGGAACTTTTGAAAGACAGCAGTGGCACAGAAAAATTGTACTCTTGCTATCATGAATGTCTAAACGAATACATGATAACAACAATGGTGCGAGCCGCATCAATACTCAAGATTCCTCTTGCTTTCCCAATGCTCTGTTTGCAAACAATTTTTGCTCCCGAGCTCGCTTAGCTGCAAGAGCTTCTTCATCCAACAACTGGATAGGTGACCAATCTGGCATGCGCCATGAGTTTGACTTCTCGTCCTTCTGCTTGAACATCTCTTCCAATGATTTTGTATAGCTCTGTACAACAGGTCTCAGTTGCATAGTTGCATAGTCCACAGCCGTTCCCGCTACAGCAAATATGACAGAATATTTTATAGCACCAAGCTGACCACCTACAATACCATGCAATGACAAGAAAACAAAACCCCACTAAAAAAGTTTGAAGTACATTCAGAAAAGAAAAAACAAGATATGGAATGATGTTGCTGAATAGGAATCACTGGCATAACATTAGAACTGAAACTTACCGCCAACTGATTGTGCAACTAACAAAAACAAAGTTCATGAAACTATAGATGTATACAAGAGAAGAAAGTTGGACAAGGATTAGTACAGAACTAGGAACTACTGGCATGGGCTAGACAATGAACCTTGAAGACGCCCAAGAATGGCTCCACTACCAAACCCTCCAATCATAGAGTTAACTAAGTCATCTGGTTCAGAACCTCGAGCATCTCTTGCAAGCTCTCGTGCTCCTGTATTTATAAAATGAGCAAGTGATAATCTACAGGCCATCCAGTTATCTAGAAATAAGTTCAAAATCATATAAGAAAAAGGCTACAAAAATATAAACCAAACAAGATACGATAAAGACGGGATGGATAACTAGTTTAGAGTCACCTAATCATTTTATACAGATTAGCCAGTCAAGCACCTTTTTGAGCTTTTCTTCCATTTTTTGCAGGTGAATCTTGTCATTAAATAACACCTATATTAGAAGTTGCAAACCACGCTCATAATTATGCACAATAGTTTGCATTACCAGCTAATACTCATGCATCTTCTGTTGCGATAATTCCTCAAAAGTTTGCTTATTATGCCATATCAAGCACACATTATAAAAGGTGTAGTTCAGGATTGAGCTTAAAATAATGATCCAATACACACTCCTTGGAGAAGCACTTGTAATATTGGGAAACTTTCGTTCCCGCCATGGTTTGGTGTCTCTCTAGAACAGAAGGCACGAATATGTGTTTAATGCTATATGATGTGAACATACTCATTACAAACTAGTTATTAACTAACATATTATCTGGCATTAAAATCACTAGACCAGATTATTATCAATTAAAACCAGTATAGCAGATGAACTAATTAAAACAGGATTATTATCTGACACACCCAAACTTCTTCATAGACAATGAACTAATGGCCAAATTAATTGAGCAAATGAGACAACAAACATAATTTCATGAGGAAAATATAACATCTAGCTAAAAGGAACAAAAGTTTAAGAAAATTCAAGTTTGAAGAGTTTGACATCAACTGTATCTAGTACTTCGATAAACAGGTCAATGCAAGAAGAACAACAAAACTAGGGCAACTCCAGCATTGATATGCATGTAGTTTTATACTCTAAGGAGATAGCAATCTAGTACAAAAGTTTAAGAAATTTGACATCAACTGTAGCTAGTACTTCGATAAACAGGTCAATCCAAGAAGAACAACAAAACTAGGGCAACTCCAGCATTGATATGCATGTAGTTTTATACTCTAAGGAGATAGCAATCTAGTACAACATAAAGGGATTTAAAAAGCCACCAGAAATCCCCAGTTCACTGTTTTGAAAAACCATTTCTCCATATATCCCTCTCAACCTCCAAACTGACCAGAAACATAATAATTGATTTGCAAACAGAAACTTCTGCAATTAACTTTAATCCTATCCTCCAACTCTGCAATTATTCAGCATAAAAAACTAAGCATCCAATACTTCCCCTTAAATCTCCACTTACCAAGTATGAAAATGATCAACGATCTCAAATAACAAGCTGCGGTAGTTGCACAAACATCAAAGAAACAATTAGGCTTAACAAAACACACCAACAAAAACTAAACATCATCAGCTCAAATCCAGAACTATTTGTTCGTAAAGCATATAATCACATAAGTCAAACAACTAACCGCAGTAACATCCAGCAACAATGGCGAAGTTGGCTGCATAGGTAGCAGCAAGCCTTGCCGATCCATGCGTTTTCCGATTCTTTGAAACAAGCGCCGCTCCACCTCCAACTAATCCTACACCAAATGAAATCGGTCAGTTAATCAAACAAACTATTGTAGCCCAAGATTCATTCTATAACTCAGATGACAAATCAGAGAGAGACACAGAGAGAGAGATTACCGGCAAGAATAGTGGGAGCGTAGATTCGTTTCTTCCAACCATCCGATGAATCGGCGATGGATTCCACCGGTTTTTCTTTCGGTTCCATCACCACCTCCGGCGACTGAGAAGGTAAAGAAAAAAAAAATCTAACAAATTATTCAGATCTTAGTGGCACTATTGTAAATATAATTAATTCCAAGACCAATTTCAAGCATAAGCATTTTCATTTTATTTTCTCCAACTGTGATTTGTGAATTGCCCTGGGCACGGCAGAGGGGAACACAACAACGACATGGCTCCATCGCCACCGCCGCGGTCGTTACCGCCGCCGCAGCTACCGCCGCCGGAGAATCAGAAGCAGAAGAAGAGAAAGAAATGGACAGAAGAAGAAGAGCGTTCGTTGATCGACAAGTACGCGGAGATGCAGATGGACGGAAGCTTCAAGCGACTTCGAACACGAGAGAAACGGTTCCTCCCCATCGCCGTTCACGTGACTACAGTCCACCACTCACGTGATCCTGTATCCTTCCCTTTCTCCTGGTCATGGAAGGACGCTTCTACTAAGGTCCAGAACATGCGCCATCAGTACCTTCTTGTGAAACAAAAACTCGTCTCTTCATCTTCGGATTCTTCGAATACAAGTTCTGTGAATTGGTCTGAAGGTTTAACTCTCTGGCCTAATTTTCTGAAATACAAATCTGTCTTTGGTGATGCTCCGTTGCCGGAGAAACAATCGGGTAACATTGTTTTAGCTGCTGGTGATGTTGACAAATTTCCGTTGTCAAATTGTGATAATTGTGATGGTGATGAAAGGGGTGGGTTTGATGAAGAACCTTGCCCTGCTCAGCTAGGTAATAGTGCGAGGAGAAGTAAAAAGAAGAAGGGGTGGGGGGTATTGGCGGCAGAGGTTCGGAGATTGAGAGATAGGGAGTTGAGATTGGAGGAGAAGGAGGAAAAGAGGGATAGGGAAAGATGGAAGAGTGAAGCTTTGGCAGCGGAGAAAGAAATGGACTGGGTTAGGGAAGTGGAGGAACGAAGGAGATTGGTGATGGAGGAAGAGAGGGAGTGGGAGGAAAGGATGGAGAGACGGAGAGAACAGTGGGGGAGAAGGGTTGAGGAGATGCTTGCGCGGCACCGTGCTGAGATGGAACAAATGCATGCTCGGGTAATACACGAGCAGCAAGCGATAATCGGGCAGCTGCTTGGTGTAGTGGCACAGTGTGCAGGGCCTGGAATTGGTTCCGGTATTGGGGATGCGGCTGGGATGGGGGGTCATGGCTATGCTTGCCATCTCTCGCAGATGATTCAGGGGTTGCACCATGTGAATGGGATGGTGCCGGGAGAGAACCGTATTGGCAGTGATAGCCAGGACGATCAGTTCATTGTTGATGACTGATATTAAATGTTTGGTTCTCTCTCTTGCTGTTGAGCATACTGCCTTGCTCTTTGTTTGTAAGGTTAGTTCTTTCTCTTCAACTTCCTTACATTTTATTCTTTTCTGCTCTATATAGTGATGCTATTTATGTTGTATCTAGTTGTATCAGCAACTGCAATAAGTTTATTTATTAAATAAAGCACATATTCATAGCTCAGTATCTACGCTTCTTGGCCCATGACTTGGATTTTTGCTGGTCCTGTTATGGTGGAGAAAAAGCTTGCAACAATTTCGTTTCCATCAATAAATAAGTATAGATGTGTTATATCACAGGGCTCTAGCTTAGTTCTCAGTGCTTTCCACCTTTAATTAGCTTCCTTAAAACCTACAACCAGCATTGCTGAATAGTTGGATTACTGAATCACAGCTATATAATAAAGTACTTTACTCTAGTGAAGTTATTCAGAGTAGTTTAGCTTGTGGAATTCATGTTAAAGCCCTGGCTGTTCATACCATCTACTTCAAAAAAATTTTAGGGGCAGATTTCACCAAAGACTTCGATTCCATAGCTATCTTCCTTTGAGACTTATTTTGAAGATGGATTCAGAATGTTGTTCATTTCATGATGGATTTGAATGTTGTTCATTTCACTGTAGTGGACATGTAAAGCCAACTCCATGTGTGTGTGAGTGAGTCTTCTCGTACTTCTCTTGCCTCATGCATTTCTTTTTTTTTTAATGATAGGCATAATTCCAGTTTCCAAGGCGAACTCTGCGTTTCTTAATGAGATCACTCTTTGTTTTCTGACCAACTTCTCCTTCATGGTTGTGAATTTGTTGCCACAATTCTTGATCATTAAACTGGAACAGGATAATGCAGGATTCAATTAGTTGGTTTCTCATCAGATTCTTGTATTGCTAAGATTTTAACCTATTTGATGGAAGTCCTTGTAGCTATGCTCGACTCTGGCCCTGCCTATGGTTAAAATTCAAGCTTTTATACAGATTAGGACTATAGGAGAAACTTCTACTGCGTTAGGTAATTACTTAAGGAATTTATGATTTACTTATCAAAGTTCATTGATTGTAAGGAGCAAATACCACTTTTCTAAGTTGATTGTAGTTGGCGAACAAAATGAGTCTCTTGTTGGGTACTGCAATCTAACTCTTTGATACTGCATAGAGTTTATTGGTTTTGAAAAAAAAGTAGAATGAATCTAACGTAGTAAGGGCAAAATTAAGTCCAAGGGAATGAGGTAAGCAGTAGTGAGAATGGCAGGGGTCAAGAAAACCGTTGTAGCTTTCAGAAATAATAGTTTGTGTTGGTAGAATTTGTAAGGGGGTCTCTCTTCTGATATGGGAATGGGTGAGGATGTTGTTCTGCCGTGCGGGCATTGTTTCCATTGTTATTGCTTGAAGGAACGCTTTGAAACGAAGATGCAATGCCCTATGTGTAGACAGATGTGTACCTATTCATTCCGTTGATGATCAATCAATCAAAAATCGATTTGTTGCTTGGTTAAAGTATTCAAATGGTGTTTATGTGTGTGTGGAAATATTCAAGTGCGCAAGCGCGTATATACTTCTTGTAAATGTTCTTGAAGTCCCAAATCACTTCATAGTGCTGTTGTTATTATTTGCTATAGAGAATGAATTCTGGCGCTTAAATTTAACATTCTGGTAAATCTCCTAGATGGTTTTGGAGGCACATAATTCATTGCGTGGGAGTTGTATGAGCATGGCATTGGAATTTTTGTTCTGACCTAAAATATGGATCCCTGTTTGATTTAAGATGCTATCAAATAATGAGTGGGATTACACATAGCATGCATAACATATACCTTTGAATATATATTAGAGTACCAAAAAGAATTAACGGATTCGATATATGTTTTTTATATCACATTTTTTAATATATGTTTAAGTTTATTGAGTCACGCAATAATTATCAGTTAATATCGTCCCTTTCAATAATTTATTATATGATAAACAAAAGGTGTGATTAATTTAAATCGGCTACTACTATAATCTCTAAAAATAATTAAATGGGCTAATAGTGGATTTTGGAGGCCGAATTGTTATTTTGTAGGCCTGTTTAGTTAGTTGAGCTTGGAAATTAGAATAGGTAGTGAATTAGATTAAACCCAGTCTGTGACTAATTGGGTTGTGGAAAATCATTCGTAATAAATTTATAAGTTTAAAAAATTTCGAAAGCAATACTAGAAAAATTATAGTAATATAAAAGGGTATGAGTAAAGAAGTTTTATTGAAATGCTTAGAAGTCTTATAAAATTTTCCCTAAAATATTTTTGGAAAATATTTTATTTTTGAGATGGTTATCTAGTAACTTTTTTTGTTAAAGGAGGAGCTGTCTGTCTATTTTTTGAACAATCGTACCGGACCAGCTATAAAAGAAAGGACTCCTCCCTCAATCATGCATATGGCATTTCGTAGAATAGCTTATAAATAGGGGTAGAGAAGTAAATATGAGCCGGGCCAAACGGGCCGACTTGTGGTCTGATTTGTTGGCCCGGCTATCGGCTCGTTCGGCCGGTGAATAGTGACAGAATTGGTCTGGCTCGGTCCTACGGGAAGGATTGGCCGACTATATTGGCTTGTCGGGCGGTCCGTCCGATTACTGTTCACAGTGACAGGTCAACGTTGACCAGGTCAAATTTTAATAAAAATATTTTTATATTACTAAAAAATAAATTTTAAAAATAAAAAATATTTATTTTTTAATTTTATCTTAAAAATAATTTTTAATTTTTAATTTTTATATAAATTTAAAATATAAATCGGATAAATTGGTCGGGCCAGGTCGTGAGAAATGAAACCAGGTCGGGCCAGCCCGGTCCAGTCTAGTAACTTGGCCAGCCCGGCAAGCCCATTTTTGCATCTATAAATAGGGTTGGCAATATAAGTTGGAGAGCAATTTCGGATCGACCCATTTAATAATCGGGTCAAATTTATTCAACCATAATTCAACTCATAAATTTATACGGGTCAATCCTAATCCAACCTACTAATAACCGAGTCAAATTCAGATCGACCTATTTAATAATTAAAATTATTAATTATTAATTTTATAATTTAAGCTTCAGTGAAATTATAAGATCAGTTCGAATTAAAATGGACGATATTTCTACTGACGAGATATAATTATGTCCGACAAAATATGCATTTCTTAATGTCTTCATCGGTCCTTACAATAAAAAAAAAAAGATTATTTTTATTTTTTAAAAATATATAATAACAGCTGAATTTTATGATTATAAATACATATTAATAATTCGATAAAATTTTTGATAAATATATCTATTTAACAAAATGTTCATAAAAATCTTTATACGAAACCTAAATTCGTCATTAAATACCTACATAGTAATACTTTCGATAATATTATAATTTTCATCTTACACTATTTTACAAAGGTATAAAAATAAAAAATTAATTATAAATACAATATAATTTAATAGTTTGTATATAACTATTATCGATTATTTTTATTGTCAATATTTTATTATATGGTAAGAAAAAATCAAGAATTGTTTCTTTAAAAGGTGACATTTCGGGTTGGTAGGTCAATTTCGGGTTAACCCGGATCGACTCATTTAATAATCGTGTCAAATTCATTCAACCCTAACCCAACCCATATATTTATACGGGTCAATTTTTTAATCCTAATACTAATTAAACAGATCGATTTCGGATTAAATTTTGGGATCGGATCGTATATTGCCACCCCTACTTATAAAGTATGTTGGTCCAGTTCAAAGTCGCTCTTCAGTAATTCGCCGACTCCAAATCCAATCCAGTCCGGTTACCTCCACTGAGTTTTTCAGGTGCTCACGCTCAGTTTTAGAATTAGCAGCATTTTGAAGTGTTTATAAAATTTTTATTTCAAAATAAAAGTACTTTTTTTATTTAAAAAATAATAATAAATAATAATAATATCAATGTAAAATTTTTTATATTTTTAAATTTCAAATAAAATATTATAAAAAATTAATAAATTTAAATTAAAAAAAAAATTTAGAATGCATTTTCATACAACGGCTTAGTTATCAGAACGCGCACTCCCGTAAAGCGGGCCAGATAAAAAAATTTAAACTCTAACATATTTTGTTAATTTAAATGACGTAAATAATATACGTAATAATTTATTTTATATATAATTTATATAATTTCAAAACAATATAATAAGTTTGAGGAAAAAAAAAAGAAAAATCTCTCCACCAACAAAATGGCATCTGATCAAGTTAGAGGAGAGAAATAAAACAAGCATATACAGCATGCAGTTGCTCTTAGATATTATTAAATTTATTAATTAATTAATTTAGTAGAACGCTCTATATAATAATAGTGTGTGTTTTATTTAGCCATGAGAATTTTAAATGTTAGAAAAGATATTCTACCAAACGGGCAAGGGAAGAGAAACAGAACTTGATCAGAAGGCTCATAATAATAATGTTGTGCATGTGCACGGTGCCTTCAACATACCGCAACCACTTCCACTGTGACCGCTCAGTACAATTTCCTGATCACCAACCAGCTACGTGGGTCAAACTGTAGTATGTTCATTGTTTTTATGGTAACTGATTTATTATAAACTTATTATTGTTTATGATATTATTAAAAAAGTTTTATACT
The DNA here is from genome assembly GCA_019914995.1 of Acanthochlamys bracteata. Lineage (NCBI taxonomy): Eukaryota > Viridiplantae > Streptophyta > Magnoliopsida > Pandanales > Velloziaceae > Acanthochlamys > Acanthochlamys bracteata. The sequence goes on along the minus strand of CM034129.1, from coordinate 9,338,213 downwards.
TATTGGTATTTTTATATAGTTGAATTAAAAATTAATTGATTATGTAAATTTATTTTTTTATTCTATTCAATTATAAATTAGATATAACGAGAAATTTAATTTTTCTAAAATTTTCACATTCACTTTAAATCAATTAATTTTAATATGTATTTTTAAAAAAATGTTTTAAAAAAATTGTATTACTTTTATACACTGCAGCAGCGTTTACTAGAAAAATATTATCAATTGAAAAAAATATACTTAATACTTGCATTTGAACGATTTTTGTATATCCACAAAAAATCTTTGAAAACCTTTTATATCGTAGTTTTAAAAAAACTCAGGCTGGAGAACCAATATTTTCATAACTCTAACGGTAGGTGTGTTCTTTTTTATTTAGAAGTAACATTTCTCTAGTAAAAATATTATTTTTAAGCGATTTTTTATATTATTTTAACAAAACTTATTTTATTATAACTTATTCTCTAAAAAATTATTTTTAAAAAATTCTTTATATAAAAATTCATTCTTTTTTATTATCTTTCTACTTTTTTAATTTGAACGAATATATTTACTATAATTATACTTTCTTTACTATATTTTATATTTTACATTTATTAAAAATATTTCATAAATATGAAGCTAAATTGTCCACTTTAATCAAAAGTTTTCAATAACGCGGCAGTTAAGAAAAAAATGGAGCAGATTTTTTATTTAAGCCTCTACTCATCATTGTTTATTGATTATTCCATCTCTGTCAAACTACTTAAATCAAGAATAAAACATTAACTTTTTCCTAACAAAAATTTGCTTTTTGTGCAATTGCTAGATAATTATGTGACCATTGAATCCATTCTTTTTTTCTTTGTCCAAAAGAAATCAATCAAAGGTAACAACTATTTGCTTTTTTTCTAACAAAAACAAGGCTCAAATCTTGCTGCCATCTTTACTGTAGTTACTTATCTTGTCCCCTTTAATCACGCCATGATAATTTGCATTCTTCTTTTCTTAACAGTCAACAACAATCAATAATAATGGGATTTGCAAAGGCGGTCCTCCTAAATTATGCTTGCAATCTCAGTCTCCCAATATCAATATTAAGCTTTTCAAATTTATCTACCTTAGAAAGACCAATATGTGTTCATATTTTAAGAGATGTTATACTACTAATAACCTGAAACTTAAGAAGGGGTCTAAACACTGCTGAAAAAAACTTTAGAGGATTCATATTGAAAAAGTCCCATTCACCAACTTTGCAAAAAGCATCATTAAACACCTCTACCTAGTATTCTGGTCTTTCCCTCCTATCTGTTGACTGTTCATTGCTCACGCTCTTCCAAGAACTCTCTCTGCTACCAAAAGAGATCGGAAGAGAATGGAGAAAGAGTGAACTTTCTCCCTGCAAACTTCTCCCGCACAAGAGTTACCAACACTCTGATGAGGAAATTCAACAGTTGCCAAAAAAAACTCAGAGAAAGAAAACCGATGTGGTCCTTTTGACACTTCGCTTGCTTCCAAGAATCTCTGTGAAGTGAAGTAGCACACACTACCACCATGACCGATAATGCCAACCTTTCATTTCTGTCATCACTTGTTTTGCAAGACATGATCTCACTCTGTTCCTTTCTTTTTCTCAACCTTTATACTTAGTCTACACTCTTATTTTCTTCCCTTACTTCTTCACTTTCTTTTTCTTCTTCCTTCCTCTACTTGTTTCTACTACCGTTCTCCTTCTTCTCACTCTCCGGTTTCCGGTCATCGCCGGAACAACAACAGTTTCTGCAGTGGTACAACTACTCAAGATCAATAAAGAACAGAGTCGTAATCTTGAGTCATCATCAATAGAGTACCAGTTGGCTTCATTGGTTCTCATGTATGCTGATCTGCAGCAAGAGTTTAATGTTCACTTTGGAGTTTATGAGGGTAAGCTTTCCTCTGCTTACTTGAGCTTATTAGCTAGTGATGATGGTGAGGAAAACCCAGATGATCTGATTGCCTTTAAAGAATATAGACCAGATGAGATTTGGAAGATAGGTTGTGACAATTTGAGTCAGAAATGTGAAGTTCTTGATAGTAATTCATCTGTGGTTAATGTTTTGGGTGTTGATCGTGAAGCAGAGTTCAGCAGATCAGAAGAGGAAACAGCTCTTTGTGATGCCAAGAAAGAATTGGATATAGGTTGTGAAAGTTTAAGTAGTAATGGTGAGGTTCGTGATGATTTTGAAGTTTCAATGCCTATAAAACAAGAAATAAAGTCTACAGAATCGAATTCGGAAGCAGAATTCGGTTGTAAAGTTGAAATAGGAGCAGACGGCAAGAAAGAAATGGAGAATTTGAGTACCAGTGACGAATTTCTTGATGATTCTGCTATTACCATTATTTCTGATCATAAGAAAGAGATGATGGAATCAAGTGGATCAACTGCAATGGCTGATTGTGATGGTGACGTAGAGTCATCTTCCTCGGTTTACTTGAGCTTAGCTAGTGATAGCAGCGAGAGCTCCACGGAATTTCCATTAAAGAATAAAAGTAGCCAGAACGAAATGCAGGTTCTCTGTGACAATTTGAGCGGAATCAGTGATCATTCTGGTAGAAGTTGTGAAGAGAATCTAAGCTGGTATTGGACAAATCGCCGAAGAGAGCATTCGAGAAATTTGTCTATGAAGAGCGAGACTGAAAGTAATTTGACGGACGATTTACAAAGAGATGGATCTCTGAGGAAGGAAAAGGAGTGGAAGAGAACTCTAGCGTGCAAGTTATTCGAGGAAAGGATGCAATTCAAGTTATGCGAAGAAAGGGAGGTCGTCGAAGGCTGTCAAGAGATGGATATGCTGTGGGAAGCTTATGAGGAGAATGCATTGAAATTAGATAAGAAGGTCAAGAAGAATAAGAGCGAAGTTAAGAGGACAGATGAAGAAGAAGAAGAAGAAGAGTTCGACGAAAAGGCGACCGGTGAGGTTTGCTGTTTGCAGGCATTGCGGTTGTCGACCGGAAAGATGAATTTGGGAGTTGGTAGACCGAATTTGATGAAGATCTCAAAGGCACTAAAAGGCATGGGGTTGCTGCAACGCTTCAGCAGCAGGCGAAGCATGAAGAGGTGACCAAAATAAAAGCAAAAAATTTGCAAGTTAAATGTATGGGTGATCAAAGTATGATCCTACTACTACTACTACTACCAGAGAAATAATCTTTCCTTTCTTTTTCTTTGCATCAAAATAGTTTCTGATAGTTGCTGTAAAATTTTCCTGTATTTGCTGTTGCACCATGTTGATGCATAGCTGGTTTGTTCAGGATATGGAATAGATCTCTGAAGTATTGTCTATCAATTATTTTGTTACTTTGCCTTGGCTGAACACTGTAAAATTGGGTAATATTAGAATTGGCAATACTTTAATGTGTTCATCTGCAGGTTACTAAACTTGAACTGATACGTTAGTTTTGTTACTTGCAAGATTTCGCACCACACCAACTCTTCTGTTTGGCATTAGAGAATCCTGGAGTTTTTGATATTCTCTTTTAAATCTCAACATTTTCGCATAGATATTTTCAGATAATTTCTAGCGATTATAAGAGATATTTTAGCAGTATTTTTTTATTTCACCGTTTACCAATAAATATTTTATAATATTTTTATAATTTCTTTTTAAATTTATAAAATACAAAAAATTTTATATCATAAAATTTTATTATAATTTATTTATTACAAATTCTATTTTTATTTCTATAATAAACTCTACTGATATTAAAATTAACTCTAAATCAAATTTTACGTATTATTATTATTATTTTAAATTTTATTTTTATCAAAATTTATTTTTAATAAAATTTTCATTTAATTAAACACGTCGTTAGTATCATTGGCATCTTTGCAAATCTCCGTCGACTTAGATGTAAACCATTATATTTAGCCGAGGTTTTATGTTACTAATTAGATCAAATGTAACGATTGACTAGTCAAAGTATTTGGTTTCTTGCACTTTTAGTTTATTTTAAGCTATAGAAATGAAGATAAAAAATAATTTTCGAATACAAAATTAAACACATTTTTAATAATATTATTTCTAATAATTTATTTTTTAATAACTCATATTTATTTTAAAATATATATAGTTATGTGTTAACTCTAAAATGTATTTTAAAGAAAAAAATATTTTTAAAAAATGATTATAAAAAATAAATTATAGTAAAAACATATAAAAAATAATATGCAATAATGTTTTGGCTAACTAATTGATTTTTGAGCGCAAATAAGACACCTTTGGAATATACTTGCAAATCTCTATTGCTTTCGGCTATTAAGGGCGTGTTTACCAACACCCCTAAACTCCACTTCCTTTAAACTCAAGTTTCACATAAATACTTATAAAAATTAAAATAAATTTTTTTATCAATAAAATTTTTTTTAAAATTCAAATTTAAAACTTACTAAAAATATATAATTAATATAAAATTTTATTTTTTATTAAATATTTTTTATTTTTTAAATTTATTTCCTAAAAACTTCACTTCCCTCAAAACTCCACTTCCACCCCCTAGGTAAACACGCCCTAAAAGTAGCTTATGTTTTGAGATTACTTATAAAATATATTTTTTTTAAAATAAAAGATATTTTTAATTTTTTTATTTTTAAAAAATAATAAAAATATATAATAAAAAAATTTCATTATATAAAATTTTTTTATATTTTTTAAATTTTTAAATAAATTTTTTCAATACTTATAAAATATATATTAAAAAATATAAAATTAAAAATTGAAAATTTTCGTTGAGAAAAAATAAAAACAAACACAAAGTGCTGAATGAATGATTTCTTTTTTTCTTCCGCGGGTACTATAAAGTTCCATCTTTGTTTGCTAGAAATGGGGGCGTTTCTGCTTTAAAAAAACTTTTTAATTTTAATTTATTTTTTAATATACTTTTTATAATGTTTTAAAAATTTTATTTAAAATATTTTAAAAATATTTAAAAAAATTACATAATAAATTTTTTATTATTTATTTTAATTTTTTAAAGTAAAAAAAGTAAATATATTATCTATTTAAAAATATTTTATTTTAAAAGTACTTCAAATACACTTAATCCAAAAATGAAATGAAATTGCTGCTTTAGTTTTGAGCAGTTCCTGCAGATAGTTTATTTCCTCAGAAAGTGATCTTCCCCCACATTCAGATCGCATTCTAAACTAAAAGTGATTAATTTATTAAAAATTAAATTATTATAAATAATATTATAATTAATAATTTTATATATTTTTTTACAAGTGAGCTGAAAATTATATAATAGTAAGATCGGAAAGTCAGGAAAGCGACTTTCTATTTATTTTTCATTCATCATTTATAATATAGTGTTAGAACTGAACCGCAGCTTCATTTTTAAAACATTATTTCAAAAAATCACTTAAAGTACTATTAAGAAAAATCGTTCAAAATTTTTGAAAATGTTATTTTCTTTGAGGTCTTCGTACGAATTAAATATTTGGAAATAATTACTGCAAAATTTTTCTAAAATAAAAAATATTTTAAATTTTTTTAAAATAAATTATATTTTTTAGTTAAAAATATAATAAAAATAAATAATAATAAGATTTTATGAAAATAAAATTTTTTATATTTTAAATTTTGAAATAATTATTAAAAATTTTATAAATTTATAAGAAATGTAAAATAAAAAAATTAAAATGAAAAGAAAAACATAAGCAATCAAAACATGTTAGAAGTATTTTTACCTGTTAGATTAGAAGGTGATTAAGAATTTTTAGCTCACTAGTAATTCGAACTTAGAGATATAGAGGCCCCCGCTGAAGAGCATATAGGCCGAAGCTTAGAAAACTTGCAGGCCCTTGAGTTTGTTGACGTCACTATCACGGGCCCATATTATAACTGTCACCCACTAATCCAATTCAGTTCCCGCGTTTTCTTGTTTAAGGATTTTATATATTTATAAAAATTCGTCTACCTAATTACTTGGCCTACTAAAATGGTGTTATTTTTAGAGTGTGATTCAATTACAATAAATTCACTTTTTTAGTTAAAAGTTTAATTTAAATTTCTTTTTTTTTGCAGTTTATCTCCAATTTATCAAACTATTTCTAATTTAATTCTTACCAAATTCAGTTGTATCTAATTAAAGTACAATGCTATATTAAGTAAGTTATATAAATTTAACTTCATGCAAATTATAAATAATATTATTAAAAATGAGTGTAATTTTTTATTACTGTGTAGTTAGAAAAAGAGTTAAGAAATAGTTTTTGTTACTTTTATGTGTAGCTAAAAATAATTTGGAAAAATACACCTAAATTTTGCAGTCACATTTTTCAGAGAACTCTCTGTGTTTAGCATTTCTCTTTAAGAGCCCCTTGTAATTAGGGCCTACTTACTCTCAATCATTCACCACCAAAAAGTATTTTACAGGTTTAATATTGCAATTATCCAAGTGCTGAACTACCTAACCCAAAAAATAGTAATAACAATAATAACAGCACCATTTGCTAAACTAAAATTAAAAACCCTGACTACCAAAATCTTTCCTTTCTCACTCTTTCCTTTCCATGGCTTCCTCGAGATCCACACCGACGCGGATCTCAACGGCTGCGATTCTCTTCTTCTTCTTCTTCACCGCCGGAGTTGTATCTACTTCTTCTACTACTGATCCTCTCCGTTTACGAGCCGACACTGTTCGCCGTCAATCCACCGATGCCGCCGCCGTCGCTGCTGCTTACGCATCTCACGCTCGCCGTCTCAAACTCGATTCTGCTCGTCTTCTCCGCCGCTTTACTGATCTGTCTAGAAACTTCTCTTCCATACTCCAACAAACGGAAACTACCGAAGGTGTTGGCGACGAAGCAACTGATCTACATCCTCTCGAACGAAAACTCAAAGACGCAATTAAATCGGCGCGGTCGCTTGTTTCCGAAGCGAAGGAATCGTTTGACAATCAATTAAAGATCCAGAAACTGAAAGATGCGATCTTTGCCGTGAACGAACAGCTCAGCAAGGCGAAAAAGCAAGGCGCTTTTGCTTCTTTGATTGCGGCGAAATCGATCCCGAGGAGCTTGCATTGTCTCGCGCTACGACTGATGGAGGAAAGGATTGCGAGGCCCGAGAAGTATGTTGATCCGGAGAACCCACCGCCGGAGCTCGAGGACCCGAAGCTTTATCATTATGCGATATTTTCTGATAATGTGCTGGCGGCTTCAGTGGTGGTGAACTCGGCGGTGAAGAACGCGAAAGAGCCCTGGAAACATGTGTTCCATGTTGTTACTGATAAGATGAATCTGGGAGCAATGCAGGTAAAGTAATTCTGGTTTTATTTTTATCAGTTAAAGTTCTTGGCAATCCTTATTCCGCTTTTGTTAAAGGATTAACATTTGATTATATGATTCAATTTAAGTTTTATAAAAGTTAAAGTTAGTTCTTTTCTCTATTGTAATCTATATGAGCTATCTGGTTCCTCTTCAATATGTTTGGTATTTGATAAATGAATTGGAATTCAGGAGAAAGCGTAAGACAAGAAAAATAAATGGGAAAGGTATTTCATCCAATTTTTGTGATCTTATTATATGTCCGATTGTCATATGTACTTTAAGCTGCCTTCTTTAAGGTGACCTCTATTACAATAAATGATCATGAGTTTCTCAGTTCAAACTTCAGTTCTAGTGGATAAAAAATCTTAGTATTAGCTACATGGTCGTTTCTGCTGCTTAACTAACAACTAAAGAGTAGGTGCCAAAAGTCAACTACTTGTATCTGTTTTGGAAATCAGAGTTTTCGAAAGTAAATTCTTTGTTCGTGTTCTCGTTATAGGTTGTCTCAATTTTAGTGGTAAATGATCAAATGCCAACTTGGTAATAGTCTGAGCTGATGCTGTTATTTTATACACAGTACCTTAACATTTCCACTATGATTTTCAGTTTTAGAGCATACTGATCCATTTCTAATTCCAACCTTTATTATTTATTAATGCCTACACGCACTTGTTGTTCTTTGGGATCATGCACTGACTATTTGGAAAAAAAGAACTTTCAGGTCGATTACTGGTGTAATTGTACAATTTGAAATCAGTTAACAGTCTTGCTAAAATTGCATGTACAACTTCTTCATCTTAGATTTGAAATGAGCACAATGTGTAGGAATATGATAATGTGACATTGTGAATAAAACCTTCAGGTCATGTTCCGACACAAGGAATATGGTGGTTCCCATATTGAGGTCAAGGCTGTAGAAGATTACAAATTCCTCAACTCCTCATATGTGCCTGTTCTCCGGCAGCTAGAGTCTGCTAACCTCCAGAGATTTTACTTTGAGAACAAGCTTGAGAATGCTACTAAGGACACAACCAACATGAAGTTCAGAAACCCCAAGTATCTATCCATGCTGAATCACCTTAGGTTCTACCTGCCTGAGATGTACCCAAAACTGCATCGCATTCTTTTCTTGGATGATGATGTGGTGGTGCAGCGAGATCTCACTGCACTTTGGAAGATTGATATGGATGGGAAAGTGAATGGGGCTGTTGAGACATGTTTTGGATCTTTCCATCGTTATGCTCAGTACATGAACTTCTCACACCCGTTGATCAAGGAGCGGTTCAATCCTAATACATGTGGATGGGCATATGGGATGAATTTCTTCGATCTAGATGCATGGAGAAAGGAGAAATGCACTGAGCAGTACCATTACTGGCAGAATCTGGTCAGTATTTTCCTTTGTAATAATTCTATTTTGTGAATTGTTTTTTTGGAACTCGTATAGTTTCTTCGCTGCGGTCTTATTTAACTTGTTTTATTTGAATTCTGTTAGTTGACTGTCTAGCTAGCGCTTGGTGGAATCCTTTTTGTTTTTTTAATGTACTAGCTGGCTGTACAATCTAATTACATTCTAGAGATGTTAACAGAATCCCTCCAGCCAATGACAATGTCATGTCATTGTATTTTGGGGATTTTGTAGGGTTTCTAGAAAGAATTCTATGCCATATGCAGCTATAACAGTCTCTATAATGCAATCAATTGGTTGTTTATTGTGCAATGGATGCCTGTTCTCATTTGTGTGTTTTCTATTGATTGTGTATTGGAAGCCAATGTCCTAAGGCATTTAGTAATTAAAAATTTTCTTAGTTTATAGATGAGAAATTGTCATTGTCAATCAAGATTAGAATCGTATATGCTTTTATTAAACTATGGTCCAGCTAAGGTCTTTTTCTTCAAATTGAGGTGACATGCTGTGGTTTTCTCTTTGGTCCCTTTACATTCTGTAATTTTGCTCCATGAGAATTGAATTTTGGATGTTTCCTGTTATTATTAATTGGAAGTTATCCATTGTCGTTAATATATATAAAAGATTTTGGTTTAGAGATGAGAATATGTTACTAAAATTAAGATAGAATTTTCTATGGTTTTGATTAGAACATCAAGTGTTTTCTATTAGGTCAAATGCTCTGGAATTTTAAAAAATATTTACAATTTCAATTTTGCAGAACGAAAATCGAACTTTGTGGAAGTTGGGAACCCTTCCACCAGGGCTGATTACATTCTATTCAACAACCAAACCTTTGGACAAATCCTGGCATGTTCTTGGACTGGGATACAACCCGAGCATTAGCTGGGAGGAGATTAGAAACGCCGCAGTGGTGCACTTCAATGGCAACTTGAAACCATGGCTGGATATTGCGATGAACCAATTTCGTCCACTTTGGACAAAATATGTGGATTATGATATGCAGTTTGTACGCCAGTGTAATTTGGCGCCTAAATAAGTTTGCTCAGTAAAGTCACTTAACATTCTGCCCAGAAATATAGAAGCACGGAAGACATGCAATCAGATTAGTTTTCCTACTAATATGGAAAGTGTATAATCACAACACGGATATAATTTTTTCATGTTTAATCTTTTATTGAAAGCTTAACGAGGAAATTTCTCTCGTAAGATTTTTAACTAGTTCAAACAAAAAAAATTAGTGTTTGTCTACGAATGTTAATTTTCTGTTGTAATTGTGAAAATCCTAGTGGTTCTGATTCTATTTTGGGAGCAGTTTGCTGTTTGCTGTTTGCAATAGTCTGCTTATACTAACATATCCATTTAATGTAACTTATGAAAAAATCTGCACAAGTAATATTAAGTTTTAGTGGCGCAACCAAAATTTGACATTAACATGAAGGATTAGGCGCCGCTCGGCAGTGCGTTAAATTTTTCATTCTAATTTTTAATATTATATTTTTAATAAATTTTTTAAAATATTTATAGATTTAAAAATTTTTAAATATATAAAAAAATTTTATATCATAAAATTTTATTAGTTTCTCGTAAAAAAAGTAAAACTATTTTTAAAAAAAAATTTCATTATAAAAAATATTTAGAAATGCTTATTAAAAATTAAAAAATTTATTATAAAAGATGAATCATATTTTTTTATAAAAATTAAAATAATAAAATATTATGTCGTAGAATTTTTTTAATTTAATAATTTTATTAAAAATATAAAATAAAAAATTAAAGTAAAAAATAGATTATAAGTTTAATCATACGTCATCTTATTTAATGTATTAAAAATTTTCAAAAATTCTCTCTATTTTATCACGAGTTACTCATGGTAGAACATTTGATAATGCACTTACTAAATCATGCAAATTTATATCTATATGTTTTGCATGAAATTATACTTGATTATGTCCGTAATCTGTTACACAGAAGTTGTATCTAAGAATCGAAATCATAACGCATTGTCGGTGACAAGCTTATGATCGGAATTAGCTCGTTCAGGCAGATCAGTCTAACCGAATTCCAATTATAAGTATCCATTACTGAAAATTGCCAATTTCAGAGATTCGTATCCCGAAACAGAGTTCGAATCCTTGTCCGACTGTTAAACATACCCTCGCGTCAATTACTATTGTTCCTAATCGAACATAATCCCGGACAAGGGGTGGCAATATAAATTTATGGATCGGTTTCGGATCAACTTTTATAATAACCGGATAAAAAATATTTAACTCTAATTCGATCCGTTTATTTATATGGGTTAAAATTATCAACCCTAACCCAACCTATTTATAACCGAGTTAAATTCGGATCGATCCATTTAATAATTAAATTATTAAATAAAAATTATAAATATTAATTTTTAATAATAATATATTAAAATTATTAATTATGATGTATTTAAAAAGAAAAAAATATTAATTTTAACAAATTTATAAATTAAATAAAAATTAGTTAAAATTAAGATAAATTAAAAATATATATATACAAATTAAATTCAAATTTTTTGCTAATTATTAAGTAATATATACTATATAAATAGTTAAACGGGTCATTTTTTGATCGATCCGAACCCGTTTAAATTTTTTTAGGTAATTTTCGGATCGACCAAAATTCGTCTAAGACTTGACCCGAACTCGACCTTTTCGGATCGAATTTTCGGATCGGATCGATTTTTGTCACCCCTAAATCTCCCCATATGAAAATAACCTTTTTGGTAATTTTACCAAATCTCCGCGAAACTTCCGTAACAAGGTAACTTTTCTACAAGATCAGTGCTCTATAAAGATATTCAAACATTTTGTCCAAGATGCTTTTCTTAACCAACACATTTATACAAGGGTATTCATGTAAACAAATTTATTAAAAGGCTCGATATTGTAAAACTAGTTGGCCTACATTGAAATATTTCATTTATAAATACCAGAATCTAAACCGGAACTAACAAAACCCAACAACAGGAAACGAAACATTAAAAAAGACAAAAAAATAAAGGCAAACAAAATAAGCAAAGCGAACTCCTAGAGCGCGGCGCTCTTTTTTGTTCTTCTCTGGTTTTAGATCCGGCGTCTCCAAAACCCTAGTGAATCATAGCCTTTGAATCGATCAAACACCTCCATGGCCTCCACTTCTTCTACCGGATCGACTCACTCGCCGCAAGTGGTATGTTTTAAACATCTCTCTCTCTCTCGGTCTGATTCGGTTTGTTTTTGGGTGATAAATTTGGGTTTCGGTGCAGGTTGGGAACGCGTTCGTGCAGCAATACTACTATATTTTGCACCACTCTCCGGAGGTTGTATTTAGATTTTACCAGGAAAATAGTTGCCTAAGTCGCCCTGAACCGCACGGCGGCATTTCAGTTGTGAAGACTATGGAGGTTCGTGTGTGCGTGTGTGAGCGCTTAATCTGAAATTATTTTAATTCTTGTAGAAAGTTTCCTTTGTGATCGGTAATTAAGAATTTTGTCTTGTGTTCTAGCTGTGGTGAGAGTGATACTGATTGATCTTCAGATTTTGTTCGATTTGCTTCCTTTTTTTCTTAATTTTTTGTTAGATTGCTTCTTTAAATATTGTGCTGCAAGTTAACGCCACTGGCGTTTAGATATTATATCTTCAGAATATCATTTCGAAGATTGATTTGGCTTTTTGTTTATCTTCCATTTGTTTTAATTATGTCTTTATGTTCTTGTTTCTTTTGTGCCGCTTCATATTTTGTTCTCCTGTTTGGAGCGGTGTTGTATTTGCACACTTGCTCTCATTATAGGTTATTAGGGTTGCTGAACTACTTTTTCGCTGTAGGTTTCTGGTTTTTATACTTGATTTTGTTGAGGGATTTTAGTAGTTTGATTTTGATTTCACTGTGAATTAGATAAAGTTATTATGTAATGTTGTTGTTGCAGGCGATCAATGAAAAGATACTGTCAATGAATTACAGCGAGTCACGGTTTGAGATCAAGACAGTTGATGCACAGGATTCATGGAACAAGGGTGTGCTTGTTTTGGTGACAGGGTATCTTACAGGGAAGGACGACGTGAGGAGGGACTTCACCCAGTCCTTCTTTCTCGCTCCACAGGATCGTGGTGGTTATTTTGTCCTCAATGACATCTTCCGCTATGTTAGCGAGGTTGAGCACGTGGAGGGTAGCCCTGCCCTGGCCAATGGTGGTGGTGAACCTGTCCCTCTTGAGCAGGGTGTGGCTTTGAGGCAAAACTAACTACGATAATTCCTTTCCTAAATGTGTTTGTTGATACCTTGTTATGACTAGATAAATAAACTATAGCTAGAAACCAAATCACTCTTAATTTCTCTTCAGTTAATTAATCACACAAGCAATCCGTTTTTTTGCCTTGTAGTATTGGTAATTTGTAGGAGGCTAAGAAATTAGTCGAGACGTAGCCTTCCTTTTCATGCGATTAGATGTTTCTAGATGCAAATGTTTGGCGCCTGTTGATATTGACAAATATATAACCGTCAGTTGTTGTTTTATTCCCGATTTAATGGTTGAGGCAAAATGATACTTGAACATGTCTCTTCATTCTGTCTTGACATTGTGATGCTTTGTGTTAACTCCCTTTGTACTTCTTTTGAAAATTGCAGAGTCTTTCCAACTGCAGGACCACCCTGTTACAGAGCCAGCAATTGGACCAGTCAAGGATGAGGAAGAAATAACTGAGGCAGAGGGGTACAATCCATCTGAAAATGATGCTTCTGATGTGGGAGAAGAAGCCCCTGTTGCAGAAGCTATTGATGAGGTTCCAAACACTCCACCACCAGTTGCAGAGCATAGTGCCTCCTTTACTCAAGAGGTGGCACCAAAGAAGTCATATGCATCTATTGTAAGTAGTTACATAGGTTACGCTTACATGTCCTATAGGCTTTGTTCTTTGTGTAAACAATTTTGTACTGTGTATTTGACATATTTGAGCTATTGATATCATGACACAGGTCCTTGCTACAAATGACCTAGTCAGAATCTTGACAGCTGAACTGTCTCGGATTTCTTTAATGTTTCTGAAATTACAGTTTTGTTAGTGCTACAAACACTGTTCTTAATACAGTAGGATATTCTGTTGAATGCATTTGCCAATACTGTTTGATGCATTGCTGTAACAGCTCTATGTTAATAGGTGTACCTAGCAATATTGTAAGTCCTCTTCCTCTCTTCCCATATTTTGTTGATGCTGCTTGTTTCTGTGAGCGTCTGATGCGTATTATAGTCTTGGGAATGTTAGCTTTTGGGTTTGAGCATTGTTCTCTTATATCTAGTATATGCATGTCTGAGAAAATTAGACTGAATTTTTCAGAAGAGAAATTATTTTGATATATTGTTTTCCTTTGCTTTTTTGAATTTTATTGTTTAATTTTTTAGCCATTTAAGTTTTTACTTGTTGCTTTTTTCTTTTATTTTTATTCAAATTTTGTTAATATATTGTTTTGTCGAAATTGGAACAATGTAACTCTTGCTTCGTAAATTGTCCTCCCATATCAGCATGCAGACCATTCAGTTTATGTTTGCTTTGATTGGATTTAGGTGAAAGTTATGAAAGAGATTGCTGCTTCATTGTCAGGGCCTACGCATGCCCCTATTAAGCCAGCAGCGGTTGTTTCTGAGAGGAATATACCACCTACTGCTTCACTGGCTCCTCCTGCTGTTGAGGCTCCTATTTCCATTTCAAACACAACTGAGGGAACTGGTTCTCAGGAAGCAGAAGGTAAAAATGATCAGCGTCTCTTTAATTTATTGGTATACACTATAATTTCTGTTCTGATAGTCCAAATGCTTCTTGCCAGTTGATGGGTATTCAATATTTGTAAAGGGCTTGCCTGTAGATGCCACTGTCGAACAACTTACAGAGCAATTTAAGAGGTTTGGACCTATTAAGCCACATGGTGTTCAAGTTAGAAGTCAGAAGGTGTTTCTCTTACTTCTTGTTTGAATTCTAGTTATAATGTTATTAATCAAATATTTCTAGTTTTAAGATTTATAAAAATCTTGCTGCAATTCATTTACTGCAGCAACAAGGATTCTGTTTTGGGTTTGTGGAGTTTGAGGTAGCTAGTGCTGTCCAAAGTGCAATAGAGGTAAAATGTTCATTCTCTTCTTTTTGTCAAAGTTTGTGTTGCGATGGGTTCTCTTAGCCCAATAATTGACTTTTGCATATGCTACATATTAAGATATCATGTTTCGTAATAATGTGTTCTTTTGTGTTTGTCAGTAGGGAGTAGTTTTTTCTTTTCTTTTACTTTCTTTGGTTGCTCTATTGTCAAGGACTTTAGACATATCCTCACTACATGTAGGAGATGATATCCTAAGCTTGTATTCACTTAAAGTTTAATTTGCTTTAAATTATGGTTTCATTGGACACTATCCTCACTAATATTTGACTAGGTCAAAATAGTAGTGAAGGTTGCAATTTGCAATAGTAAATTGCCATCTGTATTGACACTATGGCCATTCGTTTTACAAATTGTTTATGGAGGCATTGTGCTCTACATGCATATGTATTGTGTTGCTTATGCTGTTCAAAGGTTGTTACAAAGTTCATTTATTAGATGAGTATATTGTGGTCTCATCATTTCCAGTTTTCGGTTTGTTTTCCACTTGGTATGTGAAATTAGCATAAAATTTCCCCCCCTTTTTTTGTATGTTAGGCATCCCCCATAGCAATTGGTAATCGTCAAGCTCATGTCGAGGAAAAGCGGCCCAGTGGTTCACGAGGTTAGTAAAACATGAATGAGGTGAAATATATTGGCTTCACTAAAGTTTCTGTTCTTTGGACTTTATAATTGCTCAAAGTTATCACATTATTAAGTATCAGAACAGTGAAATCTTGTGGTTGTACCTGACTCTGCCTTGAATCTCAAGTTCTGCTTCATTCATACAGAATAAAGCAGCGGCTTTACATGTTAATGTGTATAAAGTTTCCTTGAGCTTTTATATTAAGGCAACTTCACTTTTACCCACAGCAAACAACAAGGGTAGATACTCGTCTGGTAGAGGAGGTGGGTTCCGGAATGAGGGAGCGAGATCACTAGGGAACCATAGTGGAGGGAGGGGTTATGGAAGGGGTGATTACAGTAGCCGGACAGACTTTGGAAACAGAAGTGGCAGCAGAGGAGGAGGATATTCAGGTCGTGGTGGTGAGGTTGGATATCAAAGGGTGGACACAGGATCAAATCGTGGGCGTGGAAACCGATCTGGTTCTACGTCCCGGTAATACATTGCAAAAAAATGCTGCTCTTAGGGTTCCTGCTCCTGAGTAGACAAAATGATCATTGACCTGGACTTCTAAAGATTTTGATTGAGGTAGAGTCATCATTCATCGCCCATGACTGAATACACAATGCAAAAAGGTGTGATCCTGTTGAGAATACTTTTGGTTACATTGTGTTTATTTGTTTATTATTGATTGCCAGAGCTGGTGTGGGAGATGAGATGCTTTTTTTGATCAGTTCTTGGGGAGATATTTTGTATTATCTGTTGCCTTTTCTTTTTAGAATTCTTTTAGCAAACCTTAGTTACTAGGATGGCCCTCCAATTTTCAGCGGTTTTTCTTTTCTAATCGAGTACTTGAATCGGTTCCTTGTATCTCATGCAATTGGAAGGAGACTTGTTCCAAACTCTCTGATATGGTTCTGATCTAATGAGATTAATCTCAAGCTTGCTATGTTTGCTGTTTAGGATCTTTTCCGTTTGTATTTTTATTCCTTATCAGTATGATTGTAGTTGTTTAGAAATCTTGTAACCTGTTTGTCTGGCATCTTATATGGTCTTCTAAATTCTAAAATATTATAGTTCTGTAATAGAAGTTGGGTTTCAAAGGCTACGCGGCCAAGGGTAATATCACAAAGAAGAGAAAAATGAAGACGAAAGAGAAATAATACCACAAATAGCTTAAGATGCAAATTAATAAAAAAAAGTTCCAACAAATTCCCAAATCAGAAGGTGCTCATGTGTGCGACAATTTGGAATTGATGAGCAAACTACTTTAACAACTGAAAAGTCTACCATCTACTGGAGGTGCATAATAATCTGATAAGTTGCAAAGAAATTGAAGCCATTTATTGGGATAGAGAAGAGATCTCATATAGTTGGGCAGCCAGACGGCAAGCTTCATACTGCTGGTTTTACGCCAAAATCTATACCCGTCAATAGCTGGTCATACATGGCACTGCAGTTTAAAATAAGAAAAAAAGAAGTTGGTTAAAAATTTATTCTGTCTTAATTTAGAAAAATTAAAGCAAAAAAATTGAGATAATTGGAATTGATAAAGAGTACCAACTTTTTGACGTAGTAATAGCAGAAATCAGCTAAGATGAACGTCTGCAGTATTTCACAAATGATTATTGAGGGTATCCAGAGGACTCCATGTCCATCATGGAACAGGAAAGCTCCGCCAGTTTCAATAACCTGCAGTAAGCATATCAAGAGTTCATATGATCCTTCTTAGCTTCTTCTAATTTGATAACAAGCCTCCTCCTTTTATTTCTATCTAATTCATAAATTGAGAGTTGAAGTACCTCAATTATCCAGTAAGCACCATTAAAAAATCTTGCTACTCCTAAAGCGAAAACATAGTGTCCGGTAAATGGTTCAACAATCTGCAACCACAGTATGTAAAGCTGTAATTAGTCCGTTCATGGAACAAAAAAAAGTAGGAACTTAGCGTTAGAGCACTAAGTACCTTTGCATTTTGCATCATATGGAGCTGAGGGAGAACTGCAATGGCTTCAAGGTATATGATGAATGCCGCCAAGTAATTAACGATCCATGAGTTGACGGAGATAGGATGAACCAGTATGGCCAAAAGCATGCAGGGCACCACCTAGGGGAACAAACCAATATAGCACAAGGCAATCATGCATATAGAAATCTAAATAGTATTATCCTCTGTATTAACCAAAGAGATGAGTGAATTAATAGTACCAGGATATAATGTTTCATGTTATCTGAATCTGCTAAATAGCTCTGCTTCAGTTTGGCTCGCATCATGTATACTACCCAAAGTGTGGCAAACAATGTTGCGGCGTCGATTAATAATATTGGAAAATCTTTGTCAGTGGCTACTATACATAATAGCCTTAAAGCTAAGTAAAATGCAGTTAACTCTTGAGATTTCAATGAAAGACCTGCATTCATTCAACGGGAAATTTCACGAATAGTCATAATAGACTCGAAGCAATATCGAAAAGTTAAAAAACAGAACAAAATTAAGGGGCTGGATGACAAACGTACCATTGCAAGAATTGCGGCGAGTGAGTTTGTAGACAAGAACAAGTAGTCCAGCAGCATGAGCGATCTGAGAGGCAATAAAGAGAAGCTCTCGTTCATGAACAAGGAACCAGATCAACGCTAATGGTCCAACAAACGCCGCAACACCGAAAACAATCTGAACCCCTACAGATTTACGCCGTATCCATAAAACCAATGCCTCCGTCGCCGGCCACAGTCCTGATCTTCTTCTCTGCCCCATTGGTCGCTTAAATCAATTGAAATTCTCTCTCTCGCTCTCTGTTTCAATTTTGTTCTAGAGTGTTTTGTTGGGAAATGAATGAACATGAAACGCATATTTACGCGCAGTGAAGAGAGAACGGGCGGGAGTTTCTTCTTGTAATAAATTGCTTTAACTATTAGCATAATCAGCACTTAATAGACGAGTTTCGCAAGTTTAAGGCTTTTAGCTGAACTTCTATATTAGAATGATTAATATACGCCTGACTTTTGTGCTAAATACGATGTTTCGAATTTCGTAATTAAATTTCGTAAAAATAAAACTTAAAAAATAAAATTTTTTTAAAAATAAAATAAAAATAAAGTTCAATATTTATATTTAAATAATTTTAAAAATATTAAAAATTAAAAAATATAATTATATTGATAAGTGTGAATAAAAAAATTAAAATTAAAAATTTATATATTAAATAAAAATTTTAAATTTTTTATATAATTAAAATATACAAATTATTCAAAACTCAAAATTTTACGTAAGAAAATAAAATTACTGCAGCTTAAAACACACCTGAAAGCAATGTGGGCAGAATGAGTCCAATTTGATGTTATTGGACTTTTAATATTGGAATAGTCTCGTCAGCCAAAATAATATAAAAGCTTATTTGATAGATTTTAAGTGATTTGTAAGTAATTTTCTCTCGCCAAAAATTTACTTTTTAGATAATTTTTTTATATTTACATTCGTAAATTTTTTTAATATAAATTTAATTTCAATAATTTAATTTCTATTCACTTTTCTAATAAACTTACTGAGTCATTGTTTATGCTCCGGCGAACTACTGGATCGGCTTCATCGGCGGCAGGGACAAGTGCTGCGGTGCTCGTGCGGATCACTTTGCTCCAATGTTATTGTAGCATTCGGTTTGAGATCCTCGCCTCTCACTCTGCTGGACCATCACCGCGCCCAGTAATCTCGTCCCTCTCCCCTGTATCGTTGCTCCCTTCTACTGCCATACTAACTCTCATGTACTCTCCCTTGACAGCTTCATCACTCTCATAGCTGGGAGTCTCCAAGTCACCGGAATCTGAGTCCGGATTTTTCGAACTCCAGCCTAAAGAAGGTCTTGCTCTACTGGTATTGCCGTTGGCTCAGGCCTTGTGTCCGTCGTACTCTTCGACGCAAACGTGCTCGTCCTGCTTGTTAAGGTCCTATCAGCGTTGTTCTGTGAGGTATGAACGAAAAACCAGAGTACCCAGATCACCTGAGTACAAGCTGAAGCACTACCCTGGGAAGATCTAGGCGGCGGCGATAATGGAGCACATTCTTGAAGGTAGCTCCTATATGAAGCTTAGCTGCACGAGCTCGACGCGCTGCAGAAGCCGAAGTAGGAGACCCTCAGAATTGCAGATATGATCGAAGATTGCAGTGGAGGCCGGAGATCGGAGATCGCATAGATCGGAGAGAACCGAGTGGAATTGCAAAGTCGATAACGCAAAGGAGACAATCGTCGGAGATGGGGTGAGAGTAGATCTAGTGACTGGGAAGAAGCTCACGTCGCAGTCTCGTTGAAGCTCTCTCCGGTGACTCAGTAAGCAAGTGATTTGCCTGGAACCGCGACCAGGTCGCCGAGTTACGGTTACATGACCGATTCGATTCTGGTTTGACTACAATGGTTTGTTCTAAATTTATTTTTTTCAGCTAACTTCTAAATAAAATTTATAGAATATTATAAAAATATTAAAAATATAAATTAAATAAAAAATCATTTTCCTGACCGTAGTACCTACATCAGCCATTTTTTGTTTGGACTCTGTTTTTTAAAAAAAAAATTTGAACATTCTAAACCTGAAAATTTTTGCACAATATTCTAAAAAATAAAATATAAAAAACATTATAATAGTGTACACATATAACGATTTTATAGAAACTTTTTTGTAAAAATTTGAATTTTTTTTAAAGTTTTAATTTTTTGGCCATCCTAAAAATGTGTACTTACATCCTCAGCTGCAGAGGAAGTATTTGAGCTGCGGAAGAAAAGGGAGCTTAAAAAAGTTAAGGTCCGTTGTGGAAAAAATTATTTTAATTTGTATGATTCGAAAAAAATACATTAAATAGATTGTAATTGTCATATTATTATTGTATGAACTAAAATTCAATAATCAATCTTTACTATTAGATATGAAGAAAAAATACGAGTTTTTAATATTTTGATAAATTTTTATTTCGATCGGATTACGAATAGACCTTTATCCGATCCCTTGATAATAATAATATAAATAGTAAAAGTTACCAAAAATATATATATATATATATATATATATATATATATATATATATATATATATTTAATTATCTTGATCAAATGGTTGGATGAATGTCGATTTATATTTCGATTCAAATAAAAATTTGTCAGCATATTAACGACACATAATTTTTCATATCCAACGATAAATATTAAATTTGAAGATTTTCACGACCACAAACAGTCATAGAGTGCGCTGAAATGTGTATAAAAATTAGAGTTTTCTATTACTTTCCTATATATATATTTAAATGTATGTTTTTTAGTTGAAAAAAAAACACTTAGATTTTATGATAACTTTTATTTAAAGAAAGATTATAATTGGGTCGGGACGAGGGAGTTTTTATGATAATTTTTTGTTTTCATATTTCGGCCATGGCATACTTTCAAATTGTTCAAAATAAATGAAGTGATGTTTGGAATTATTTATAAAAAAGGAGTTTTTTTATAAGTAAGAATATTTCTAGAATTTTTTAGAAATAAATTCTATTTTTTGACCTACTACAATAATAAAAATAAATAATAATAAAATATCACTATATAAAATATTTTTATATTTTTTAAATTAAAAAAAATTAATGAAAAATTTAAAATAAACCGTTCAAATGAAAAGAAAAAGATAAAAAGAATATAAGCAACGTAAAATATTCCTAAATCAACTCAAAATAAAATTTAAAAATTAAGGATGTTTGACAGTGCCGCTACCTTTTATTTTAAAAATTTATAGGTTTTTAAATATTGATATTTCTTTAAAATTTGAAATACGGCTGAATTATATATCATATATTTTTATAAATAAGTTTTATTTTAGTTAAAAATCAACTCATTTTTATAAAATTTAAAAATAATTTATTTATGAAACTTTTATAAGCTTTCTAAACGACTCCTACAACTCTTAATTAGTAACTTATCTAATAAAATATATTGCACAATTCTGATACTATAACTTAGGGGGCGTTTTGAGAATATTTTTAGAATTGAATTTCTTTTATAATAAAAAATATTTTTATTTTTATAAAATAAGTTTAATTTTTTTATTTAAAAAAATTAAAATTATAATTAGAATTTCACTATGTAAAACTTTTTATATTTTTAATTTTTAATTATTAATTTTTAAATATTTAAAAATAAATATTAATAAATAAAATAAAATAAAAATAAAAATGTTTTTAAAATAAGCAATGCAAAAACGCTACATACTATGTTAACGTTGTACTATAAATTAGCATTATTGAAGCAAACTCAATACCTCAACTGTTATGAACTTTTTGCAAAATTCAATCACTGAAAAAATCACTTGTATTTTAACCTACAAAATAATTTTCAATTAAATACCAATTTCCCTTCAAGGCTTGTGAATTACTTTTCTACCCTTCGTCTCTGTTCCTTTGTTTAAAAACACGCTCTACCACCACTCAATCCTAATTCCCAAACCAAAGAAACGACCAACAAACCAAAATCTCCCAAACCCTTGCTTTCTAAATCAAATCAATCTCCGCCGGGGATGTCAGACCGCGCTGGCGGCGGCGGGGCTACTAAGCCGATTTGGATGAAACAAGCCGAGGAAGCCCGTCTTAAGAGCGAAGCAGAGAAAACCGCCGCTGCCAAAGCCGCTTTCGAAGCTACCTTCAAATCCAACTCCAACTCCAACGCCGACAACAATAGCAACTTGATCAGCGAGAACAACCATAACAACTCTGACGGCCGAATCGAACGTGACGACGACGATGACGAACCTGAAGAAGAAGAATACATCGAGAAGCCTGTTGGCCCACCTGACCCTACTAAGTCTCTCTGTGCGGGCCCCGGTATCGCCGGCGGTACAGCTTGCTCTCCTTCATCTTTCGTGTTGACTGTGAAGGATTCTGATGGCCGGCGGGTTCCGCAGGGTGGAGCACATGTTCGTGTTAAGATTTCTCCTGGAGTTGGGGTTGGGGGGGCGGATATTGATGCTTCGGTGAGAGATAATGGTGATGGGACATATTCTGTTACTTACGCTGTTCCACAGCGTGGGAATTATATGGTTCATGTGGAGTTAGATTCTAGAGCGGTGATGGGTAGCCCGTTTCCTGTGTTCTTTAGCTCGGGACCGGCGACACTTGGAACCAGTGGTACTGGTTTATTAACAACGTCTTCGAGTCAGTATCCCAACATGGTTAATCAGACAATGCCAAACATGCCTAACTACACTGGTGGCATATCTGGTGCTTATGCTGGGCTTCTAGGGATGATTCCTGGAGGATCATCTGGGTCTTCTGGTGGGATTGTGTTGCCTGGGATTGGTTCTTCGTTAGGGGAGGTTTGTAGAGAGTATTTGGCAGGACGGTGCATGAAGAGCAATGATTGCAAGTATGGCCACCCGCCGCAAAATTTGCTTATGATGGCGATTACGGCGACGACGACAATGGGGACTCTAAGCCAGACTCCCATGGCACCCTCTGCAGCTGCGATGGCTGCCGCACAGGCTATCATGGCTGCTAATGCGCTCCAGGCCCATGCTGCCCAGATGCAGGCACATCAGGCCAAGGCGAAGGAAAAAGCACCAGGTTCGTTTACTTAATCTCAATCATTAGCTATGTTTAGTTAGTTTATAAGCAATAAGGTTGGCCACTTTTGGACTTAGAGTTGTTTATGATTAGACCCCTTGATTGTTATGCTTGCTTTAACTTTGTCATATATCCTTAATTTGCTACGTTATTTTTCTATGGAGTAGATGACGTATTTAAAGATGGATGTTAAGTTCCTCTCATTACTTAGCAACTATTTGAAAATTGTCCCCACATGTAACATCCACCTCTCTGAATACACAAATAGCACTTTATGTCCCCTCTTCAAGGCACAATGCAGCTTCACTTGAAAGTGATGATTTATCACTAAACGACTGCACTGGATACATCACCAACATAATGTCAGCGCATTGGCGTTTGTGCAGTCATCATCCACAGTGTATCCTTATAAATTTACCCTGCATTTCTTAGGATTTTTTTTACTTTTTTCGTTTGGCATGTATTTCATATTGTTCATATGGAATAGATGAGGCAGTTGCTCAGACATGCACTCGTTTATTTTTACCTTAGGCCAGACTTCTTTGAAGTAAGGTCGTCACCCTCAAGGTTTGGTGGCCTTATTTGCAACAGTAATTCTTGCAAAGACTAAGTTCCAAGATTGTTTCGACTGCCTGCAGCCAGTAATGTATGCTTGCAGCACTTAGTACTTTGACTTCATATTGCTTGTGGACTTGTCCTGTGTTACGATCGACAAATTGGATGGAGCATATGAGACACATACGGCTTATGTACATTAGAGAATTGACCGTATGAGCACTATAAGCTAAAACTAAGTAATTGTTTTCCTTATTCTCCCTTTTTCTACCGCTCTTGAGTTGGTAGATGCGAAAAAAATATGAAGAGATTAGAGAAGGGGGTTTGGTTTGTCTGTTGTCTTATGTAGTTAGTATTATTACTACCCTACTCACATAAAGTGCACAATGTACTTGCAGTTTTCTTTTTTTACATCGTCGCCGTATATTTCGTGAAGTTTCTTCTAAAATAGCTTAAAATTCCTAATATTAATGTTATGTGCTAGCTCATGTGAAACCTTCTGTCGATCCTCCCAATATTCCTACTTTTTTAACTTGTTTGAAGGTTCTGTTTTGAGCATGCTTTTGCAATGTTTTCTTTTTCCTCTTTGATTTGATGTGAAATTCATGTTCCAGTTATCGTTTCATTATCTGAAGAATGACATCCATTTCTTCCTTACAACAGGTTCTCCTGATAAAGTTGATAATGCTGAAATATTGAAGAAAACACTTCAAGTTAGCAACCTTAGTCCCCTTCTTACAGCAGATCATCTCAAACAACTTTTTGGTTATTGTGGCACTGTTGTTAATTGCATGATCACAGATAACAAACACTTTGCATATGTTGAGTTCTCAAAGCCAGAAGAAGCTACTGCAGGTTTAGCACTCAACAATATGGACGTGGGTGGCCGTCCCCTTAATGTTGAGGTGGCAAAGTCCCTCCCTCCAAAATCAGCTTTGGCTAGTTCATCCAATGTGTCATCAATACCGTTGATGATGCAGCAAGCGGTTGCTGTGCAGCAGATGAATTTTCAGCAGGCTTTACTTATGCAACAAGCATTAGCTACTCAGCAAGCTGCTAACAAAGCAGCGTCAATGAAGTCTGCAACTGAGATGGCATCTGCTAGAGCTGCTGAAATAAGTAAGAAACTGAAGGCAGAAGGGTTAATTACTGATGAGAAGGAGGATGGGAAACAATTGAGGTGGGTTGAGTTATTACTTTTACTGTTTTTCTTTACCTGGAAGTTTGTTTAGTTAACCTCTGGAACTGATATGGTACCAGATCTTGGTCTCTCATGTTGGATCAAATTTTGTACAACTCCATTCTACTTTTAATACATCAAGATGTGTCATTAGATTTCCTTAGATATCGGCATTTCATGAAGATAAGGAATTTGATTACCGACCTGATTTACCTATGATCTTTGGTGGCATGTGCTATATTTGGTCTATCTTGTGAAAAAGTGTTTTTGGTGTTAGTGCCTCTTGGTTGTCTTATAGTCTTTCCTGTGCAAAGCTTTTGGGCTGACTAATATTTTTTCGATCAGCAGGTCTCCTTCTCCTTTACGTCAGAAATCAAGGTCGAGGTCAAAATCAAGGTCAGAGTCACCTCCAAAGTACCGACGGAGTAGGAGATCTCGCTCTTTCTCCCCGCCCCGTAGATACTCCAGAGGATACAGGTCAAGATCACCAGTAAGGTCTTATCATCACCATCACAGTTATGAAAGAAGGTCACACAGAGATGCCAGGGAGAGCTATAGCAGGAGCAGTGGCAGGAGAGACAGGGAAAGGTACAAAGATAGTTATCCCTCTTCTTCAAGAAGAAACAAAAGCAGGAGTACCAGTCCGCATCCAAGGAAAGCTTCTCGGGCTGACTCGCCGTCACCAAAGCATCATAGAGAAAGTTTAAGTCCCAGGTCAAGGAGGTCATCTCGTGCTGATTCAAGATCACCAAGGCATAATAAAGAACACAGATCTCCAAATCATAGTAAAGAGAAGTCTTCACGCCGTAGTAGGAGCTCTTTGTCTAGATCTCCAGAGATGCCATCTCGAGCTGATTCTAGGTCACCAAAGCATCATAGAGAAAGCAGATCATCGCCAAGACATACCCATGAAAAGTCTTCCCATAGAAGTAGGCGCTCTAGATCTAGATCGCCAGATAGACGTCATCATCAAGGTCATAGAGATGTTAAGATATCTGAAAAACTGAAGCCTGATGAGAGAAGCTCTGATTCAATAAAGAGGTCCAGTAAAGGTGCTAAAGATCCTAAGAATGATTCCTCAGAGACAAAGCAAAGAGATGTTTCTGATGCTTACCACAAGAGAAGCTCTTTACCATCAGAGGATGAAGCCATGGAGACCTACAAGTCCAGTACTAGGCAGAAAAAGTCTAGATCAGAAAATTCTAGTCGTAGTAGGCGCTCCAGATCTAGATCATCAGAGAGGAGACATCATTCTAGATCTAGGGAGGGTAGATTGTTAGAAGAGTTAAAGCTGAATTGTAGTAGATCTGATGAGATTAGTAAGTCCAACTTGAAAGATTTAGATAATTCTGGGGAAGAGAAAACTGTTGGTTCCCACACAATCTATACTAATAGTGTTTTGTCACCAGGGAATGGAACTTTGGAGGACATGAAAGATGGAGGATCAGAGATGAATGATGACATGGTTGAGGGATTGCAACCTGAGGAAGGAAGAGAAAGGTCTTCTCTGCTTTAAGGTTGAATAAGTCTTGATGATGCTGTATCATACTTGCCTCTTGACAGGTAGGAGCATACTTGAAACCTGATGGAAATGCTCATAACTATTTAAAATTACCTTAAGGAGTTATGCCTTGATATTCTCTTTTTTTGCTTCTTCTTTGCAGCTTACGACAAAGGCAGCTGTTTGCAGCATGAAGATCTTTTCGGACATTTGGGTCTACCTTTCTTAACTAAAACACTAAAAAGCTGAAGCTTTAATTAAATACATTTTTGGAGTCTGAGTGGGGATTGACACATTTCAAGTTTTTTTTTTTTTTTTTGAACGCTAATTGTCCTTGCAGGACCAAGTAGACCTCCGCCATCAAGGGCTTTTCAAATTTAAGTCAGTAATGGCTTTGCGGTGTTGGATGGCTGTTATGTAATGGTCCGTTGCTTGTTTGTGTCACCTGGTTGGTGAATTGTTGCTGTTATTTCTTTCACTAGGTAGTATGAACATATGGATCTGTGTTTGTTACTTGAAATTTTTTTCAGTGCTGGGATGAGTTTTGTACACTTGTTTAATTTTAAATCTTGTCCATCAGGCAAGGCTAGTTCACTTTGTGAACAAATGCAGGATTTGCTTGGTATAGCTTAACCTAGTGGAGAACAAGGTTTCTTTGCCTGAGGTGCTTTACATCTTCTGTCATGTAATTACATTTGTTCCTAAATTTTGTCTGCTTGCTTTGCTTTCCTGTGGATGTTACTACACCTCCTTACCTGCTTTTTCCGTTTTCCTCTTTCTTTTTTTTTTTTTTTTTTTTTTTTGTCCTTTTAGTTATTGGGGCACAGGAAGCTCTATGCACTTGGAGTAGGTGATCAGCTTGTCCTATTTAGTGGTGATGGGGAATTTCTACATTTTGAGGGTTGACCTGATGATGAGGATCGTCTGCACGATATCCCAAAAAGAGCAGTCTAGTGGCTGTTGATAAGGCTGCATTCCTTTCCTTATTCGCATTAATTGATAAGTTGCTGAACTAGGTGATCCTGCTTCAGTGTGAGCTGCTTGGAGGGTTTAGTTTTTACGCCTGAAGTATAATAGATTCACCTTTAAGTCCGATACTATTGTTTAAGAAGCATGTGCAGGTACTGAAGGTTGGTTGCTACTGGTCCTTCTTGAAGAAATTAAGAAGCAAATAACTAACGAGAAAGGTAAGCAAGTATGAAATAATTATTTCTGATCGTGTGTATTTTGGAACACGGTCTACCTTCCTGGCAGAATGATTGATCCAAGCTCCTATAAATATGTGTTTATTTGCATGTGTCCATGGCCAGCAAGTGCTCCATGCTCTTCCTTCATTTTCTGCATTGACCTCTGAAGGAAGTGGTTGCTTTTAGAGAATATTATTCTTTCTTATCTTTTTTGTGTGCATGTGCATGTTTGTCCTCCATGTTGTGCAGGATGGTCTGATTATGTAGC
This sequence comes from Acanthochlamys bracteata, assembly GCA_019914995.1. NCBI lineage: Eukaryota > Viridiplantae > Streptophyta > Magnoliopsida > Pandanales > Velloziaceae > Acanthochlamys > Acanthochlamys bracteata. The sequence continues at coordinate 9,310,487 of CM034129.1, read as the reverse complement.
GAACTTTCCAGAATGTTATTGTTTTTGTATTGCATCTAGGAAGCCTGCCAAATCTTTCTCAACTCCTTGCATACTTGGGTTATGTAAATAGACCGTAATGGTTAAGATGATTAATCCTCTGGAGTAGATGGCCAGTATGATAATAGCCTCTGCTGATTGTTCTCTCATTTCTGCACCTTGTTGGTCTTATTGGAACTCCTTGTGCTAGCACCTGCAATGTATGTGTCGTTGGTCTATTGTTGTTGCTGGCTAGTTTCTTATCTAATCGCTCCTTTTAGTAGGTTGCCCTGTCTTGTCTCCAGTGTCCTTCACCAACTAACGCATCATCTTCTTTATTCAAAGTGCAAATGGTGCAGTCATTTGGAAGCATTGTAACTTTTGAGAAAATAAAAACTTTAATCTGAGAAGAGTTATATGTTTTGTCATACTATTTCCTTTCATTCTTGAAGTTGCGTTGATAGGAAGTCAAAGAGTGCTTTATTTTTAATAATAATTTTACATCCTTTACTCGATTTCACTTTTGTTGGTTTTCATAAAAGGAGCCCTTGAGTAGTGACTAACCTAAGCTTTCTGAACTAGATAGCCAATTGAAACTATCATCCATTGTTTTCCTTTATACCCTTTTTTGTTCTTTTTGTTTATTTTTGTCTCGTACAGAATGCTGTGGGTGCTGCTCACACATGGTTTATGGGGCTACATAACTTCCTGGTATTGGGGAAAAGTGCTAGGTCCTTTGAGAATTCAAGCATTGCTGTTAGAGAGACGCCCCTTCTGCAGCATCTTTTACTAGTTACTGGAACATCTTTTACTGGAAGCGACAACGTGCAGGAGTTAAGTTCATATACTTCCCCATACTTGACTGCCCTTTTTTAATGTTATCGGTTGTCTTAAGAGTATTCTACTGCAAAAATGCCAATACACATTCTGGCAATGCTACTACTGGTTTTAACTTTAAAGTGAAGACAGTAATTGCCAAATACCCTGCTCATCTAATGCAGCTAGACTGAAGGACATAATAGGCTCGTTAATCCTTGTATACATCTCAGTTTTGAATTTTGATTAATTGAATCTGCTGATATCCTAAAACTCCGTCCTATCGTGGTGCTCCTAACATATTGTGCCCACACTGAAAATACCCAAGCATGGCGAGTTTAGATTCTAGAACTGCAAGCAGTTCTAAGTAGTTGAGGAATTGATAGGTCTTTGCGCAGTGTGCGTGCTGGGTGCAGCTGTAGTTCAGGGTAGGCTTGTAGCTCTTTAAAGTTTCGCTGATGGAAGGAATTGGTAGGATTTCGAATGTAAGAGTATCAGTTTGACGGGCTTCGCTGCACGATGTCAGATTTACGGCTGTTCCTTGTGGTTTCAGGGCAGAAACAACAATTTTTGCGTATTGAAGGAATAGAGGATATTAACATTTGGATGTTTTGTGGAAGCTAATGTGATAATTGTCCAATAACAATGAACTGCTTTCAACTGTATACTGTTCATCTTTTCAGAAATCCATATAAACTTCTACTTGGCATGACGGTCTAGACGTTCAACTATTATTAGTAAACAAATAACAAAAAGCACTAGTTTTCTTAAAATGTGGAAAAAATGGGGTAAATGAAAACAAAGATGTTCTTTGATAACTTGGTTGGATTCCTTATTTTTCCAAAAGGATTCCTTTTATATGTAGACGTGGAACGAAATCAGAGTGCTTTCTACTTGGTAATTCTATGACTATGAGCATCTTATCAGTCTCTGTTTTGGAGAACAAATGAAAATTCTAAGTTTCTAGAGGGGTTATTCCAGTAGACTTAAAGAGGTCTAGTTTCAAAATTGTGATCTAATAAATTGATATGCCAACAGTGATAGAACCAATACAAAACTTTAATAAATTTATCAAGATTGTAATTTTCAATTAGACGATTATCGTTTTACGTTATGATAGAGAGAAAAACTTCGAACAACGTAGTAGGTGTTGTTTGATAAATGTAACAAAACTAAGGAACTAAACTTAAAACGCCTTGGTCGGATTTTGACTTGCTGATCTTAACATTTTCAAGCTCTTAATAACTGAAATCTATCTAGAAACATTATTACCAGTCTACAAGTACAAAACTATAATCTATAAATGAAGCCATAACCTACAAGTACCAAATACAAATATTAAGATTATATTTGGTATAGCATTTTTTTATTTTTAGCTTTTTAAATTTAAAAAAAGACATGCATAATGTTGTAGAAATTTTTTTTCAAAAATTTATAAAATTTGAATAAATCATAAATTATATCTACAATTTCTTTTAAAAAATATTTTTCAGCTATTCTTAGTAAAAATTAAAATTTTAAATATGAAGAATTAGTCGTAAAATGACAGAGTCTAGAGTGACGATTAACTGAACCTTCTACTGAACACACAACTCCAATAAAATATATCGGGTTCACACATGATACTGTTATTAGTCACGCACAAAATTCTCAGCTTATTCCATAGAAGCTTCCCCTTGAAACTACGTGCCTTTTTTTTTTTTTGGTTTTTTGAACTTTTCTAATCTATGGGAAAAGAGGGAAACATGTTTCCTTCTAGATAGATAGTCGCCTTTGTCTGTCTTCCCTTTTTCTTACTTCTATTTCTTCTATATCCCATCGCTACTATAAATACCTACAATAGCTCTTCAACTCAATCCATCACCCACAAATCTTATAGCCCTCAAATCAATTTCAATTTTTATTTTCAAGTAATTCTTAAACATATATTTTCATCAAGTAATTTTTTTATTTTCATCAAAATATATTTTTTCAACCGAATCGGTCAATAAATAAATAAACAAACTCGCGCGCGGAGTGCGAACACTCGGAAAAACAACATAACAGAAGACAGATGAACTACCGCTTACCACCCTGCAGCAGCACCGCCGCCGCTGCCGCAATCTCCGGCGCCGGATTCCGGCCACTATACAGTACCTTTCAACGGAGAAGTGGAGGATTAACACCTATTGCCACAATCCGTTGCAGTGCACGATCTACGGCGGCGGAGAACGAGACGTACAAAGGCATCAGCAGCAGCAGTAGTAGTCACAAAAGTTTTTATGAATTGTTGGGGATTAATAGAGAAGGTAAGATGACTGGTGAAGAAATCAAGCGTGCTTATAAAAGAATGGCGAGGAAGTATCACCCAGATGTTTGCCGTTCGCCGGAACGAGCGGAGGAGTACACTAGGAGGTTTATCGAGGTACAGCAGGCTTACGAGACCTTATCGGACCCTAATACGCGGGCTCTCTATGATCGGCATCTTGCTCGTGGATTGCATCTTGCGTTCGACCGGCGCAGGTTCCAGCAACAACAGCAATTCGATTACCAACAGGTATGAAAATTTCGGTTTGTGTTTCTATTTTTGGGATTATGTTGTTACGAGCAATTTTTCTATCTTGATGAATTCTTTAAAAAAAGATTGAAGGTGTTGATTTGATTACGTTCGTGCATTTTTGCAGCTTTTCCCCCGCTTCTTGGTTTAATTTTATCAAGTTTGTTCTGTGTTTTATTCTTTGATGATGATGATTATTGTGGGCGGTATGCTTGTCATTAAGGTCAAAAGATTGCTTATGACTGAAGATTTGATTTGTTTTGATTGGATCTTTTTTGACCTATAGAAAAAGTTGGTGTAACATAGTGGATTAAGATAATGTCTGCAATTTCTTTTATGGAAGTTTCAGTGCTTCAATTCCTTCCTTCAAAAAATTTAAGTACTGATTTTACTGATTTTACATATAAGCTTTGTCTACTCTTGCTTTCCTTTTTCCCACATATTTCGAGGACTATGAAGTCTTAATTTCATTAGATGGTTATGCTTAATTGGATATTTTGGCGGCGGAGGTCATTCCTTTCCCTCTACCTTCCTCTGATCTTTGTTGAGTGTTGGATATTAGTCTGCTCTGTTCAATCTAATCTACTTATTCTTTAGCTGAATTACTGTTCTCCTGAGCTGCTTCTAAGTAATTTAGATATGCAAAACATATTGTGCAAGCTGCAACTTTAGTAACACCATCCTGCTTCTCAAACTACCTTCAGACAATATTATGGAATTTTTGGAGTTGATCATTCTTAGATATGTCACTTGTTCCTGTTTGTTCCAGCAAGGAGTTTGTCCTACTCTTTTGCCTCGCAGCATTGGCTTGATTGATGGTTTTTGTAAAAGTTGCTTATTTTTATGTGCTTAGAAGCTCCTTGCATTGTGGCTCAGTAAGTTTTCTTTGTTTCTGTAGGACCTTGAGAAAAGATCTGCATGGAAAAGCCATTGGCAGGATCAGCTAGCTGAGTTGACAAGGAGAAGTGCTCGAATGCGGGGGCAACAGGCTCAATCACAAACCAAGTCCTTGTAGAATACTGAACGTCAATGTTAACTCCATTGTGGTGAACTTCAGGGCAAGAGAATCCTTACTTTCTACTGTTTATGAGCATCAGAACTTCTGCTAGCGTGCAGATAAGTACTCAAGGCATCTGGAGTGAGATACTAGCTTTCCAAATTGAAGTCCCAAAGCGAAGGCATTTAGTGGATGAATGCATTTTGCTATAAAAAATGATAGATGCTGAATCTTTCTGTTTGGAATAACTCACCCTGTGAATATAATCTGGTAGGTGCTAGCTGCTATATTTAAATATAGGAGCCCAATGTTTTTTTTTCTAGGTTTTGCTGATGTAATATGATTGTAAATGTTCAGAAGAATAGAGGGCGTGAATAGTTGTTTCACTTGCAATATTGATAAATTATTTCACTTACACATCTACTTACTACCATGTGTTTATTATAAATTTCTTTCGATAAAATTGTACTCCGTAGGTTCCTAAGTATAAATTTTACTTCACGTATTTGAATTATTATTTCGAACTCTATTTACTCATCGAATTATATTTATAAAATTTAATTTCGATAAAACTTACGTTATTAAAACTCGCTCTAACAGCTAGCTACAGCTATGTTGCTCTGAATTAAGCTGAGAACAGCTCATAAGCTTACTAGAAACATTCTTAAAATAGCAATACCAGTTTTCTCGACAAAAGAAAGAAAAAATAAATAAAGAAAAGGAAACATGTATTGGTAGTTACTGAGTAAGCTGATACAATACGGAAACTAGGAAGATGACAGAAAACAAAGCCTTTAAAATGTTGACGTCTAGCTGTTAAGTCTGCATGAGCGAAGGAATCTGCAATCTTCAACCACAAAAAAACATAGAATGTATAGAAAATGGACAGCCATGCATGGAACATGCATTGCAACTCAATGTGAAGAAAGTTGCCGCTTAAATTCATAATGTTACACTAAAATTAGGGACAATTTTACACTAGATTTTTGAACTATCCTGGATCAATTTACATTATATTTGTCCACAAACATATCAAAATATTTTGTCGGCCTTTTGCATGTACTGTATTACTATGTTTATGCATGATCAGGCAAATAGATTCCATTATAGAATTAAATATAATTTTCATGGGAGGAAATTGGAGTGGAGCGATGCAGGTGTTGGTTTGAGTATTGCCTTAATATTTGGAAAAATCTTAGGATGAAATGCATAGATATCTTCTTCTACAATGAAGCTGACAGCTTGGATCATAACCTCAGAAATACTTCAAGTATGCTAAAACTTTATGATAAACCTACCACAAAGCTTTTCCCCAAGGAAGACCCAATTAAGAATGTGCGCCCGGCTCAAGTACTTGGAATTAATGTAACAAGGGATTCAGAATCAAAGGGTTCAATGTGTAAGGAGTTCATTAGAGACTACAAGCCCAAACATGAGAACAATCTGTTTCACCTGTGGGTCTTTCTCCTGTTGAAGGACAATGGTGAACGGCAGATTGGATAGGACACATGAAGGAGAAGCAGACCTAACCTAGTAGCTGAGTTAGACAAAGAGTTCTAAATATCTCTCACTGAATCTAATAATGTACCAAAAAGTCATAAACTATTGACCTCATCATCAAGTTTGATATTCATTCTAACCAACTAATTAATAATACGTTAAAATACATTCAAAATTATCATCTAATTAACTAGAAATAGTTTATTATTCGTAATTTTTCTAACATAGAATTGCTCAAATTTGTTCCTTAAATATTTACATTTTTGGGTAAGATAATGAAAAGTTTTCTATACACTTCTTCAAAGCATGCCGTTCTTTAGGGTCTATTTGGGTACGATAGTAAAAACAATAGAAAGAGTAATTAATATAAAGACGAGTAATGTAGTGAAGAAAAAAGAAAAAAGATTTTTTTATTTTTATCTTATATGAATATATTAGTAAGAGTAATGAAGAGTAAAAATTACACTTGCTTGGAGAAAATGAACGAAGCACATAAAATACAATAATTTAATATTTCAGTAATGCGCATCTATTTTTGAAATATATTAAATAAAAAATATGGTTGTCAATATTTAGATTTAACTCGTAAAATATAACGATTTAGAATTTTACGGATCTAAATCTATCATAGTTAAAAATCTGATTTTGACAAACTTCATTAGAGAGATCCACATACAATACAATGTAGTTCAAGGGAAGGAAGTCAAAGAGTTACAAATAAGTTGCGGAAACTTCCTTAAAAATCACAAACATATCCTTGAAAAGCACCAACCTAGTAGCAAAGCGAGCCAATAACAAGCTGCAGAAGGCACCCTTGCCAGTGGCAGCAGATCTAGAAGAGAAAGAGCCACAGGCAAGCTGAACCTGTTCTACCACCAGCGGCGGCGGCACCGATGGTAAGGGAGACCCTAGTACAGCACTCACGCCGCTCTAGTGTATGTATTAGGAGAAAAAAGCCTACGTCAGTTCATGACTGCTGCCTATCTATGGCTACAGCTGCTAATTAACTTATCATTCTCTGCTTCTTCTAGTTTAATGTAAATTCATTAGTTTTGTAGTCTCTTATATATCCAATGTTTAGTCAAATGATATTGATAATGATACATGCTTTACTAGGTTTTTATGAGCGTGATGAATTTAAAATTTTTTACAAAATTAATTGGTAATAAAAAAATAAGCTCAAATTTTTATAAATATTATTTAAAAAATATTGATAAATAATATAAGATTAAATTTTTTTTAAGAACATGCATTATATAAAACCTTAGGTGGTGATTGGGAGTACTTTTTAACTCATTTATATTTTAATTTTTAATTATATATTTTTTAATAAATTTTATGATATTTTATAAATTTGTTTTAAAAATTAAAAAAAATAAATTTGTTCTATTATATATTATAATAATTTATTATTATTTATTTTTATTATTTTGTTTAGATTTTCATTTTTAAAAAGTTTTTAATAAGTTTCATTAAAACTTTGCAGTGTCAGTTCTGTAATGAAACTCCATAGTTTATTTATGTTGCAGCGCGTTTCAGTTTATTTAGTTGCAACCAAGCTTTAATATGTTTGGAAAAATTGAAATCATAGCTTGCAAATATATTCGTCTGCTGATGATTTTGGGCCCGCGACTCCCTGGTCCTGCAGCGGAGCAACGATTGGGCCAAAAGCGCACTCCTTTACTGAACGTCAAAACCAGACAGTCAACAAAGATCACTAAATGGCCCATGCAAATTTCCAATTCATACCTCGAAAAATAAAGTGGCTATTTTGACGGCACTATTTTTTTCTTTTAAATTTTATATTTTAATAAATTATTTTTAATATTTTAAAATTTTAAAAAAATATTAATGTACAAATAAATTATATATCATAAATTTTTGTGTATATAATATGATAAAATATAGATATTTACACTACTATAAGTATTCGCTGGCTATTTTTGGTCGGTAAAATCTTCAAATTTGATCTTAATCATAAAATATAAAAGATTATGAGTTCAAAATATACTGATAAAATTTTAACTCAATCAGATAATGAATCTATCTCCATAGGGCCACTTGATAAAAATAATACAAATAATAAAATTTAAAAAAAATATATATATATATTTTTTTTGCGTTATTTAGATCAAGTGGTCGAATAAAAATTAATAGTTTAATTGAACTAAAATTTTATCAATATATTTTTTACGCATTCTTTTTCATATTCAAAAATCGAATTTAAAAATCTTACCAGCCAAAATGGCCGGAGAGTGTTTGTGAGAATATAACCGTAAATATCTATATGCTATCCATATATAGTTTTATTATTTTTTAGTTAAAAAGTCAGTTCGTTTTGAAAACTTTTCAAATAAATTTTTTAGAAAACCTTTTAGTTTAAACACTCGAACGACCCCAAAAGCTTGTTTATGAGATGAATCAAAAATAACTTTTAGAAGATAATTATTAGAAAATAAAATTTAAAAAATAATTTTATTAAAATAAATTTACGTAAACCCAGAAACTTATCTAAAACTCATGTTTGGGCTAAAAAAATTAAATTACGGGTAAAATAAAACATACCCTCAAAGTATTAAAGTGCACTTGTGGTTGCAATTGACTAGTAATACAAATTGCAAGACTACAATCAACTTGATTAAATTTGACTGTGCACATTATTTATGAGCAACATATTGCGAAGCTTCATTTTTTGCCTTACACATAAACTGCAAGAGGTAATGAACTGAAGAAATGTATGCCTCTGTGAACCAACATTATGGACATACAAATGCTATTAGCACACATTTGCAAATTCAATAATGGCATGAAGAACTGGGAGAAAGATTTCTAAACCTCAACCCGCTAAATTAGATGCTTTCTTACAAGGCAGATGGCTCCAGGTCTATCCAAACTGAAAGAAAACCAGTCTCAGCAAACCTCTTTGTCCTCCTCTTTTTTTCCCTTTTTTTTCTCTCTTAAAATTTGCCGGTCTACTGTACATCTCTGGTTACCAAAACTTTACAAGATATAAATCAAAATTGAGTGGTGATGCAGTTAAGACCACTCCTGCTCCCATCAACAAGAAAATTGTCATCCCTACTATATCTCCTCTGCAGTTTTTGTATAATATAAAGAACATATTAAGACTTTCCTACTTAACCAACAAAACCCTACATCGCCATCCCCCCACCATATATATAGTGGTTGGAGATTACCCTCTCCTACTCAGGCCCTGCTAATTATGCAGCATCCCTAAGGAGCACCAGATAAATAACGTAACCGTAAATGGTGTTGCAATATTTGTTGTTTTTCTGAATCCCAAGCTCATCCATGGAAGAACAGAGGAGCATCTAGCAAAAGGACGCAGCATTTAATGTGATGCTGTCAGACCTTCATGACATTCCATCATTCTCTCATGTTCAACTGCCAAGAATCAGTATGGAAGAACATAAGGCAAAGCCAAAACGTCCAACGGATCTATCTGCATAGCCTCTGCCCACACATGTGGTCTGTCATCAGCCTCGAGATCAGCCTTGGCCTCTGTCTGAAGGTGCTTACTACTGAAAAGCCACTCCTGGTTATCATTCTCAGGCCACTCATCCATTTTGGGAACAGTGTATATCTTGCTTAAATATTTGCAGTCAGGGTGAGGGCTTATACTTGAAGCTTGAACCTTTCTACTGCTTTCCGCAGCAGCTGAAGGCTTCAAGTCAGGAACTGAAGGTTTCAGGTCAGTAACTGAAGGCTTGAGGACAGCAACTGCAGGCTTCAGGTCAAGACCTGACTGCGTTATGGTTCTGCCATTCATCTTTTGCTCCTTGACCTCGACTTTTTGTGCTTTAACGGCATCCTTAGGTCCCTCCTTCATGGCTGGATAAAGCCCATCAGCTACATTGCATGACGGCAATGTCCTTCCATTCTGCAGAGGGTGAGAGGACGGCGCACTTCGTGGAATTTTATTAGGCCGTACATCAGTTTCTGTTATCAAGGGCAAATGAAGCAACATGAAACTTCAAGTTCTACGTATGAGGCATCCACACAATTATACTCTTTCACGCAAATGAGTAAAATGGCTTAGATAAAAGCAAAGGTAGAGTAAGATCTTAATAGAAGGGAAAAACACGACAACAAGAGCTCACCTGGCAAAAAGCCATTGACCTCGATGTGATTCCTCTTCTTATTATTTTCCTCAACATAACCACTCTTACCATTGTCTTTTAGAGGATCTAATGGCTTAAAATTCAAACTGATAACATGATCCTTCCTTCCACTATCTACATGATCCTTCTTTCCACTATCTGTCACTTTATGATGCTGCTCTTTATGCCTGTTTTCACCCTTCTCCTTTGTTTTCTCCTTTTCCTTTTCTTTCTTTTTATGTTTATCCTTATCCTTCTTTTCCTTCCTCTTCTCACGATTTTTATCTTTGTGTTTGTCCCTCTTGCCGTCAACAGTTTCCCTGTCATTGATCTTCTCCCCCTCGAACCTTTTATCCATTTTCTGAACTGTTCGAGCCAGCCCATCATATCTTTGTTCCTCCGTAAAAATTGTTGTTGGTACCAATTCATGTCCACTGCTTCTTCGATCCTCCCCCACTTGATGAGCCATACCACAAATCTTCTTTTGCTCCATGCTACTGACATGGGGAGGCAATGCATTTCGTGATAGTCTTCTAGGCTCTCCACCAGGAATGATTTGATTCCCAAGAGCTCTTTTTTGATCTGTGCTAAATTCTGGTACCATTTTGTTCCCAAGAAATCTCTCTTTCTCAACCTTTGTGGTAACTCCAGGGATTCCTGTTTTTTTAACAACTGAGTCAGTGATAGTAGCTGGAGGAGCCATGTTATCAGGTCTTTTCTGAACTGAAGGAGAAGCAGTTTCAAGAATTCTGTCTGCTGCTCCTTTCTCCTCGTCTCTAATCCTCCTGCCAAACTCCTCCGTAAGCTTGACATCCATAACTTCTTCGACCTTCCAGCTGCCATCCCCCAGTTTCTCTTCATATGGACCTCCAGTCGACCTATCGGATCTTTGGTCATCAGATGCCCTATTCTTTTCTTTATCTCTATCCTTGTCCTTTTTCTTATCTTTATGTTTTTCTCTCCAATCATTCTTCTCCTTATGTTTAGCTTTACTTTTGTCTTTGTTCTTTCTTTCTTTACCTTCTTTCTTTTCCTTGTCCCTCTTCTCCTTTTTATGTTTCTTCTCCTTAAGCTGTTCCTGGAAGAACACAAACTCTCAACATCAACATAGCCAGAACAATTTAATTCAGTGACTGATAGAATATAGTCACATAAAGAGAGCTAAAGTGAAATTATCTAGGCAAAGAATGTTGAAAACCTACATAAGCAGCAAAGTAAGAAAGAGCAACATGGAAGCTCAGTCACACTGCAAAAGATACCTAAAGATTTGGTTACAAATAACACCTCACTACAGACAGTCAAAAAATTACAGCAAATTAATAAGCAGAATATCACAGGAAAAAAAAAAGATAAAAAAACAGAAACAAAACAAAAAGAAAAAAGGTCACAATAAGATTGACAAACTTCAGTCCATTCACATGTATACTCATTTGCTAGAACAAAGCAATATAAGTTGTTATTCGAAACTTCTGTTGTTAAAATGTCTACTAACCTTGCTAGGATTGCCACCCACATCCAAAATGCAACATGAAATCAGATGGTAACAATCTTCCAATGAAATGATTAATTGTAATATGATTCCAGTAGTATACACAAGATTTATACCACAGTTAACACTACATACTAACACAAGAAACTCATTTAATTCTTCAATACTGTATATCAGGAAAAGAAACAGACTCAAGTTATTCTTACTACTAAACCAAACCATTGCAGAAAATCCTTTTGCTGCAAATTTGGCAAACTATGTCTAAAACCAGATTTGGCAAGGAATAAGAAATTTCCTGTTCAACAAATGCAATATAAATCCACAACGCAAGTATTTAACTAAAGTAAGCTTAACTCCTATTGTCCAAACTTAACTAACTACTAACTAAACAATTCTCATTAGGTCTTCAAACATTAGACTTTACGTAAGAAAATGAGTTTAGAGCATACTGAAAGAACCACCGCTGCTTGAACAAGCTCAAAAACAATGGCAGGTATGCGGCAAATATTATTAAAGCAAGTCATGGCAACAAAAAAGAGCTTCCGCAAGTGTCGAGCCCATAGAACTGTCAATATTCTTACTTGGCATAATGCACTCAGACAATTTAAACATGTCAGGGAATGCCTTATGAGATAATCCTGGAAATCTAAGAGGGCAAGTCATTGCATATTTACAGCAGCGCTAAGCTGACTGGAAGTGAGGCCGACCAAGTACCCATTTTTTCTTTAACATAAGCCTACTTCTAAAACATCTTTCCAAAGGCCTTAGATACAAGGGAATGAACACCAAGTTACGAACTCATTGACTAAAAGAATTAGACAAGCTCCATAGACAGTAACTCGCTCATGACCAGACAATAGATGTAGTGTCTGATCTTAATTTTGACAAACTCTACAAACATCAAAAGAAAAATTGATTGCGCACATCAGCCTGATATATTACAGCTTGGTATGCATATGAAAATGCACTAGAAAGATTGTTATCCTCACAATGTTTAACATCAATTCCTAAGTGGAAGTTATCTCATGTATATTATATATCTTACCTCTTCAAATAATTCGCTCCATAGCATTTCATAAGCTGTGCATGCAGTCTTCAATTACCAAAGTATATAATTTTTATGGGAGTACAATAATTAGCAGAATACACTAAGTTGTGTATCTATTAGGGATTATTCTGCTTTACATATCCAATACAAGGTTGAACATTTGCAAGATCACATTTACATATATGATTTGATAACATAAACTAACTGCAAATAAATTTGCATCATACCTCAAAGTCTTATTCTGAAATCAGTGTAATAAACTACACTACAGTTCATTAAAAATCTTAAAGTTAGCGTCAAATTGAACATCATAGTACAAAGCAGAGAGCACGTGTAATGTTGTTATCTCATACCAATTCTTTAACGCTAATGAGCTGCATAACTCGCCGTCTAGCAACATTTCTTGTATCCTTCAACTCCAATGACTAATACAATCCTCAAAACAAATACAAAACAGAATTCCTATTTTGCAAAAGGTTTGAGAAGAGGATGAACATGTTCTTTTGGCAGTACTGAATTTACAATGCATAGCAAAAATTAGTTATTTGTATACTAAAGGCCATTTTAATGAGGCTTCTAGAAGAACATCTACAGCAGAAGGTGGCAAATCTGAATGCTAAGAAATCCTCCAATAATCTGGCCTCATGAAAGGCATTCACACATAAACCTTTATGATGAAAATTCTTGCTCGTTGGCTCTATGTATAATATTTACTAGAAGGATCTAAAAACTTCGACTGTGAAGAAAGACTGACATAAGAATAACTTATATGAACTTACTTAACAGACTGACATAAATTGAACTTTCATGAACTTCCCTAACTTGCCTAACAGAAAATGACAAGCATTGCTCATCCATAAGCTGGTGCATCTCTACATATTTTGTTCACTACATTCACCGATCATATAATCCCATCCATTCATAACTTCTTCATAGAAACTCTCAACTTTTTCTCGCTGAAGAAAAACAATCACCATAATATAGAAGGACTCTTTTTTCTTGGAGATATAATAATATTCAAAGGCTGGAGAGGACGGGAAGCTATTACACAAGACACTACAAGAGGAACTAAGAAGAAAAGCAGCTTGTGCTACTTCTATTTCCAGCCTGTACCTAAATTTCCCGCTTAATGTCTTTTCTCATTGTTCTACAGCTCATCAAGAAATACTTTAAATTTGTAATAGTAATACTGTACTTCAACCTTCTACAATCTTTGCTTACCAGAACAAATATAACTTACCAATAGAAACAATCTGCAACTCTCGAGAATCCTAGAAACAAAAGCTAAAGGGAGCTAGGTAACTTTCTTTTGAACTCGAGAATTGATATGGTTGCTAGTAGAATGACTTTTTGGGAACTCCATTTAAACAACTCCGATAGGCCCTGCTTGGATTAAGATATTTCTTTTTTTGTTTTGTTTTTTTTTGGTTAGTAAGCCTTCTGAAATCTACGTGATTATTTATAGTCCAACTGGGCCTGCTTATATTGAGATATTTCTTTTGTGTTAGTAATCCTTCAAAATCTACATTATTACATAAAATATTGGCTTTAATTTTACTATGCTCCTATCACAACTCACCCACTATCAGAAGCAGACAATAATAGTATGCCCCAAGCCCGGAAGCCCAAACCCAACTTCTGGGCATCAATTCCCTCAGAGTTTTGCAAGCAAACCCCAAGGATTTCACATGATATTAAGTTTCCTTATACATCCATTTATTTGTCACTACACTTATTAACTAAGCACGACAGAAATAACACACCCATAAGATTCATAGCAATGTCTATTCGTTTCGCAGTGAGATCATCACAATGCAGTAACTGTTGTGCAAATGGAGATAAAGCAATCCAGGAGGAATTAACCTTTGCAAGTAACTCTGCGTGGTTGCTCTCATAACCTGGTGGAGGGAACGGAAAGCAACGAGACATTGCACAGTAATACTGTATCAGCTACACTCCCTAGTTCCAGTAAGGGAACAAACCACCCGTTGTGCTCGCATTCATGCACCATGTCCCTGAGCTCATCCTCCAGCTCTCAATCCATTACATTCGTTTACTAAACCAATCAGCTTTCCACACACAAAATTTCCCAACCCCCGACCTCAGAAATCCCAGCCACTACCCAGAAATCGAAATCAAAAGTTGTTCAATCCCATCTCCGAAATAGCTCAAGTTCATTGCAGAGAGATCCGATTGACCTCTAAACCAAAAACTCCAGTAACTCAGAAGCAAATTTTGCTCAATTTCAAGTGAAAACCCTCAACACAGATTCCTAAAACAACAGTCCTCTTACATCACAGCAAACCAGCAGAAGCAATCAAAAAGCGCAACGACAACACGTAATCTTCAGCAATTTAGTAATCTTTCAACTTCCCTCGACTCCCGGATCCGTTCCCGATCACCTGCTTCTCTACTCCAGTAACGATCGGGCTTCTCAAAATGAACCCTAATCAGGCAAACTCCAATAAAAAAAAGGAATTTTTCAGTGACGGAAAGTTGAGGGCTTTGTTGAAAAGAAGAAAAGAGAAAGAAAGAGAAATGGAGGAGGATGAAAGGATCTACTTCGAACCGCAATCAAACCAAGAAAGAACGAGAGAGAGAGAGATTATTTGGAAAAGAAAACAAGAAAAACAAAATTTCTCTACAAAGGAATTCAATTGAAGGAGAGTGTCGATTGATTGAAGCTGCGTAGCAGTGGTTGCTTCGCTTTGCTTGTGTTGGTGTTTAGTTTTTAGTTTTCGTTTTTAGGAGAAAAAAGTTCGTTTTGGTGTTTTTGTTTTCCGATTGGAGAAAAAACTGTACACAAAGAAAGAGAAAGAGAAAGAGAAGCCGCTGTAAGGCTACGTTGGTGGAGATTTTATACAGAGAAGCTGGGCAATGGAAAAAAGAAATAAGAATGACAGTAAATTAATTTGGAAAATAGGTTAATTTAATAAGTAATTAATTTTAATGTGTCCCTGCAAAATAGAGCTAATATATTAATTTTGCGCTTGTTTTGAAATGATATCGGTAAAAAACCAAAACTATTTAAGGGTACTTCATTACCTATATAAGAATGAATTTTGCCCAAAAAAAAAAAAACAAAAACAACCAAAAATCTGAACAAGGATGTATTACATCCTAATTCTTAAATTAGGTGTCTGGTTTTGCAAATCAGGCATAAACTTGTGGCTACAGGTTGCAATATAAGATCCGATCCGAAAATTTAACCCAAAATCGACCTGTTTAATCAAAGTTAGGGTTGAAAAATTTGATCCGTATAAACATATGGGTTGGGTTAGGGTTGAACAAAATTGATCCTGTTATTAAATAGGTCGATCCGGATTAACCCAAAATTGACCCATCAATCCGAAATATCACTTTTTGAAGGAACATTTTTTTTTCTTACCGTATAATAAAATATTGGTAATAAAAATAATCGATAATAATTATTTACAAACTATTAAATTATATTGTATTTATAATTAATTCTTTATTTTTATATCTTAGAAAAATAGTGTAATATGAGAATTATAATATTATCGAAAGTATTACTATATAGGTATTTTTAATGAGGAATTTAGATTTCGTATAAAGATTTTTATGAAAATTTTGTTAGATAGATATGTTTATCAAAATTTTTATCGAAATTATTAATATATATTTATAATTATAAAATTTAGTTGTTCTCATATATTTTCAAAAAATAAAAATAATAATTTTTTTGGATATTTTAAGGACCGATGAAGATATTAAGTGATGCATATTTTATCGGACATAATTATATCTCGTCAGTAAAAATTAATAATTAATAATTAATAATTAATAATTATTAAATAGGTCGATCTGAATTTAATCCGATTATTAGTAAGTTGAATTAGGATTGACAATTTTGACCCATTTAAATTTATAAATTAAATTAAAATTAAATAAATTTAACCCAACTATTAAATAAATATACACCAGCTTATATTGCCACCCTTACTCGTGGCTAAGGGGAGAGAGGAGAGTGCGACTGTGACGAAGCGGTGTTTCTTATGGAAAAGAAATTTCTAGTGGTTCCCAAAATATTCCAAAATCACCAAAATTAACAATGAGGTAAAATTTGTAAAAGAACGCAACTGAGAAGCAGTTATTATTTTTAACGTGAGATCTTAACTATTCTAGATATTACAACATTAACTTTTTATATAGTAGTAACTTCAATATTTATATTATCAAATTTAACTCTTATTTAAAATGATGAATTTATCATAGTTAATTATCTAATTCGGCTATCTCTAAGATAATATAATTGTTACGTACGAATTAACTTAATAGATCTCGAGAGTGTTTGAAAATATTTTTTAAATAAAATTTTTTTAGAATAAAAAATATTTTTATATTTTTTTAAAAAAAAGTTCTTTTTTTTTTTACTTCACTACTTAAAATTTTTTAAATAAATTTTTTATATATTTATAAAATATATATTGAAAAATGTAAAAATTATTTAGTTGTAATAAAATAAGTTTTTAGATTTAAAAAATAAGTTATTTAGAAAGTAATATAATGACGTCGCATTGTTTCGTGAGAACTTGACTTGTTTGATTGGATCATCAAGGGATACTAACAAGCACCGCACTTGGGACTATGGTTCCCAATGCTCTCAAGAACAAGAAGT
The DNA here is from genome assembly GCA_019914995.1 of Acanthochlamys bracteata. Classification (NCBI taxonomy): domain Eukaryota; kingdom Viridiplantae; phylum Streptophyta; class Magnoliopsida; order Pandanales; family Velloziaceae; genus Acanthochlamys; species Acanthochlamys bracteata. The sequence continues at coordinate 9,293,344 of CM034129.1, read as the reverse complement.
GCTTGATTGTGTTGGACAACGTATGGACATGCGTCAATGCAGGACATTGCAGGACAGAGCAAAAACCTGCTTAAGCGACCATTGCAGGACAGAGCAATGCGTAGTAGGGTTGAGTCACTACTGGAAGTGAAGAAATTGCTTATATGATGATGGTTATTAGAAGCTTCCCGATAAAAACTGTTAAAGAAAGATTTAGTTCCATATTATTTATCAATGATTTTAAAAAATTTGAACTCATTTTTTTCATTGTTAAATAGTCTTGAGAAGAATTTTAAGTTTGTCGCAATGTCTAAGGTGGTCGTTGTTCACTATTTGCTCCTCGTGAATTATATGTTTGAGTTATGAGAACTTATTGAAGTCTCTGATGCAATGCTTCCTGTGTTGCTCACTATTTGCTCCTCGCGAATTATATGTATGAGATGCCGAAATTCAACCTTGGAAGCGGAAGCAGAAACTCATAGGAAGAGGTTTGCTGCAACCTGATCCTTTGTATGCCGATACATCAGAATGCCGATTGCATGATCTTCTTATGTATTGACCATAAGACAACAGTAGTTTCTCCCCAGGAAATTTCATTGCAGAGCAAATACTCCTGAGAACCTTGTTCCTGGATACTGCTGGAGTAAAGGAAGAAGGGCTGGATCACATCTGTAAAACTAACAACGGTCTTCTGATCGTACAATTGCTCAATGCTCGTAGTGGAAGTGTTCCAGATTAGATAAATTTGTCAATACATTTGAGGTTTCTTGTTATTAATGATATCAATATAGTAGAGCTACCAGACAGCATGAGGGGAACTTATAAGTCTCAAAACGTAAGAACTTGCACAGACTCCCGAAGAGTTAACCCGGTTGCGTAACCTGAGAGCTATAGGCTTATCATATACAGAACTGCAAGGAATGCCTGCAGTTTTTCCAGCTTGTTCCATGAGAACTCAATTTTGTTGCCCGCTAAGTGAAGGTGCAAGTCCTTCTCACCATTACCACAGTCCTGTGGGAGGGCACCTGCGCCTATGTTCACTCCCTCCTTGAGCAGCAGCTTCCCGTCTGCTTGAGGACAAAGCGTCAACTTGTCGTCCAGTATCCCCTCGTCCTCTACCTCAATGTATTTGTCAGGTACTGGTGGATATTGCAGGCATTCATTTTCATCTTGGCTTCTTCAGTATCGCAGCTCTTTATCACATGCCGAGCCATTGATGACGAGGCTCCATCTCCTCCACCTCCGTCATTGTGTCATCATTGATCCTCTTGTCATGTTGATGTATAGTCCTCTAACATGCCATCGACTTTAGCCCAATTTATTCCTACCACTGCATTTACGCCTACGAGAGTCGAGGATTCCTCTTCATTACTGCCGTGGCTCACCGTTGAAGGTGAGTCTCCCAGTACTCCTCTAACGTTGTTGTCTTCCTTGTAATTAGAATCGTTCCAGGATTTTTCCTTCTTGCGCCATCCGAAGTCCTGGAACTTTCCATCTAAGCCCATATATAGATGCATGTTCTTTACCACAACGACCTGCGGCTGCTGTCCTCCAGATGCTTGTGTTGGTGGATTCAACCTCCATGGTGTTGCTGTCCAGACATTGGTGGAGTGCCATACTCGTTAGGTTCATAATCTGCACCGTGGCCTTCTCGTTAGATGTAATTGTTGCTTGGAGTTGGCTATGAGACGGAGATGGAGAGGTACTACCTTGTTCTTGTGATTCATGTTAGAGATTGGAGTGCTATAAAATAAAAGATTGAAAGAGCAAGAGAAGAAACAGTCTGGTTTCTTCATCCTTAAACAAAGACTAAAATATAGACTTGCAACTATCAAGACTACTCAAGAGTCGACCTCGCATTATGCAACAATGCTTGTTGAGAGATGAGTCATTGTTAACCGACTTGGACAATTTGCAGTCCAATAATAAACACCAAATAGTCTGTATGCATAAATCATTTCCGTAATGCATAGCTTTCTTCTGTCCGACTGCAATGCATTAATAAGAATTGGCAACAAATGTATGCATCAGCTGATAAAGAATCCTTAAATGTACAGATCAAAACATACATCAGTAATACCCTTAATATAGTGGCATGTACACTTGTACACTGCTCTATACATGAAGCTTACACAAAATCAGGCTTCAAAGATAAGTTAAACTTGTACAAAAAACTATTGGCGACTGAGCATGATAGTTTAAAAAAGGCTGAACCTGCTCGCAAAACATATGATCGGAAAAGCAAACAGACAGATGTTTTGTTTGTCTTCTCATACATCCCATGTCATCAAGTTGCTCACCCATAGATTTCCTGGGCTTCAATTATGCTGTGCTGTCTGAGATAAGCATTTAAGAGATGCAGTTGAATTAAACCCTTAATGAGAAAAGTGTATCTGGAGTCTAACAAACAACAAAAAAGAAGGTAAGGTAAAATCCAGGCTTACTGCTCGTCTTTGGTAACTCGATAATATTTCTCGGCATGCTGCCTCTGACCAATCAACTGAGCAAATCTCTCGTCATGCGTAATTACTATCAATTGGAAATTTTCTTGACCCTTTCTGTCCTCCATAATTCTGATCAAAGAAAGATGATTATGGCTATGAAATTTCATTGACTACAGATATTCCATGTTTCATAAAAGGCGATACCTTACTAGTGCAGCAGCAAGGCTTTCTGCATTTGGTCCATCCAAGTTCGTGGTTGGCTCATCCAGAGCTAGAATACCGCAGTTGAGACAAAAAGTTTCAGCTAGTGCAAGCCTTATTATGATTGAAGCCAAAACCTGTGCAATGAATGCTTGCTTGAAATCATAACATTCTCCACTCACAAATTACACCCAAGCTTTTATTATAGAAACAAAGACCAGCAACTCTCATTCCTAAGCCTTTCTATCCATGAAGAATGATGAAGTGACATGATTATTGAAAGCATTAAAAGAAAAAAGAAATCCAATAGTTCTGGCTCATTTTTCCTGGTTCATCTACTAGTTAGCAATAAGCACATTATTTGTTACATATAGCAAATAAAGGAAAAGGACTAAGATCAGATGAAAATCCTCACTTCACCAGAAAACAGTTTATAGTGTAGTCATAGCTGTCTACATCACTCAGAAATAGTTAATGTCTTTCTCCATGTTGTTTCTTATGATTGGTACGAAACATCATTCATGTGGTTTCTTCTGGCTGATTTCTCACACTCCTGGTTCTTGCACGCTCTGAAATTTGTAGGTAGAACCCACATATTTTTTGTATATGATAATATTTACCATAAACATTTGCACAAGTTAATACAAACGAGCAGATCACATTAACTAAAACGCTTTGGTTTACCAGTAAAAAGTTAGATACTAGTGCTCCCTTACCTTCTGCCCAGCACTACATCTTCCACGCATCTCCAGCTCAGCATCACCAGTTTGCATGAGCACCTGCAAGCAAGAAAATCAAGACAATAACTTGCTCTAGAATGTAGAGACAGCATCAAACAGCTATCCATCTTACTTACCCTATAGCTATATGAACGTGTTCCAGCACCCTCAGAGTCAGAATGAATGCTTATGTAGTCAATATCTTGTCCTCTATATGTCTGCTGCCAAAGTTCCCTGATAATCTTGTTTATTTCCTCCATTTTCATGGTATGGAAGCGCATAAGTGCCCTGAAAGTAAATCACTGTTCAAATAGGATATATAATTAATAATTTTGGAGATTGAATGCAGCCCCCTGCAATCGTTCATGATCCTTAAGAACCTACGTAGGACAAAAAGTCCAACTTCAAGCATACTTAAATTTATACTAAACCATAGATGAAGGTACTGATGGTGTTCTTATGCAGATTCTTAAGCTTACCTTTTAACTGTCAATTTTCTCAATTTTAGCATCCCTAGATGTTACTAAATACATACCAAACAATCACGGACAAAGAAATGAGATCAATTTATGATACCAAATTTTATTAACCTCAAATGGACAATATATTCTCATGTATTTGAGATTGTGAGAGAAAGACCAAAAAGAAACATATTTGATCTGTTATGAAAAAATCAGCCAGTCTAGGGGCTCACTTATCTAATGCATTGTAGTATCTGTCCAAGTCCTTATTTGCCATTTCAGTTGTCTGCAATCAAAAACATTTGTTGAGACATAAGGATAGCAAATATTCAGATGACATTAAAAATTGTAAACAATTAAAATGGAGGAATTACCTTCAGTTGGATAAGCTGATTAAAATATCTCTTATCAATATCATTGTATTGTACTTGTTTAAGGTCAAGCTTATTTTTCGAGATATTGCTTTGATAAACTGATAATGTCCCATGACATCGATTAAGCTGTCAATGCAATAGCACACGCCAAATTAGCCTCTCAATAGAGAGGAGAAACAGGGAAACCATACACACCAATTTAATAAGAACAGATACAGGTAAATAATCTTAGGATAAGAACTTTGGCCACAGCAAGATATAAATGATCAACTGAAAATCCATGAATATTTTAGAAGAATGCAAATATAATCAGCTAAAGTCAAGTGAAGATGGCAAGACCATCCTAGAAAGTACCAAGTGAATTTTGCACATTATATCCAATCTTCAAATGAAAGATCCAAAACGTTGGACATAATCTACAATTAAAAGCTCATATTAAATAATTTGATATGCATCAGCCTATATCATATGATTGACAAAGTGATATTTTATGTATGCAACCACATTTGTTTACCAGCACTGCAGTCAAAGGACCAAGACATACTAAAAATGTGCAGTTCCAATTTTACGTAGTTTTATGTTGTAGATCACGGTATCCAATCAGAATTTGACTTACTTAGCCACTCAACTGGAGCTAGACAGACTCGCTCAGTATTTAAATGTTTATTTATACTGTTATGTGCAAATATGAATTTACCTCAATTTAAAAGCAACCAATCTCCTTGATGAAAGCAACTTGCATATCAACCGGAGGCTTCCACTTTGACAAAGTATGTCACGTAACTCAAAGATGAAAGAAGCATAGAAAGGGAAAAGTGAAAAGCATAAATTGACAATCAGAAAATTCCAACCAGCGATTCTTATCATGGTTAAAAAGAAAACCTCACAATCATGTTACATGGATATCATTGAACGTTCATACTCGATGCCTAATTATAACTTTTGGCAAATTATGTGATAATGGTGCAACCATAGAACTTCAGCTAGCAAAGTAAGGCAATCACTTACCAAAATGCGTCAAAGCTAATACAAAAGAGGCATGGGTGTTTTTACAGAATTACCTCAGAGAGAAGCCTCTCCTTCTGTTCCAACTGTCTTTTAAGTTCAGCTTCAACAGAAGACATCCCCCCCATAGCCAGGACTTTCTCCTCCAAAGATTCTATTTCACAGGTGAGTTCATCTACTTCAGCCTTTGTCTTCCTGTAATTTAAATTGTCATCAATGTTTCTTTTCAATTGGTCCTGATTTCGCAGCAGCTCTTTACTCTTATTCAACTCAGCTGAGAGCTCCCGTTTCCTGCTCTCACATTTCTGTATCTGTGATTCGGAGGAAGAGAGCTTCTCCTGTAAATCCTTCAGCTTTTCACCCTTTCTTGAATCAATATACCTAGTAACAAAAGCAAAGATAAACCACTGTCACAAATTTTTCAGAAACAGAAACATATACATTTTATTTCAACTGCATTTTGCAAACGTACTCCTTAATTTTGGATGCAAATGCCAAAATCTTGTCAACGTCCTGTTGGAACTTTATTTTCTCCTCTACTTCTTCATCAAATTCTCGCTCAAGCTTTATCTTTTTATCACTGTGCTCTTGCAGCAACTTGTCCTTCTCCTTAGATAACGGAACAAGTGATTCTGCTAAATGCTGAGAATTGCATAGATGCATTAGTGACTGTGAGATGGTGGCTGTGATAGAACTGTTAATGGAGAGATGAAGTTAATGGAACACATAATTAGACACCATCAGATCTACACATGTAGTCGGTCAGGAAAAATCTATTATGGCAAGATTCAGGCTCCTTGAGTTTCAGAAGTTGATTATAGAAATAGGACTTTTAAAGACCATATAGGGAATATGTCTCCAGTTGCTTGCCACAACTCTTTGCAGCACTAAACATGGTTTATAAAACATTTATGAAAAACCTACACTGCCCAATGATTTTTCTTTTTTTCCCTAGAGAAGAATTTACTTAAAACAAGAGTTGCAAACGCAATCTGAAACGGGATGATTGTGGCTACATTGATATAATGTTCTGACCAATCTACAGTTTAACCTGCTAAAATAAGGGTGTATTATTTACTTATAAATGTTCGTAATATGCTCCTGTACATGCAAAGCTCTTTTAGCTCGACAACTGGATACAAAGGGATATTTCCATTTCATGGTTGAATTAGAAACATTATAAATAAATGGGACATACCCTGCCCACAAAATGGATGTAATGGATAAGAACAGAGGACTTCTGATTCTAATACAATGTGATGAAGCCACTGAACATTAAAGCCTAAGATGATAAGGACTGAACTAACTTATTTATTGGATTCTAATACACATAATCAATTCGTAGAATCATATGCATACAACATTTCGTAAAATGAATAATGAGCGAAAACTTTCAATGAAAATAAAAGCGTAGCAGATTAAGCAGTCAACTACATAGATAAAAATAAGAAAGCAGCACCTTCTCGTCAAGTTCCATTTGGCTTTGTTCTTCAGCTAAACAAGTTATTTCTTCTTCAGCTTTTTTCATCTTATGAAGTATAGCGGATGCTTTCAGCTTCTCCTCCCTCAAGGCATGCCACCGCATTTGGATATTTGACAGATCATCATTCAGGAATTTTTGTTCCTCTCTTAAGGCATCAACTTCATTGGACAATGCATCTCTAGCAAACAAACAATGTGAATTGCGGAAATAAGAACAATGCTCACAAACTTAAAGTTGGGGGGCAAATTCAATGTTTTAATGGTTCCAATATCTAACTCCTTATCGGAAATGAACCTAAATGTCAGCTACATGAACTGACACAATATTAGCATACACATCGGCAAGCCTATTGTATAGTTAGAGTCCAAGGTGCAACATTCAATCACCTAAATGTCTCAAATAGTCAAATTACAAAAAACTGATTTCGGCCCCTGTCTTCTTGCATTTATTGCCTCAAACGATTATTTTAAGAAAAGATCATAATCAGAATTTAAAGGAGCTGGCTTTGAGTATCTGTCATAAACTTAGAAATGGTATCCACTCTTGGTCAATAATGTTCATGATATGAAAAAGCATCACGTTAAAATTTATCTATAATGAACCATACACAAAAAATTGGTCAAACATGGATATCTATGCACAAAAAGAAAATAGGATAAAATAAACACAGAAACAGAGACATTATAGGACCTAAAAAGTGTACTCTCCGAAACACAAGGAAGAAAACTAGAACTTGGTTGAAACATGCACTAGCTAAAGACAGCTTAAAAGCAAGTTATCAACGTGTACCTTTTACTCTGCAATGCATTTAACTGTAGTTGAATTTCTTCCATTGATTTTATACCCTGTCCTCTAGAATCAAGTTTATACTCCAAGTCCTCGATTTGTGGTTTCAAAGTCCTTATTTCCATAGTAAGCCTCTCAATTGTCTCTGCAGGTTGCAACAAGCTTTCAACCTCATCCTTTTCTGATTTAACATGAGCAACAACCCCTACAAGCTACATGGGCGAATTAGGTTGAGAATTCATGGGTTATGGTATACCCAACAAAAAATATATTAGGGGAAACAAGAGATGTACAGACTTCATCAAACGCCTGCGAATTCTGATTAAGATCTTCTTCGAGTTGCTTCAAATTTTTCTCTGCTAGAGGTAAGGTTTCTTTATGAAGCTTCATATATTCTTCATAAACCATACGAAGCTTGTCCAACTGTTGGAAATACGAGTCAGCATTTGATGATTCAACAGCTAGTACTTTCATGTGCTCTGCTGAGCTTGCACTCTTTACTCTTTGCTGAATTACCGATAAACAAAGGCGAATTAGTTTGTTAAACAGCTGGGTACACAGAAAGCAAACAAAAATCTTTTTACAGAGCACCATGATGAGATAAGATACCTTCTTAACAAACTCATCTTCCTCTTCAGGAGTAAAAGGGCGTTCACAGCAGGGGCATATATGATGTGCACGTGCCACTCTTTCAAATGGATCAAACATTTGGCGCATTCCATCAGCAATGTTGTACTTGCTGCAATTTAGGTTATGTATGAGGTTTTGCACTCATTTTTAAAGATACTGAGCCAGAAGTAAACAAGCAAGATATTTTTTGCAAGCACACAAACCTCTTTTGTATATCTCTTTTCTCTATCGCATCGTGCAGCACATTAGGAAAGGAATCAATATCAGAAGTTGCATGAACCACAGAATGGAGTTTCATATCAAGAAACCTCTTCTTTGCTGCACCACAAGAATACCTCAGTTGTGTATCTTCATAAAACTTGTGAAGAAGAGGCAACAGAGAAAAAAAAACTTAATGCTCTTGATTTTACTCCATAATATTAATAACTATGCTTTGATTGTACTTGATCCATTTTATTCAGTTAATCATAACAGTGAAATCGAAGAACATTTAAAGAGAATTTCATCTTAACATTAAGAAACTTTCACATTCAGTGAAAGGAATTAAGTTTTAATAGAACTCTGAAGGAGTAGTCTAAGCTCAAATGCAGCTGTCCAGGGAAAGACAATAAATGGGTTTTGCCAAAAGTATTGTCAAAAACATAGAGATCATAACATAGATTGCATAGACTGCTATGCATTGGCCTTAAATGCAAACCTAGGTGTCAACTAACAGGTACTTTTTCAACTTTATATGGCGCAGGATCATACACATAATGTGAAAATCTCTCTTAATCAAAACCAGCATAATAACAAGTCACATATCTCTCCCAAAGCAGTGACTCTTAATCTACACGTAGCTAAAATGAAGGAAGTTACCATCCAACTCCTTCTGAAGCTTGACTAGCTGACAATTAGCATCTTGCATTTTCATCTGAACGATTTTGACCTCTTTTTCTGCCTCAAGAGACTTTGCATTCAGGTCATCATACTCTTTCTTAAGCAGTCTGCACTAGAAAGTGAATGTGCATCCATAATCATTGGGACACAAACCATGCAATGACATTTTGAAAGACAAAATGATTAAAATCTTTTATCTTGTAGATTTTAGTATTATAATACTTTTTGTAGACAATATGATGTGCAGAAAAAAATTCTTGTGTACTTGGGCAACGATGAGTTGCTTTGTATGGTATAAAATACATGGGTTGCACATCTATCTTTTCAAGTGATTTGGGCCCAGTAAGTGTAACCGGACAGTAAGCATGGTTTACTATGCAACACCTCAAAGATGCATCATCTCCTCATAAAGGTTATGCATATATGACACTATAAAATTTACTAGTTTTGATTCATATTCCACCAAAACCACTTTCGCTAAGTGTTCATATTGCTGAAGACGTGTACACAAAAACAAATTCGATACTCTTGTGTATAAACATTCTTAAAACAATATACACGCATGATGCAGGCTGGAATGTCAGTCATTCTTAATATAGTAAAATATGCAAATAAAGTCAATACACCAAGACCATTTTGTCAAAAAAAAAAAAGAAGAAAAGCTTCAATTCATCAACCCTATTCCAATGACTTGCTCAAATTTCCATACTATAATGTACCAACAAACAAACAAATAACTAAGCATAACAGCAAATTAAGGAACAATAAAGCATGAAAAGATGCACAGTTCTTTGAATACTTCAAGAAAGTCTAGACAAACAAAAATTAAACTCAGCAAACGTGGCTTTATCCTTTGTGCCTTTCCAACACACCATACTACAGCATCTTGAATAATAGCAAAACACACATCATTTGTTCTGTTCCCTGATAGACAAAGTTATTCTTTTATCTTATAAAAACAAGACAAGACAGCAATATCCAGGACATTGCTGGTATTGGTGAAACTGTAAGAAGCATATAAAAGGGAAAAAGAACTATCCTAAAATCTCCTTATCATATGAAATTCCAACCTAAATCTCATCTATACATATAAAAAAGTACTTATTAATTGAATTTGAGAAATGTATGAACAGAGCTTTTTAAATGAATTAACATATGATGAGCTTAAGAAAAGCACAACGAAAGAAATGTAGCCTGCTTCCTTTGCCCTAAGTCACATTTATATTGCTTAGTATTCTGCAGCACAATTAAAAATAGGACAGCACAGCATGAAAAATGCGACAATGACAGAAAAATAAGGAAAAGTTGTTAGAACAGAACCCCAGTGTATGAGTTATCTCCTTCTTGATATCTTTATCGGCTGGAAATCTTCCTTTTAGCACCGCTTTAACTTTATCCTTACAGTCATCCATTCTGAAAATCAAAGAGGATTGCATTTATAGATTAAGGAAATAATGAAGAAGTACATCTGGAAATCCTAAGTAAATGGTAAGGCAATGCTTACACTTTTTTCTGCTTCTTCCTGCAGGTTTCGAGTTCTTGTTTCTTTAAATCCAGTTTTACTCTGTCCTCAGAGTCACTGGCCATGACATCTTTCTCACGGTACATGGCCTTGATCTTTTGATCTAAGCTGTATATTTCAGTCTTGTCCTGATTTATCTTTGAGTCATAGTCCCTTTCCCCTAATAATATTGTTTTTCTTTCGACCTCAACTTGCTAATAGAAAATTAAAAAAAGTTTGATCACATCATTCCAACATATACAATAGAATTAGTGCTAAAATTTTCAAAAAAAGATGCAAACCAGATTTTTTTCTCTTTCATCTATATGTGATAAATTCAGGTTTGATAGTTCATGTTCAGCAAAGTCACGCTCATTTTCTTTTTCTTTTATTCGCCTGGATATGCCAGCCTGAAATATAATGGAGAAATCTTATGCCAACAGCTTCAGTAATTTGAAAAGAAGGAAAGATAAGTAAATGGTGGAGGTTTTAGTGGCGACCTTAGCTTCAATCTTAGCCCGCTTTTGTCCCTCAATTTCACTACAACGAGCATTTGCTTCAACATATCGATTCCAAAGAAACCTCAGTTCCCCCTCATTTGATTTCTGACAATAGAATGATTGCATATAAATGTTATGAAAAAAAAAATTAATGCATTTACACCTTTAGAAGGAACGCAACATCTTAGAACCACAACTGTAGAAACTTTTTAGAGTTAAGGACATTGGGGTTTCTTATTTATCAATTTCGCATCTTCAACCAGATTGCTGTAAAATCAACAATGCCACCCTTGCCAAGATGTATTGCACTATAGTTGTTTCATAAAATTAATAAGCAACATCCATATCAATGATGCAAACAGTAATTCCTGTTTGAAAACATAGTTTTAAGTTAGTTTTTGAAGCCTATCATACTTCGTGGATCAAATAGGTTTGTAGTTAGTTTTGCTCATGGCAGCTGAAACAGTGCTAATATCAGCAAGTGATTTTCTTGAATGGCAAGAAAGAGTACTACAAATACATAACTAGTAAAATGATGTATACCTTTCTGTCCTGCAAGTCCTTCTCAAGATCCAGAAGCCTAGACTTTATTCTGCTGATAAGATTAGATGCGACTTCATTTGTGAAAGGTACATCAGGAGAAGACCCAATGTTATGTTGCAAGAATACTCTTTGGATGGCCGAATCTCGTTCATGCCGCAAAGTCATATGAGCCTAAGATAAGATAAAGATACCGTTAGATTTTTAACCTGCAAGAAAAACAGGTCAAGACAAGTTTCTTCAAGATTTTACATCAGCCTCAGCTTGAAGCTTCCCAATTTCCCGCATGGAATCATTTATCGTCTGCCCAAGCAAGAGAACTTTTGTCTCTTCATCATTCATTTCTCTCTCCAGCTTGTTAATTTTAGATTGTAGCAATGCAATCCTTTCTTCAAATTTTGTCTGCCACTCTTTTAGTTCCTCATCAGTATCTAAAGAAACATGATCAACAATTTGTCATTTTATCTTTAACCGACAAATAAAGAAATCATTTCCAGAAACATGCAGGAATATTCACCCTGAAGAAGTAAGTCGTCAGGTCAACGGTGTTTACAGACAAAAAATGGACGAATTGCTCCTAAAGAAGCAGATTCTAGTACAATCTTTCTTCCTTAGTTTTCTGGACAACAAATTTTGCACAAAAAATAACACTATAAGATCAATTACAAGTATATTATTGTCGATCTTTCTAGTCACCACTCAAGTTTCTTTTATCTGTCCCAAATAATTTAACATAAGATACCTTGAATTAATCCGATTGAAGTAAAACTTGTACCAAAACTAGCTGAATTTAATTTGCTTTGAATAGATTCATCAGTTTAGTATAGTGTTACCAGAGAACTAGTGTAAACATAGAAAGTCAGAAATCAACTAATAATCTGATACGAGTATACGACTCTAGCTTGAGAGCACATTTAGGAACAGAATAAAACCAGATTACATATAAACGTATCTCTAATATGAGGATATCTTCACAACCATGACAGTGCTACAGGCATTTTCAGTTGAATGATTTTCAACCCTTAGTTTCTCAACCTTGATATGTTGCATGACCAGAAAAGGAGAAAAAGAACAGTATCTTCAACTTCTCACAAGTTTCGATTCCAAACATCTTGGAAGCAATCATATGGTAATTCAAATGTGTTTGTAACATCACTTAAGAAACTTGATTATTCAAATGAGGTTATAAACAAATAAAGAAACTAAAATTATACAACAAGATGTAGTAAACTTTTAGTTTCAGGTTTCTACAAGCTTAATTTTATTTTATGTTTAGTTTAATTTGCTCTACTTAGTTGCATGAAAATTTAACTGATGGTGCAAAGGGCAAGAAATCATCCACTACAGGAGCACGCATACACATTTATAAGAATCCTTCTTATTTATGAAGTTGTTTGATGTACTATATACTCCTGAAGGATAACGTAAGAGCATGAGTTCTGGCTTTGTGAGATGTGATGTTGAGGACTTTTAACATGGTTACATCGTTTGCAACAAGACTTAATTTTAGTAAGGTATATGCTGTAGTATCCTGCTCTCGGAATTTTATGAAGAACCAAGTCTAAACAGATGCACATCTATTTCCGTGTTAATGAGACATGTTTTAAATCTTACTTCAGGGTCGTAAAATGTTTTCATTAGTAAGCAACTTTCCATGCAATCCTTAAAGAGAAAACAGAGGTGCCTGAAAGAACCTTCATTTTCCTCAGCAAGGGCAGCATATTGAGTCTGCTGAAGCTTAAACAAAGTACTTCTTGCTGTGGTGCTTGTTGAAATTTGATGCTGAAGCTTCTGCACTTCCTTTAGAGTAGATTCTGCATTCAGGATCTTACTTTCAACACCTTGAATATCTCTCTCAAGCTCTTTTATTTGAGTTCTGAGAGACTCAGCTTTTTCTTGATCTTGAGATATAGTCTCTCGAAGCTGCAATTTACAGGCAGTAAACTAATGGAGATGCATTTTGTGGTAGCAGACTTTAATGAATAAGATAGAAAGACCATGGCGTAAATAAAAAATGTTCAACAATTAGAAAGGAAATAAAAAAGGGGCCCACATGTGCAGGAGAGATGTTCCTGCTTTGTCTATGACAATAAAATAAAATAACTAAAAATAAACCCCTATACAAGAAGAGCCAAATTTTATCCCACTAATTGGAGTTGGCTACATTAAAGAATATATCCTTTATGTAAAATAAAAATAAAAATAAAAATAAAATAAGAAGTTCACATTAGCATCCATTAATTTATTTATAAAAAAACACAGTGAGAGAGGAATCCTTGCCCTATATAAACTATATAAAATTGCTTGGTGTTTTGCTTTCACCACAGAGTTTCAAAACTTTATTAACAGTATGATTGAAGTTATTCCATATACAATAAGATCTATAGCACATGCCACTTTGAAATTAGATATTTCTTTTGTGTCACATTAAATTGAAAGAGTAGAATTTAGCAATGATGGTCTGTTCTGTTCCAAAACTTCAACATATTTATACATGAAGTAAAGCAGGAGAAAAAAGAGATTGTGCTAACTATAACATGTCATATACAAGTACAAAGTCCACCATGAATAAAAGCTAAAGGATGACTTGGACGTCCTGTATGTGTTGAAATTGACTATTCATTGACAATTCTAACATGATGTGGACTAAACATAACGTTCCACCATAACTTTTTGCTTCTAAAAGAAGGAAGTTATTTGTGAAAGGGATTTCCCTATTGATTAATCATTTTGGAACTATCATTTTGAAAGATTTATGCCTTGATCCATGACTAGGATATCGAAAACTAAGTAATGCAAAATCAATCACAACAAAAGAAACTGACCTATTGTTGTCATGTTATCGTTTCCCAGTAGAACTCCTAATTACTTGACAATTGCTTTTACTATGTTGCTGCAAGTCAAACCACATTAAGTTGAGCATTATGAGCTTAAGTTTGTCTTTGCCGTATTATAATAGAGCAAGCGAAATGGGCAACTACCTTTAAAGTTAAAAAGGTACCTAGCTACCAAACATAAAGAGCACTTACTGCCATAGGCTAGCCGTCTCATTATATTTCTTAGGTTATTAATGCTATAGTTTTATCAAACTACAATATATACCAACATAAGACATCTCGATAATAAACATAAGATAGAACAAACACCTATATAAGAATTAAACTAGAAGGTAGAAAGGTCTTGATTTGAACCCTGTAGGCAGCATCTTTAAGAGTCTGAAGATTTTCCAGCTTCAGCTTGTAAGTCTTTATCTCTTGCGCCTGGTCCTTGTGGAGCTTCTTAATAACCTCCAGGGCTTTTGTATAACTGAAAAATAGAAAATTTTTACCTGGTAATATGAGATTACTGAAATTTTGTGGTTGTTGAGATTAAAAAAAAAGAAAAAGGAAAAAAGAGGGTTATGAGATTACTGAAATAAGTTGCATATAAGGAATAGTTCCATAAAGACAAATTCCTAAGATAAACTTGCTTCAAAACTCCTTAACATGAATTTATGAAAAGGCATGCTCTTTGTGCAAGTTATATAAAAGACTAATTATAATTTAAACAAAAATATAAGACATAAATAAGTGGTTTCTTTCCAATGCGTCATAGGTCTTAGCATAGACTACGTTTCGCAGTTACCTCACATGCAATGACTTTGACAAATCACAACTTTTTGTTCACGTCAAATGTAGTCAGAATGCTAGGTGAAGCCAGCCCTGACTGACCTCTCACTAACATGTGCAATCACAAATGCAGTATTTTGTTGAACAAGATATCATTTGTTTGTTGCACAAGGCATGGCACTAGATACAGCAACTAGAGTGTTATGTTCAACCAGGATTGTTAATACCGTGTAGCAGAGAAGATATCATCGAACTTCTTTTTCAAGGTCGATGGATCTTGCACTGGCCAGTTTGATTCATCTTGATGTACAAATATAACATTCTCCAAAATGGCTTTGGAGACTCCCATCAGTGCAGGAATTTCTCTGTCCATGTCTGCACATCTATAGCTGAGGCATACCTTCTGCATTGGTAAGACTTTGAAGTCAAGTGCCAGAAGCAACTACTCGAGTAATGTTGGAAACATCAAACATGTAAAGAAGATTAAGAGAGGCCTTCTATCAGCAAATTCTTCACATTAAGCAAAGGAAAACATTTGAGCACTTAGTTGGACCTCTCCTGTGTGTGGATTGATTGTCTGGAGAACACTCTCTATGGCCTTAAACTCCATTTTAGATGCCTTTTGAGTGAGCTGGAATGAACGGATGCACACTACATCCTTCCCGGCTGCCGTCTTGAAGCGCAGCTTAATCTGCCCTTTTGTTTCTGTCTCCCCTGCAACCTGCCACAATAGGTTACCAAAACTTACAAACACAATGGATCATGCAAGACGTTTGCAAATTTCTAAACCTGTTAGACATGTTGAAACGACTAGGTCATCTCCTTAGCAATTTCCTAGACAAGTCGTAACATTCAACAGAGACAAGTAGTAGTACAAACTAGCAATTCATCATGCCATAGGAAATAAATCAAACATGAAATACCTATGTCAGAATAGTGTTAAACAAACACCAGTTCTTTCTAATAACCAACAAATACACAACACAAGTACATCCTTTCAGAACAAGAAAGAGATAACAGGCCCGAATACTAATTGAAACATACCCCAAAAATACCAAAACCAACGTCACGTTTCAGGGAAACAAATTATGAACCATTTCTAGAGCAAATTTTTATCACAATCTGTGAAGCATCCCCAAATTTAACCGAACCTACTAGAAACCAATGAAACATTTGGGCACTTTCGAATTTCCGATTAACAGTAACGATATCATTAAGGGTAGAAACGTAAAACTTGCCTTGGGATCGTGAACGAAGCTATGGCCGGAGCGAGAGTTGGGAGGAAGCTCTCCTGTGCATGAAAGCTTGAGGCATTCGATGATGGTTGTTTTTCCGGCGCCATTGGGTCCCACGATGAGAGTGAGCGGTTTGTAGAAGGTGATCACGTGCTTGTTCTCCGGACTGAAACTCCTGATTCCTTTTATCAGCATCTTGTCCACCGTGCTCATCTTCTCCTTCTTCTTCTTTTTCTTCGTTTATCGAGTTGCTTTGATCGCTTCACTCTTCTTCTTCTTCTTCTATAGGTTTTTCAGAGAAGGCAACGGACAGACATGAATGAGTTCAACCTGGGGTTTGAAAAAAGATGTGTTATAATAAGGCCGTGTTTGATTCTCCATGAAAACCAGATTGGTTGCACTAATCCATTCCAAAAATTCACTATTTAATAAAAGCTCAGCTTTCAAAATACCTCTTTTTTTCTTTCGTATCTTTACTGTCTTAGTTTATTTATTAAATTTTTTTCTGTTCTTTATCATCTTCATGATCAACTATCAATAATATTAACTTAACACTATCTACCCAAATTTTGAATCACAAATAAACAGATAATGAAATACCCGAGTTACTTATTAGGATTACTACAGATCATTGATTTGGTTAATCCAACGGTTTCTAGTTTACCATATATTTACTAATAAATATATCATGTACATACCTTGATCATAGCCAATCCGATATGTAAATATTATTACTTTGTAAAGAGTTTTATATTGTCAGTGGAGTATTTTCAGGGGAAGCTAGTACTTGTATAATATGGGAATTATATGGCTTTTCTGATAAATTATAAAGCAAATGGATCTATCGCAATAAGTATTACAAGTGAGCAAAGACCCGGTTTGACTTAGTTTATCACGAAAATAATTTTAAATTTTTTATTTTATATTATAATATAGATTTTATAAATATTATAAATTTTATTTAAAATTTTTTAAATATAAAAAATAGTACGTAATGAAATTTATTTATTTTATATTTTATTATTTTTAAAAAATAAAAAAATTTATTTTTAAAAAAATAAAAATATTTTTATTTCAAAAAAAGTTTATTTTAAAAACACTCAAAAATACTTTCAAAATATATTACAGATGTGTTTGGCTGTATTTAAAAAAATCTTTAAAATTTAAAAGTTTAATAATTTACAAATTTTATAAAATTATATAAAATTTAAAATAAATTTAATTTTATTAAAATTTTTTAAATAAAAAATAAAATTTATTTTTTAAAATTAAATAAAAAAGTTCCTATTTTCTCGTGGAATGGTCTATCTAAGATAAAGCTTTTACAATCATGGAGGCTCTTCTAGTCCTTTTAGATTATTAAACGGGTCTCAATCCTTTACACTACATTTTTTTATATTACTATATACATCACGGATGATATGTGTCCATAGCTTTATTTAATAATACAAGCTTTTTGTTTACATTACTATTATTATTCATTTGTAATCCTGACACGTGTAAAGATTACTATGTTGCTGTTAACTTCTCCGGTGGTTCATTTTTGAAAGGAGGTGCGCAATTTTGCTTAGCTTATAAAAAAAAAAAATTTATTTTTTATATCTTCTAAAATATATATTTTATAAGTATATAAAAAATTCAAAAATACTACATAATGAGATTTTTTAATTATTTTTTTTGAGATAAAAAATTAAAATTCATTTTTCAAAAAAAAATATTTTTAATTTAAAAAAATAGATATTAAAAAAACTCCCAAACATTTAGGAACTTTATTTATTCTTTCAAAATTTTAATTTAGTAACTTTAATTCTAATCTAATTGTATTTATATTAAATTTTATTTCATATTTTTTATTATTTAAAAATTTTACTTTATTTTACCAAAATCCACCTACCCAGAACATAAATCAACTAGAAGCATTAAGAGAACGTTTTGCATTTCCTTTTACAATTAATATTCAAAATTTTTAATTTATATTTTAAAATATTTTACAAATTTTAAAAAAATTATTAAAAAATTTAGAAAATATATAATTTTACATATTAAATTTTTTATAATTACATTTATTATTCTTTTAAATAAAAAATAAAATTTATTTCAAAAAATAAAAATAAAAATAAAATATTTTTTTCGTTCTAAAAAATTTTATTTTAAAAATAATTTCAAACACCACCTAAAAGAGTATAAATATATTCACTAATCTTTCAAATTTATTTTCTAAATTTGTTTATAATTTGTTTTTATTTTAAAATAAAATAAATATAAAAGTAATTTCAATTTTCTTAAAAGAATTTACTTTTAAATTTTTAATTTTTAAAACTAGAAATCTTCTATATTCAAAAATAAACAAAAAAATTAACTTTTATCAAACTTAGTTTTAAAACTAAATTTATTTACTTTTTACAAATTCAATTCCCTTCATCAAGCACTTTAAAATGTCTCTCTTCTTTATAAAAAGATTGAGAGAAATTCAAGTGAATAGAATACCTTGCTAGATTAATATAACAACTGATACAGTACTACTACTGCTACAAGTCTCCAGCAAACTTTCTTTTTCTCTTTTTGTTCGTTGAACAAAATGGGCAAAGAGAAACAAACACAATAGTTCATTAACTAGCTTGAAGCCAAATTCTTGAGCTTGTCCACAAGCCCAACAATGAAGTTAGTCTGCAACTCTTCATCCATGAAGAACTCTCTCCATTCTTTATTCTTTTCTCTCACCTTCTCCCCTTCTTCGTCCTCAGCAACTTTCTTCAACGCCGAGCTAACCGCCGCCGCCGTGAACTTTCCATCTTCATCATCCCTCTCTACAATAACTCCAAGTCCGAGATCTCCGGCGAACAACTCCGCGTTTAAGAATTGGTCACCTTTCTGTGGCATCAGTATAATCTGGCAACCTGCTACAACCCCTTCAATCACTGAACTTAGTCCTGCATGGCAGAAGTAGTACCCGACTGAATTATGGCTTAGCAGCTGTTGCTGCTGAACCCAACCGGTTTTAACTCTGCCACGATCTCCGACACGTTCCGAAAACCCTTCTGGAGTTTTCTTTTTTAAGATGTCCTCCGGCGATTCGCCGGAATCGCTTGGTGGAAAATTGAGCACCACTAGAAATGGCATGTTTGTTGATTCTAGACCCAACAGTAGTTCTCTGATTTCCTCGTCAGATAAGAACGTCTCGCTCCCGAAAGAACAGTAGATAACCGAGTTTTTCTCGAAGTCGTTAAGCCAGTTCGCCCAGTTCTTGTCCAACTCACTAGCAGGAGGTTCAGGAACGATCGGGCCTGCGAGGAGGATGGGTTTCTTATCGAACTGACTGGAAAAGTAGTCGATGTAATGGCCTTCCATTTCCATACAAGATTTAATCAAAATAGCAGAGGAGTCACGGAGGCAGCTAACAACGCGATCATAAACAGGTTTCAGTCCGTTGAAGCTTTTGAAAATATACGAAAAGTTTTCAGCTTGGTACGTTGGTACTCCTTTGATCGACGACTTCGACGGAAACCCAGCCGGTGGAGATTTAAGATAGACGACGGACGGCGTTTCTCGGGTACTTAAGCGGGAAGGGACAGTGAGGTAAGCTGTTGCAACGCACGCGAAAACGGAGAAGAACAATGTTTTGATACCGTATGGATGGGAAATTGAAGGTAACCACGGTTGCGAGAAATCGTGAATTATAATATCTGGTTTAAGAGTAGAGAGCAGAGTAAAGATTTGTGGTTGAGTGAGATCAATAGCGAGCTTGAGAAGCTCAGCCATGGGAGGAGTCATATCGGCAGTCGAATCGATGCCCGGTGGAAGGCCTGAAACTTGAGGGAGAGTAAGAGAGTGAACGGAAACAGACGGTAGAGAAGGGAGCAGAGAAGAAACTCTTGAAGCTGCACCTGGTGAAGAGAGGAATGTAATGCGGATTGATGAATCGACGGCAGTGATTTTTCGAGATAGTTGAATGAACGGACTGATGTGGCCGAACCCGAAGAACGGAAACATCATTATGTGTAGCTCGCGGGTGCCGGTACCGGTACCGTTGTTTTCTCCGCCTCCGCCGATGCTTCCCATGGTTGTGTTTGCTTTGTTTTCTCGCTCTATAGAAGCCTTTGCTAGGTTGTTGTTTGTAATGTTGTGTTTGGGGAGCTTTTTTACTTTAATTTTTTAATAAAAATTTAAAAATATAAAAGAATTGTATATAATAAAAAAATTATTATTTTTTATTTTGTTAAAATAATAAATATAAAATTTTTTCTTAAAATATTTTAAAAAAAATTTTTTTTTTTCAATAGACGATCTAAAATATCCGTCTGTACCAACAATGTCGTTGATATTAAAAATTAGAAATTACTCTATAATCTGAGGAGTTTGAAAAATCTCAAAGAAATTTTACCATTTGCTTTTCTCAATTCAAAAATTAATGCAAGCTTTGTGAAATTATGACTGGCTCTGGCAACCGATACGCTAAAAAACATAATTGTAGCATGAAAAGATTGTATAGAACGTGTGACATGATTTTATGGCGAGAAATTATGCAAGTTTGAGAAATATAAATATGCATGAATAATAATAAATAATATTGTTAGTTGAGGTACTTGGCATGCAGAGGACACGCTCGGAGGCATGTAATTGACAACTGCAACGTACGCAAATTATACATCAGAAGTTTATTTTAAGTATGCCTAAACGAGTTTAATAAAAATAAAAAAATGTATTAAAAATAAGTTTTATTTTATGTTTTAATTTTTGTTTAATGAATATTAAAATATGTAAATTTATTCAAACTTTAAATTAATTAAAGGATGTAAATTTTTGAATATTTAAAAGACGAGAAGTGAGGCTTACGTAGGTGCGCAAAAAAGATAATAGAGATGTTTAATCGATGACTAGCTAAGAATAGTATGAGAATCGTTATTTAAAACTTCCACTATTATATTTTTATTCTTTTCAATATAATTATTCCATAGGGAGTGAACTAAAAACTTGCTACGTATTCATCAGTTGTGCCATTCGCGTATAATGAATGAAAGTTTTATTTAGTGCAAACTGTTAATTATTAGCAGCAGAGGACGAGTCATTTTCTTCTTCCTGATCAATAAGATGCACATGATTCCGATATTATAATTTTTTGGATCTTTGATTATTCTGATATAAAATTAATCCGTATTGTCTTCGAAATATTGAAAAAAATATAAATTTATTTGTAAATGGATGCAATTGTGTAAAACCATGTCTAGTAAAACTGCCACAATTGACTATCAAAATCATTCAACGTAGAGTTGGTGCCGTTTCTTCTGGATTTTTTTTCAGATTTTGGGTGTATTTTAAGTGGAATAAAATAGATTTAATAAAACATTAAATTTAGTATAATTAATTCTAGTAAAAATTAAGTTAGATATAAATTTGATAAGTTTGAAATAATCTGAAATATAAAAGTAAATTAAAACTTACAATTAAATAAAAGAAATTTGAGTTTGTACATTTAAACACATTTTTAAAAAAACTAAAGTTCATGCCATGCCATCTATGTCTTTATTCTTTCTCAGAATCTACTGCTTATGAAATCGTTAGGAACTATCTATAAAAAATATTTTTAACAAAAGAAATTTTATAAAATTTTTAAACTTAAATTTATATTTTAATTTAAATTAAAAAATTATCTATTTGTAATATATAATATTTATATTTTTAAAATTTCAAAATATTTCTAAATAATGTAAAAAGAAAAGGAGCTAGACACACTCCCAAACAGTTCTTATTTCATACCATACATATCACGCCCATAAATAAATACCTCAATAGATGTGGGTAAATGGAATTAAATTTGAATCAACCATGCTGGAATGATGATAATGAAATGCCAATTGACCGTTCTTGTCCAAACAAATTAGAAAATTAAAAAAGAAAACAACAACGATGTGCCGGATGCGGCACGGCCAAACCATCCACGAAATTCTCTAATTGGGACTCTCCTAGAATTAATTGATTTAGATTAGCTTCAAATATCTCGAAGAATTAGTTCGACCACCGCATAAGCAGCAATTCACAGATGTATGAAAGTTGTTGAAAAATAATTAAATTTTTACCACACACATTCATGCGCGTGAAATAACCAACAAATCCCCATCAAGGCGCATATAATCAACGTAACACGAAAGGACTTTATTTACTCGAAAATCTAAGTTCAGAAACTTATTTAAATTTACATCAAGTATGATAGCTACTGCCAACTGTTGATCTATAAACATTAAGGTAGGCATAATGCATTCCAAATTACATCTCAACTATGATCTTTCCTGTAGCATGGCCGTCGATGCTCTTGGCCCAGGCCTCCTCTGCCTTGCTCAAATGGTGCTTAGAATCAATAACCGTCTTCAACCTACCCTCCTTCACCAAATCAACTAAAAATTTTAACTCATCACGGTTGGGAATCACAAGTAATGGAACTAGTTGCTTCTTTGCAAAAGTTAACTTGTTCACGACAGACTTGAATAGATTACCAGGAGTAGGAGTCAGGTCTATAACTCTACCGTTTGCACTCAGATTAGGCTCAAAAGTATTCCAATCGATTCCAGTGGTGCAGTGCACAACTGCATCATACTTCCTGCCAGATGGGCTCTTCAAGCTTTTACCATCTGGGGTTTTATAATCCAGGACCTCATCTGCGCCTAGACCCTTCACGAGATCTATGTTTCGAGCACCACATGTGGCAGTGACATGGAAGTTGCCTAGTTTGGCAAGCTGGACGGCGTACAGACCCACACCTCCAGAGGCGGCTGTGACTAGAACATTGGTTGGCTTGCTAGTGCTATCAAATTTGATCCCTGCAGACTTAAGAGCCTGAAGAGCAGTGAGGCCAGCAATTGGCAAGCCAGCTGCTTCAGCTGCAGACACTTCTGGGGGCCTGCTAACTGTCAAGCTTACTGATCCCACAGCATACTCTGCAAGGGCGCCTCCTTTCTGCAGTTTTAAATTTTGAATTGAAGTAAGATTGCTCTACAAAATATCTCTCAGCTATCCGTTGGAATGCTCTAGCTCTATGCATTTTAAATAGCCAATAGAGAGTATAGAAGTGTCAGCAAAATTTAGTTTTCTGAAGTGCATAATGAACACAAATTTTAGAAGTGCCACAACTATTTCAGCAAGAAAAGAGAGTGCTTTTCACATATTTAAGATGCAAAATCACAATTTTAGTTATCTACCAGTCAGAGAATGAATTGCGCTCTAATACTTACAAAAGTGCTGAGCACTGATACAACTTTGTCTCCTGGTTTAAAAGCTTGAACTTCTGGGCCAACCTCAACAACTTCTCCAGCAACATCAGTTCCTGTCATACAAAAGAATGTCATGTAATTGCAAGAATGAGCTTATTATTTCATCTCCAAACAACCATGACAAGGAGACCAGCAGTTTCAGAATGCTCATTGAACTGATAGAAGCCATTAAAAGATAGATATCTAATCAAAGAAATATGCCCTTGGGTTGAGGAGTAACGTGCAGAGCATCAGATACCTCTTAACTATCCTGAAAACCTCATAAGGAACACGTAACATTATTCAGCCTCATGTTAGGTTCTAAACATATGCAATAGGATGACACGGGCAATCACAGATGAAACTGCTACATACAAGAAAACGCAGAAGTCTCAATTGGGAGATTTCAAACACAATCACATCCAACCAGATTGATGTGACAACCAACATGCTTTCGAGGAATAATACCTGGTATGAAAGGGAACCTGGGTGGCATAGCAGGTCTTAGCATGCCTTTCTGTATTTTCCAATCAACTGGATTTAAAGCTGCTGCTTCCAACTTCAACAAGACCTCACCTTTTTTTGGTGATGGAACCGGTACTTGAGCATGCTGTGACAAACCACAAATGGAAGGTCTTACAGATCATATGATGAACAAAAAGAGCTCCTTAGACATTTTAAAAACTAAGTCACCCCAGAGAACTTCAATCATAACTGCAACCAACCAGTAAAAACCATTGAGAATCAATGAAATTAATCCACCCTATAGGACTTCTACAAGTGTACAGTTATCATGCATAAATGAAGATCAAAGGCTAAATTCCTATAATTAGTAACAAGGGCACAATGGGACCATCAAGCTGTTCATTCTAGAGATTAAGCAACCTGATAGAGCTTTCGTATTCTCTACATAGAAGCTATTCCTTTGATTGAGGACAAATATACAGCATAGAGAGATATTTGTTGACATCGTTAGACAATGAGGCTAAAGAAAAAGGGTTGTTAGCTATGTAAATGATAAAATCCTAACAGAGACACATTCAACCAATGCTGAACAAATAAGAACTTCGACCTTCCCGAAAAGAACCATCCGTATGCCATAAACTAATTACTATAGAGCCTCACGGATGCTATGTGCCCTTTATCATTTAGAATCAGTACTTCTCCAGTTTATTAAAGTTTAGATGCTTTTCAATTGAAAATTCAGTTTGATTAAGCATGACTCATATAAGTAACACAATGACCTTAGAGCTGCTAGCAAAGAGGATGCAGGAATTTGTGGAACCTTATTTGCCATTCACCTCTCTTTTCTGTCTTAAACTTTGTTAGCTCTTGTTAATCATTTACATACGCATTGTTTAATCATTGACTTATTAGTGGACCACGCTAGAAACTAACTACGACATCTTTCTAATCTTCAGTAACACAAGAACTGTGATGTATCACGGTGTATACAATTCAAGATTTACAGGGCCTCTCTCTTGCTTAGTATGTATTTGTTAGAAGACCTTCATCCAATATGTTCTTTTCAATTGCCATCTTCTCCTCTAGCTTCTGTCACTAAATGGTAGTAACAAGTATGCAAGTTAACACGGGACAGAAATTGGAACGGGTTTGATTACCATTGAAAACTTTCGAAGTTGATATTTCCCAGAATCCTTCAATTCGAGACTCTAGCTGAGTTCAGATTGCATAAAAGAATTTCCCTTTAAAAACCATTCTCAACTAACTACACCAAGGCCTTTGGCCAGTAAAATAGAACGTAAACCAAAATAAATCAAACCCGTGAAACTTTTCATTCGACCGATGAACAACAAATCATAGATTCCGGTACTTGATTATTAATTGATGACAACCGCAAAAATAAAATTAATTTCTAAACAATTGATGTCACAAACAGATACAATCATTACGGCTTCAGAAAACAAAAGATGAATGTTAGTTAATCTACCTTGAGACCAGCAGCGCCGCCACCGTAAGAGTCGTACCAAAGAGCGCGCATTGTTTTTCCTCCGGTAGCCATAGCGGAGATTGATTGAAGAAAAAGTTGTATACAAGTGTGTGAGCGTGTTGTTGTTCTTGTAACCACCAAACACGAGAGAGAGAGAGAGAGAGAGAGAACAAAAGAAGAAGGTTCTAGGCTTCTAACCAGATGAACAACACGACGTAACGTAGCATTGGATTCATTCATTCAAAGGGCGTGTTTACCAACACCCCTAAACTCCACTTCCTTTAAACTCAAGTTTCACATAAATACTTATAAAAATTAAAATAAATTTTTTTATCAATAAAATTTTTTTTAAAATTCAAATTTAAAACTTACTAAAAATATATAATTAATATAAAATTTTATTTTTTATTAAATATTTTTTATTTTTTATTTTATTTTTTAAATTTATTTCCTAAACACTCCACTTCCCCCAAAACTCCACTTCCACCCCCTATGTAAACACGCCCAAAACCATCGGATTGAATTGCAAGACACAGCACAAACATGAACGAATGGATGCAGAAGAGGACAGGTGTGTTTGTGAGTTATTCATTAATCAAACTAAACAGAAGCTCCCAAAAACATAAGAGGAATTGATTTTATAAAAATAGGTGGACTGAAATATAAAATATTGATCAATGTATAGGAGGTCAAAGATGCGTCTGTAAAGAAGGGTTAAAAAGGAAAGAAGTCAAGAATCAAGATACAAGATACAAAGGTTCTGAAAAAATTAATAAGCAAACAAAGGAGATGCTAATACAAGACCTAATCCACGGACTTGATCTAGAATTGATTTATTAAATCGAATTTAGATTTAATTTTAGTCGGATTCAGACAGATTCATACGGATATAAAATTAATTCATTTAATTCATATAATTATTTATACATATATATTATTTAATAATTAAAAAATATATAAAAGAATAATATTAAATTTAAATTTAATATATATATTTATTTTTAATTTATTATATTTTGATTAATTATTTACTTAATTTATAGATTTTATTTAATTAATATTTATTTGGATATATGATACCTAATAATTTTAGTATATTATTATTATAAATTAATTTTATAATTCTCGTTTAATATTTTTTATTATTAATAAGTCAATCCAAATTTGATCTAATTATTAAGTTAATGTTGATAATTTTGATCGATATAAATATATGAATGGAGTTACGGTTGAACAATTGTAATTCGATTATTATATGAATCTATCTTAGTTAACTCATATTGTCACCTCTACCGCTACATATACTTATCTTACATTTACTGAATTGAATTCTTTATATTAGAAAAATTAATTAATAATGAATGCTTATTAAGATAAATAAGGAGTCTCACCGAAACTTCAGAAATTTCCTGTAATAGAGAATCAAATGAACGATGAAACTTCTTTCAGTTGAAGCTGAACGTTTCTTTATAAAAATTTGTACTTAATTTAAATTAAATATCGCAACCACTTTGAAATATTTTTCTTAGCATAAAACTCCCATATAATGCTAAACATTTCATGGAATGATTTTAAAAGATCTTAGATGCCATTATTAACCGTTCTCTACAAGTTTAAGAATGCGTTACTAAATTTTGTTAGCCGTTTAAATCACTGAAAACATTATACATTCAGTTATACAAAAACTGATAAATGAATTTAATGTCTTTTAATTAATCCCTCTCTAGCAGTTTTAATTCGTGTCCATCTATATATATAGAGAGTGTTTAACTTGCCTTTGCCATATTCTAAATACATCAACCAAAATCAACTTATCAATTTAAGAATGAAAAAATTTATTTTTTCTTTCACGCTTACGCTTTTTGTACTATTCAGTCACCATCTACCCGCAATCGAGATTAGAATAATATGTTCTTCTGAACAATATAAGCTGCCACTTATTCCAACTGAGCCAATACCACATCCACCACCGCGTAATCTCTTTTGGGCAGAAGAATCTGAAGCAAAAAAATCAACCGTCCATAGTTTTTCTGGTTCATTTAAACCAATAGCGAACAGTCCTTACCGTTCTTTTGAAGCTAAAGAGGTCCACTCTTCGAAGCTAAAAGATAAGAAGCCCTTTACCTATTTATGGCCCGATGAGCCGGGTCGACAAAAGCCCTTCAATAAACCACTTATGCCAAACTGAACTAATACTAAACGTACCACCACGTAATCTATTTCAGACAGAAGAATCTGAAATAGCTAAATCAACCGCCACCAGTCTTACCAGTTCATTTGAACCAAACGCCGACAGTCCTCTCGGTCCTGTTGAACCAAATGAGCACCAGATCCGTTCTTTGAGGCAAAAAGATAACAACCACATTACTTATTTATGGCCCGATGAACCTGGTCGACAAAAGCCCTTCGAAAAACCTATTCCGAACTCATTAGCTGATGAGGTCTATTCTTTGAAACATAAAGTTAGGAAGCCCATTACCTATTTATGGCCCGATGAGCCTGGTCGACAAAAACCTTTTGAAAAGCCTATTCCATACCCATCAGCTAAAGAGTTCCATTCTTTGAGACTAAAACATAAAAAACCTATTATCTATTTATGGCCCGATGAGCCTAGTCGACAAAAACCCTTTGAAAGGCCTATTCCGGAACACTCAGCTAACGAGGTCCATCATTTGAGACAAAAACATAATAAACCTCTTACCTATCTATGGCCTGATGAGTCTGGTCGACAAAAGCCCTTTGAAAAGCCCATTCCGTAGAATAATATTGAATCTGTACGTTTCATCTTATTTTAAAATGATCTTTTCCGTAGAATAATGTTGCAATAAAAGATGATTTGTATTTTATTCGAGCACATTATTGTGGGTTGAAATTATTTTTACGAATTTAAACGTGTAAACTAATTCATAGTAATTTATCATAATTACGTGAACGTTTCACTATTTTGCTGCATTATATAATCTCAGAATGATCATTTTCGCTGGCATTTTTAGATCGAAGCTAACTGTTTTCACGACTTTCACTTCAAGTAAAAAGTGGGATATTTACCAATAGCTTCAATAAAGATCTTAACTTCACTGAGATATCAGTTACTATTTACCTAAGAGAAATGAATGATCAAACTTATAACAAGCTACTATAGCTTTAACCCAAAAATAAAAATTTCGTTCCGCCTAAATATCATAAAATAATCTAACGGAGTATCTATTACTTTAAAATTCTAACACATCGTAGCAAAAGAGAAAAAGAAAGAAGATTACAAAAATAGCCAAATTGAGTAGGAGAAATTTAAGTATGGTCTTCAAAAGTCCCGCAAAAACAGGATGAATAGGAATAATTTAACCAACCAAACCAACAAACTAGTTTTTCTCTATTTTAACTTCATGCATGCTTTCCATGCCTTATGTAGAAGATATGTTGTTCACTTTCAGTCATTATCAATTATCTTTAAGTAAAGTACTAATGTATGAAAGTTGGTAAGTTATATCATGCTAGATAAATATCTAACTTGTTATTACATCATATATATTTATAGCTCTCTACTTTATATAAATTCAATCAATATGCATATATATATGTATAGCTTCCAATTCATAGTATCATCTCAAGTTTTATCCTTAACTTTGCTAGAACTCCTAAATAATTATTTCAAATGCTTATTAGAATCTTTCCTGTAATCTTCGGAGCACTTGAAAAAAATATCCGGGAATATTTTCGCAACTGCATCTATCACATCCTTCATCTTCTCAACCATCTACATGATTGCATACTCGATGAATTTCACTAACTCAGAAACAGGTATACTGATCATATTTGAACTTTTCGATGAGAGAAAATAACCAAATCCTTTATGCTCTCAAGAAAAATTTGCTAAAACATGCTCTAATGATACTCTCGATGTACTCCGACCTTGTGTCAATGACAACACCTAGGATTTTAAAAGATTGGATTATAAGAACTATAAAGAAAGCTGAAATCCTAAACATTATGAAGGATATCAGGTCGCCGTACTTTCGATGCGACGAAGGTTGTTTTTACTACAACTGTAATATCATTTATGTCCAGCAGGTGCAAGAATTTCGTTTAGTTTTATGAAATGACGTTGTTTATTCTCCTCCTCTTGAACATAAATGAGCTTTATTGAATTATTTGTAGTAACGCCATGCATTGTTTCTTCCTGTTTGTGGCCAAGCGATAAGTTTTATTACTAGCGACTATTTGCAAGTCAAAATGATATTTTATTTTATGCAGTAATATTTTCTTTATAATGCTTTTTGCGGAGTTAATAAAATCAGCTATAAATGAAGAATTGCTATAAGGCTAATAAAATTAGTATATGGCTACTAGAAGGGATTCTTTTGAATGAAATAAGTCACTTATCTTAAGCTGAACTGCTAACGAGAAAGGGACCGCGAAGGTTATTGTGGGTGGATGAGTCTCCTACACAGTTAAAGAAATTGTCAAAGGTCATAAAAGAAATGGTTCTTTCAGACAAGATAAGCCAACTATTCTAACAAAATCAATATAAAGTGGACAGAACAACATATTATTTTTTTTTGGGAGAGAAGCCTGTAGTAACTAAACCAATCGATATATGTCCTAGAAAAGTTTCTTTTGGATAGAAAATACTAATTATTCCAATAAACCATTATTGAAAAGTCCACCACGGAGCTTCTTTTGGGCAGATGAGTTTGATACAGTTAAGAAGAATTGCTTAAATTCATACAAGAAAGGAATTTTTCAGACAAGTAAATTATTTCAACAGAATTAATATTAAACAGAGCACTATATAATTTTTATTGCGCAGAGGAGTCTGCTGCAGCTACACCAATCAACATAGATCCTAGAAAAAAAGCTTTTGTTTTTGTGTTTGAACAAATTATACCAATTATTTCAACCAAAACCCGACCACCGTAATAAGTACTATACAATATTGTAATAAAGTCGCTCAAGAGATTGTAATAAGTCAAATAAGTACTATACAATATTTATTGAACGGGATCTTATGTGATCCTATGCTTATTATGGGAAGTTATTATCATCATCATCATCATTATTATTATTATTATTATTATTATTATTATTATTATTGTCCTTTTGTGTTGTCTTAACAAAATTGTTGTGATACAAGAAGTGTTGTTTTTATTTATTCACCAAAAAGAAAATGTTACTAATAGAACTCATTTATAGTTGTAAGAATCTTTATTTCTACTTCACAATATTCTAACATCTTGTTAAATAGCGGTATTATTACTATGTGTTTTAACATTTAACTTTCTAATTAACAATAAAACTAGAAAATTAATATAACGTTTCGAATATCCCCATTAAAATAGGTATAAAATAAGATAGTTACCTTACTTTCATTGAATTAAATTCCATATGTTAGAAAGATTAACTAATAACAAATGCTTATTAAGATAAATAAGGAGTCTCATTGAAACTTCAAGGATTTTCTGTAATAGAAAATCAAATGCACGATAAAACTTATTTCACTTGAAGCTGAGTGTTTTTTTATAAAAGTTTGTACATAATTTAAATTAAATATCGCAACCGCTTTGAAATATTTTTCTTGGCATAAAACTCCCATATAATGCTAAACATTTCATGGAATGATTTTAAAAGATCTTAGATGCCATTATTAACCATTCTCTACAAGTTTAACAATGCGTTATTAAATTTTGTTAGCCGTTTAAATCATTAAAAATATTGTACATTCAGTTATACCAAAACTGATAAATGAATTTAATGTCTTTTAATTAATCCCTCTCTAGCAGTTTTAATTCGTGTCCATCTATATATATATATATAGAGTGTTTAACTTGGCTTTGTCATATTCCAAATACTTAAGCTCTAATCAACTTTTCAATTTAAGTATGAAAAAGTCCATTTTTTATTTTACGCTAACGTTTTTTGTACTATTCAGCCATCATCTACTAGCAACCGAAGCTAGAAGAAGAGGTTCTTCTGAACAAGACAAGCCGCCACTTATTCCAACTGAACCGATACCAAATGCACCACCGTATAATTTCTTTTGGGCAAAAGAATCTGAAGCAACTAAATCAAACGCCCACGATCTTTCCGGTTCATTTGAACCAATAGCCGACGGTCCTCTTCGTTCATTTGACGCCAACGAGATCCATTCTTTAAGGCTAAAAACTAAGAAGCCGTTTACCTATTTATGGCCCGATGAGCCGGGTCGACAAAAGCCTTTCGAAAAACCACTTATGCCAACTGAACCAATACCAAAAGTACCACCACGTAATCTCTTTCAGACAGAAGAATCTGAAGTAGCTAAATCAACCGCCACCAGTCCTAGCAGTTCATTTGAACCAAACACCGACGGTCCTCTCGGTCCTGTTGAACCAAACGAGCACCAGATCCGTTCTTTGAGGCAAAAAGATAACAACCACATTACATATTTATGGCCCGACGAACCTGGTCGACAAAATCCCTTCGAAAAACCTATTCCGAACTCATTAGCTGATGAGGTCTATTCTTTGAAACTAAAAGTTAGGAAGCCCATTACCTATTTATGGTCCGAAAAGCCTGGTCGACAAAAACCTTTCGAAAAGCCTATTCCAGACCCATCAGCTAAAGAGTTCCATTCTTTGAGACTAAAACGTAAAAAGCCTATTACCTATTTATGGCCCGATGAGCCTGGCCGACAAAAACCCTTTGGCCTATTCCGGAACCATTAGCTAACGAGGTCCATCATTTGAGACAAAAACATAATAAACCTCTTACCTATTTATGGCCTGATGAACCTGGTCGACAAAAACTCTTTGAAAAGCCCATTCCGTAGAATAATGTTGGATCTGTACGTTTCATCTTATTTTCAAATGATCTTTTCCGTAGAATAATGTTGCAATAAAAGATGATTTGTATTTTATTTGAGCACATTATTATGGGTTGAAATTATTTTTACGAATTTAAACGTGTAAACTAATTCATAGTAATTTATTATAATTACGTGAATGTTTCACTATTTTACTGCATTTTATAATCTCAGAAAGGCCATTTTCTCTGGCACTTTTAGATCGAAACTAACTGTTTTCACGACTTTCACTTCAAGTAAAAAGTGGGATATTTACCAATAGCTTCAATAAATATCTTAACTTCACTGAGATATCAATTACTACTTACCTAAGAGAAATGAACGATCAAACTTATAACAAGCGACTATAGCTTTAACCCAAAAATAGAAATTTCGTTCCGCCTAAATATCATAAACTAATCCAACGGAGTATCTATTACTTTAAAGTTCTAACACATCGTAGCAAAAGAGAACAAGAAAGAAGATCACAAAAATGGCCAAGTTGAGCAGGAGAAATTTGAGTATGGTCTTCAAATGTCCCGCAAAGATGGGAAGAATAGGAATGATTCAGCCAACCAAACCTACCAGCTAGTTTCTCTATTCTAACGTCATGCATGCTTTCCATGCCCTACCTAGAAGATATGGTGTTCGATTCCAATCATTATCAATTATCTTTATGTAAAGTACTAATTTATGAAAGTTGGTAAGTTATATCCTGCTAGATAAATATCTAACTTGTTATTAGATCATATATATTTATAGACATTGAATCAATATGCATATATATTTCTATAGCTTCCAATTCACAGTATCATCTCAAGCATTATCCTTAACTTAGGCTAGAGCTCCTAAACAATTATTTCAAATGCTTATTGAATCTTCCTTGCAATCTTCGGAGCACTTGAAAAAACATCCGAGAATATTTCCGTAACTGCATCTATCACATCCCTCATCTTCTCAACCATCTACATTATTGCATACTTGATGAATTTCACCGACTCAGAAACAGTGCTACTGTTCATATCTAAACTTTTCGATGAGAGAAAATAACCAGATCCTTTATGCTCTCAAGAAAAATTTGCCAACATGGTCTGATGATATTCTCGATGTACTCCAATCCTGTGTCAATGACAACACCTAGGATTTTAAAAGATTGGATTAGAGGTACTATCAAGAAAGCTGAAACCCTGAACATTATGAAGGATATCAGGTCGCCGAACCTTCGGTGCGACGAAGGTTTTGTTTGCTACAACTGTGATGTCATTTATGTCCAGCAGGTGCAAGAATTTCGTTTAGTTTTATGAAATGTCATTGTTTATTATCCTCCTCTTGAACATAAATGGGCTTTATTGAATTATTTCTAGTAATGCCATGCAATGTTTCTTCTTGTTTGTGGCCAAACGATAAGTTTTATTACTAGCGACTATTTGCAAGTCAAAACGAGGTTTTATTTTATGCAGTAGAATTTTCTTTGTAATGCTTTTTGCGGAGTTAATAAAATTAGCTATAAGTGAAGAATTGCTATAAGGCTAATAAAATTAGTATATAGCTACTAGAAGAGGTTCTTTTGAATGAAATAAGTCACTTATCCTAAGTTGAACTGCTAACGAGAAGGGGACCGCAAAGGTTGTTGTGGGTGGATGAGTCTCCTACACAGTTAAAGGAATTGCCAAAGGTTATAAAAGAAAGGGTTCTCTCGGACAAGATAAGCCAACTATTCCAACAAAATCAATACAAAGTGAACAGAACAACGTATTATTTTTCGTGGGCAGAAAAGCCTGTAGTAATTAAACCAATCGACATATGTCATAGAAAAGTTTTTTTTTTGGATAGGTTGTACCAATTTGATACGATTCGACGTGAATCAAAGTAGAACTTTAAAGAAAATTGCAAATAATAAGAAAAGACGGTAAATAAAACTGTAAATGAAATTGAAGATAAAAGAAAATAAATAACTTGATTCTTCGATGCCCTTTGAGGTCTACAAGCATCATTATTTATAGACTCCACCACAGTTGGTTAGAATTCTAAAGCATTAGAAATTCTACTATTACAAGAATCCTTACTAACTTGGAAACTTCATATCAAGTTTCCTTATTATTCTAGATACCTAATTTCACTAGCTACTGCTTCTAGAAATTCAAGACTCTTTTAGACTCTTATACTAAGTGGATATGATCTTTCAGCCCAAGGCCTACATTCTCATTGGCACACACCCATATCGTAACATTCCATCCCTCTTGAAAATCAACCTTGTCCTCAAGGTAGACGGATATCATTCCTTGGAACTCATATGGAGGAAAACTTTCAATAGAAGTTCCAATAAACATCAGGAAGATCTGGTAAGCTTCTTCCCTTTTCATCTGAAGGTAGGGAAGTGCCTCAAAAACCATTCCTTTGGCTGGACATTCACTAGTGATCAAGCCCCAGGACATAATGTCCCTCTCTGCTATCCTATCAAAATTTGTTTGATGCCATAGCAAACTTGCAAGAGCCTTAGGGTCAAGCTTAAATGCTTCTTCTGACTTAGTATGGGCAGTCATAATTTCTGCTTTCAATAACTGACCAGTAGCTACATAATTCCCAATAGTTTCAGATGGGAAAACAACAATGCCATGCTCTTGAACCCAACAGAGAACAAGCTTGCTGAAGAGGAGAGGAGAGTTTGTATAGATGAATCCTGAAGAGCTCTCAGTAGGAAACCAGTATTTACCCTTCACCAACTGCTGAATTAAATTCCAGCAGGTATCTCAACTTGAGAATCAACCATTTTCTGCCTAGTAAAGCTCTCTAGAGCATATGCTTTAACCAAAGTTGGTATTGGCAAAAGGCTCTGGCCAGCATCCATATGAATCACAAAATGGTTTTTCATCTTAGGGATTAACAACTCAGAACTACTCATAGTAGACACTGCAGAACTTGCGAAACATGCCCATGATGTTGGATGCATATTGAAGCATTCCCTCTCAGCTGGTGGACGCCAACTAGAGATCTGTAATGCCAATAATTCATGGAAGAGGCAGCCATGATAATACCGGATAAATAAAACCATATGCTCTTCTAATAACTCCAGGGTTTTTGGAACAAGTTATATATTGTCTCATCTTCATAAATGACAAAAGCTACTCCATTGGTGAATATACCTTGTCCTTCACTAAACCACATCTACTGGCAGCCTGAAAGGGTAATGTTTGCTTAGCAAGAAGTTTTAAAGTACCACTGATTTCAGGGCGACAAGAGAGCTCAAGTCCAGATATGTCTAAGAAAAGGTGAGAACCAACTTCTCTTGTGGTAATTGTCAGGTTTCCGAAGGCACTCCAAGAAGGAAGATCATAAGGTAGAAATAAGTTCTCCTTCAACACACCTGCAAGATATGCTAGTAACGGTGTCTCCTCATCAGCAACAGAACTGTCTCCAAATGATAATTCCAAGGAAACTCCAAACATAAGTTCTGGAGCCAGAGGAAATTCCAAACATTGAACCTCCTTGACAAGAATTCCCTTGTTATGTAGAGCTTCCAAGAATCTCTTGGTTAGTTCCCTCGTAGCATGGTTTTTAGGCATAACAAAAAGAGTAAGCGAATAATTGCTTGGTAACTCCACAGCACTAAAGACTCCTCCAACAATCACAACCACAATGTTACTGAATTTCATCTCAGCAACTACTGCTGAAACAAAGTACTCGCCACAGAAAACTCTTAGAGCAATGAGCGGAGGATCGCCAAGCTTAATTCTGTCTATCCACCATCTTATAATCCACTTAACAATCTCATTCTTTTTCCCGAAAATCCTACACAGTCCATGATTTGAAACTAGTGGACTTGTGTATAGCCTTGCAAGGTCATGCAGAACAATTAGCTTCTCCATCTGCAGTACTAAATTGCCTTGCACAGTCAGTACCAGTTCTTTGTCCTGTAAGCCAGCCGCAAGAATACCAGGTGTGGAGGCTCGTCCATGCTTGGCTTGGAGCTCGCCATGTACGCATGCATATTTGAAAGACCCCTCACACTTTGCAGCAAAGAATAACACAAGGTTACCATCATCCACACAAGAGGTAAGCACAGGATTACTCTTGGTGATCACTACCATGATACCCGTGTGTGATTCCTTCCCAGCAACTATTGCTGCACATGCTGGATTGAAGCTGTAGCAGGTACTGTCAAGAAGGCACCAAGCAATTGCCTTCACGAGTATAGTGCATCCGTGAAAGTAACCATCGTGATGGACAACCTTTCCCATGCTGAAAACAATAATCTGAAAAACTGCAAGAAGCTTTGTATGTAGAAGTTCACTCTGATATGAGTGAGAACCATCTTTCAGAAAGCACTTCCTAATAAGATCACGAGAACTGCTGTTGCAAGAAGCAAGTATGTTAGTTGATAATGAGCTCGAGCTATAAGTGCTGACATCCTTTCCTTGCTTACAGTCAAGACATGGAGTTGAGCAGCACTGTCAGCAATGCCAAAGTTTCCTCCAATCTTCAACATGCATGGCTAAAGGTCCCCTTACTTTGACATAGAATTTCCAGAGCAGTCTGGAAACAAGAGGAGTATGACAAGTGATATTAAAGCCTGTTGTTTGATTCTATGATATATCTCTTTCTCCCGGCTGTACTGCCGAGCATCTTCTGTGCACATTGCCGCAGGATGATCGCACGGACTTTGTGGATCAAGAACTTGTTCTATTCTTTCTGCTGTTGCTTCGTCTATTTCAGGTTTCCCAGATAACGAAGAGGTTGGTGATGAGCTGAATTTTGGTAAGTGACTCGTCGAAGATTGTTCAAGCTTGTGCGTAGGAGTCAGGGGCTGAGATGCAACGATGAGCAATCCACTGGGATCGATTGGCAATGAGGAAATCGAAATCGTGCAATATTGTTGGTCGGATATTTGTCGTTCACGAGGCTTCGTGTGTGATAGCAAAATTTCATTATTACCCGTTAAGGAACAACTCGAGCTCTCCGGTGCCAAGCTTGAATCAAGATATGAGGATTCGAATTTAGCCGGAAGGATCTTCTGATCAATTGTGGGCTTGATTATCTCTCACTCAGGCCGCTCAAGCAGCCTGGATTTGATTGACTCCGAGCCCTCGCGCTTCGGTTCTGTTGGTGGCGGCGGTGATGGCGGGAAGGAGATTTCGAGTTCAGCCATCTTGGAGGTAGTGATGGCGAGAGAGATAGTGGCGACAGAAGTGATGTTAGTGGTAGATGTCGGCGCCGGCGGTGATGTAGGAGGTAGTGGAAGTGTGAGTTCATTAAGTTTTGGCGTGATGATGGCGGTGTCCGTAGGAAAGTAGTTGGGGTGGGAAGAAAATTTTGAGTAGAAGGAGAATTTTGAGAAGAAGAAGTCACCTGAAGTGATTTGGGTGGTGGTAGCAGCTCCAAGTGCTGCTGTTCTAACTATTGCTGTCTATAGATAAAATTCTCAAGTTTGGTAAGGCTTGCATCGAGCTTCTCCCAATCAATTGTTGAGTTATTGATTCTCTCTTCCGAACGTACTTCAACCTGCGGTTGGGTTGGATATGCTTGTGTTGATGGCCGAGGAGAAGAGTCTTGCAGCACTACACCGTGATGCTGCACTTGATACGAATACTGTTCGTATGGCTGATAGGGTTGCTGATTATGATATTGCAAATATTTTTGTTGATGATCTTGATACGATTGCCGGTAAGGATCTTGATGATACTGTTGTGAATACGGCTCGTGTTGATAATATTGTTGATAAGGATCTGCCAGTACAGCTCATGTGGTTGATTGTATTGCTGGTAAGGTTCATGATTGTAGAACTGTTGTGAATACAACTCATGTTGCTGATAGTATTGTTGGTAATAGTTAACGTTCTGATCATGATGCTGTTGATAATGTTTTAAGTATTGTAATTATTGCTGATGCAATGAGGACATCATCATCGGCAGCAA
Source organism: Acanthochlamys bracteata (assembly GCA_019914995.1). Taxonomy (NCBI): domain Eukaryota; kingdom Viridiplantae; phylum Streptophyta; class Magnoliopsida; order Pandanales; family Velloziaceae; genus Acanthochlamys; species Acanthochlamys bracteata. Next base: position 9,255,078 of record CM034129.1, on the reverse strand, counting down.
TAGCGAAGGTGTAGATCGATTGCTTTGATACCAATTGATATGATTCGACGTGAATCGAACTAGACTTTAATAAAAATTGCAAATTATAAAAAAAGACGGTAAATAAAGCTGTAAATAAAACTAAAGATAAAAGAAAATAAATAACTTGATTCTTCGATGCCTTTGAAGTTTACAAGCATCATTATTTATAGGCTCCACCACATGACCAGTTGACTAGAGTTCTAAAGCATTAGAAATTCTACTATTAAAAGAATTCTTACTAATTTGTAAACTTCACATCAAGTTTCCTTATTATTCTAGATACCTAATTTCACTAGCTATTGCTTCTAGAAATTCAAAACTCTTTTAGATTCTTACACTAAGTGGATATGATCTTTCAGCCCAATGCCTGTATTCTCATTGACACATACCCATATCGTAACATTATTCCAATGAACCATTACCGAGAAGTCCACCATAGAGCTTCTTTTGGCAGATGAGTTTGATACATTAAAAGAGATTGCTTAAATTCATACAAGAAAGGAATTTTTCGGATAAAAAAGTAAATTGTTTCAACAGAACCAATATCAAATAGAGCACCACATAACTTTTATTGGGTAGAGGAGTTTGACTCTTTTAGACTCTTACACTAAGTGGATATGATCTTTCAGCCCAACGCCTGCATTCTCATTGGCACACACCCATATCGTACATTATTCCAATGAACCATTACCGAGAAGTCCACCATGGAGCTTCTTTTGGTAGATGAGTTTGATACATTAAAAGAGATTGCTTAAATTCATACAAGAAAGGAATTTTTGGACAAGAAAAGTAAATTATTTCAACAGAACTAATATCAAATAGAGCACCATATAATTTTTATTGGGCAGAAGAGTTTCCTGCAGCTACACCAATCAACATAGATTCTAAAGGAAAAGTTTTTTGTTTTTCTGTTTGGGCAAGTTATACCAATTATTTCAACCAAAATCTGAAGAGATTGGAATTATATCAAATAAGTACTATACAATATTTATTGAACGGGGTCTTATATGATCCTATGCTTATTATGTGAGCGGTTATCATTATTATTATTATTATTTTTGATCTTTTGTGTTGTCTTAATAAAATTGTTGTGATAGAATAAGTGTTGTTTTTATTTATTCACTAAAAGAAAAACGTTACTAATAAAACTCATTTATAGTTGTAAGCATCTTTATTTCTGCTTCGCAACATTCTAAGATCTTGTTGAGTAGCGGTATTGTTACTATGTGTTTTAACATTTAACTTTCTATAACAAAAAAACCAAAAAAGTAATATAACCTTTCGAATATCCCCATTAAAATAGGTATAAAACAAGATATTTATCTTACTTTCA